>CP092721.1:15426501-16138112 GCA_030273425.1 Microplitis manilae
ATGTCATGCTATCATCAGAGCTGGTATAAGGTAAGATACAAGCTCTGATGATAGTGTGACAGTATTTTGTCATCATACGCATGATAATTGACTGCCGATCAACATTGGCAGCAGCCGGTAATATAAATACCTACTTTACCGACGGCAGGTACGCTTATCGACCACAGATATGTACAAATTACCGACAGCAGATATGATAAGTTACTGACCGGAGGTATCCGCGACGGTCGGTAAGGAAGGGTACTGTGTTATCAGGGGGTGACCCCCCCTGTCTCATTACTACTGTTTCTTGATATATGTTCATATATGCCCATATATGATCATATATGATCTTATATGGACTGAATATCGAAAAAAAAATATTTTATGTTGTATCATATATGATCATACATGACCATATATAATCTTATATGATTTGTGTATAAGTCAGAAGAAATGTCTCTGCCTTCATATATGGTCATATATAAACATATATGAATCATATATAATCATATATGATTCATATATGATCTTATATGGTCATATCTAATTATATATAGCCAGATATGAACTTTTTTTTCCCGGGCGATCATTATATTTATAATTATTTTAATTAATTTATTACTAAATTTACGTATAATTAATTAATTTTAACGACTAGCAACTCGTGACTAGATTTGAAAGTTCCGATGCGTGAATTACACGATCCACCTGGAAACTTCTAGAATATTTCCGGCGACCTTCCTGGAAATATTTGACTACGCAATAGCTCCGGCAACCTGCCTGGAGTTTAGAAATTAATTAATTTTATATAATTTAAGTCCAGTTTAATTTATTAATTTTGATCTACAAATTATTAATTAATTTACGAGTAATAAATTTATGAACGGTTGGACGCGACGCTAACAGACGTACAACTAAGTATTCAAACAAAACTCTCCGGCTTACTGCCTGGAATAAATTTTAAATAAATACCTTTACAACTTTTCCCAAATTCAGTTTTGTCCTGGTGTTGTCCCTTTTGTCTCGTCCTGGTAATTGTCCTTGTAATTGTAATTTTCCGTCTCGTTCTGTCTCGTTACTCTCCTTCTTTCTCTCCCGTCTCCACAATACCTCGTTCTCTCCTTCACCTGTTATTCAATCGCAATTAGTAAATTTTATAATAGATACCGGCTACCTGCCTGGTATCTGATAAAATTTTAATTATTTATCGCTTGGTTCCACAATTAAAACTCAAGCTAACAATTGAATAATTACCTGACAAAACTCAGCGTCCAAAAAGCCGGCGTCCGTAATGGCGTCTGTTCGTCTTGACGGTTCGGGTGTTCCGATGGTTAATGCCTGATTCTCGTTCCGGTCCCCGTTTTATAATTGCTCGCGCATCTCTTGACTTTGGCGGTCACTCGTCACCTGCTTGATTCTAAGTGGGGTCGACGGTCGAGCAATTGCAATTTCCACTTCCGGACGACTAGTCGCTACCTACCCGGAATACCCTGGGTGGTAATGTCACATGACCGACAGTACACATAATAGATTTTATTTTGAATTACTTGAACGTGATAAATTTGAAATTACCCCGTTACAATTAATTTATTACTTATAATCTTATTTATGTCTTACCCACTTTGCTCCATATTTTAAAATTCGTAATTTATTATGAACACAGCTTATTCATAACATTTTTAGAGTGAGGAATTTAAAAAAAGTAAAACTAGCAATAAATTTGTCTTACACAATTTTTTTTGGATGGGGGCCCACTTTGCCTCTAATTTTTGATTTTTCATTTTTAATGGACACAGCTCATCAATATTAAATAACTAAAAAGGTCATTCGGCAGCCGAAATGGAAGTAGATTTCTCGTTATTTGATTATTTCAACCTCTCAAATAAAGATTAATAACAAAATAAATTTTTTTTTCGACATTCTCAGATTCTTAAGGTTATAAAACAAAGAAAAATTGTCAAACAATTTAGAATTAAATGCAAAAAATTTTGAAATTGAAATTAGATAATTATCGGAATAGTAAGTTGAATAACAAAAATTGAAGTTAAAGAGAATCTATTCACCTACGAATGAGTATTCTGTGTTTTTTACTATAGGATTAATTGTTAATACAAAATTAAATAAAAAATGATTTGAGTTGGAATTTCAATTATGATAGATGTAAGTGTCATACTTGAAATCAGTCATAAACACTGTCAATAAAACAACATTGAATTTACACACTTGAATTGAGATATTTAGATTTTATGAGTTATACACAGCAATAATATGAATTCAATCAATTTCATAAATTTACTGATAAATACGGTAGTTAGAATTCTATGGAATCTATTAAAAGTAGAAGAACCAATGCAATAGCAAAATTTCATTAAATGAGTCGTTAGATAAGAAATTTCATTGGTCTAGACACATATATAGGCATGAAAATGGAAGCTTATTTGAAGAGCTTTCAGATAAAATTTATAGGGAATCGATAAGTTATAACATTCGAAAATATTGAAGAAAGAATAAGTAAAAATATGAATTTTTGACATTTTGAAAATTTTGGAATGCTATAACTTCTAAACTAATCAGCCGATTGAGCTCATATTCCAACTCGATCAAGATAGTCACCCACAGAATATGTATGCCAAGTTTCAAGGCGATCGGTTTAAAACTGTGGTGATAATCAAAGTGACAACCTGCTTAAAATTAGTTTTTATAATATTTTGTAAATTTTTTAAACCATTTTTCTATTCGAAAAAGTAGTCAAATCGAAGAGCTGCATAGTGAAAATTGGAGGCAATCGAACGAGCTTTCAGATAAGACAAACGAAAATAAGCTTTCTCTTTCCGTTTGGAAGTGACATCTAGTTAAAGCGGCAAATAAATTTTTGTTTGAAAATTTTACAAAATTTCAATTAACCATATTTTCTAAACTTATTGGCCGAATTGGCTCATCTTCGAACTCATCCAAGGTAATCGTCCATAGAATAAGTATACTAAGTTTCATTACGATCGGTGTAGAATTGTGGACGCTATCGTTGGAGAACGGCGCGTTATATTATATATATATATATATATATATATATATATATATATATATATATATATAAATATATAATATAATAATAATATATATAAATATATATAAATAATATAAAATAAGGGCTTATAAAGTAGTGTAACGAGCAAAAAAAAAAATTGAAGATGCCCTCATTTATAGCTTACGGGGCCCACTTTGCCCCAGGTTCCTCTACTCACATTTATCTGTTCATACATCCACTCTTATATCCACTTCTATCTACATGTATTTACTCTTATATCCACTCTTATATCTACATGTGTTTCACTCTTACATCCACATGAATCCACTATTATACTCACATTTATCCGTTCGTACATCCACTCTTATATCCACTTCTATCTGCATGTATTTACTCTTATATCCACTCTTACATCTACACCTAACTATTAGCAAAATGGCGTAAATGCACTTTTATATCCACTCTTATATCCACATAGGGGTGCCAATAAACTCAGAATTATTATAAGGCCAGGTAATATTGTCAAGAGGAAGAATCATAAACATATATCAATAAAACAAGATACATAAGCGAAAATCTGGAAAAATATGGTCTTTAGTTAGTTTATTGATTAATAAAGTGAAATAATTATCAATGAATTTCTGAATTCTTATTTGCTCTGGTATATATAAATCAGCTGGTGGCCTGTCGAAGACCATGAAATATAATTAGTATATTTATGAAGAGATTTCGTGATTAATGGTAGTTATAAGACCATCAAAAAATATATCAATGATATATTTTGATTACCGCGACACTTACCATTGTAATACAAGTAATAATTAACATAATATACCGATAGAAATATTTTCTTATCTACGTACGGGATCTTGAACAAAAATGACTTGATTTTTTGCATTTTTATGTTCAGTAATGCTATCTATTGACCAGCTTATATTTTTATTTGTTTTAGTATATATACGCAATTTGCGTTTATTAGTTTTTAGAGATTATTAATAGTACTAAACTTATTAGTACTCGAACATATAGATTTAATCATTGATAACTGAAAATATTTTGTAGTGTTTTATTTTCTTATTAGTATTCAATGTATCGTCTGCAAAACTTGATGAGGTGTAATTTTATAAGTATCGAATAACGAACATCCAAAACGACATGAATATTTATGTTAGTTTTGAAATGTCAAATTCTTGGTGCTCAATATATTTCAAATATGATTTCAAAAGAAAATTGTAACTGAATAAAATCGTCGAAACACTATCTTCAAACATTTTAGCAGGTGACGTAGTAAGGTCGAATTTTCAGAAATTTATTATATTGTTTCCCTTAATTTATTAAGGTTTCAAGATATCCTTCATTATTTTTTCTATCAACCATTGATTGTCAATAAAAATCTCCACAAACAACATTAAAGATTATTAATTATGCAGAAATTTAAACAAAATAGTTATAATGATGTTTGCTGACTTATTTAAACATTAAATACATTAAAGTCAAGTAATGAAAATTACGAAGTTCAAAGTTGTGTTAAGATAAAGTTTGAACAGCTTCCAATTATGTAATCAGGAGCATAAAAGAAATCTACATGCATACATGAAAAAAATTATTTGTGTTGAACTTTTATAATATCTGGTAGTTATGAAGCATCAGAGTAAAATGGCAATAAATTTACTAGTAACTCGTAAGAAATCATTGCCAAATTTGTTGTTTAAAGATTTTAAAGCCTGTGTAGCAATGTTGATTACGATATACAGCTATATTTTTAGGAATAAATTTATATACTTTTATATACTGTTATATACTGAAGGGAAACCTGGTACTTACGAGGCCTGCCTCACAAGTACCCATATACAGTATTAAGATTTTTGTGAGGCCTGGCCTCATAGAACGCGTATAATCTCAGAAACTTATGAGGCCAGGCCTCACAAGTCCAAAATGGTCTCATAAACACCAGTATAATAATGAACGTGGCCTCATAACAACCATTTAATAAAGATATGTATATATATATATATATATATATATAAGTAGTATGGTGCAACTATAGCGCCCCCCACCACAAAGTGGTGGTAGAGCCCAGAGCGTGGTGGGGTCAGCCGCGAGTCCGCCGGTCGTTGCGGACAGTGCAAAAGAATGTATATATATGTATATATATATATATATATAAATATATATATATATATATATATATATATATATATATATATGCTTACGTCGCTAAGTATCAGATATTAACATATGAACGTCTCACTTACCTTACCGTTAAATAATATTAATAGAAATTTTTAAAATACTATAAATAACTTAAGGAAACAATCTTAAATTAAATAAATGAGTAAGGGTTCATGAAAAAATGACAACATAAGTTATTTTATTTATATTTTTTATATAGATTACCAAAATACATAGACACATTATAGAGATGTCTTTATTTTATTATATAATGATATCTTTACGTCTAAATACATGATTGAATATTATTATTCACAGCTATGCCGTGGGGTACAAAATTATAGCAGTATTTGTTTCGATTTAAATTCATGAATGATTTATAATATTCGTTTACAATTTCATCATTTTTGTTACATCGTTCGTCGAAGATAGATATAAACCTGTCAATTGAATGATCAGTAGACATAAAATGCAAAAACATGATACAATATTGGCCGCATACTTGAGAATTTTCCTGTTGCAACTGCTTGTCGTTATATTTGAACCATCTGCAATTGTGTTTGAGGCGCTTAAGGTGTTGAGGAATGAGTGGTGGTAACCCATAGCTGTCAAAGTACCATCTATTTCCATGTCTATCGACGTACATGGCGACCCAGTGCTGTCCTGGCTTATTGTGGCCATCTGTATTAACAACAAAGGCTGTTGGCCTCGTCCAAATTCTCGGGATTCTGTCCGTTGGATATACTCCAATTGTGTGGTATGGTATAAACTGTATAGCTCTCAATATTTGCACCGTGTTCATTACAAGCCTGACACTTCCAAGGACAAGCTATTGTGTTATCGTTGTTTTTAGCAAGCTCAGCTGTATGATGTGTAGCTATTGATGAATCTTGATTACGCGCCTTGCTATTTAACCACTGTTTTATTAAATCTGCACACGATAAAGCACATTGGTTATATGCTAAACTTCTATTTCGTCTCGCCTCTAATACACTGTGTAGAGCACAAGTTAACCGTGGCTGGTGCAAGGCTGCTACTGATGGGCTGTTTGGTAAATCTTCTATATTTATGACAAGCCTACAAAGTAGGCCCTCTAAGTATGTTTTTTGCAGTTTTCCTTTTGTAAAAATTCTCATAGCACATTGGCAAAAAAAGCGGAGCTGTGTGTGTACGTATTTTATCATTGCCTCGCCATCGTACCATTCAAGGCCATGTTTTCTTGTTAAATCATTATTTTCAACTTGCCGTTCTTCTGACAACAGCGTAAATGAAAATTCCGGAGCTAAAATCCAGTGAGCCGTATCACCATTAGTTAGAGAAGTAACACCGATTTCTTTAGGTAAAAATTCTTGTGCGTTGTTAATAAAGCCTTGAATATATATTACAAGCGCCATAATGTTCTTCACTATAAGGCAGACTCACAGTTACTGAAGCATTTTATTTTTAATTTCGAACCAAATAGTTTATTTTGCTTAACCAGCAAAATCTATAGTAACTTGCCTGGAGGAGTCTATTTCTAATACGCTCTCATATTCAGCATACACTATACAGTTTACAGTTGATTCTAAGCCTTTATCAAACCTAACCTCTATACGCACAGTACCATGACGAATCAGATTCCAATGAGTGTTACTATTAGCTGATAAATCAGGCGTTAGGTTAAAAGTGTATAAACAAAAACCATTAGGATAATCAAATCGATCTATTGTATTTCCTTCATTTAAAAAATGAATCCCTGTGCTCGAAAATAATGTGTGATAAGCATCTACATACAGCTTACTATTTGAAAAATCAGGTTGTAATGGTTTTGATGAAACTTGTCGGCCATCTACATATAGCGATAAATAGTTAATACCAAAATGTTAAAAATTGAAAGGATTCATTGCACGATCTGCGTTAAAGGCTTTATTATCAACAAATCCTATGATTAAACGTCTAGGTATTTGGCCTAAAATAACGTTGCCAATAGTTTCACCATGTACGCCTGCAGGTATCGATACAGCTTTCACTTCAACACGGGTTAACGGATATTTCACTGTAGTTTTTGCCAGCATGCGGGCATGTGCTAACAGAATACCAGGTGAAATTTTAGCTCTTCTTACTATTAAGCTAGCTTCAGTTATAGCGAAATTATAACCATTAGGCGATGCGTCCATGAGACAAAAAGCTTCGCGTGCACGTGTGAGACGTAAGCGCATTTCAACGCCATTTATAAGAAATCTTTCTTGATTAAAAATATCGCAATGTAAATGACCTATAAAATCGGCTGATTTTTCACATGTTAATAAATCACGCCGTTTCTTCAAGCCTAGATTATCATCATCAACACTATCCATTTTGCCAGGGGTATCACAAGACCATCCAACTGTACTTAAGTGTGACTTTTTAGCATCCAAACCATAGTTTAGCAGGGTTTCTATATATACTCTATACGCATATAAATTATTGGGCGTTGATACGGGCTTTTGATTAAACAACACGTCTACCTGATTAAATATTGAATGCATAAAATTGTTGATAGGACCCACTTTAGGCGGTGTAGTACTAGCAGCGACAGGCGTTTTACGTGTAATACTTACACGTAAACTTAGCATAGTATGAGCAAGATCAATATATTCATCACCTTGCCCCTGTACGACGAATTCTATCGGTGAGTTATCAGTCAACGATGAAATTGGCTTATAATGGACCCACTGTGAGCTTTCGATTGTTGTTTGAGTAGGAGGCAATGAGAATAATTCAAGTTCTGTTTTAGCACATTCGCAAGAATGCACGTGTAAAAACGACATTTTGAAAATAACGATTTGAGAAAAAATATCATTCACTGTACGCAGCTTTTTCTTTTTCTTATTTGTTTTCTTGCTATTTTTCTTATTATTTTTCTTTTTTATTGTTTTGCGTTTATTTTTTTCCGAACTGTTTTTATCACTCGTCTTCTCTTATTAGAACGTCTTCCTGCTAAGCCAATGGTGCTATTCATACCACTAGCAATAGCCAACTGACTAGGCACGTACCCTGATCCGCTCATAAGACTGTCGATTTTTTGCTGAGCTTTTCGTTTTAAATTATTACCTGATTCACGTGCTCTGACACTTAACGCCTCTTTGACTGGTACGTTGTGATCCAAAACATCTGTAGCAATATTTATACCGGATTTTAAAGCTTCCTTGCCAAGCGCTTTTGCACCACTTTTTAGAAATGGTAATACACGTCTAAACAAGCCACCAAGGAAGCTACCAATACCATGACCTCTTTGATTTGGCAAACCTATGTAAACTTGACTTATGCCATTATAATCACGAGCGCCGTCACCGTACTGTATTATTTCAAACCCGGCCATTTTGTTATACTTAAATTCTTCTCCTGAAATGTAATGTCGCGGTCAGCGTACCGTATTCAAATGGAATAGGATTCCCGAACTCGTCTCTTATATCAATTTCGATAGTGTTCATGGTTCTGCGTAATAAGGGTATATAACGACCCGGTGAAAAAGTCTTTATTTTAGTTGAACCATAGACGTAATGATCGGTATCAACAGGTACGACACGTAGCAGAGGTGATTGCACGTCTCCTGTTATATAACCTTCACAAATATCACTGTACACAAATATTTTTCCAGGCACTGCATTAGCTAACGATGCAGGGGTTGACCCTTTGCATTCGTTCTTTTCTGAGATAGACCTAG
Organism: Microplitis manilae; assembly: GCA_030273425.1. Lineage (NCBI taxonomy): Eukaryota > Metazoa > Arthropoda > Insecta > Hymenoptera > Braconidae > Microplitis > Microplitis manilae. The sequence continues at coordinate 15,435,366 of CP092721.1, forward strand.
GTAAATAGTCTACGCTAAATCCTAGTATCTTTTCAAGTATTTCATTTAACTTCAGTGTATGTATAGCTACGCAATCACATATTTTATGAACTGATATATAGCCACCGGCGTCATGTACAAAATTTATATGCTTAGATAATGCAGGAAGTGCATTCATACATTGCACCAAAGAGGTAATATTTTGATATTGACCATAAGGTACATTTCCATAGTAAATATCAACTATACTTTCTACTTCTTTGTTTTCTTCAGTAGCACTTTTTCCTTCTTCAGTATTTATAGGTATGTCGGCTGTGCCTATGATAATGGCCGTAGATTCTTTTGGTATATGTAGTATGGTCATAGGAGTTTGTATTTCTACTAACGCAACTTCCCATTCGCCGCTTAATTCCAACGCTTGAGGTAACTGTGTTATAAAACGCGTAGTCGTGTTATTGGGGAAATATTTCATACTACTGTTACTAGGCAATACAATATAAAAATTATCTCTAATTAAAGCCATTTTTATTTAACTAGAGATAATTTTTCCTCATAAAATACACCGTCAATGGGTTCGTTTTGTAAATCGGATAATAAATAAACCAGTGGCTGACGAAACATTGAAATTTTAGAAATTTTAAAAATTTCGTTACTCCAACCGCTTTCGTATCCTTTCACAAACGCTGCTTTAGTCTTACTGATGCGTACCATGTCACCAACACTATATTTAGGCTTATGTTTTTTCATAAGTCTATAACGTTTATTATTTTCATAACGTTTCTTAAGGTTATAAATTGCTGCAGTATAATTATCTTCGTTGACATTTACAGGAGCCATTTTTATACCACTATGCTGTGTATGATTGTAAGCATTGATAATATTTTGCAATACGTCTATATATCTTTTTGACCGTCTATACGTAAAATAGCGCCACATTCTTTCCTTGATCGTTCTATTTAAACGTTCGACGACAGCTGCTTTTACATCAGGATTTCGTACAGTTCTAAATTGTATTTCTTTTTTCTTCAAAAATTCTTGAAAAGATGCGCCAAGAAACTCTTTGCCGCTATCCGTTTGCATTAAACGAGGTAATCTTTTGCTGCTGCGTAGTAGTATTTTTTTAAAACCTTGTGTCACAGATATACTAGTTTTATTAAATAGAGGCTCAGCCCACGCAAATTTACTCAACACGTCAATTACCATTAAAATGTATTTATACCCGTCGTTGTACGTTGATATACTTCTCAAGTCTACCAAATCGGCTTCCCATACGTCATCAATTACTTCTACGTTGTAAGTACGTCTGATAAAATATTTTCTATTTAGTCGATGCTTTGTAAAAGTTTCTTGTTTATTAAGCCAGTTTTCAATCATGTCTTTTGATAACTTTGAATCATCTTTATCAGCTAATTTTAAAAGATTTCTAGCACCCGAAAAACTGGCCGCGTGTGAAGGGTTATAATATATGGCTTTTAGCCTTTCATCGGTCTGAACTTCGTCCATGACAATTTTTTAGTTTTTGATTTTATAGATATAGAACCTTTGCCTTTTTGAGCTGCTCTAGTTCCTTCGTCATCACCGGTCATAAACTCATCTGAAGAAGCAAGATCTTCGCGAATAATTGGTATGCTGATACTAGCTCGTGAACTTGTAGGTGTAGAAGATAATACTGTGCTATTGAAAAAATTTTGGTTACCTATATATTCACGAGGGATATTTGAGGCTTGTAACACTTGTGCGAATTGACGCCTTCCTATAGCTTTGACCGATTTTCTCCTTCTCATAGCGTCGTTCAGAAGATCCGTTATATTTGAGCCTGGTATTTTTTTACCATGAAGTGTTACAACCCCATGGCTATCCCACGTTATCGTTGAGCTAGGTAAATTTTTTAGATGTTTTAACAACAAACGGGCTTTATTTTTGAATTTTTTCGGAATACTGTCTATAATTGAATTATCAATACCGACCTCATATAAAGTATTATGTACTGTCGTTGCAGACGAGTTTATACTAGATTCCGACGTTTTAGGAACAGTGTCAAAAGAAGAACCAGAAAAATTTATATTCTCGTTTGTGTTTGATTCGGTAAATGTATTTTCTAAAGGTTTTTTTTTATATTCTAGTAAACGTAAATAACGTTCAAGGATTTGCAAGTACGCCTGACATTTTTCACGATCAGAATTATACTTATTAGAGTTTAGAATCTCGTGCATTTCATTATCGAGTCGTGATAGAGCTGTGCCTGAAGTCTGTATAGTTTTATTTTTTAATTTATCTTCATTTTGGTCTGTATTACTATCCTCTTGTAGTTTATCTTCCGGTACTAATGCCATTTTGCGAGCGTATTCCATGTTAATTAATGCGTGACTATTGTTGACAGTAACACGCCTAGTAATGGCGCTAGAAATGCCGGTAGAAAACCACCTTTCTGTACAATTATCTTTTTCTTCTTATTTAAACTGCCTTGAGCCGATAATTTTCTTAAAAACGGTGCATAACGTTTTAATTTTTTGCGATCTTTTGATGATAACAACACATTACCACGTAATATATTGAGAGCACACTCACAAATACATCGTACTAAAGCTGCGTCAGCCTTGCGTAGTATAGCTTGTCTTTGTTCGTTATTTAAATAACAGAGTGCCTGGAGTATAGCAAGCTGTTTCTTTTTAATTGGTCCGCGCTGCGCCATTATCGGTGGTATACTGGAACATTGTAACTTTTAGATCTATTATTTATACTTTTCTTGGTTATATAAACGAATTGATGTTGATCATCTGGGAAAATACAGCAACGAAACCGACAATTTTCAGGTGTTGATTGTTTTAAATCTAGTAGTAAATAGCCATGAGGGGCAGATGTCGCATCATAGTATATTTCTTGTAAAAAATGTGTATTTTCAGGATAAACTTGTCTTGCAAGGTGTTGTATTTGCGATCTATCACGTGGATTTTTGAAAATTACGATATAGTTTGCGTTTAAGGATATATCTCTTTGACCGTGTCCTTGATGAAAAATATTTTGGGTAATAAAAATTACACTTAGGTTCCTATGATGACTGCCCTTCGTGAATAAATCTACGACGCTATTATTTGAGGCCTCGCGCATCAGATCATCGATAATAAGCAATTTTGGACGTGTATCGTTAGTGTAATCTTCACTGTGTGGTAAACCTTCACGAAACTCAATATTTTTATAATTAGAATATTCCGTATAAGAAGACTGCCATTCAGCGTAATAAAATATTATTCTCGAGAAATTCGTATCACTCATATGAGGTAAATATTTAATGAATCTTTTTACAAATACTGTCTTACCACAGCCCGTGGGACCGCAAATAATTGACGTCCAAGAGTGTTTCCACCGTGGATCCATTGTTCGAACTAAAATAAGCGAGTGATGTATATCTTATATATTTACACAGAAACAAAACAAATTTACCGATAACTTATGGATAAGTAGTTATTATTAAAAATATGGTATGTTAAATATAATAAAAATACATGAATTCAAATTTGGTACAGTTAAAAATACATGAATACAATTGCAATAGACAGATTAGTAAATCTTATGTATTTTAACATTATTCTGTTTTGTCTTCTACTATCTTAGAGGTGTTTTCACTCGAGTTATTGTGGATCGAGTTCCATCGTTGCGTGAGAGGCTGCTGAATCAGCTCTGGTGCTGACAGCATAGCTAGCTCAAAGATGTCGCGGGGCATGCCCAAAAAAAACTGAAATAATAATTAGAATATATTCAGATAAGTTTTATAATAGCGAAAATAATAATAATGTAAAATTAAACCTACATCAAGAAAAGTTGGTGAATTTCTTACAGCACGAGTAACAGCGCTTAACCATACGATACTCTCAACATTTAAGCGTGTCGGTAGAATTCTGAATAAAGGATCGTGTGGCCAATATGTTCTAAATGTGTCCAGATCGTGTTCAGTCACATTAATTTCATTTCCTGGATCTTCTTCTTCCGGTTCTGCACGAATCTCATCACACTTATTAAATTTTGTGTAACACATTATTATGACACTCTTGAACTACCGTTTGAAACTGAGACTCGTTGTAGTTTTAATCTACTTGTCTTTTTAAATGCTGACTCCGCGTAAAATGCAATCGTCAGCTGTGTATATTATCAGTTGTTATTAAAGAGACATATGAAAATTTAAAGTTTTAAAATTCATAAGAATTTGAACGTTCTTTTAAAATCCACTTTTGTAGGCAAAGAACGTTGTTTAAAGCACATCTCAAATTTTAATCAGGATTGTAAATTTTTAATGCGCCGTGTAATGTACATAAAGTGTTTGTGGTTCTCAAATCATCAAATTTATTAGGGGTCTTGTCGATATCTTCTTCTTCTAAATTAATAACTTCCTTTTGTAGTAATTTTTCAAGATATTTAAATTTTATATCACCACGTACATATACACACCGAGCTTTTTCAGAATAAAATTTGATAATAGGTGTCAAATTTGAGAGCGCAATAAAACCGTCAAACCACTTTAAACCGTGTTTGTTTATTGTAAGCCAGTTATTTTTTTGACGTGTTGAGGATAATAATTTATTATATGAAAATGGGGGTTTGATTAACCAATGACCTTGTATTGAAGATTCTAAATCTACTAGCGCTACTTCTTTAGGTAAAAAATTTCCATAATTATCGAAAAAGCCCTGAATATCTATTATAATATCCATTTAAATTTAGATTTAACGATTAGGTAGACTGTCTGCGACGAACTGAAGAAAATAAACTTAAGTAAATAACTAAATAAATAAAAATTACTTACGCTGGTAAATGAAAGAGGGGGAAAATAAAACATAGAAGAAGCGAGTATATTTTATACATTTATTATAAGTTATTACAGTGTTAATTTAAATACAATTAATAAACTCTGTACCCAAATGGTAATGTTGAATATTTATTTCTAAAACGTCTTTTTTTATATTGTGGAAATATTGTTTTCGTTTCCTTTTTTGTTACAATAGCATGAAAACATGTTCTACGTATAGCATCAAATTTTATTATAATAGGTTCTGTTTTTTCACCAGTTACAAGTGCTTTAACTGTATTATAATTAATTTTAAGACTATTAGAAAAATTTAAAGTTATACCTTTTACTTTACATACCTCGGCGGTCGTATTATCAGGTTTACGTATAGTATAAGCATAAAATTTTGGGCCACCTGTTACAAAAGATGTAATATAACTTCCTAGACCGTACCCTTCTAATTCATCAGTTAATGCTCCTAAAAATTTACCTGTTGGTGGTTCATATTTTCCTTCTACAGAAACGTAAATACAAGAATCGGTATCGCAGTATAGAGCCCTAGCACCTAAGTTTTCTAAGTAAGTGTATAATTTAAGACGTGCCTGGGCCGTTGTATACGCTGCGATAACAACATTTGTTGTGCGGGAAGGCTTTATAGCATCCTTACTATTAACAAAATTTATATATAATGTATTATCGTTAACTGGTAAAAAGCCACATATTTCAATTTGACTATCGGTCAACATTTCCATTAAACGCGCTCGTGTTGTAACAATTTCAGTTTGTGTTAAATTTTCCCGCTGACCAAATTTTCCCCAAAGAGAATTTAAACTAAGTTTTGCTACAGCTCGTAACCCTGCGTTAAATTCAATTTTTTCTTTATCTAATTTTATACCTTCAGCATACTCATAATCTTCAATATATTTATCTTTTTGCTCGTCAGTTTTACAATCTTTAGGGTATCCACTAGCTTCAGTTTTAATTTTTAAAAAAGTGTTAATGTCTTCCGTTGATATCCCTTGAGACCCTGTTTTGGGGTTATACTGAGCTATTTTATACTGCCGAATTTCAAATACTTTTATGATAATGTAACCTTTTTCAACGGCTTTCCTAATCTCATCTAACACCCATGTACCTGTTAAAGCGCGGTCTGTAGGCCCACGATTACAATCTACCTGTCTTAATTCTTGAGCGCAAGAACGGCACAGTGCAAAGAGTAGCCTATCATGAACTCTACATGGTAATACAGGATGATAAAGCTTTGTTGGTGGAAGAACAGTACATTTCACCAAACCTTCCACAAGTGCTAAATTATTATTTTCACCTATCAAAGTATGGCATTCATCACCTATAAAAATTTCGGGATGACCTATCGGAAATTTACCAGTTTTACAAATATAAGGGTACAGCGAACATACATCTACATATTTGATTTTTTCATGGCTTTTTATATCGTATAACGTAACAAAGCTTTCTGTACGACCGCCAAAAAAAGCATCTCTAGGATTTAGCGGCTCAGTACAAAGTAAGGGGTGATCGCGTAATTCAGCTGCAACTTCAGGGTTTCTAGATAAAAATAAATCGAAATCACATTCCCACTCTTCAGTAAGAGTATAACCTAATCTGCGGATTTTTTCTGATGTAGCTATAGTACAGTCATACCTTACATCCATACTATCACCAATATTGAGTATTCTATCGCGGTTTACTCTGTAACATTTAGGACAACCATGCCAGTAACACCCGTGAAATTGTAACACATGTTCTTCACCGGTACTATTATTTTTATAATAACCGTCAACGAGTATTCTTGAAGGCAAACGATATTCTTTACCGCGCGCAGCATGTGTAATTCTAAAACCATGTACTCATTCTTTGAAAATAAGCCATTGAATTGCTTTGTGTGATTGATTTGATGACCATCGCTAAGTACCACTGGCTGGCAAAATGCCTATCGTGTCAGGTTTAAGAAAATTACGTCTGTAAATTTTTGAGCAGGCTGATGCTATAGTGGTACATTCCGAAAAGGGGCATACTTTACCACATTTTATAAACATTTCACGAAATAACATACAGGCTCTTCTTAAAACAGTTACATCATTCTGACAATAAAATTTAATTTCATTTTGAAAATTAAAAATATAACCTTCTTGTACTTTATTATTATACCATTCCATAAATTGCTCGCGTTCTTGAGCAAACATAGTATCAGGTGAAAAATATTTTACATCAGGCATAAACCCTATATAATTTTTATTAGTGGGAGTGTTAAATAAGTACGAAAAATAGCCTTTTGATGCTTCATCAGCGAATCCAAACGCTTTAGGAAGTTCTCTCAAAGGCATATGCAAATAATTAAGACTATCTAAAAAAACTGTTTTACCTACGCGCATCACAATTATTTTTGTACCATTTAAAATTAGATCAGGTAATCGTATTTTCTTTTTCTTAATCATACATTTTAAAACAAATTGCGCATCGAAACTACTAGCGTTGTGTGCAATACATATTATTTTCGAGAATTTAGAATTATTTTGTAAAGCCAAATCAATGAATTTTTCGACAGGTTTTTCTTCAAAAATATATTCGTGTTGACCGCATTCAATGCAATTTTCAGAGACGTTCTTACTATCCCAACAATAGAGACATGTTTTTGAACAACACACAAATTAGGTATGTGTATTTTTGTAGACTTATCACCTTTTAAATGTTTATTTTGCCGCGTTTCAAAATCATAAAATAAAAATAAAACTTTTGGAAGCTCTTTTTGTTTAAGAGGGGCCATAAAACAATAATGATTAAGTGGTCTTTCACAGCAACAAATCTGACAGTAATTTATGTTACACTTATGCTCTAGATTATGATATATGTATCTACAACATGCAGCGCATAATTTCAAAGCATCACACACTGTAAGAGCCTTATTTTTCCCGCGTAAATTAGCTGAAGCTAATTTTAAATGATTCTTATAACATTCAATATTTGAAAACCAGCGATTACATAAAATACACGTTTTTTTAGCTACATATTTACATACAGCCGAGGTGTTACAACGCGGACATTTTTTAGAACATCTATGGTCACGGCTAGACTCATAACCTTTATTACATTGATCGCAAAATGAACGACTTCCTAAAGCACCAGCTAAATTTGTTATGGGCTGATAATGATTAGTATCTTGATAATATAATAAATGTATTAAATGACAAATCGACCCAAACGTTTCTTGAATCATTACGCGTCCGTCAAAAAGCGGTTGAGCTCCTTTTCCAAATGTTAAAAATTCATACACAATTATTGCTATACCTTTATGTATAAAATAACGTTGAAAAGCTAGTATTTCGTTAAGACCGCATCCTTGTCTAGGAATCACAACGCCGCTAGCTTATAACAATTAAAGAGCTTCTTTTTGTTGTGTATCTCTCCTGTTATCTATTATATTTTTCCACTTGCGCTGTAAAGGACCCGAGCGAACCTCGCCTCTTTCAATATACATCATTGCAATAACTAACGATCGCGGCAAACATAAATTATCCTTATTATTAATAGTTATTATTGATCGTTTAAAAAGCGTTTCGTGAGTCAAAACTACTTTACCGCGACCCTCAATACCTGAGACAACGGCTGATGTGATAATAAGTCTATCGTCAGTAGTCAGACCGCCTGCGCTTTGAGCAACATTACTTAATAAACGACATAAATCATTCACTGTGACACTGTTTGCTCTTGTAAATTTCGCCCAAATAGCCCCAGCTGTAAGTCTTTCATAATTAATAGTAAAACCTACGTGATCGTAAGGTCTGCACGACGCTGTAATATACGTGAGAATATCGCTTAAAGCACCTTCAACCCATTGCATATGATTAGATTCTGCAGTAGGTGGAAGGATTCTGATTGTAGTCTCTTTACCTTTAGCTTGAAACTGTCTATATTTTTTAACTATTTGCCGCTCGACTATAAATCTTTGACCGGGGGGTTGTACGTTAATGTGGCCATCTACGTTTTCATCATTTTCACTATTGCTATTATCATTATTATTATTATTATTATTATTATTATTATTATTATTATTATTATTATTATTATCATCAGCGTCAAACTGTGTTGATGTTGACGGCAAAGAGGCGTGTTCCTTTTTTGCTTTTGATCTTTGTTCAACGAGTAGTCTGCCGGTGGTATAGCTATGTATTGAAGAGAATTCTTTACGTTATAAATTGAATTGGTGGCCTTGAAAAAGGCCGTTGTGGTCTTGAGAAAGACCGTTTGAGAGTGACTTTGGAGCTGGAGACGACGATGATAGTAGACTGCTGGTCCTTAAAAGAACCGTTGGTTGTTGTTGAGTAGTCTTACGTGAGACTTGACTAGTCCTTAGAAGAACTAAATCAAGTTGAAAGTTGCTTACTAGACTAGCCCTGAAAAGAGCTAGCCAAGAGGAAGTTCTAAAAAGAACTGTTGCTGTTGAGTAGTCTCTGAAGAATATCCAAGCCTTGCTCGCTTGAATATTTTATAGTTAACGCTGATAGCCTTGCTCGCTATCTGTAGAAGTATTCTTTTCAGTTAGACTGATCAGAATCGAATGCGCTTACGCTCTCAGATCCCCTTCTTTTATACCCGAGAGCCCGGGTTCTAGAAGGTTCTCGACGGAGTGGGAGACGTCGGTATCTGCGCTCCAATGAGATGGCTTGGTTGAGAGCAAGTTAATAGCGAGCGAATGAGAAGTCTTCGTTGAGAGTGGAGGGGGTCGAGTCAACTCTTATTGGTCGGTGGCGTACGGAGAGCGAGCAGTCTCTCTCACGGTCCGTGCGAAGTTGATGAGCCATGGTATCTCTCCATGGTCCGCGCAAAGTTGATGAGTTACTTTCGAACATTCTCCCCCCCAATTCCGCAACCTGGTGAGGAATTAGAGTCTTCTTCTTGTGAGTCGTCTTGATGAGGAGAGATTGGCAGTAGAGCGAGCTTGACTATCGGTCGAGTAAGAGTCGAGGTAGCTGTTTTGACGGTTACTACTCGACACAATCCATCACTACCAGGATGCAGCTGAATGACCCGAGCGAGAGGCCACTTTGATGGTGGAAATCGCTCATCGGTGAGAAGTACTAATGAGCCCACTTGAATGTTGTCCTGAGTTTTCTGCCATTTAGAGATCGACTGATGAGCTTGAAGGCATTCCGTTGACCACCTATCCCAAAATTTCTGAAATCGGTCTTGAATTCGTTGAAAATGAGAAAGTCTTGATTCAGGTACAGAGGATAACGATGGTTCTGGTATTGTAGTCAGAGCTTCTCCACGAATGAAGTGTCCTGGCGTTAAGGCTGAGATGTCGTCAGGATCGTCTGATAGCGCACTGAGAGGTCGTGAGTTCAGTACTGCTTCTACTTGTGCGAGAAAGGTTGAGAAGTCTTCAAAAGTGAGAAGAGTGTCTGAGATGGTTCGTTGCAGATGATGTTTTACGGATTTGACCGCTGCTTCCCACTTTTCACCCATATGAGGAGCACCGGGTGGATTGAAAATCCACTGAATACCGTCGTTAGCGAGAATCCTTTGAAGTTCTTGAGATGCTTGTGTCGATTGCCTGAATAAGTCCTTGAGTATAGCGTCAGCTCCCTTGAAATTTGTACCACAGTCACTTCGAAGAGTCTTGCAGATTCCACGACGACTAGTGAACCGTCGGAAGGCTTTGAGAAATCCTTCTGCTGAGTAGTCTGAAACCGCCTCTAAATGAATAGCTGACGTGGTGAAACACACAAAGACTGCGATCCAGCCTTTGAAACTTTTTGCACCTCGACCTTGAAATGTCTTTAATGAGATTGGACCTGCGTAATCTACTCCAGTATGCTCAAAAACTAGAGATGGAGTCACTCGAGAAGCCGGAAGCGGAGCCATGAGTTGTTGAGCTCGAACCCCACGTATTCGAGCGCACACGAGACACCTCTGAATGAAGGACTTTATTGGAGCTCGACCACCGATGATCCAACAAGTCTTTCTAACATGAGCTAATGTCAGTTGAGTGCCACCATGTAGAGTTCTTGAGTGAGCATCTGCAATAATTAGTTCTGAGAGTTTGCTTTGTCTTGGCAAAATAGCTGGGTGCTTACTGTCTTCGGGCAGTAGAGAATTCTGGAGACGACCTCCAACTCGCAATATACCAGTGCGGTCAACTATTGCCGTCAGTCGAGAAAGAACATGATTTTTGTGGAGTCCCTTGCCAGCTTGTATAGTCTTGATTTCTGCAGAGAAATATGCTCGTTGAGTCTCCCGTATCCAGAACAGCTTTGCGGCTTCTAAGTCAGCTGGATTGATTGGTGAGATGGCTAAACTAGAATTTGGTACTCGTTTAAATCTGGAGATGGCTCGCTGACAAATTGCCGTGATTCTGAGCAACTTCGGAAGGCCTTTATTGAAGGATTTGACTTGAGGTAAGTCAATGAGATCCCATAACACTGGCGGAGACGTTACTGAAAGTGAAATGCCTGGTCTTTCTTCTAAATCATGTTCTGGAGATGGTGCAACTGCTGATGGCCAAAATTCTGGAGATTGCGAGAGCCATGGTGGTCCAGTCCACCACAATGCGTGTTCAATGAGTTGAGAAGCGCTTAAACCCCGAGACGCACAATCCGCTGGGTTGAGTTTTCCTGATGTGAATCTCCAATGAGCATTTGGAGTAGCATCGTGAATGGCTGATACTCGATTGCCCACAAACTCTTTCCATCTCATCGGATTGTTTTTTACCCATGCAAGGGTAACTGAGGAGTCTATCCATAAGAATACTGGCACATCATTGAGATTGAGAGTCTTCTGAGTATGTTTTACGAGGTTTGCAAGTAGAGCAGCCGCTGATAATTCCAGTCGTGGAATAGTGAGACGTTTAAGAGGTGCCACCTTTGTTTTTGAGCAGACTAAAGTAACGACTGATGAGTTGTCTGAATATGTTACTCTGAGATAGACTGCTGCTGCCATTGCTAGCTGAGAGGCGTCTGAGAACCCATGAATTTGTATGGAGTAGGCTTGAGAATGCAAATGCAACCATCGGGGTATTTTGATTGTTGAGAGTGTCTTGAGGTCTTCTCGAAATTTATCCCATTGATAAATTATTTCAGGCGTTAATGTTTCATCCCACCCAATCTTTTCCAGCCAAAGTTGTTGCATCAGAATTTTTGCTCTGATAACAACTGGAGATATAAGTCCAAGTGGATCAAAGAGTTGTGCCACCTCGGAGAGAATAGCGCGTTTGGTAATGGCTTGTTTGAATGAGATGTTCCCTTGAAACGAGAAGATGTCTTCATGAGGGTGCCATGTGATACCTAGTATCTTTGAAGTGAGATCTTCGAATGTATGCATAGGCTGAGCTTCTTGAGTTGAGGTACTTGGTGGTGAAAATTGAGGATGATTGCTTTTCCACTTGTCAAGTGGTAAGCAAGCCGAGAGGCACATGTTATTTAATTGCGTAGCAATATTCTTGAGTTGTTCGAGGGTTTCAGCGCCACCTGAGATGTCATCGACGTAACTTCCTTTGAGAATTGTATCTACTGCATGTGGGTAATTAGGGCCTTCATCAGCTACTAATTGCTTCAGTACTCGACAAGCAAGATATGGAGCTGACCGTGTACCATATGTAACGGTAGTTAGTTGATAGGCTCGAACATTTGAATCTTGATCTACCCAGAGAATACGTTGAAGGTCCCAATCATCTTTCTCAACTTGAATTTGACGGAACATCTTGACTATGTCTGTAATGAAGATGTATTTGTGTTGTCTGATGTAGAGCAACACGTCGAAGATGTCAGACTGAGTTTTTGGACCAGTATGCATAATGTCATTGAGTGAGACTTGAGATGACGTTTTACTGGATCCATTGAAGACTACTCTGAGTTTTGTTGAGGTGCTCTGCTCACGTAATACTCCATGATGCGGAAGATAATACGTATGAGGTGGCTCTGGAGCGTTCAAAGGTACAGCAACCATATGTCCGAGGTCTTCATACTCTTGAAGGAACTTGATATATCGTTCTTTAAGAGTTGCATCTGAGGAAAGTCGTTTGAGAAGACGTTGAAGGCATCGTTGCGCTGTTAACTTGGAATTGCCCAGTCGTGAGACGTCTGAATTGAGAGGTAGTCGTACAACATAACGACCTGAGTCGTCTCGAGAATGCGTTGAATTGAAATGCTCTTCACATTCTGACTCAGCTTTATTGAGGTGTTTCTCTGATGTGGTTGGAACTTCCTCTTGTACCCAGAATTTGGTGAGAGTATCTTGCAGGTCCTCATTTCTAGTCAGATGAAAAGATCGCAGAGGTTTTGTCTGAGATTCCGTAGATGCTTGACCCAGAACAGCCCATCCAAAAATAGTATGCATAGCCATGGGTTCAGAAGGGCCTCTCATGACTAAACGAGATGATCTGAGTATACTTCTGAGGTTGTCTGCACCAATGAGGATGTCAACTGGACCTGGTGTTAGGAAGTCTGGATCAGCTAGCTCTAATTTGTTAATGTGATGCCAGTCTTGGTTAGTGACCACTACCGATGGAATGTGAGTGGTAATACGTGGTAATATATGAGCATTTAATTGTGCATGAGAGAGCGAATGTGTGGACTGTAAGTTGAGCGTCGCTAGGCCTTGAGTTGTTCCGGGTGAGGTACTGCCAACTCCCAGTATTGGAATTGCTGCTGGCTTTCTGAGAAGTCCAAACTTATTGACTAGTGTTGAAGATACTAGTGTTAGTTCAGAGCCTGGGTCTAAGAGGACACGAGCTTGATGTTGTGAGTTGTCTGGTGATATGACAACTACCTTGCAAGTAGCCAGTAGAACTGCTGTTCGTGATTGAACGATTGACACTGGACGAGAAGTCCGTTGTTTGCTTGTTTGAGAAGTCAAGTCTGTAGTTGACTGAGATGTCTGCCGTTGAACCGGTTGAGAAGTCGGTTGTTGAATTATTTGAGAAGTCTGTTCTTGATTCATTATTTGAGAAGTCTTAGAGACAGTAGTTGGAAAGATGAATTCAGTCTGAGTAGACGCGTTACACTGTCTCTTGAGAGGTCGACGAAGGCTCCGAGAAGTCCTACCTAACCTTCATTGTGGTTGAGCTGTGCTGGTAGTAGATGGAGTAGACTCTTGTGGAGATTCTGAGGTGACTTGAATGGCTACTGAAGGTGGCGTTGGATTTTGATGAAGAAGCGTGTGATGTCTCTCTTCACAAATCTTACAGCCTCTTGGGATCTCGCATTTGCGCAGATTATGCCTGCCAAGACAGTTGTAGCATAGTCGCTCTCTGCGGACTATGTCCATCTTGTCATTGTAGCTGAGTTGACTGAATGCTGGACAGAAGGCTATGTAGTGAGATTTAGAACAGGCACTACAATAGTTATTCAAGTTTGGCTTGAATGTCGGAGCAGCTGTAGATGAGTGAGAAGACGGTTGTAATTCAGACTGAGCAAGATGAACGTAGGCTGGAGGAGTTCGCTGAGAAGCTTGAGAGAAACTTCTTCTAGCTGGTGTGGATGAGAAGCTTTTCACAGGAGGTGTCTTCTTTGGAGATAACTGACTCTCCATGCTCTCCAGAGCTCTGGCAGAACCTGTCAGAAATGACTTGAGTTGATCGTAACTTGGGGATTCCGTGCTGGAACCCAGATGAATCTCCCAAGCTTCCCTCGTACGGACATCAAGCAATTGTACAATGTCGTGTACAATGAGATCATCCCAAGTGCTAGTGGGGCAACCAAGTGCTTTGAGAGCATTTAAGCACTCTGATACAGTGGTCAGAATGTGGTTCAACTCCTTGGCTGATCGATGTTCCATCTTCTGAAGAGCCCGTAATTTGTTGAGATGAGCAGTCTTGAGAAGCCTCTTGTTCTCGTATCGTGCGGTGAGAGTGTCCCATGCTGATGCGAACGAGTCTGCGGAGATCTTGAGGTTGGCTATTAGACTAGCCGCGTCTCCTTCCAGGCTTGCACACAAATAATGCATCTTCTCAACTGCTGAGATAGATGAATTCTCTCCGACAAGTGAAACGAAAAGGTCTTGAAAATGCCGCCATTCTGAGAAGCTCCCAGAGAATTTAGGAATAGAGATGCCTGGTAGAGAAGGTCGGTGATGAGAAGTCCCTTGAATACTTAAGTCCGCGAGAGAGTTGCCAGCTGGAGGCTCTGTAGCTTCCAATTCAGCGATGCGAGCAGACAGAGCAGCCTCGGATTGCACGAATCCCTTCATGGCTTCTTCATACCACTTCTTCTTGAAGTAGTCGTGTTCAAGAGATACGTCAGACTTTGAGGAGACCAATTTTTCGTGGTCGGACTCAAACTTCTCCCAGTTGACCTTGAGCATGCCGAGTTTCGCCTTAGCCGCGTGGATATTGATAGCTGAGATGACGTTTGACTCGACTTCAGCTGCGAGTTCAGAGATGTAGATGAATCTACTCTCTTGCAGCTTCAGTTTACCAGATGAGTTGGCCATGATGAGAGGACGTTGAAGATTCCAACCAATCTAAAAACCCCGCAGCACTCCGTGCTCCGCAATGCGTTGAATTTAGACTGATTGTTCCCTTGGAGATGTCCTTGGCCTCTTGACGATGTGTTGAGAAATTCTACTCCAATACAAAGCTATCCGGCTCGAAGGACCATAAAATGTTCAACGAGTAGTCTGCCGGTGGTATAGCTATGTATTGAAGAGAATTCTTCACGTTATAAATTGAATTGGTGGCCTTGAAAAAGGCCGTTGTGGTCTTGAGAAAGACCGTTTGAGAGTGACTTTGGAGCTGGAGACGACGATGATAGTAGACTGCTGGTCCTTAAAAGAACCGTTGGTTGTTGTTGAGTAGTCTTACGTGAGACTTGACTAGTCCTTAGAAGAACTAAATCAAGTTGAAAGTTGCTAACTAGACTAGCCCTGAAAAGAGCTAGCCAAGAGGAAGTTCTAAAAAGAACTGTTGCTGTTGAGTAGTCTCTGAAGAATATCCAAGCCTTGCTCGCTTGAATATTTTATAGTTAACGCTGATAGCCTTGCTCGCTATCTGTAGAAGTATTCTTTTCAGTTAGACTGATCAGAATCGAATGCGCTTACGCTCTCAGATCCCCTTCTTTTATACCCGAGAGCCCGGGTTCTAGAAGGTTCTCGACGGAGTGGGAGACGTCGGTATCTGCGCTCCAATGAGATGGCTTGGTTGAGAGCAAGTTAATAGCGAGCGAATGAGAAGTCTTCGTTGAGAGTGGAGGGGGTCGAGTCAACTCTTATTGGTCGGTGGCGTACGGAGAGCGAGCAGTCTCTCTCACGGTCCGTGCGAAGTTGATGAGCCATGGTATCTCTCCATGGTCCGCGCAAAGTTGATGAGTTACTTTCGAACAATCTTGTTGTTATACCACCTGATTGTACACCTAAAAATATAATTTTTAAATATTTAAAACTTACAGGTTAGAAAATTTATCTTACTTTTTAACTGGTACTACAGTATCCAAAATTCTATTATAATTATTAAGCCGCTGACGGTGTATAAAAGGTATGCTGTTTAGCGTTGTGTAAAATACCTAAAAGTTTACGTTGTATAAAATGTCTTGACTCATCACCGTCATCGTCATCATCATCAGAAATGTATGTATGTTGCAGATTATCTTCTTCTTCATCTTCTTCCTCTTCCTCTTCTTCTTCTTCTTCTTCTTCTTCTTCTTCTTCTTCTTCTTCTTCTTCTTCATCTTCGTCGGAGTCACAATTATTATAATATTGTTGAGTTCTTTCAACTATCAGTTCCTCTTCAGAATCAAATTTACCAGGGTCGTCCAATTCTTCATTATCTGTTGGAAACGAGACGTACGAATCGTCAGAGCTAATAGACAAATTACGCTCACGCTGAACCCCTGTGAAATGATCTATTCTTATCGTTTCGCAACCTGGATAATAACCAACCCATGGCCTAACCGTTTGCGTAACATCCTAGGTGATAAAAGTATAAAACAAATTAAAATATTCAAACAAATTAAAATAATGAACCAAATTAATATATTTCACAAAAGTTTAAAACTCACGTCAACGGTTTCGATATTGCTATTAGAGCTATCGTCTAACTGCAATAGCTCATCACGACTGTATCGTTCTAAAATAGAATTTTTACATACTTGATAAATTAAGAAATTAAATTTATCATAAGAGGTATGTATACACTTACCGTAGGCCGCCAACAAATCCTGTAAGCAATTAGCGTCCGCTTTTCGAGTTTGAACAATTGTTGACACTACTGTGCGTAAAACAACTGTATTGGTAGTTAACAGTCCTCTTTTATAACTCCTTGCTAATAAACGACATGATGAAAACATCACAAGGCGGCGTAATAATCTTATTAAGCATTCCCGCGACAATTGCCACCATTTTTCAAGTCTTGTTTCTGTATAGACAGCCGTTGCACGTGGTGATCTTTCCTTTACATAACGTACCAATTCTAAAAGGGCCGTAATGAAAGGTTTCTGATAGCGTAAATTATCAGAATTCATCTTACTATGTAAGTTGTACAACGCTAGGTATCTCGTAATAAACTAAATAATTATTGAATACCCGCCAGCTGCAAATAAAATCATACTAAAGAGTAAGACACGTTGTGCTGATGATGCTGTTTTACGCCTCACGTGTTGTTATGACTACCTTTTTATGTAAAGCTGTATTATTTCATTTTTACCATTATTACGTGGATATAATTTTCAAGGTCTTGTAAAATTATTGTTAAAAAGAAATTTTAAGTGTGTAGGTATTTTGACATGATCCCTTATAATACCTTTACAAACGTGATAGAAAACTCATGGCCTCATAGAAAATTTTAGATAAATCAGCATAAGTTATTCAAAAGTATCAATGTATATTTATATTTATTAATTTATTTATTTATTTATTTATTATCCTATATATACATATATACCATGAAGCTACGTTCATTATTAAACTAATATAGAAGCGTAAATTAAAAATGCATAGTTTGCATTTATATGTGGTGGGGCAATTAATGTGTTAAAAGTTGAAACTTTTATAATCTGCAACAGTTCTCTCGTAAAGCTTGTGACTAAAACATATCACGCTGCTTTGACAATGTCATTATCTAAAAAACGATCTGTTAATGAAATGGCTGAGCCAACTACCTCGCAACAAGACAACCGTGTGCTTCAGTCTTGGGAGAAATTTGATTTTTTATTGACCAGTTCATATAAACTAAACGAGTCTCGTACAAAATCTATAATTGTAGGACTCAAATTGAATACCAAAACATCCAAGTTTGTGCCGTGTATTGCAATTGTTGATGAAAAATCATGTGGTATAGTGTGTTCCTCAGAAAAGTGGCAACAATTTACAACTGTATTAAAAAAACTAACGAAGAATTTCAACTTGCCTGATGCTCAATACAGAAAGCTGCCTAATGACACAACATCGCTCGAGGGCTACATTTTTCAATATTCATCGTTGGGATCCACCTATGGGAAAGCAAAATTATTTACAATCATGGATGTCACCGATCAGCAGACTGGTGCAATGCCTAAATATGTACGAAAAGTTACAATGCGTCAAAACACAGTGCAGAATATTTATGAGTTTGAAGATCTAATAAATAGTCGTCTGAAGTATCTTCAAAAATTATGTGCGCCGTGTGATGAATGTTTAAACCAATTAATAATACCGGTTAAGGAGATAATACCGCGCATACGTCAAAATTTTGGGGATATCGATCTATCTGAGGAAATCATTGGTAAATTTGTTATTAGTGGTTTAAAAAACGCCTCTGTAAACGAAAACATAAAGAATAGCTTAGAAGCTACGTACAATTGGTTTGTCGGTGATTATATGGAGTTAGTTATGCTCGAATTAATATTATTTTTTACTAAGGACATTATTACCAAAGTTACGGGTTAAAATTTTACTAGAAATTTAAAATTATGTATACAAGGGTCATAATACCGCTTATGAATATATTTCAAGATTGTTATGGTATTACTTATATAAAATATTTTTATTGTTAAATATGTAAAATTTGTATTATTATTATAAGTTTAAATAAACAGCCCTTACATAAATGTGTGCCTAAAATACTTTAAATAACACAGGTGAATAAATTATAATACTTAATTTTGATTCTATATTATTTTAGAAAATAAGTATACCTAAAATGATTTAAGAGTGATAATTTTAAATTTACATTTTATAAGCTACGGTAAGTTACTTTGAATTATAATTATAATTATAGTTCAAATAAATATAAAAAATAATACTTAATTTTAATTCTATATTATTATAAAAATAAGTTTTTAAAATACTTTATAATAAATATACCTAAAATGATTTACATTTTATAAACTACGGTAAGTTACTTTGAAATGTAATTATATTTTAAATAAATGTAAAGGTGTTGTAATAATAATTAATTAAATAAATGCCAGGACTGGTTGGTGGTTGGGATGTTGGAAAAATACGCATATTAAAAAATATAACAATATTTTTATTTGTCACAGCACATAATATCACTGGGTTACAAAATTAAATCGTTGATTTAATTTATTAATACTGTTTAATTTTTTGAGCTCATGATTACGTAATTAAATGAATGCAAAGAGTAAAATTAATCTCGAGTAAATAATTGAAATAATTGATTTGAGTGTAATTGAACACTGAGTTGATCGCAAAATTGTCATGAGAATAAGTAACATGAATTCAGAGGTTACCGAGCGAAGTTAAATTATTGAACACTTGGATTACTATTTGTAATAGCACAAATTCTATAAATAATTGAGTTCATTGTTTAATAATGTTATTGATCACTGAATTTAATTTAATTTATGAGTTTATAATAAATTGCACTGTATTGAATTTATTGTATGAACACGTGGTAGCATGATTGCAGAGGCTACCGAGCGAGAATTTACTTTTATATTATTAAAAATGTTGAGCATGTTGATAATTAATTAATAATAAATTGAGTCTTTTATATTTATGAACACTTGATATAATTATTGATGGAATAAATAAGCACCTGTAATGTTTTCCGTTGGAATAACCTCTTGAAAAACGTGGTCGTTGATCACTTGAATGTTTGAGTTTGTTATCAATTTATTGATGAGCTCTGGTGCCCACGATTACAAAAATAATTATATTTTTGATGAGCTTGATGATCACTTAATTGATTTTAATTAATAGTTTTGATTAATTACTCGAGATGAGCGCAAAATAAAACGATGAATTCTAACACGTGTTACTTGTTGAACGTACGTATGCGAAAGATAATGGCGGCCGTCTTCTCGACACGAAGCAGGAAAGCGGAGATGCGCATGCGCTGAGTTGCGCATGATCAAGTTTAAATTTATGAACGAGGCCCCAGTAGGTGCTGCCTCTTTTTGTCGGAAGTGAAACTATATTTAAATTTAAATATAGTTTCGATTACGCAACAAAAGGAAAAATAATAATGTTTAATTTTAATTCTATATTATTTTAGAAAATAAGTTATTTAAAAGATTTTATAATCTTAATTTGATAATAAGTAGGCCTAAAATGATTTAAAAATGATAATTTTAAATTTACATTTTATAAACTACGGTAAGTTACTTTAAATATTTTCTGTAAAATACTAAGAATTATAATTATAATTAGGTGATGTTATGCCGATATTTTTAATAAAGTTAATATATATATATATATATATATATATATATATATATATATATATATATATATATATATATATATATATATATATATATATAGTAATTAAATTAGTTGTCATTATGTCTATATATCTATATATATCTATATATTGAGGCGCTACCTCTATTATCATGCGCTTGATAATGTGTTACGCTAATTTACCATCGTCAATAAACACTAACTTATCGACGCACGAATAAAGTCTTTTTACCTCTTAGACGCATTAAATAATTTAAATTGTACAAAGCACCTAAAAATTATTCAATATTTGCAAATTTTAACTGAAAACGAATAAATATATTTAATTTAAATAAGATTATGACTGAAATAAAAATGAAATTTTAAATATTTTTAAATTTTGACATCTGCTAATAAAGTATGTATTTAAAAATATTTATATATTGGTAATTGTTTGAAATAATATTCAAATACCTCAAAGCATCCTATAATGTTTATTATTTATTAATCATTAGATTTTATAAGCCTTAAATTTTATTGAAGTATATATTTTAGTTGCAAAATTGTCGCGCAGCATACATTTATCGAGATATAAATCTGCGCTGAGGTGTAATTAGAGATGCATCCCATAGACATCCACAGTAACTTAACAATGCATTACTCAGTAGAACTATAGTACTCAGTGTAAGAGCACGCAAAACAAATTAATAAAAATAAAACTTAACTTTTCAACGCCTAACAAATTAATAAAAATAAAAGCTTAACTTTTTCAACGTTTAAATAAATAAATAGATAAATACAAAATTAATTACAATCTAAAACGCAATGGCTGTTTATATAGGTATGCGTTTTTTTATACTCTGCCTACTGCGCCTTGAAAGACATGTGAGTTAAAATTTTAAATACCAAATAACATTTTTAAATATAAAATTAATAATCATACGTGTTTAGGTTCTAAAACAAGTGTACGATCTCGTTGGAGATCTTTATTATACATCCTATTCGCCGCTTGAGGGTCTAGATATACTAGACAAAATAAAAAAGCTGACGGGGTGCAACTTGCCGCTTGTACTGGAGCCACTCTACGAAAATTTAGAACAAACCAACGATGTTCGTCTTCAACTCTACCTTAAAAATAAATCGTCATACATGAAGTATAATAGACCATATGACTTTTCTGTCAATATGGATCCTATAATCGCTCTACATGAGCGCATAGAGGCTATATTATAATAAACTTATGATTAATAATACTATTACTATATATTAATTGATAATATATAATAATTAATTAATATATATAAATATATCATTATAAATAATCGTAAATAAATATTCAATATCATTATTGCATATAAATAGGGTTTTTTGATTATTTATTTATGGATATTATAAACCTGAAGGTAAGTAAAAATCTATGTCTATCGATATATATTGTTCATGCTTGGTACTATACATTCAAAATGTATATTATATATATATATATATATATATATACACATTCTTCTGTACTGTCCGCAACGACCGGCGGACTCGCGGCTGACCCCACCACGCTCTGGGCTCTACCACGACTTTGTGGTGGGGGGCGCTATAGTTGCACCATACTACTTATATATATATATTAGGGTCCTCCATTTAAAACTAACATTTTTTTTGCTCCTGTTATATCCGGCTTGCCGTATATATTAAAGGGGCCTCTTTGCCGCGCTCGCTGTAAAGTGCAGCGTTAACAATTTTAGGGATAGCAACTTCGGCCAACACCTCGTTGCACGTCGTCAACGTCTCCTCCAATCAGGAAATTACACTTGACTGTATTCTAAATTCATCCAATTATGCATTCTAAATTATTCCCTCCAGAACCGCGAACCGAGGTGATAAAAACAACGAACACCAAGGTGCGGCAGCCTATGACGCTTGAGAAGTTAATGTATCTTCCTCGCTGGCCCGCGTGAGTTCTAAACCGTGTTACGTTTAGGCAACCCCTTTTTCTATTTTCTATTTTTCTTAAACCAATTAGTTTCATTTTCATTCATAAAATCTAAACAGTCAAGTATACTATAAAATCCCACGGGAAGATCGTCTCGATATAGCACTCGAGGAGGCGTGACAAGTTGCTTGTTACCGTTAAAATTTCTATTCAAAATTGTCTTTTCGAAAATATATTTTCCTATTCCAAAAATCACTTCACGGGAAGTGATTTTTGATAATAATTGTTAAGTGTGTTAATAGCGATTCTCGTCCGAGTGAATTGCTGGAGTCGGGGATTCATACCGAACTCATATGAGCTATAGACTCAATAAATCCAAAGTGTAAAGCCATAAGTTTAATAGTTAAGTGTAAATCCAAGAGATTTAAGTTAAAGAAAGAACTTTAGTGTTAAGAACAATATAACATCTTGTGAACTGAGTACGGCGAGCCCATAGGGAAATATTTCAATAAACATCTATCATTGGGGAAACCGGCATATTAGATTATTTCTAATATTAAGAACCACATCCCTTTTTCCTGGACAAAATCATCTTTCAACCAGAGACCAACAGAAGCCGTTCACGAGAGTTGCAGTCCAGAGATCGTAAAGACCAACTTGCAAGTAAGCAGCGAACAACGAAAGGTAGGTGAAATTATCAATTTCTCTAACGTATAAAATCCAAATTCTGCATCGAGTACACAGAGAGGCCCCTGCGGGGTTTATCGTTCGAGTTCTCACAATAAAAATAAAACCTAGAGCTAATCCTCTAGGAAACTCACCCTGTTTGCCCGGTGCCTCCCACTTGAGGCCCACGCGACCATTTCCAATAATTAATTATTATTAATTAATTAAATCCGGACATAACAGAGGTGATTTTTGGTGGCAGCGGTGGGATACGAACGATTCTCTCTCCTTCGATCCAGAAATTGGAAGTAACATACAAAATTTCCAAAAATTTTTTTTTTCCCCTCCTTTGTTAAATTTTAATTTGGAAAAATTATAATTTTCATTTAGTATACGTTTGGGTGTGGTCACACACGTATTTCTCTAAATTTTTCTTCTATTAAGAAGTCGTTCGACTCCTTTTGCTGCGGTAATCCGACCCCGCTTCATTTTTCTTCACGGCAGTCACTAAAAATAAAAATATTATTCTTCAATATTTTATTATAATAAATTTAATAATTAAATTAAATTAAAAGTGACCTTCTACCTTTTCTGCTTATTAAGCCGACGGTATCCACGTCGTCGGACCACCTTACCCCGTTGGTAACCGTTGAATTATACTTACCTGCACAGGTGCTTATGCACTCACGTTGCTGTGCAGCTATTTCCAATCTGTAATTGGAGTATCCTCCTTCGACTTCTTCGTTTGGAATTGGGCGTTGGCACTAACATATCTGACCCCCCCTATAAATTTAGACATTTTTATTCTGAATTATACTTAAAAAAAAAAAAAAATTTTTTTTTTTTTATATAATAGTTATTTTTAGCATTATTTACGTTTCGGTTTTTTTTTATTTATTCTCGAAATTGAGTGAGGTACACCGAATAAGTTGGTCACGATCGACTCTTTCGCCTATGATTTTGACCAGCTGAGTTGGTGCTTTGGCTAGCACATCTCGGCAGTGAATTGAGAAGCCACCGCGTGGAAGTTGGGTGCTTAACCAGCACCAATTCTCACTCAGTGAACCCAACTCATGGTTGGAAAAAATAGACGTGCGGGTCGCCGTTTCCAATTGCAAAAATTGTACCTCGACTATTTAGAGGGCAGAGTTTACCACCAACCTCTTATAGAAACGCGTTATTGGGAAGAAGATTCGCCGGTTTACACTCCCGCTGACGTTAATTCGAAGAAAACCCCCAACGAAAGTCCTAAGCCAAAAATAATTTCCGACGTACGAGCCCCACCCGACCTATATTCGAAGCTTAAAGCAAAATCATCTCATTAAAAATCCAAATACAACGGAAATCCCAATTACATCATTTTCTCTTACTTCTTAAAAGTCCACTCTAGACTCTGCTGAAAAAAATGGTTTTACCTGGAGATGGTCAAAATGGACCAGGGGACGGTGAATTAAACGGAGTAAGGGTTGAAAATCAAGACGGTCATCAGGATCCGCCACCACCCCAGGCTCCGGGCGTTCGTTTTTTTAACACAACTATGGCTCTTGACGATAGAGAATACCGGGACGGGTGGACATATCCACTGTCTCGGGAGTTGTTTGAGACCCTTCCTGAATTCTTTGGTAATGGTGGAGTGAGCTATGAAGAGTTTGATTACAAGCTAAGAGAATGGCTCCACATGGTCCCAGAGGAACATTAGAGGCCTTTTGTGGCTCGAGCTCTTATGAAATTGAAAGGTCGGGCTCGTCAATTCCTTCAAGAGATGGAAATACACTCCTTACAGGAGTTACTTAATGTTCTTCGAAGTAATTTCCGGACAGGAGATCCACTGAAAATCTACCTCCACAAATTGACCACCATCCAGAAAGGTACTTTCGAAACAGTAGAAAGTTTCTTCTATAGATTAAGAGCGATTCTTCGGAAAATTGAATCCGCCGTCCCGGAAGCAGATCGCGCAGCAATAACCAACCAAGCACAGCGCTTGGCGGTCGACACGTTTTTTGACTCTCTCCCAGACTATCTAAAATGTTTGGCGTCCACTCGAGAATATCAGAATCTCCCAGATCTCTTCGAAGCTATTAAAGAGCGAACAAAAAAATATGATGCGCAATTGCGCCAACAACAAACGAGGCCGAGACCTCAAGCCTACCAACCCGATCCTCCGGTCCAGCAGAATAGGTATCAATCCTATTTTCAGGGGCAGAACCGAGCACCTGCCCAAGGCCCCAGCTGGGCGACACAACCTCAATCAAAACCTCCCGGGCTATCCATACCAGCAACCTCACTTGGAGGCTGAAGAGTTCATGGATCCGGAATACGAACCGGACCAAGCACTAGCTTTTTCGGCGGTGCCTTTCCAAGGTCAATTTAACTATCCGCCTCGTTTTCCATATCGTAAGACCTATCAACAAAATTACAACTCCAACTATCAACGGCCTTACCGTCAATATCAACAATACAGCCCAGCACCAACACAACATTCTCCACCCCAACCAGCGCCAGTCTAACCTGCGCCAACACCAATACAACCATTACAGGCTCCTCAAGTAGATGCAAAAGATTTGGCTTCTATTCAAATAGAGCGCCATATCAAAAGCAAAGCTCCATGCAATTGCCCAGGTTGCCCCAGGAGAGCTATAGCGAAAGACGAAGACCCCCTGGAACAGGCTTTAAACTCAACGGGCGCTCGCCAGCCAGAGGCGACTGTGAGCCAGCCCAGCAAGCCTCAACCAATGACCGCAGCAGACTACTACAAGAACCAGCAGTAGAGGGCATAGCGTTGGTTACCGGAAAAGGACCTGTGGTAACTTTAAAATCAACCAAGCTCCTCGGTGGCCAATGCGATGTCTTAATTGATTCTGGTGCAAATTACAATTTCATCAGTGTAACAGCGTTAGCGCCAGACACTGTTTTCCTGCAAAAAGATATGGGACACGTGGGGGAGATCAATTCAAATAAACTACCAATAGTTGGCGTTGTCACCTTAGAAGTTTTTGATAAAATTATAAACTTCAAGGTAGTACCTCGACCATTGGGTGGTTATCTCGTGATCTTAGGTAACGACTTCCTAGCACAAGAAAAGGCCAATATCTCCTTTTATTGGTACACTCTAGTGCTTAGAAGTCGCCCTACACGACCTATCCCATTTGTCCTTAAAAGAGGTTCGTGTCAACCACAGGTTCTAGCGGTTGGCGCTGGCCCAAAAATTGACGTCTCGTGTCCAACATTACTCGGCAAATACCAGCGTTTCGTCGTTGATACCGGGGGAGACGACACAATCGTAAATCATTCAGCCCTTGAGCCGAACGCTTACATAAATCCTCACAATAAAATCCGAGTGGCAGGAATAAATAATACCCCGGTGGAAACTATGGGCACGATTGAACTTAAAATCTTGAACACCATCATCCAATGTCAAGTTTCTCAAGAAGATCTACCGGTCCCGGGTGTCGGTATTTTGGGAAATGATTGGTTGGATAGAGAGAAGGCCGAAATTTCATATTTCGAGCAAACCCTTACAGTACTCTCACGACCTTCCCAACCAATCCAATTCAGCTTGAATATAGTCAAACCACCTTTGTTCACGGTGCCTCCGAGAACGAGAATGGTAATACCCATCCCGATCGTAAACACTAATCTCGCTCAAGGTTATCTACCCCGCATACAGTTGACTGAAGGGCTTCTTTTAGGAGAAGCACTGGTTACTGTATCGGAAGGGAGCGCAACCTGTATGGTCGTCAATATATCCGACGAATCCATAACCACGCAAGTCGAACCTCAAACCTTAGAAGAATTCGACTTCAAGGTTGATGACCCTCCCTCCAGCAGCAGCGACGCAAACGAAGATGCTCCGCCAGTCGCAAGATCGATCACGGAGAGAGCGGCGGAGATCCTAACGAAAATTCCCGTGTCTCGCCTCGACACAAGACAACGACAACAGATTGAAGAAATTGTCCAAGAATATGCGGACATTTTCCATCTACCAGGCGATAATCTCGGTTGCTCTAACAGAGCAACTTGCAAAATTCCGACAACCACTGATAAACCGGTAAACATAAAACAATATCGTTTTCCAAAACAACACCAAGATGAAATTAAAACACAAGTAGAGAACTTGTTAAAACAGGGCATCATACGCAATTCAAAATCGCCGTATAACTCTCCTGTATGGATCGTGCCTAAAAAGGCAGATGCACAGGGTAACAAGAAGTGGCGTATGGTGATCGATTTTTGAAACTTAAATAAGGTATCTTTCGGGGATGCATATCCACTTCCCCCGATAATTGGTTTACTAGACGAACTAGGTGACGCTATGTTCTTCAGCGTATTTGACCTAGCAAGCGGGTTTCATCAAATACCGATGGATCCGGCAGATGCTCACAAAACGGCTTTCTCCACCCCAAACGGGCACTTTGAGTATGCTCGAATGCCTTTTGGGTTGGAAGGTGCCCCTGCCACTTCCCAGCGGATGATGCACAATACTCTAGGTGCACTGAAGTGAATTCTCATCTATTTAGATGACATTATTTTACACGCTAAAACACTAGAGGAACATGGTGTACGTATTCGTAGACTATTCCAAGTATTACGTGATGCCGGGTTGACCCTGCAACCCGAGAAATGCAAATTTCTGTGTTCAGAGGTAGATTACCTGGGCCATGTCATATCAAGGGAAGGGGTGAAACCCGACCCGAAAAAAATACAGGCTCTAAGAGACGCCTCTAGACCTCGGAACCAGACTGAAATGAGAAAATTTCTTGGTCTTGCAAATTATTATCGTCGATTTATCGACAATTACGCCGTCAGGGCAAAGCCCTTAACGGATTTAACTCGTAAAACCAAGACCTTCGTCTGGTCCCAAGAAGCTGAAAAAGCTTTTACTGACATCAAGACAGCCTTATGCGAAAATTCAACCCTAGCATACCCGGTTGGAAATAAACCCTTTATTCTGGCCATCAGCTCTTCTGATGTGGGGATATCGGGTATCCTTAGTCAAGAAGTGGAGTCAACGAACGAGACTCCGAATAAAACAGAACCAAACAATTTAAGAAACGATAAAATCGTATCCTGCGCATCTAGGGTCCTGCATGACGCCGAAACCAGATACACTCCAGATGAGAAAGAGTGCCTGGCCGTCATATATGCCATCCAGCAGTTCCGCCCTTATCTGTACGGAAGACCGTTCACGGTTTACACGAAAAAAGCGTATGTCTCGTGGCTAAGGGATACTCAAGACCTCACAGAGCGTCAACGTAAGTGGCGTTCCAAATTGAACGAATTCCAATTTAAGGTTGCCATTCGTACAAACGTTGGTGACCAATATACTGATGCTCTGTCATATAATCCTGTGGGGCGTCCAGACCCAGCCCCTACCGTTTCACGAAAAGATAATTCTGCACCGGACTCATATCTTCTCCCGGCAGTAGGCAAAATAAATACAGAACCTACGGTCGAACAAAACCCACCTCCAAAGAAAAGAGGTAGACCTCCGGGAGTAAAAAATAAACCCAGGGTCAAAAGCGCCCCGGAGATAAGAGGAACCATCGCGCCCAGACTAAGAGCAGAATTACGCCGCGGTTCACACAAGCCTTTCCTGAACTACAAAGAACCAGAATCTGTTGATTCTGACAAGGATTCAACAAACCTACCAGATGTTCAACTGACTTCTGACGACGAAGACGTGTTCTTACCTCCAGCAAGGAACATCACCATAAGAAGGAAAGATACAATTCGAGAGTTAAGTCCGGCTAGCTTATACAGCTCTAGTGCCGAAAAAGATGAAAGAAATATTGAGGAAGAAAATGAAGACTTCGAAAGAACTCCCGGGGGGGATGAAGAAAACCTCCTTTCGGACGAGGATATTCCTGAAGAAGACTCACCAAGAAACAGCATCAGGAAATCTATTCAGAAATTCGATCAATGGTGTAATGAAAAATCAAAAAAGTCGGAAAAAGATTCAATTGCGACTGAACCCGACCCAAGGAAATACCATCCCTTTCCCAAGTTGCCACTGAACGACGAAACAATCAGGGAGGTTGAACGATCATTAGACTTGTTCCAAAATACAATTAGAGAAGATTGCGAACAGGGAGACCCGGACGATAACGAGGTAGAGGATGAGGAGGTGATAGATGAATTCGTCGCAGAAGAAGTTGAAGAAGAATCGGACACCTCCAGCGTCATAAGTGAGACCGAAGAAAATATTGAACAGTTGGAGGCAGAAAAAGCCAATACTCCAACAGTCACAGCTGCATCAACTCCATCTTCAAGAGATCAAGAAATTCGTCTAGCACCAGAAACACCAACATTGTTGAGATCGATGCTAGAAAATCTCAACACTCGAGGCTTAAAGTGGGACCCATTAACAAAGAAGCTTATCAATACTAACAGTCACCAAGGGTCGACGCCATTTCGACCAATTGCAGACGAGACCATCCTGTCTCAAATGCGTTAACGTGTGTCGGGTTGTCCCACTCTAAATTTAGATGATAGCCCAGGTGCCAGCTCCAGCAAAGTTTTCGAAACACCTAAATCATCCAATGTAACTCAGTCAAAGAAATCTACTGAAAGATCAAATATCAGTAGAAAAAGAGTGACGTTTGCTGAACCTGAAAACAAGGGAGACACTATATTGGTTGAAAACGACCCCTTCTCTGATTCCCAACAAACCACAATAACAACTCAGTCACCTGAACCAGTCACTGTCATTGCTGACAAAAGACCAAGTCCACCAGGTCGTACTGAGGCTAGTAAGGATAAGCTGATCAATATAGAAGACACAGTAGTACCGGCCACTCAGGTACACACAACACCTCAGAAACCGGGTATTGCGATAATCGACCCGGACGACTTTCCGGAAAACGAGTCGTTACCGACACCAACCCCTCAAAAAATTCGGCTGACCGACAACCCCGAATATGCCATAAAAATCTCATGCAGTCGAGATGGCCTCACTTATACACGGGACCACATAGCACACTTTCTCTCCATCGACTGTGAGATAACGACTCCTGTTGCAAAATTGCTGAGAGACTTGAAATTTATCAACCCGGAAAATCTTAAGGCTGCTAAACCAGAGGAAGGCGATGTATTGGTGACCAAAATTGGTAAAAACTATGTATTTTCCATGTTCGTCGGGAAATTCGCTCGTGAGAAAATCGAGAACGAACGACTTTCTTTTGCCGTTCCGAGTTTCCGCCTTGCCTTAGCCAAATACGACATCCACTCGCTACGAATGGCCGAAAACGGTGATGGGTGCGGTGACATAAACATCCGCCCCCTATTATTAAGAGAACTTAGCGATTGCCCAGTTCAAGTTACTCTCTGCGAAGGCGAAATTGAAATACCTCCAGAAAGTCCTCGACTGGATATAATTAAAGAAAAACACGAAAGTCTAGTTGGAGGTCACAAGGGTGTCCTCAAGACTTATTGGCGCATCCGCGAAAAATTTTACTGGCCTGGAATGAAAGAACAAATCTATCAATTCATTAAAAGATGTGCTGTTTGTCAAAAGGAGAAACTATCACGTATTAAAACGCGTCAGCCTATGGTCATCACTGACACGCCATTTGACCCCTTTGACAAAATCTCGATCGACACCGTGGGCCCTCTACCCATGACACCGAACGGTAACATACACATCTTAACGATACAAGACAATTTCACGAAACACTGCACAGCAGTAGCCTTACCCGATATATGAGCCCAAACTATCGCGGAAGCGTTAGTACAAAACTACATATCTCTCTACGGGTGCCCCCGAGTCATATTATCAGACCGTGGTACCTCGTTTACGAGCAAACCGCTGGCAAAATTGGCAAGCATTATGAAAATTCGTAGAGTAACGACTTCAGGATACTATCCTCAGTCTAATGGTTCTTTAGAAAGAAGCCATCAGTCTCTCGTGGAATATCTAAGAGTTTTCATCGACACATTCCACGACTGGGACGTATACTTGCCAATGGCAATGTTCAATTACAATACCTCAGTTCATGTAGGTACGAAATTTACACCTTACGAGCTACTTTTCGGCAAAAGAGCTCGTGCCCCTACAGAATTTCTTGATTATGGAAAAATCGATACGTACCCAGAATATTTCGTGGACTTAATTAACAGATTAAGCACCTCAAGAGATATTGCTCGCAACAACTTGGTCAAGGCCAAGGTCGACTCGAAGGAAAGATACGATAAATCTTTACACCCCGTAAATTTCAAAGTTGGCGATTTTGTCTACTCGCTTAATGAAGCGAGAAAGAATAAACTAGACAACTATTACGCGGGCCCCTTCGAAGTCATTGAGATCACCGATAAGGGTAACCTCGTTATCGAGCTCCATAACGGGAAACAAATAATCAAACACCCAAGCAAATTAAAACCTGCATTAGAGTAATAGAAATAATTTTGTTGAAAGTTTTTGTTTCAGGTAACTCGAAAGACCATGTGGATCCTCAAAAGCCTCCTATTGCAGTGGCTTTTTGAAGGCGCAATAGCAGAGTTCCTGACCATATCACCAACCAAATTCAATCCAGGACTAACTTTCAATAAATTCAAAAAAATGCATCTGGTGGAAAGAGAATGGAAAGTAATATCAGCTATCGACATCGGCGCTCTGGTTGACCTAGCTTCGCATCGAATAGAAGACAACATGCAAGCCAGAGACAGTTGTATGAAATTTTTGACCGGGCCAGAATGTCTAACATACATGAAATATGAGACCTTGTCTCAGTTAAACCAAGATAAAATAGATATCGTCAACAGATTGAAACAAAATCTTCAAAATACAAAAATTTCACAAGTAGATCAGCGAATGTTCAGGGCTCCTTGGTTTGGGTTCATTGGCAAAGCAGCAAGAGAAGTTTTCGGCCTCATGGACATGGATGATCAAGAACATATCTCAAAAGAAATAGATAGATTATTTAAAGATCAAGCGGAAATAACACACTTAATAGGCGAGAACACGCATATAATCAAGGCTGAGATAAACAAGATCCTGTCACATGAGCAGAGAACAGACCTTACGATAAAAATATTGAACGATAGAGTTAATGAATTTGCTAGAGCCGGTCAACAGCTGGAAAGGAAAATGGAATTTCGTCAACACCTGATGAAGCTTTCAGAAGAAAGAGAACGTCGCCTAGTCGCTCAAATTCGCTATCTGAAAGAGGCTGAAGAAGCTATTCATAACTCCAAAGGGGGAATAATCCCAGGGGGAGTATTATCTCCGGAACAACTCACTAAAGCCTTCAAAGAGGTCTTACAACGGTTTCCAGAGCTAAACCCACCACAGCCACTGGACCACATAAATCTTCAAGCCCTCAGCGCAGTAGCCAAAGTAGAAGCAGCGAGATCAAAGGATGTATTTCTGACTATGATTACTATACCTCTGCTAAACAAGAACATTTTCGAATCCTACAGAATGATTCCAACAAGAACACCTCAAAATATCAGCGGTATTATAAGGAGCATACTGGTCCGAACAAGAACAAAATTTTTGGCAGTCGACTCAGGGACAGACCATTACTTCCTTGCTGAAGAGGAGTTCATACGATCATGCAAAGAAATAGCGGACGAGCTGACATGTCGACCCGACCTAGCCATCCACAAAATTAGCGAAGCCTTGGACTGCGAGCCACACCTATTCACTAAAACTTCGTTGAACGTCATGGAATCATGCGACGTGAGAATATTTCCAACCTGCGAAAACCAGTTCGTCAAACTGCACCAGGCTAACACGTGGCTATATTCAATCTGCGAACAAGAAAAAATGATTTTAAAATGCGGGCAAAATATCCGGCTAGAATACGCATTGAACAGCTCTGGATTGTTATCCTTAAGCCCAGGATGTTCACTGGAAAACAGACTCTTATACATAAAAGGAGTAGAGGAAGAAATCAAAACGAGCATCAACACCAGCTTTCCACAAATAAATTGGGAGAACCACAACGACGAGTTCACAAAAGAGGATAATGCAGCAAATATCTCGATGGTAGTCGAAAAATTACAGGTGGACGAATCGAGCTTACAATCACGATGGGGGGATAGCTTAAAAGGTAGTATCCACCGTATAGAAGAAATAGGGATGCATAGACAAGAAGAATCTACACACACAGCAGTCACGGCCACAAACACAGGCTTAATAATCCTACTTACGCTATTTTGTATAGGCATAATAATCCATACCTGCAGACAATATCATCTTTTTAATTGGAAACCTTGGCAAAAAGCTTGGAAAAACGTCGACGTAAACAAAACCTACAAGAATAACCAAAATGAAAAAAAGAATCTTGGAGAAGATAACATTGGGTTCGAACTTACCTCCACGATCATTGAACCGCCTCCAGAATTCAAAGATGACTCCCGTTATTCGAAAGAGAGCGGTGCTTCGCTCTCGACCAGCTACAAAATAAGCGTTGGGATTCAGACGAACGCACCTCTCCAACAGGCTTCCCCTACTCCAGTAGAACAAACAATCGCACAGAGCCTGGGAAATCTAAAATCAAAAAGAGTAACGTTCTCGACCGATAATATACTCGGGAAACAGACGTCCCCACGGAGAACTACATTGCCACGTACACCGCAGAAAAGAGGCATCCGCCTGGCTGCTTATGAAATATAGTAAATAGTACAAACAGACAGCGAAAGCAATAATAATGATAGTAATAATAATAATCAACAAGTACTAATCGACTTCCGACACCTGATCTTAATATTGTAGCTGCCCTCCAGGTAGTACAAAATTAAAGACGAGAGCCTCGAAAGTCAGAAAAAAAAAAAAAAAAAAAAAAAAAATTAATAAATAAATAAATAATAAATAAATGAATAAATAAACAACAAGACAAGGAAAATCGTGTGAAGAAATTTTTTTTTTCTTTTCTTCAAAAAAAAATCAAGTAGTAGTAACATGCCCAATAAAAAAAAAAAAGATGAAGTTGGTGGATCACAGCGGCTTCAAATCAAACAACTGCAAACGAAGAACTGTCCATTATTGTTCTGGAAACGAATGTTGAGGAATCGAAGGGCGCGCTTCCTGAAGACCCTTTGCCGTAGCGGAACAATCTTCACCGCCAAGTCCAACGGACAAGTGCAGAGAAGATCATCATACTCCTCGTCCGAACAGCAAAGTAAATACTAAGAAAAAAAAATTAATAATTTAATAACGAAAAATAATAATTTAAGTATTTTGAAAGAAGTTCGAAAAATTTTTCGAAAACATTAGGTTAAGCATTTAAAAAGAAAATGTTTGAAATTATTGAAAGTAATAATTCAAATTCAAAAAGAAAATTTGGAAAATTTTTCGAAAAATAATAATTTAAGCATATTAGAAGAATTTCGAAAATTTTTTCGAAAATGTTAGGTTAAGCATTTAAAAATAAAATGTTTGAAATTATTGAAAGTAATAATTTAAATTCAGAAAGAAAATTTTGAAAAATTTTTCGAAAAATAATAATTTAAGTATTTTAAAAGAAGTTCGAAAAATCTTTCGAAAATATTAGTATTATTAGTAATATTAGCATTTTAAAAAAAAAATGTTTGAAATTATTGAAAGTAATAATTTAAATTCAAAAAGAAAATTTTGAAAATTTTTCGAAAAATAATAATTTAAGTATTTTAATAGAAGTTCGGAAAATTTTTCGAAAATATTAGGTTAAGCATTTAAAAATAAAATATTGAAATTATTGAAAGTAATAATTCAAATTCAAAAAGAAAATTTTGGAAAATTTTTCGAAAAATAATAATTTAAGCATATTGAAAGAAGTTCGAAAAATTTTTCGAAAATATTAGGTTAAGCATTTAAAAAAGAAAATGTTTGAAATTATTGGAAGTAATAATTCAAATTCAAAAAGAAAATTTTGGAAAATTTTTCGAAAAATAATAATTTAAGCATATTGAAAGAAGTTCGAAAAATTTTTCGAAAATATTAGGCTAAGCATTTAAAAAAGAAAATGTTTGAAATTATTGAAAGTAATAATTCAAATTCAAAAAGAAAATTTTGAAAATTTTTCGAAAATGTTAGGTTAAGCATTTAAAAATTAAATGTTTGAAATTATTGAAAGTAATAATTTAAATTCAGAAAGAAAATTTTGAAAAATTTTTCGAAAAATAATAATTTAAGTATTTTAAAAGAAGTTCGAAAAATCTTTCGAAAATATTAGTATTATTAGTAATACTAGCATTTTAAAAAAAAAATGTTTGAAATTATTGAAAGTAATAATTCAAATTCAAAAAGAAAATTTTGAAAATTTTTCGAAAAATAATAATTTAAGCATATTAGAAGAAGTTCGGAAAATTTTTCGAAAATGTTAGGTTAAACATTTAAAAATAAAATATTGAAATTATTGAAAGTAATAATTTAAATTCAAGAAGAAAATTTTGAAAATTTTTCGAAAAATAATAATTTAAGTATTTTAAAAGGAGTTTGGAAAATTTTTCGAAAATGTTCGGTTAAGCATTTAAAAATAAAATATTGAAATTATTGAAAGTAATAATTCAAATTCAAAAAGAAAATTTTGGACAATTTTTCGAAAAATAATAATTTAAGCATATTGAAAGAAGTTCGAAAAATTTTTCGAAAATATTAGGTTAAGCATTTAAAAAAGAAAATGTTTGAAATTATTGAAAGTAATAATTTAAATTCAAAAAGAAAATTTTCTTGTGTCCGCTAAAAAAAAAATGTTCGTTTTAAATGGAGCACCCTAATATATATATTACAGTTGAAATATCAATATATTACTCATACCTCTTTTTTTTCCTTGTATGGAAAAAGCGTCAATTAAAAATAATTACAAACTATATCTACTCAATTGATGATTACAGAAGATAAAAACAAGTTACTTATAAAGAAACATGAAGGTTTTAGTAAAAATGTAACGGTTTGAAATTCAAAGTAAATATAATAATTTTACTTGCAAACAAATATCGTCTTAGGAATAACTGAAAAAATAAATACTTTTTGTGACGAGATAAATTACTTTTTTTTATCATCATTAAAAACGGAAATTCAACGATGCATTTACCAATATCATGTTTAATAACTATGATGGTAATCAGCTTATCAGTCCATTGTCGAGGTAAGTCGGATGATCATGCAAATGAAGATAGCGGTGACTCTAACTGCGACAACAGTAGCTGTGATGCAAGCAATTTAAGAAACTCGTAAATACTTTGATATATTATTTTATTTACTAAAATTTTTAAATTACTTAACTGTCGGCATCTTTGCTATTTTTGAATAATAAACGTCTGAAATATTGATATTAAAACATGAACTGTAAAATGTGATAATGAATGGTGAAAATAATAAATTGAGGTTTTAAAATTCAATCTTTATTAATATAATTCACTTGTATTATTTTAGTAGTCATCCTCTCACGTGGGAGACCACCGAAAATGAAGAAATTGTATTCGAATCACTTACGTCTGAGACATTAGTTGGTGCCTTAACTGTTATAGAAACTTCTTTTTTCACTGATGAAAATATGTGCAAAGGTTATGGTGTATCATCTGAACCTAGAGCTTCAAAAGAACTTAAAAAATTGATATTAGATGTTGCTAGAGATGGCATTAGTATTATTGCAAGAGATGTGAAAACAAACGAAGTCGTTGGCACTATTTTCAACAAACTACCCGGGAGAAAAAATCTCATGTCTGACCATATATGATCATATATGAGTATTCATATATGATCATATATGACAATTGGTCATGTCTGATCATATATGATTAGATATGATCAAATATGATTAGATATGATCATACATTATTAGATATGATCATATATGATTAGATATGACCATATATGATATACATGTAAGTTGAACAAAAATTGTTTAAACTAAAAAAATAATGTTTTAATTTTATTGTTCATTAACGTTAATTGAAATTTATTTATTTATAGTTATTGTTCACTCATTATTAATTTTTCTATCGACGAAAAAGTATTCGGTATTTTTCTGGGATTCGAACCTGGTTCCTTCTGCGTATCAGGTGAAGCTTGTACCACTCTGCCAAACCATGGACTTGATAGTTGGGAGTATTCAATAGGTATATATATTGATCTTAGAAATCTCAACAATCATTACGTTCCCGATGAAAAAAGTTTTTGTCTAATCATATATAATTATGCATAATCATCTATATATGATTGGATCCAAAAATTGGCCAGGTCTAATTATATATAATCAGATCTGTTTATACATGATCATGCATGAATGAATATAGTCATTTTTAGAATCTCATTTCGAATACCTTTAAATTATTAATTAAGTAATTTAATTAGGAATCATTGTTTTCATCAATATAAATGTCGGTTAAATTTAAATAAAAAAAAAAAAAAATTAATATTCGTTGACCACCACTTTACTACGAGGTCACCCATCCAATCAATGACCTTTGCCGATGCTGCTTAACTTTGGTGATCGCTGGATTGTAGTCTGATCCTCTAGTCTGTTATGAACTTACAATAAAGGAAAGTTTATGGCATTACTTAACTCAAATAATCAAGTCGATACATCATACGTAAATAATGCACCTAATAATGAATTTGATTTTGTACATAAATTACAATAGAATTCATTAGATACATATAATCAAATCTATTTATCTATAAACTTATAAATATTCGTATATAAATCGATATCGATTAATACTTTTAAATTGCTGCCGAAACCTTTGAACATTTTTTAAGTATTGGGGATTTAAGTTTATTTGATAGTTGACAAAATAAAAATTTAATAACATTTATATTAAAAAATTGTCATATTATGTAATATATATATATATAACTACATATAACTTTATATCAGTCATGTCTGATCAGATCTAATTATATATGGATTTGTATCAGTCATGTCTAATCAGATCTAATTATATGTAGACTTATATATAATTAGATCTGATCATATATAGACTTATATATGGTAGTAAATGGAGTTGACAGCTAAGTATTATCATGTCTAATTATATATAGAGTCATATATAATTAGATCTGATCATATATAGACTTATATATGGTTATATATGGAGTTATACCAGCCAAGTATGAACATATCTAATTATATATAGACTCATATATAATCAGATCTGATCAGATCTAATTATATATAGACTTATATATAATTAGATCTGATCATATATAGACTTATATATGGGCTAATAACAGCCAGGTATGATCAGATCTAATTATGTATGGGGTCATATATAATTATATATAATTATATATGACCCCATATATAATCATGCATGATTATATATAACTTAATATATGATTATATATAATCATATATGATTATATATATGAACATATATAATCATATATAATTAGACAAAAACTTTTTTCATCGGGTTTATATTAATATTTTACATGGTATTTGAGAAGTTTGTTTTCTAATGCGGAATCAGAAGTTTTTTTATCTTCAACAAATTAAAAAAATAAAATTTAAACTTAAGTTTAACTTAAAAGTTAAACTTAAAATTTAAACTTAAGTTTTATCATATATGTTCATACCTGACCATATCTGATTTTATATGCGTTAAACATCGTGTAAAGAATTTTCATGTCTCTTTGTACCTGACTATATCTAATTTCATAAAAGTTAAACAACTTGTAAGAAATTTTATGTATTATCATATATGTTCATTCCTGACCATATCTGATCTTACACGAGTTGAACATCATTTAAAAATTTTTATGGTCCTTCATATATGATCATGCACCCAGTAAACACATTTACGTAAATGTGACGTCAGAGTGACGTTACGCTATGTCATGATTTACGTAAGATATAAGTCACGAATGAGTCAGGTGTGACTCATTATTTCCCACTTTTTTACGTAAGATTATGACGTAAAACTATTGACGTATACATGACGTAAATGTGATGTCTGTGTGACACTCCATGACGTCAGTATGACATATGGGTGATGTCAAAATAATCAATCCGGAAAAAATATTTTTGAAAAAAAAAAAAAAAAAAAAGAAAAAAATTAAATACCGAATTTTTGATTTGATTATTACCGCGCGAACGCATTACGAATTCAGAAACAAGAGTTGATAGCAGTAAATTATGAAAAAATCCTGGGCGTCTGCTGGGTTCGAACACGGCTCCTCTTGGCTGGCAGTCCTGAACGTTGCTCACTGGTCACATCACGAGAGTTCAAGTCTTGTGCTTAATTGATGTATTTAGAGTGAAATGCCGGTAAAGGCAGAGTTCATAAGTTTTCGTGATGGATTTTTACCAAATTTAAAAAAACTCCATGAACATAAATGATAATTATAAAAAATTATATAAAATTTTATTAAGTTTCTTCAAATTTTTTAATTTTCTGTTGTGATGTGAAATTTAAAAAATCTAATATAAAATTTTGCGAAACATTAAATAATTCCACAAAATTGTATAAAATTTAATCGATTGAAAAATTGCAATACTAAACTTTACAATCTTAATATCAAAAGAGTTCAAACTGTCGTTACATTTTCTTTGTCAACCTCAATAATATTTTCGGTATACTATTTAAAAAAATAAAGTTAATTTTTTTATGCTCACGCTAATGTTTTAATCTAAAACGTCTGAAATATATTATCGAGTTTATCGATTACTTTGGCCTCAAGAATATTCGACATTTAGTTGTTATTTTTACACATTTACACATTTTTGAAAATTCATTCTATGATTGTTTTATTTTAATAAATAGATGATAAAAACACTATGACTCAGAAATTACATCAGCACTACGTAAAATACTGACTTGTCACTGATGTAAAGATATGATTCAAAAGTGACATCCATATTACGTATAACCGTGACTTTGCTACTGACATAAATGTATGATTTTTAAATTACGTCATTATGATATACAATAATGACTTTATTACTACGTAACAATATGATGTAGATTTTATGTCAAGCGTACGTAACACATAGGTTATAACTGTGACGTCATACAAGAGTCATGCTTACATCAATATGATATCAAGCGTACGTAACACATAAGTCATAACTGTGACGTCATACGAGAGTCATGCTTACATCAATATGATGTCAAGTTTTTACATCATATTAAAGTCATGTAGAACGTCAGATTGACATCAAATTTACATAAGATGCCGTGACATTTCTATGACCTACGTATGACATCAAAATAAGGTCATGTGTTTACTGGGCATGACCATATATAATCTTATATGGATTGTATATCGGTTAAAATTTTTTTATATTTATTTATATCTGTTTATATATGTCCATACATGATTTTATATGGCCTGTATATCGTTTAAAAACTTTTAATGTATCTTCATATATGTTCAAACACTAACGCAAAAAATTAAAGGAACAAAAAAATTTTATAAATTATTTAGTGATTTTCGGAAGGCTGTAACTTTGTGAAAAATAATCTATCGAGATTTTAAAAAAAAGCATCTTATAGCATGAAATCACTAATTTCGGTGCATTTTTATTAAAAATTTTTTGAGAGCTCCGGCTATTGCGTAAACATGAGAAATACCGCGAGACTAAAAATTTCAAAAATTTTTTTTTTCCGAAGAGCCTATGGATCGTGGAAAAATTCTTTAAACTAAACTAATGCATAGGTCGTTTAGCAAATTTATTCATCTTCAATTTTGCTTTTTTTTAACCTCGTGGGACAATTTGTCGCAGAGATATCAGCCTTCAAACAAAAAATGAACTTTTTGGCTTTGATCATCGATATTTCAGGTACAAATGATCGCACAGTAAATTTAAGGGCGGAATTAAAAACTGTTATAAATTCCCTACAAGACCCTTTCATCATTTCTCTAAAAAAAAAATTTTTTTTATTTTTAACATCCATTAGAAGTAAATACCAAAAAACGGACTTTCGAAAAAAAAAACATTTATTTTTTGAAGTTTTGTTACTGTTACGTCGGATTTGCAATAGAAGCAGGCTTTGAGCTCTGACTATAATATGACAACGGTGTTAAGGATGCCAAATTATGAGCGAGAAACTCGACCTACTTCAGAATCGGACTTTTTATAAAATATTTTCGGTCCTAGTCTTTCGACTAATAGACCGGGATCACACTGAGTAATATCTGGAAGGGTTTTCGAAATAAAAATGTTGTAAATATGAATTCAACTACTATATATTCTACAATTAAAATTCCTAATGCTATGATTACAATCGATCTCAAAAGTTAAGATATTTGATAAATGTATTAGGTGGCGACCTGCCGACGCTAACTACATAGGCACAAATTATCTTAAATTCAAAATTATAACGTAGGTAAAGGTGGCCACGTGCCGACGCTTTCTCGTATAATTAGAATTTTTACAATAATATATTCACTATTAAACTGTTTCAAAATTGATTTGCAAGGTATTCCGTTGGTTGAAAATTTGTGTGTATACAAGAAAAATAATATACTTAAAATTACAGTACCTGAAGTTGCTGAGTCTGGGGTATTATTCTGGTTTACACTGAATTTACTATATTATTTCGCGATTACAATTGATTTCGGTGTTAACTTAATCTTTCTTAACTGATTGACACAATATATACTAGACACTCGTAATATACTTAATAAAATAAAGTGTGAGAACACTTGTACAATTAAATAAAAATTAATAATAAAGTGTGAGAACACGTGTATACAAAAACCAAAAACTAGTACGGAACTAGTGTAAGTGTGAGAACACTTGTAAATAAAACTAGTACGGAACTAGTGTAAGTGTGAGAACACTTGTAAAAGAAAACTAGTACGGAACTAGTGTAAGTGTGAGAATACTTGTATTTGAATTTCCTCATTCTTACTGATCGAGGACTGAGAACTTAAGACACTGAACAATTGAGCAATTACAATTAACTGAGCGAAAAGAGAGTGATTGATGTGTGTCAACACTTTTTATAATTTTCGTCAGGTCCTAATTGGTGTATTGTTTGGGGGAAAACTGTGTCCAATCGGAACATAGTTCTTTGGGTCCTTTCCCTTTCCCTAGGATTTTCCGCTAGGGAAGTGGTAAAGGCACACCCCGATGCAGGCCTATGTGTGTGTGTATCCACACATACACCTACATGCACAATATTTTACGCATATTTTAATTTATTTATTAAAATAGAAATTTATATCTTATTTTATAAATTTTCCTTTTGAATATTTAATTTTACTTATTTATTTAATTTTTAGTTACTTAAGTTGTATTAGTTTACTATTTATTTATAAAACTTTTATATCTGGTTGCATGAATCTTTTTATGTAAATTCTACTAATTAATTTATTTATTCATATAAAATTTCATTTTTATCTTATAGTTTTACTTCTTTAAATTTTTGTAGCTTGTTTAATCATTTATATTAAATTTTGGATTTATTTCTACAATTTTATTCATTTGAATTTTATTGATTATTTTAGTTGTTTGTATTGAATTTTATATTTATTCTTACAGTTTTTTTTCTATTCAAATTCTTTATATAAAATTTTATATTTATTCTTACAATTTTTATTTATTTGAGTTTAATTAATTATTTATTATTTGTTTAAAATCTCATTGAATGGCATCCTGCCTATTATTCAATTTGTTTAATTTATTCGTAATAATTTTTGTTCATTTCCAAATTACTTATATACTTAATAAGATTTATCAATGAATGGCGTCCCGCCAATTCATTTATTTATTTAACAATTATTGCATTCTTTGGAATAATTTTCTTTTATGTCAAAAATTATTTATTTGTTCAATGAGGTTTGTCATGGAATTTATTTCTTTGGGTTTTACGTTTACGTGGACAGTTGAAATTTTATCTACAAAAATGCACTTAAAAATGTAAGGCTTATAGGATTATTTTTTGTTTGTTTTATTTATTTAACAATGAGTCATTGTTAGATTTTCAATTTTTCTTGTA
The DNA here is from genome assembly GCA_030273425.1 of Microplitis manilae. Taxonomy (NCBI): domain Eukaryota; kingdom Metazoa; phylum Arthropoda; class Insecta; order Hymenoptera; family Braconidae; genus Microplitis; species Microplitis manilae. The sequence continues at coordinate 15,478,202 of CP092721.1, forward strand.
CAATATTTTAAGTACACCTTTGTTGACAAAATATTTTTGTTAATTTTTACGGAAAGTATTTCCAGATGTTCTTTGGGCCTTCATTCTATTGTGACCGGGGGTCATTAAAAATGCATTAAGTTGTTTGCGCTAGGATTTCTACGTGCGTCAGAGCAACCTAATTTACTAATGTTTAAACACATTTTACAACTGCATTATTTCTTATCACTCTAGGGTTATTAAAAAATAAAATAAAATCTGGTCGCCACGTATTTTTTTGCAATGAATAAATTTGAGAAAAATAAATTCTAAAAGTCAGCATTTGCTGGACGTAACATTACGTTCCCGTAATATTTTATTGATTAAATTTAATTAATTATTTTTAATAAAATAATTTTATACAATGTAACGGAAATCGGTTATGATAAGAGAGTCGCCGTGGCTCGCGGGTAGTCAAAACAGATGACGATGCATGAGACCCGGGCCGCGACGATTCTCTCACAGGGAACCTGAGATGCAGCGTCAACATTTTGTCAACTCTGTTGACTTTATTATATTTTTATGACTACTAAATAGTCAGTCCTTCGAGAGAGCTCATAGAGCTCGAACCTCTATTCTCTATAGAGTTAATAAACTCCATAATTATTTCTAAATTAATTTAACCTTATTGTCGGGTGCCAATTGGCACCCCAATATTTTCACCTACACTATGACCTATCCATAGCCCTATTACTACCCAGGGGCGAACGCTTATCAGCAGTTCCACCCTGTCCTATAACCCTGAGCGCTCAATAGCAGTTCGGGTTTCCCTAAAATTTCCTGCCGATTTTCCTACCATTCACCTGCCATTGTAAAAATAATTATATGGAGCTGGAACCGGCATCGAAAATACTTAAAATCGCGAAGAACAATTAAAATTAATAATTAATCGAATAATCGACGACCACGGTCCACCAGGGGTCTATAGACACTCTAACGAGGCCAAACCCGGATAAAATTAAATAATTAAAAATTATTTTTATTTTTAATTAATATTGGAAATTTTCCAGTATGTAACAGTGGTGCTGTGACCAGGATCAGTGACCATTGTTTATAGACACTGAAAATAATTTTTAAATAATTAAATTAAACTGGAAATTTTCCAGTATGTAACAGTTTTTTGGAAATTTTTTTTCTTTTGTTATTTCCTTGCATTTAGAAATTTTTTGTCTTGCGGTATTTCTCATGTTTGTGCAATAGCCTGAACTCTTAAAACATTTTTATAAAAATTTATCGAAACTAGAGATGTCAAGCTATAAAATGCTTTTTTAAAAATCTCGATACGATTATTTTTCACAAAGTTACAATAAAATTTTTCTGTTCCTTTAATTTTTTGCGTAAGTATATATCTTCATATATATCCGTATATGATAATTTAAGATCTTATGTGGACTGAACATCGAGTAAAAATACTTTATGTTGTATCATATATGATCATACATGACCATATACGATCTTATATGATTTGGGTATAAGTTAGAAGAAATTTCTTTGCCTTTATATATGGTCGTATATGGACATGTATGACTCATACACGAACATATATGAATCATATTTGAACATATATGATCTTATATGGTCATATCTAATTATATATAGCCAGGCATGAACTTTTTTTCCCGGCTGTATCTTCATATATGGTCATATATGTCCATATATGATCATATATGATCTTATATGGACTGAATATTGAGTATAAATATTTTATAATGTATCATATATGATCATACATGACCATATATAATCTTATATGATTTGTGTATAAGTCAGAAGAAATTTCTCTGCCTTTATATATGGTCATATATGAACATGTATGACTAATATAATCATATATGAATCATATATAAACATATATGAATCATATATGATTCATATATGAGCATTAGGGTGCTTCATTTCGGAGCAACATTTTTTTTTTTTAAGTGCATGTGGAAAAAATCATAGTTCAACACAAAAAAAAATTTTTCGCGCAAGAAAAAAAATTCTATGTCGATTACAGACCTAGCTCATTGAAAAATTCGATTTTCCCATTTAAATAACACGGGAAAAATTTTTTTTTTAGATTTAAGTATTGTTCACTCTTTAACAAATCAATAGATCGAATAGACTAATACATATTTTTGTAGGAAATTGAACGCTCTACAAAAAAGGTCTCTTATCATTTTTCGATAAATCCACTTATTGAAAAGTTATTAGAGCTCGAAGTAAAGATGGAGATCTTTTTACTTTTACGGCGAAACTATCAGACTTATCACAAAATGATATAGGATCTTTTTTGTTGGCAAATTTATCCTCTACAAATTATTATCAGTAAAGTTTTTTCAAATTCCGCATTGTTTTCTAGTTATTACCATTTTAATGTCGGGCTCTTGAAATAGATCAAAACCACTTTTTTAAGAGCTTGTAATTAAAATAAAAATAAACAGAAAACAATGCGGAATTCGAAAAAACTTTACTGATAATAATTTGTAGAGAATAAAATTTTCAACAAACAAGATACTACAGCATTTTGTGATAAGTCTGATAGTTTCGCCGTAAAAGTAAAAAGATCTCCAACTTTACTTCGAGCTCTAATAACTTTTGAACAAGTAAATTTATCGAAAAATGATAAGAGACCTTTTTTGTAGAGCGTTCAATTTCCTACAAAAATATGTATTAGTCTATTCGATCTATTGATTTGTTAAAGAGTGAACAATACTTAAATCTAAAAAAAAAATTTTTCCCGTGTTATTTAAATGGGAAAATCGAATTTTTCAATGAGCTAGGTCTGTAATCGACATAGAATTTTTTTTCTTGCGCGAAAAATTTTTTTTTGTGTTGAACTATGATTTTTTCCACATGCACTTAAAAAAAAAAAATGTTGCTCTGAAATGAAGCACCCTAATGAGCATTTATGATTCATATATGATCTCATATGGTCATATCTAATGATATATAGCCAGATATGAACTTTTTTTTCCCGGGTACTTGTAAATTATTTTCAGTCACTTGTTAACTGAAATTATTAGTTTACTGAACTTTATCTAAACGTTTTTTCATTTTCATTTCTTCTATTTTTCATAGAAACCTTCAACTGGAAATGAAAACGAAGAGTTAGAATTATTTAGAGAAAGTCTTAAGCACAACGCATCAAAATGTTTTGTGCAAGTGAATATAAATGTCGAATCACGAGTGAATCTTTTTGAACGTTATAATGCCGATTGTATCATGGAAATGACGTTTATATCAGTTAGATAGGATTATTGACAAAAAGGAATTGCTGGGTTATTAGTATCATCGTCATTGGAATTAGGAAGAAAATTATTGAAAGGAATACCAGTAAAAACATCAATTGATAGCGACGGAACATCGATTGCCGATATTGATGATATTCCTAATCTTGCCACAGCGACAATGACATCCATATATTCACATAAATTGGCAGATAAGCTTGGCTTTAATAAAGTCATTGAAATCAGTTTTAATGAAGTGAAATTTGAAGGTGTACCACTAAGCGAAGGAATAGAAGATGACCAACAAACTGTTGTAATTTATGTTAAAAGCCTTTCTACAAATTAATTGACAATATTCTATTGTTTCGATATATTAACGTAGGGGAGAGGGTGGCAAAAGGAAGTAGGGTAGGCAAAACGGGGTACCCCAGAAATTTGGTGAAAAAAAAAAATTTATTTTTTTCGTCTAATTACTGTATATCTGATATATTTCCGCATTTTTAGCCCTACCCATAACACCTGGGGCAAAATGGACCAGCCGAAAGTTCTGAAAAATGATTCTTTCATATTTTTATCGTCAAATTAAAAAAAAGTTAATATATTAATTCATTTTTCGGCTGATTGTCTGCACTGTAAAAAAAGATTCCTAACATCAAACCAGATTCGTTTGGCTCAAGTACTCCGTGCGTTTGGATACAGCCAAGCGCGTCAAGCGATTGAGTCTACCGCCCTCTACGTTTGACAGTATACTTTGCTCCAACTGAGAGTTTCTTGAGGGAAGATCCCGAATCGTTTGAGCTAACTCTATGGTATTTGATATAACTCAATAACTTTTTTCAGTTAAAAAAAATAGAAATTAGTTCAAGTCATTTATGCTGTTGATACAATAATGATTTTTGTTTTATATAAATAAGTTAAAAATTTCACTCAAAGTAAATTGTAACGTGATTGAAGGTATGAATTTTCAGTTAAGTCAAAATTTTATTAAAGCAAATGAATTTTAGTGTTAAAAGTAATATCTTTTTAGGTCCGTAGAAACTCTCTTTGCAATTGATTCAATAAAAAATCTAATTATTTCAAATTGCTGTATTGGATTGATCCAAAAAAACAGTAATCTGAATCAAATAAATATTGCCTTTAATTATCTCATTAATAATTTATTAAAAAAAAATTTTTCTTTTCTTATGTATTTATTTTTGATTTGATTTGATTTTTATTATTATTATTATTATTTTATTTTTTTTTTTTTTATTAAGTATTGGGACAATTACATTATTTTATTATATTACATCAATTATACTTTACCAATCATCCTAACATACTCACAGTTTTTAGTGAAAAATTAAGTAATTTTAATATCACCATCCGGAGGATTTGAACCCAGTACCTTACGCGCGAGAGTCAGACACCTTACCGCTACCCAGTGAACACATGACCTTATTTTGACGTCATACGTAGGTCATAGAAATGTCACGGCATCTTACGTAAACTTGATGTCAATCTGACGTTCTACATGACTTTCATATGATGTAAAAACTTGATATCATATTGATGTAAGCATGACTCTTGTATGACGTCACAGTTATGACTTATGTGTTACGTACGCTTGACATAAAATCTACATCACATTGTTACGTAGTAATGAAGTCATTATTGTATATCATAATGACGTAATTTTAAAGTCATACATTTATGTCAGTAGCAAAGTCACGGTTATACGTAATATGGATGTCACTTTTAAATCATATCTTTACATCAGTGACAAGTCAGTATTTTACGCAATGCTGATGTAATTTCTGAGTCATAGTGTTTTTGTCATCTATTTATTAAAATAAAACAATCATAGAATGAATTTTCAAAAATGTGTAAATGTGTAAAAATAACAACTAAATGTCGAACATTTTTAGGGCCAAAGTAATCGATAACTTCGATAATATATTTCAGACGTTTTAGATTAAAACATAAGCGTCAACATAAAAAAATTAACTTTATTTTTTTAAATAATATACCGAAAATATTATTGAGGATGACAAAGAAAATGTAACGACAGTTTGAACTCTCTTGATGTTAAGATTGTAAAGTTTAGTATTGCAATTTTTCAATCGATTAAATTTTATACAATTTTGTGGAATTATTTAATGTTTCGCAAAATTTTATATAAGATTTTTTAAATTTCACATCACAAAAGAAAATTAAAAAATTTGAAGAAACTCAATAAAATTTTATATAATTTTTTATAATTATCATTTATAAGTTCATGGAGTTTTTTTAAATTTTGTGAAAATCCATCACGGAAACTTACGAACTCTAGCGCTGCCTTTACCGGCATTTCACTCTAAATACATCAATTAAGCACAAGACTTGAACTCTCGTGATGTGACCAGTGAGCAACGTTCAGAACTGCCAGCCAAGAGGAGCCGTGTTCGAACCCAGCAGACGCCCAGGATTTTTTCATAATTTACTGCTATCAAATCTTGTTTCTGATTTCGTAATGCATTCGCGCGGTAATAATCAAATCAAAAATTCGGTATTTAATTTTTTTTTTTTTTTTTTTTTTTCAAAAATATTTTTTCCGGATTGATGATTTTGACATCACCCATATGTCATACTGACGTCATGGAATGTCACACAGACATCACATTTTCGTCATGTATTCGTCATTAGTTTTACGTCATAATCTTACGTAAAAAAGTGTGAAATAATGAGTCACACCTGACTCATTCATGACTTATATCTTACGTAAATCATGACATAGCGTAACGTCACTCTGACGTCACATTTACGTAAATGTGTTTACTGGGTACGCTACGGAACCAGCAGGAAAATTTTAGTTTAGTTGTGCTTCTAGTACTTTGTTTTCATATTGAATGGATATATACAGTCAACTGCTTATAGATTGATCTAAACGAGATAAATATGTGACTCTTTTTATAAATAAATTTTTTTATCGAATCGATAACATAAAGACTTTCATTCAAATATAGTTCGATATTTTGTAACGAATACATTTATATTCTTGTCGAATATTTTTCAGTTTTAATGTGAGTGCGTGAAATTATTTCTTTAACCTCATCGGATTCTCTCTCCAAGAAACTCGTCAGTTGACACGACACGTTCGGTATTATAGGAAACTACTTTTATTTCATTGAAATATGTAAAGTTGTCAAACCAAACGTTTCAAGAGTTTCAGTTAAATTTCTCAAAATTGAAAAGTTTGCTTCAAGAAGTTTTTATTTTTAAATCAAGTACATCCAAACTTTAATTAAAATATATTTTACTATTCAATCAAATGTTAGTTTAATTACGGTTAAACTTAAAAACTTTAACATAAACGCTCAAGCAATTTCTCGTAATCGACTAGAGATTTTGATTCAATAAAAATGATTTTCTTGAGACAAACTAGTTTTTGTTGGTTCAAACGAATTTGGTTTCACTGAAGAGAAAATTCGTCAAACTTCTAGGGAGTTTGATGTCAGTACCTCATTTTTTACAGTGTGTAGTTGAAGCAAATTGAGCCACTAAAAATATTCGAAAATAGTATTTTATGTTTTAATTGATAACAATTCGATTTGAAAAAAAAAAAAAAATTTATCATTTTTTGGAGGGGGGCCGCTCTGCCCCACAATAGTATATTACACACCTAGGGAAGTAAAGTAAGAAATGTCTCAGATCACATGTAATTGTTGGCCGAGGCGAAGCCGAGGTCAACAAACATGTGGTCTGAGGCTTTCTTATTTACTTCCCGAGGAGTGTATACTATTTTTCTCCTCGACGGAGACGGAAAGCGGCAACTTCGTTTTGCACAGCGGGACGAAAGTTGACACTTTCCGCCCGGAGGTGAGAAAAAAAATTTTTTTCTGCCTTCGTATCCGCACCAATGATGTGAAATGTAATTTTTCTTTATGAATTTTACATAAAAAAAAATTTTATGTAATGAAATTTGATCAACTTTCAGAAATATTCCTTTTTCAACTTTTTTTAAGGGTACCCCATTTTGCCTGCCAAAAATAAAAATATTATTTTTTAACGGCAGCTAAAAATTTTGTCTATTATCCTTGAATATCATTAAAAACATAAAGATTTAGCGTATTTTAGTCCTCAAAAAGTTACTATTTCCTTAAGTACCCCCTTTTGACCCTCCCTCCACTATAATATTATTCCGAAAATTTTTTTGTATATATATATAATACTGTTTCGAGAAAATTTTCTTATATATAATCATATATGATTATATATAATCTTACACATATATCCTCATATAATTGTATATAATTATTAGGGTGTTTCAAAAAAAAAAAAACGAATTTTTTTTTTATGATATTCAAAAATTGAAAGTATAACTAAAAATAAAAGTTGACTCCCCGGGTCAGAAAAATAACTTGATTTTGATTTTTTTGAATTATTTGTCTTGATTTTGACTTGCTAAAGGAAGTTAATATTACGTATCGCTTGTTCCTTTTTTGACTTAAAAAAACACGCCAAAAGTAAGTTAAAACTGAGTTTTATTTTTTAGAGTATATTAATTACTTTTCCTGAAATTATTTCAATTATATTTAAAAATTTTAATAAATTATTATTCAAAAGTTTACAGGTTGAAAAATTTAATAATTAATAAACACATAAATATAATTTTTTTGTAGTTATCAAACGGTTGTTTAATTTATTAAAAGTTAATGAAAATTTGACAGCTTTATGTTTAAAATGTCTTGATAGAATGTTAATAATATTGAATAAAAGTAATAAAATAACTCTTAAAATGTCAAGGAATGATCCTTATTTACTGGATAAAATCAAAAATATTTTGGCATTAGAAACATCTTATTGCGAAAGCGCATTAGCATGTTTCAGATATCAAGAAAATTAAAATAAATTTATGAATCTATATTATTATTATTTATATATGTGAAAAGTTCTGTTTTTGATCTAAAAGCGATTAGAAACAGATTAATAATTATAGTGAATAAAGTCTGTTTTAAGACGCAATTTAAAACAAATTAAATATAATACGAAAATGTATCTGATATTGGTCTATATATAATAAATAAGATTTATAAATTCAAATTCATAAAAAAATAATTTAACTTTATCATTTATTTTAAAACAGATCTAATTTGTTAACCCGAGTAGTTGAAAAATCATAAAATTAAGAACTAGCGGGTCTGTAACTTTCAACTATTTATAACACGGAAAATTTTGACCTCTGAAACTTTGTTGCAAATTTAATACACTAAAGAATTTGTGTGAAATTTTTTGTTCTATCATCAATAGTTCAATTGATAAAAGCGAAAAATTAGAAAAAGGAAATTTTGTGTCGGTAACTTTGTTATTGTTAATGATATGAAAAATTCATTGAGGACTTTTTTATAGGGCATCGAACGAATTACAAAATCGGCATTTATCTTTTTGTTCTATCTCCAATAGCTTAGCTGCTGTAACGGGAAGGAAAAAAATAATATATTCCGTCTTTTTCTTTTCTCTCCTTTTCAAAAAAAAAAAAAAAATAAGAAATAAAAAAAAAAAAGTAAAGTAAAAAAAAAAAAAAAAAAAAAAGAAGGAAAAAAAAAATAATAATTATTTTTTTTATTCCGAGAAAAAAAAGCGGGAAGGAACTGAGAGTCAACGGATCGATAGTCCGGCGGGAAGGGGAAGCGAGCGTAGAATAGTTCCGCGCGCACCGCTAGGGCGCGCAAACTTCTCCTATACGGATACTTGGAGTAGAGGTGTTAAAAGCCAAAGCTACGGACGATTCGGGCAGACCGCACTCCACTACGACCGAGTAAACCTCGCGAGTAGAGTGGCAAGAATTACTGGTAGTGATTGCAGTATTTCCTGCATCACATTTATATATATTTATCTCGAAAGAGAAAAATATCACTTTTGGGCACACCAGTGATCTTCCCCATGGATTGTGCACATGCATGTACTGGTATAGGGTACATCTGTTACTAATAGGTCACCAGGCAAGCCACCCGGGACTACTCACGCCACTAGTACTGGAGACACTAACACGGACCAAGGAGTAGGAGAACAACAGCGGGCTACAAGCCAGTGGGCACTGGCATTCTCCAGCAGCAAACCAGTGGGTACTGACACTCCCAGCTACAAGCCAGTGGGTACTGGCATTCTCCAGCTACAAGCCAGTGGGTACTGGCATTCTCAGCTACAAGCCAGTGGGTACTGGCATTCTCCAGCTGCAAACCAGTGGGTACTGACATTCTCAGCTACAAGCCAGTGAGCACTGGCGCTCCAGCTACACCTCAGGGGACTCGTTTAGTCTACAAGCCAGTGGGTACTGGTATTCTCCAGCTACAAGCCAGTCAGTACTGGCGCGCACCGTCTCCAAGCCAGCGAGCACTGGCGCTCCAGCTACACTACAACGGCACACTGAGGACTGTATGGGGAGCGGCAACCAAACAGAAGAAGTGAAGAGTTGAAGACCAACAAGACAATTAAAATAAAAGAAAGATTTTACATTAATTTTAGTCACTACAAAATTGTAGTAGTTTTTAAGTTGTTAAATAAAAAAAAATATATATATTACTCTATCTATGTGTTCTGGTTTTCTTACTTAACGTAATTAGAATTTTAGTACTTAAGACATCCCAAAACCTGAATCCTGGAAACCGGCGAGCAATTCTATACTATTAAATTTTTTTTTGGGATAAGTACAAGTAACACGAAATATTTAGAAGTTAATTAAATATAAACTTTACACTGCAAACTGCAGAAAACGCGAAATATTCGAAAATTTAAATTTTAAAGATCCGTAGAAACTCAAATATTGATGATTGACATTTGACTCAATGAAATTTTTTGTCAAAAAGTTAATGCTAAAAATATATTTTATGTCCAGATGAAAACCTTGTGGTATAGGAAGTATTCAAAAGAATTCAATTCTCATCTTTTTCAATGAGTATTTTTAATCAGGAACAAGAGACTAATTTTTTTTCATTTAAAAAATGTTCACTGTTCATTTTTGAAATTAATATTTTTCAAGGAAAGGTTTTTGTTTCCAGAGATGCTTCGGACAGTTTAATCAACAAATTCAATATTTTCTACTTTTGAGAATATTTATTATTTGCTATTTTATCGATTATCATTTGTTTCAACTTCATATTAGTCGGTATAATTAGCATAAAACTCATATTGTTTATCGTTATTTTTTATTAATATCATTCCTTCTAAGTTTAAAGCTTCTTGGAATATTAAATTAATATAAATATCAACATTTTTAAACAGCTAATTTGCAGAATTACTCGAGATGCCCAGAAAACCAGTGACAGAACCACTTACACTCCGAAGCATATTCTTGGGAAACTGAAAACAGTATAAAATTTATAAATACTTCGATAATTACGATCTATAAAAATGTATTAAATAATTGAACAATCTTAATAACTGGTAAGTGATCGTGCAAAAATTGATTATTCGCAATGATTTAATTTCCAACTTGTAACGGGGAAAAATTAATAAATTCAATTGAATTGAATTTAAATTTTCATTGAATTTCCCGCGGTTGATTAATTACCAAAAGTCGATTATCCCCGAAAACCTAGATTATCGACTGGTCCCCGGAAACACCAATTTTGGAGACTCATCCTCCCTCCCTACTGATAAACTAATGAGAGTGGGAAAATTTACGAAAATTGCCGAGGGGTCGCGAACTCAGGTTTTATTAGTGAGTGCTCGGGGTGATTCGGGACACAGTCGGACGGACCGGCGGATCAACCAGACGGGTGACTCTACAACTTCAGGTAATTATATAAGCTTGGGAGAGGTTATAAGTGGAACCTTCCAGAAGCTTTGATTGTTGTTAATAAAAATAATATTGTATCCGGCGGGGAGCCGATACAAAGTTAATTAAAACTAATTTGTACTGAATTTTCCACAGACTTATTAAATAAAGAGTTGGTGATTTTGTGGAGAAGTAAGGAGAATTGGAACGGGCGAAAAACCGGAGATCGGCGGGAAAGAAGATTGGAGAAAGAGACGCCACAACATCTTGGGGTAGCGAGATTTTAGTAGAGGTAATCAAAATTGTCGGCAGTAGCCACAATTTATTCGTAATTAATCCTAATAAAAGTAGTCGCCATTTCCGGTAAAAATTTTAAAAATTATAAGAATTTCTCGGCCGAGACGCCAGAAATTTCTAATAATTAACCTTCGCGGTCCGTCGGATAAAATTCTCGGCAGAGGCCAGAATTTTGATCAATATTAATTATAAATTAATTTAAAGAAAATTCTCGGCAGAGAGGCCAGAATTTTGAATTATATTCAATTAAATTCGAAAACTAATTTCTCGGCGAGCCAGAAATTAAAACAGTATTAAATTAAAATTATATTATAAAATCATAAGTATTAATCAATAAGAATTATAATTATAATTAATGAGACTGGAAATTTTACTCGGTGATCTAGTGCTGTGAAAAGTGATAAATAAATTTTATTGATTATTTAAGATTGAGTAAATTATAATGTCAGTAAAAGAAAATTAAAATCGTTAGAGAAAACTCAGAAAATTTGTAATGAAAAGGACAGAAAACACGAAGTAGAGAGAGACAGCAATAGACGCGCGAAACCGAGAGAGAGATAGCGTCGGTCGCTGGTGTCAGTATACTCAACCGCTAGAAATATTTCATACTGGGAAATGTATAAAACAAAGTCGAGTTTTGGTCTAAATAGTAATTGGAAAAAATTGAAAGTAAATTTTTGTGAATAATCAATTTATAATTTTAGAAAACAAAATGAATTAATTAAAAATTGTGTGTGTGTGTGAGTAAGTCCAGTGGACACTAAATTGAAAATTGTATGTGTGTGAAAACTAAAGTCCTGGGGACTCAGAATTAAATCGTGTGTGTGTGTGTAAAGAAATAAATAATTCCAGGGGAATTTTAATTTAATTATATCAGTCCAGGGGACAAGATTATTTTAAAATTAATTAATGATCCAGGGGATCTGGCAAGTTGCCTAATTTTGTTAATAAAGTCCAGGGGACTAAAATTAATTAATGATCCAGGGGATCTGGCAAGTTGCCTAATTTTGTTAATAAAGTCCAGGGGACTAAAATTAATTAATGATCCAGGGGATCAGGCCGGTGGCCAGTAATAATTCCAGGGGAATTTTTTTATTAATAAATTAATTAGAATAGTCCAGGGGACTTAGATGGTAAAAAGTAAGGATTAAGAAATAAATTATAAGTACGATACAGCCCAGGGGGCAGAAACTTTATTAAAATTAAAAATAATAAGAATATTAAAGAATAAATAAAATTGATAATTATATGAGAATTAAACTAGTACAAATTTATTTAACTCCTCAATTCCTCACTCACGTAATATTTCAACGACCCTGAATTTTATAACATCTCCGGTTCTGGAAGACCGAGGTTTAGCTTCCAGTGGCGCCCTAATTAAAATCTATTAATTAAGGGGCCAAATTTAACAAGGTTGAAAGAATACCCTGTTACATTGGCGCCCAACTAAATAAAAACCCAGAAAATTACAAGAGTGAGAGTTGAGGAATTAAAACATTCGAGTAAAGTAAAGGAAGAAAAAATAATTGAGTAAATAATCAAGTCATTGAAATCAGATGATAAGTTTTGGAAAAACAATTAAATAAAATTTACTTATAATTAATTTATTAATTAAATAATTAAGACTGATTAGATTAAAATAAATATTTCAACTAAATAATTAAAATTAATCTCTAATTATAATAATAAGTACAAAAATAAAATTACTGGACTGAAAAACTTATCGCGTCGTGAGAAATTGTCGTTGAAAAATAATACCGGATTTACATAAATTATAATATACTACAAAAATTGAGTAAAGAATTTTAAGTCGAGTGTGTAGAGTCTAAATTTAGCATCAACAAAATTTTTCTGACAAAGAAATAAAGCTAAAGAAAGAAAAATAAGTTTGTCATTGTGCTAGAGGATTAAAGTAAAATATCAAAAACTTTATTTTATAACTTAAATAAATACTGACATCGATTTACTCAAACTTAAATACTTAAATTTAATACTCAAAATAAAGTATTAAGAGATAAAACAAAATGTTTAACGGTAGTAATAGTTTTGACCCAACAAGGGAAACATGGATAAATCCGGAATTAAGAAGACATTCAGCTGGTAGAGGTCAAAATCGCCGGAACGATATACAAAATCCGGGTTCATCATCGGAAATACTTCCGGTACCGACAATATCGATAAGTACAAACACCACGAACGTGATTATAACCACAACTAGTAGCTGTTATACATCAGCTCCGTCCACATTTTCAAACGCCGCAAATGGGTCGGGGGGTATCCCACTCAGTTTGCCGGCAGGAGACAATGGAAATTTTGAAGACGCCGCAGTTGGGTCGGATGAGGTTCCACTCAATTTGCCGGCAGCAAACATGGGGAATTTGGACAACACAGATGGGTCGGGGGATAACCCACCTAATCAAACAGCAATTGATGGACAAAACAGAGACAACGCACTCGGTCGGGAGGAAATACACCCGGATATGCGTAGCATATTTAATCGCATGGATGAAAGTTCAAGGCAAGTCCAGGAAATGACAAGAACACAGCGATTGATTAATGAAGAAAACTCAGCGTCGATAAATGAATTGGCCAGAATGTTGAATCAAATGATGACAACGCAAAATGAATTAATGAATAGGCTTAACCCTTTAGACAACTCATGGCGTTCTTATTCGCCGGTGGACTGGAGAGCAGCTGAACTTCAATTTGGTACAACCGTTGCCCCGATGGGTCAAGGTTTGGCGAGGGGGAGTGGTCCAGCTGAAATAGGATTACAACGACAAACAATTCAGCCTCGTGTACAACAGCAGCAGCCACGAGTTGATAACAGTCATCAAATTCAACAACAGCAGCAGCCACGAGTTGATAACAATCATCAAACTCAACAACAAACGATTCATCATCAAAGTCAACAACAACAGCAGTCGCGAGTTGAAAACAATAATCAATTTCAACAAGCGAGTCAACCCGGACAGAATAATCAACAGACATCAATCGCTGATCAATTAAACAGTCTTCAGGAACAATTGCGTCAACTACAATTAAACCAGCGACAACAGCCAGATAATGAACGAGGCCAGATTCCATCTTATCAAAATTCACATCAGAGAGTAAGTGTCGGGGTTAGGGAACCCACACCTACACAACATCAACGGAATCTCGGCAGGAGTGTTTCACCTTTCGTGGAAGACAGGCGTTGGAAAGACATTATACAGGGTTTGAAAATGGGCAATATTTTCTATCCTCAGGAAAATTTAACTGTTGATGAGTTCTTGCACGCAGTTGAAGCTAGAGCAAATCGGGAAGACTGGACAGACAAAGAACTTCTAAGAGTCATGAGCTATATTCTTCAAGGTGCTTCCTCTCGTTGGTACGACTTGAACTACAATAGCTGGTCGGGGTATCTGCAATTCAAAACTGAATTTCGTAAGGCTTTCGGTAGTCCTGCTACGGACCATCAAATCATTATGGACATAAGCAAAATGAGGATGAACAAAGGAGACAATGTCACGGAATTCGTGTTAAAGATTCAACAAAAATACCAGTCCATGAATATTCCACCACCAGTAGAAGATCAAGTCGCGTGTATTAGAAATCATCTAACAGATGAGCTGCGGACGTTGGTCTTTGCAAGACAGGTCCATACCTATGAAGGCTTATTGAACGCGCTACACGAAGCCACCAGATGTATTGAAGAAGCCCAACAGTTAGCAGTGCCTCAGAAAACAGTCAAATTCCAGGATAAACCTCGATTTGGGTTGTTGCAATCGCCCACCAGAGAAACTACCTATGAGGAAGACGACCAAGAATATACACAGTGCAATGCCATGGAAGCAAACTCTCAATCTACTTATAATAATAGATATGGTGTCCAGATGAAGACTAACAATAATTATAATCGTGTACCGTATCAAAATAGACAACAAATGGGATTCCGGCCACGGGTTAACCAGCTTCCGAGATCACCAGGTTTCAATCAAGCTCCAATATTCGTACCAAGAAGCAATAAGCCGTGTTTTAATTGTGGCATAATGGGACACAACTTTGAAGTATGTGTGAATCCACGACAAGAAGTATGTAATCTATGCTTCGGGATTGGACATACACGGGAAAATTGTGAGCTGATTAAGTTCACAGAAGACAATCAAGCTACTGGTGCAAATAAGGAGAGTCCCAGAGCACAAGTGGATAGTGGTGATGCTCGAAAAAACGAATAGTACCTGGTCCGAAATCCCCGTCGGCTCAGGTTGTTCTGGAAACAACAGAGGGGTCCAAAAATACCGATTTAAGAATTTTAAATGATCTAAATACCAGCTCAGTGATTCGGTCAAAAATTTCGCCGGCCAGCGAGGAGAAGCCGCGAAATTCAAGACCTGGCAAGATAGAGTCATACAGTATGGATAATTTAGACTTGATAATCTCGTGGGTCAGAGGTGACAAGTCGGTAAATAGTACTCAAGTCGCTGAACAATCCATTCTCATTTTAGAAGAACCAGAGTTATATAATGAAGTTACAGTTCTACCAGATGCGGATCTTGGCGGTTTAATGGCCATTACAACAGAAGATAATGACGATGAAGAGTGTGAACCATCTTGGGAAGAGGAAATTGAACCTGGGTTGGAACCAGAGGACACTGAGTTGGAATCGGGGGAGCCGCGTTCTCTGGAGCTCGGCAAGGGGGAGAGCCAGCTTTCAGAAACGCCGGCGGTGGATCCCCTTCCCACATCATCATCAAGAGAAGCTTTCCTTCCTGGAATACTTCGAAAATATCCTCTGTCTGCAGCTATCAAAAACCGATTGGCAGGAAGAAAGATCTTCGTTCCTGGTCCAGGTCCTCGACCACCGATGGTGACAGCTAGAATACCAGTTTCATTATGGATCTTTGGCATCAAATTAAATGGAATCCTAGATACTGGAAGTGAAAGATCATACATCAATGCAAAAGTGTACGAAGACATTCGTGAATATGCTTCTGGAGATCTTCAACCAGATGAAACAAAGAAACGTGGTATTTTACTAGCCAACCACACTATCTGCAAAAGCCTAGGTGGGGCTCCTTTCATCATACAAATTGGATCTGTGGCAGGTGAACAATATCTAAGTGTTTTAGAAGACCTGGGGTACTCAGTGGTTCTCGGTATGGATTTTGTGTTGCAATTTGGAGTTATAATTGACAGTAAAAACCGAATGTGGAAGTTCAGTGACAGCACGGAGATTCACCCGTTTCAAATCATCTCATGCAAAGAAAATATTACAACCTGTGCATCCATGACAGCTGAAGAAGAATTGGATTTTGGAAAATTTATTGAACAAGAAATAAAAAGCTTTGAAAATTTACCAAATCAAGGACTGATGAATATTGTGGAACATGAGATTGTTTTGAAACCGGGGTCAACACCAGTAAGAATTAAACCGTACAGAAGAAGTCCAGTCATTAATGAAGAACTGAATCGTCAAATTGATGAACTCCTGGAGAAAAAATTCATTCGGCCGAGTTATAGTGTCTGGTCTTGTTCACCAGTAATGGTATCAAAACCAAATAATAAATGGCGATTTTGTGTGGATTATCGGCCAATCAATAAGTGGACTATACCGCCAGCACATCCGTTACCTAACATGCTTAGAATTTTAAGTGCCTTACACGGGGCAATATGGATCAGTACAATGGACTTAAAGGAAGCATTCCATCAAATTCGCATGTCTCCTGCGTCGATTCCTCTCACCGCTTTTTCCGTGGAAGGACGAGGGCAGTACGAGTGGCTACGAATGCCCTATGGTTTAGTTGGGGCTCCTAGTACGTTCCAGAAAGCTATGGATGAGCTGAAGGATAGATTACACAAAAAACTTGTCGATGAAAATTTACCAATGAGTTGGTCGGAAAAAGTATTTGCGTATTTGGACGACTGGATCGTCATCAGCGAGACTCTACAAGAACACAAACAAATTTTAAAGCTGGTATTCCAAATTTTCCGAGAAGCAGGTCTACTGATTAATCCGGCGAAGTGTAAATTCTGTCGCCCGGAAGTTAAATTTTTGGGGTTCATCGTCAATCAAACAGGCCTACATCCTGATCCAGAAAAGATAGCACCGATCGTTAATTTTCCACGTCCAACGAACCGGAAACAGCTTCGAAGTTTCCTCGGTTTAGTGAACTGGTATCATCGTCATCTGCAAGATGTAGCTAAAGCTCAGGGCCCGTTAAATAAGTTAACCGGGGTAAACACTGAGTGGAAATGGGAGCAGCAAGAAGAAGAGTCGTTTCAAAAATTAAAGCAAGCTTTAATTGATGCACAACCACTTGCTATACCTAAGGTGGGACTTCCATACTACTTATACACTGATGCTTGCGATACTGGAATAGGTGCATTTCTGGTTCAACGGGATGTTGATACTGGAAAAGAATATCTCATCATTTGTCTGAGTCGTCAACTTCGAGGCGCTGAAACCCGTTATACAACAACAGAAAAAGAGTGCTTAGCCGTAGTGTGGGCCGTCAGAAAATTACGATGCTATCTAGAAGGTGCTCCGTTTACAGTGGTGACAGACCATGCATCATTAAAATGGCTTCATTCACTTCGTGATCCAAATGGCAGATTAGCACGCTGGGCAATTGAACTACTATCTCATCAGATTACCATAGAACATCGCCGTGGTACAGAAAACGAGGGTCCAGATGCTATATCCAGAATGTACGAGGATCAAGGATCTGAAGACTGGTTGGAGGTGAAAGATCGGCTAGAGGGTGTTCGCCATCTTCATCTCCAAGTGGCTAATTGGTATGAAATAAAATTCAACAACGTTCGTAAAAATCCAAATAATTTTCCTGAGTGGAGAATTGTTGATGATCGTTTGGAATATTATCGTCCGGACAGCTTAAAGGCGATAGTAGGTGACGAGAACGCTTGGAAACAAGTCTTGAGAGATCCAGAAATTCAAGAAGTATTGAAGAAGAATCATGAGGACCCAGATGCTGCGCATCTCGGGAGGGAAAGGATGTATGAACGAATTAAAACTTATTATTATTGGCCAGGGATGTACCAAGACGTCGATAGTTATGTGGGACAATGTGAAATCTGCAAGAAGGCTAAATATAAACAAACATCGTCAAAAAGCTCCGTTTCAAACGAGGCAACCTATCAAGCCTTGGGCAATAGTCGCTGCAGATGTCACTGGACCGTTTACAAGATCACGAAAAGGAAATCAGTATATTCTGGTTGTCCAGGATTTATATACAAGGTTCATAGAACTTTATCCACTTCGGCGTCACACCGGGTCTTCAATCGTTGATTCACTCCGTCGTACATTCTCATTAAGGTCATACCCGCTGTTTCTGGTAACAGATAACGGCCGGGAGTTTGTGAATGAGACCCTAAAAGAATATTTAAACACCGTGGGAGTTAAACATACTCCTATTGCTGTCGCACATCCTCAAGCAAATCCGGTGGAGAGAATTAATCGCACTATCAAGCCAATGATTCGTTCATACATTGAAAAAGATCAATCCAGATGGGACGAGCATCTCGGGGAATTTCAACTGGCGTATAACAGTTCATACCACGCCTCTTTAAAATTGTCACCATACTTCTTGGTACATGGTCAAGAACCACGGCTGTCGGGTAAAATAACTGACCTCGAGTTGGACGACATAACAACTGAAAATAATGAGTGGAAATTAAGAATCCAACGACTAGATGAACTCAGACACAAGATTGAAGCAATCATGCGGAAGGAAAATGAACGACAGGAAAAATACCAAAATGAAAATAACTCTATTCCGGAAGTAAAAGTGGGGGATGAAGTATTTTATCCGAATAGAAAATTAAGCAATAAAGTTCAAAAATATAGCGCGAGTCTGGGTATGAAATATTTGGGTCCAGCTATCATAAGTAGAATAATAAGTCCGTTAGTAGTAGAACTCCGTAGTAGCTCTGGCAAATTATTAGGAAACCACTATACCCCTGATTTAAAATTACCACGTAGAAGTAAACGAAATAGAAATAAGTTAACCGATTAAAATGAAATATACTAATAGAAATTTTATTACAGATGTATCAAAGAGGTCGGACCTTTAATCGAGGCCGGGGGGATCCCGCCTCAAGAGGCCGGCAGGCGGCCGCCTCTATCAACCAAGGGGTTCGTATCTGGAGATGTCCGGGAGGCCGCTCGAGTTTCTACCGAGCCGGCAGTTACGAGGAGAGACCAGTGAGCCCCCGCCAATCAATTTTTCACCGATTGGGACCGAGAGTGGGGGAGGGCACACCACCAAGCCCTAGCCGCTCGGCAGAAGCTCGAGCCGACAGAATACAACCTCTTATAACAACTACTGTCGTGATGATGGCTCCGGTGAACACCATTACCACTACCCTGGCACAACCACAACGTATGGTAGCTCCGCCAGCTACCATGACAACCAGCTCTGGAACAACAGCTAGGCCAATCTCTCTGACGCGCCCTACGTTTTCAACACCAACAGCTAGTGGCCTTAGTAAAGCTGAACGTAGGGCGAAGGCCAATGAGAAGCGCAAGCGACAGCGTCAGGCAAAATTGGAGAGATTGTGCACCGGACAAGAAGTGCTGCAGAATCCTGGGTCGGAGCAGAAGCTATGGCGTCACATCACTCCGTATACGGAGTACCAACGATGGTGTGGTCAGGGGCGGCCAACTCTAAAATTCGAAGAAGATGAGCCTATGGAGGTGGCAGCTCCATCTCAAACAACCTCTAACTCCCCAACATCTGGAGTAGAGAAAGCTGTCCCTGGTCCATCGTCGGCCTGCCGGATTCAGCCTCTAGAATTGATGGACGAGGCAAGAGCAAGAGAACCAGCAGCTGAGGTACCAGCCGGGCGGTCAGGTAGTCCATCGCCGGCCGCCCCGGCAGCAGGTCCTCAGGCTCCAGCGTCTGGGAAGAAGAAAAAGAAGAAGAAGGGAAAGAAGAGTAAGAGCGGTCCAGAATTCAAAGACATGGATTGGGTATATGGTGACCTACCTGAAAACTGGGAGCGCAGGTCAATTGACTCCGGTTGGGAGGATGAAATCCCCATGTTCGACGATCGGAACGACGGTGAGGAGGTGTTGGAGCTTGATCTCGACTCCGAAGAAGAGAGGCAGTTAGGCCGGGGTGATCCCGCCTAACTTACTTATATAAAAACATTTTGATTTAATAAATTGTCTACTTTCATATCATAAATAATCAGTTAATTTGTTTACTCCAAGCAACATCCACTGTCCTCGAGGACGAGGCTACAAAATCGGCGGATCCGGGTGACAGTCTGGCAGGGGGGAGTGTAACGGGGAAAAATTAATAAATTCAATTGAATTGAATTTAAATTTTCATTGAATTTTCCGCGGTTGATTAATTACCAAAAGTCGATTATCCCCGAAAACCTAGATTATCGACTGGTCCCCGGAAACACCAATTTTGGAGACTCATCCTCCCTCCCTACTGATAAACTAATGAGAGTGGGAAAATTTACGAAAATTGCCGAGGGGTCGCGAACTCAGGTTTTATTAGTGAGTGCTCGGGGTGATTCGGGACACAGTCGGACGGACCGGCGGATCAACCAGACGGGTGACTCTACAACTTCAGGTAATTATATAAGCTTGGGAGAGGTTATAAGTGGAACCTTCCAGAAGCTTTGATTGTTGTTAATAAAAATAATATTGTATCCGGCGGGGAGCCGATACAAAGTTAATTAAAACTAATTTGTACTGAATTTTCCACAGACTTATTAAATAAAGAGTTGGTGATTTTGTGGAGAAGTAAGGAGAATTGGAACGGGCGAAAAACCGGAGATCGGCGGGAAAGAAGATTGGAGAAAGAGACGCCACAACATCTTGGGGTAGCGAGATTTTAGTAGAGGTAATCAAAATTGTCGGCAGTAGCCACAATTTATTCGTAATTAATCCTAATAAAAGTAGTCGCCATTTCCGGTAAAAATTTTAAAAATTATAAGAATTTCTCGGCCGAGACGCCAGAAATTTCTAATAATTAACCTTCGCGGTCCGTCGGATAAAATTCTCGGCAGAGGCCAGAATTTTGATCAATATTAATTATAAATTAATTTAAAGAAAATTCTCGGCAGAGAGGCCAGAATTTTGAATTATATTCAATTAAATTCGAAAACTAATTTCTCGGCGGGGAGCCAGAAATTAAAACAGTATTAAATTAAAATTATATTATAAAATCATAAGTATTAATCAATAAGAATTATAATTATAATTAATGAGACTGGAAATTTTACTCGGTGATCTAGTGCTGTGAAAAGTGATAAATAAATTTTATTGATTATTTAAGATTGAGTAAATTATAATGTCAGTAAAAGAAAATTAAAATCGTTAGAGAAAACTCAGAAAATTTGTAATGAAAAGGACAGAAAACACGAAGTAGAGAGAGACAGCAATAGACGCGCGAAACCGAGAGAGATAGCGTCGGTCGCTGGTGTCAGTATACTCAACCGCTAGAAATATTTCATACTGGGAAATGTATAAAACAAAGTCGAGTTTTGGTCTAAATAGTAATTGGAAAAAATTGAAAGTAAATTTTTGTGAATAATCAATTTATAATTTTAGAAAACAAAATGAATTAATTAAAAATTGTGTGTGTGTGTGAGTAAGTCCAGTGGACACTAAATTGAAAATTGTATGTGTGTGAAAACTAAAGTCCTGGGGACTCAGAATTAAATCGTGTGTGTGTGTGTAAAGAAATAAATAATTCCAGGGGGAATTTTTAATTTAATTATATCAGTCCAGGGGACAAGATTATTTTAAAATTAATTAATGATCCAGGGGATCTGGCAAGTTGCCTAATTTTGTTAATAAAGTCCAGGGGACTAAAATTAATTAATGATCCAGGGGATCTGGCAAGTTGCCTAATTTTGTTAATAAAGTCCAGGGGACTAAAATTAATTAATGATCCAGGGGATCAGGCCGGTGGCCAGTAATAATTCCAGGGGAATTTTTTTTATTAATAAATTAATTAGAATAGTCCAGGGGACTTAGATGGTAAAAAGTAAGGATTAAGAAATAAATTATAAGTACGATACAGCCCAGGGGGCAGAAACTTTATTAAAATTAAAAATAATAAGAATATTAAAGAATAAATAAAATTGATAATTATATGAGAATTAAACTAGTACAAATTTATTTAACTCCTCAATTCCTCACTCACGTAATATTTCAACGACCCTGAATTTTATAACATCTCCGGTTCTGGAAGACCGAGGTTTAGCTTCCAGTGGCGCCCTAATTAAAATCTATTAATTAAGGGGCCAAATTTAACAAGGTTGAAAGAATACCCTGTTACAAACTTTTTAGTGCATGAGTGCGCAACTTTTTAAGGCTCGGATGACTATGAACCCATGGATAGTGTTTATATGTGCCTATACACAACTGATCAGGATTCCGAAGTAGGAGCGGTAATCTGCGTAAAAATTTCTGATATAAGGATAGCAATCCCGAGGCTAGAGAGGAGAGTCCAAATACATTTGAATAGTTTGAGGGTTTTTACTCGAATTTTTCGGATGACACGAAACTCGTGGAACGTTTCAGTTTTCAAAATTATATTAAATAATGTTAAAGCAGGAAAATCTGTGTTCATGCATATACAAACATACAGGAATATATACGAGAATCGTTCCAACATTATCGTATTAGTAAAGAAGAATGCGCTTAGGCTGCAAAGAGGATATTGAGAATATATAGTAGCTACAGTAGTCTAAATGAAGATACCACATGGGAGCACTTGGGTGTAGATATCAAATATTTCTGTCGCCAATGTGGATATAAATCCCTCAAGCCTGAAGCTGTAGCGTTGAAAGATGTGAAAGCACACCTCAAAAAAGCCCATCTGAGTGCCTCCGCGTCAAATGTTGAACCTTCTTCCGGAAAGCCCGAGGTCCTCGTTGTCCGTAATCGTATCTGCAGAAGCGGAAATAGCCCCACTACTCGTACCCCCAAGCAGGCCTTTTAACAGACTGTCACCTGCCAATTCATCCAACACCACTAGAAGTCCAGTAGCTATAAGGGCCAGTATCATTCAGGCCAATCCAGTATGCTCTAGCACTGCTAGCAACACTCTCTGTAGTCGCCCAAGCACTGCAACAATAACAACAACAACAACACCATCTATTACAACGACTACCAGCTACATGTGTCTAGTCTTGCCAAGGAGAGGCATGGCGACCATGTCATTATATACAATCAAGAGCGTAGGCAGCAGTGGAGCCACCTCCAAGGCCCCCTCACCACCATCTCGAGTTTTAATCAGGTCAATAACGACAAGCAGTGTGCCCCCTACACTAAGTTCTAGGAAACCAACATCTTCTGTGACCCTCGTTAAACCTACTGTGTCATTTGCTACCGTCACCAGGAGTACAAAGGCGAAATTCGCCCCACCAACATTAATTTCGACAGCGAAAAGACCTGGTTGTCCACACATGGGTCTAGCCGTTGCCACATCAACCAACATCGCGACTATTACTTCTGTTATAGTCACCACCATCGCGATAAGGGGCCCCATCACCTCACCCCGTACATCATGCAACCCAACGACATCACTTTCAACGTCGAGCACCTGGATTGAACTCTAGAAGTTGAATTGGTGCAGACAGTGGCTACAAGAGATATTAACACAACTGCCAAAAGCAAAAGGAACAGTAAAAATCGGTAGCAACCAGCGACATCGGTGGGCGACATGAACCACCTATGAAATAATCTCTTTTAGGCAGAAAGATTCTATTGAAATTAAGAATTTCACTGCGACCTCTACTTTGACAGCCGAATTAAGTTTCACTAGCTGGCTATGACAGTAGTTTTCAATGGATAAAATCTTATTTGGACTTAACTGCAGATTAGTAAAAAAAGTGGTGACAAACTTAAAAAGAGAATAAGACTGTTGGGTGGATTTGTTTTATCAATTTAGATTAATGTAACTTCAAAAAAGAAAAATTTGATGAAACTATGATTTAAATTTAGTTTATATTTACGAAATTTCGGTCAGTAGTAAAATTTACCTCGAAAATTGAATCTAATAACATAAGAGCAGATACCCATGGATGGTAATTTGGATTTACAAGTATTACTTCATGAGCACGAACTTCGTTGGAAGGTGTGCTATTCTTTGGAATATCTAGGGTCTCACTAATTTCTGTCACTTCATTTACTTCAGTTGTTTCTTGAGAAAAATCGTCAACATCATCATTTTCGTCATATTCAGTTGGATCGTTGAAGTGATCTCGATTGTTATCGTACACAAAATGAAAATGGAGCGCAACATATGCAAGACTATTGACGGCAGACTGCTGATTGGAATCTAGTAACAACAAATCGGAAATATTTTTCCCGAAATGATACAATATACTATTGCTCTTGACCTGATTAAAACTATTGTCCTCGTCCTAGAAAAAAAAAGCAATAAATTTGCCCAAAGTAATCATCTTTAACACTGTTAAATATGTAAAAAAAATCATTAGAAATGTACATACTTCTCGTTTTATTCGGAATGATTGACCGCTTGTGATACTAATTAAAAAAATAATCACTTGGTATTTCATTGTGCTCTATGAACAAAATTATTAATCTATTTCAATAGTACTAAAATTTTTAATTTTATTTCACCGTTAAATCAATGACTATTACTAGAAATATAATGGTCGAAGTCGTCTTTTTTTTTCTATAATTTGAAATAATTAGAATACTATCAGTAAGTAATTAAAAGTAGCAAACATCAAGGTGATAGATAGTCATTGCTATCCTTACACAAGTAATTACCGACACACTTGTTTATTTATCAGACATACGAGTCGTTAATGTTGGCTGTACGTATAAAAAAAAAATAATGTGCGAAAAATATATAGTAATATATATTTTTTCAGCATCCAAATGTGTAAAAAAAATCTGAAACCGGTCTGGCCCTGCGGACCAACCCCGATACTTCCAGCTATTTTTGAGCTCAATGAGCTGAAACTCCTGTTAGGTGTGTCTATTGTATACCCCAAATAAAACGCAGTGTTGAAAGGTACATGTTGAAATTGTTATATATTGAAACCGACATAGGAACGAGTCACTGCGAGAGGCGTGAGTTGTACAATGCCATCTCATGAAGTGGAGTTGAACCAACACACACATGTATATGTATATGTGTATATATATATATATATATATATATTTATATACACTTAACATGGAGTAAATTATTTTTCTTAATCAGGGAAGGATTGAATAGTGATTGAGTGAAGGTTTTTTTTTTGTTTCAACGTATTATATAGAGTATCACTTTGTGTAAATTTGATCGCGTTAGTGTTTGTTTGCATATAACTCTGCCAAACATTCAAATTTCAACTTTTTTTAAATCCTTCGTTCAATCACAAACTACATTCCCTACTAACAGAAGATGTTTGTTTTTTTAAGTTTAGATAAAGCTGTCATGAGTTAAACTGACGGCTGTGAAGATACTTGTTTCGATGGGGTCTCCGGAAACCAGATCTCAACGGCTTAATCTTTAAAATTTATAAATGACAATTTTAAGACATTTTGTTTGAATTTCGCTCTTGTGTGTGCTTAAAATTCTAATAAAATGATTCATTCATTATAACTAGGAACAAGATTTTTGCCTTAATTTGAAATGAATAGTTTAAATGTTTGATATTCCGGCGAAAATATTGGTCTTATTAAAAAAATTTTTAAACAAAAGTTGGAGGAAATTTAATTTTCTAAAAAAATGTCACTTATGACTTTCTTATACGACCAATATTTTCACCGTAATTTCAAAATTAAGATTCATAATAAACGATTCAAATTTTTGTTAATTATAAAAATCTCAATTTTGAAATTACGGCTTCTTTATTAATCCTAAGGAAGAAATTATAAGAGACATTGCTTTTAGGAAATTGAATTTTGAACAACTTTTACTTGAAAAATTTTTCCATACGACCAATATTTTCGCCGTAAATCAAAAATTTAACATCATTAATTGTCATATTTTTTAATTAAGGAAAAATTCTGGCCTTAATTATAACAATATATTAGATAGAGAAAATAATTTCTTTTCATCATTCGGAGTCCATGTAACCCTCGATTTAAGCAGAGTAATTATTCAAGATAGCCCTTTTCAAAACTTAAGGCGAAGTCGCAACTTACCATCAGCGCTTACCAGTACTGGGATCTGCGGAAAACAACAACAATTAATCGGGCCTTTGTTCTTTAATAAAATTTAATTTTAAACTAAAACCGTATTAATTTCATACAACACCTTGAATAAAAAAAATACTTATATATTTTATGTGATTTGAATACGAAATATCTTAATGTACATAATATATATGTCAATATTACATTATAAACTAATTTTATCTATTGCCCGGCCTTGTAACAAAAATCTAAAACAAACGAATTTTTCATTTCTCAATTCTCGAAGAGAGGAGTTATCAGGTATTTAACGTGACAATAACATAACGAGCAAAATGATTTAACAAGACATGATTTAACTATATTGCTTTCCTTTGTATTAAATTAATTTTTGAAAATTGATTCTAGTCAATGGTTTCTCCAAAGTATTTTTAAAATCTCTCGAATTCCAGGTTAAAAAATAGACCACAATGTTGTTTAAAAGAAGTCATATAATTGGAATTCGATTTTTAAAATTGTTTATATAAACAACGCGTCTAATTGGTAAAAATAAAACAATAACTCAAACAAAAAAGAACTCTCCAATTAAGAGATCATTATAACTGCAATAGATCGGATTGAATATCATCGATTAGATTGTTCTTCTACAATCATTATGAACTTTTGCCGTGACTTCTTATTATTTTGGCACATACAGGAAATTAAACCAGTAAGTTGTTTATTGGAATATTCCTAGAAATTAAAAAGGCATACTTCATTTAATTTTATACTATTTATCAGTCAAACCTCGTTATAAAAATTGAAAAAGTTAATTTGAGGAAGCATGTGTGATAGTTGTGAATATGTTTTTACTAAATACAGCTTAGGTAGCCTCGAGAGAAATTTTCTATTTAACTTGCATAATTCGAAATAAACGTAAATGATTAATCTTAAAAATTCTGCTAAGTATTAACATTCCTAATCAAATTTCTGTAACAAAAACGGAGCAGTACTTTAACACAGGGTCGTACATTATTCTTTAACCCTTTAGCGCTCGGTCTTGAAACCCCATTTCTTGTCAGAAGTCCGTCAGGGGCGTACTAAGAATAAGGAATAAATTTTTCTAACCCACGTTTCAAGCGGCTGAGTTAAGCCATGTAAAAAATACTAACTACAATATTGTCGATGATCCCACTGTCGAGTTGGAGTCAGAGGAAGGGTACACACGGTCACATTACTGCTTCTGCGTTTAGTCTCACAAGCTCGCGGCGCGTTATGATTCGCCCCCCCCCCCCCACACACTCATCACAACAAGACGATTTAAGACTCTCTGACGCTAAAGGGTTCGTATTGGCAGGGTGCGGAGTATAGGGTGGGGAAAATCGAATCGATTGCAGCACTCACAGTGGATGAAATACGCGTTAAATCGCTCTTGTCTTATGAATAATTAAATGAAAGCAGTGTTAAAAAATAAGAACAAATAGTTGTTATGTTGTTAATTGCAAAAATACTGGCAGAAATAGTAATTGCAAGTTTTATACATTTCCATCCATGATATTCATTTGTAGCTAAAAATTATTACGGGGAATTTTTTAAATTAAAAATTTTTAACACAAAGTTTTTAAAATTATTGAGTTTTGAAATTTCAAATTACGAATAATTGAAATCACTTTAATTTCTTTACTTAATGCAAATTAATGTTTTTAAATTTGAAAAAATTGTAATTATAATTATTTTAACTCATTTCTAATTATGACTATTATTGTTGTTATTATTATTATTACTAGCTAACCTTATGTCGTTCAAAATAATATTTATTTTGTTTTTATTAAAATTTTTTATACTTAATTTTTTGAGCACAATTTAATCTTTTTTTTTTACCTTTCAAATGTAGTAATGCACATATATTTCGCGATTTTTAAAAGTTTTAATTATTTGTTTTTAAAAACCTGCCGTATTCTCTCTGTGCTTTTTGAGGATAATTTAATGCGGTCGACAGATGTCGTTTTCGTCGCGCACCCGACCAATACATGTAAAAAGTTTTTTCAAAATGAAACAATTTTGGCTACTTTTCGTAGACAATTATTTGAATCAAAATAAAAAAAAATAATAACTCCAATAAAACCACTGAATTTAGACTACTTTCAGTTGTTGAAGGATATATGAAAAATTTTTTTCTATATCAGATATTAAAATAATAGGATCCCTATCCAAAAATTCCCATAGAATGCACTCGAATGCGACACAAACCGCATAGAATCTTATAGATTGTATTGGTTTCTATGCTGTTTTTGTCGCATTTGAGTGGATTCTATGGGAATTTTTGGATAGGGATCCTAATATGCACTTTCTTATAGTTTTTAACAAACGTTGAGAGATTATTATCTAAAAAATCTTAAATCGTATGATGGATAATGAGTGGAGAAGCTAAAAAGACGTACAAGTTTTGCGTAAATAAAGAGCTGATATTTTTACAGTAAATGAAGATGTTACTACTTTCATATAAATTAGTATAATTATTTTATGACAAGGTTTGACTTTGTTTTTTATATGACATTTGATATTTTTTATTGATTGCCACCTCATTTATTTGAGCACGATTGAAATGATAGATTAAATATATAAAAATACCTTATGTTTTCTGATCCAATCATGAAGTAAGTTTTCAGGAATATAGTATGCTTTGACGTAAGTCTCAACATATTCACTGTGAGGCATTGGTCTAACTCCAGTTATCATTTCAAATTTTGATTTTAATTGAGTAAAATCAAGTTGCATCAATCCTCTTCCTCCGTTTGAGCATTTTTTTGCATTAGAAAACCTACAATAATTGAAACAGTGACAATAAATAATAAAAAAATTGATGTGTTTACTTATATACACGCATTAAAAGTTTACTTCTTTGGCGTAACTAAGAAAAAAATCTGGGCAACGGTTGGCCCGGCAGGCTAGCCCCAAAACTTTCCGCTGTTTTCGAGCTCGAAAACACTCTTGAATGCAATTGTTTTTTTACGAGCTTTTCTAGCTCATACAAGTTAAGTTTTATGTTCAAGTTTGAAAATTTAATAATCGAACATAATTAATGAACAAGCGATTTTTTAATTTTTATTCGCGATTGTGTTCAATGAAATATATGTATTCAAACAGAAATCAATATAAGTGACCAAAATAAGGACTTAAATGAGTTTTGACTTATATTAGAACGTTAATATATATATAATATCCGAGAAAAATGTTAAAAATGGCGTTTTTTTAATTTTTTCGATGATTCGTAAGGAAGTCAGAAACATATGTGCCAAAGTTCTAGTCGGTAAGTCTCAAAATTATAAAACGGCTATATAAATCTTTGACAAAACGGCAACTCCCCTCGGAGTTGGTTTCCTAAAAATGCCGACAATTTCGGATTCGTAAGAATGTAAGAAATATTTGAGCAAAAGTTAAAGTTTGTAGGTCTCATAACAAAAAAACGGAGCCATAGTTATCTCTGACCATATTGCAACCCCCATCAAAGTCGGTTTTCGACATAAATACCGGTGATGCCGGATTCATAAGAATGTATAGAACATATGTGCCAAAGTTAAAGGTTGGTAAGTTTCAAAATGAAAAAAACGCGAATATATATATATATCTTTGACCCTTCCGCAACTCCCCTCGGAGTGGGGTTCCGAAAAATTTACCGATAATGGCAGATTCATAAGAATCTAAGAAACATTTGTGCCTAAGTTCAAGTCTGTAAATCTCGAAATAAAAAAACGGGAACATAGTTATCTTCGTCCCCATGGGAAACCTCTTCAGAGTAAGTTGACACTTATATAAGTTTTGTTGGTTATGAATTTTATAAAAATATGACAATTAAGTAAAACAAATGATAATCGCGTAAAAAACTTAAACGCTATAAAACAAAAAACTATCATTCCACAAAATGGACACAAGTAAAACAAATGACGGTTGTTGTAAAAAAATAAACATTGCAAACTGTAATATTTATTCGACATATTAATGTTCAAGATATAGACCAAAACCAAAGTTGACTTCAGAGTTAAAGAAAGGGGGCCAGGAACACTCACTTTTTGGAGCAATAAATTCAACCGTTTCCGACTTTGATCGGAGAGTTTCTTAGACTACATTTATATATATTAAAAATAATTCTTAAAGGGAAAAATTTTTTTGGTTAAGTCCTCCCGGAAATCATTTAGAGTTGGTTTCCGAAATAAATATCGATGATATGGCGGATTCGTAAGAATGTGAGAAACATACGTGCAAAAATTCAATACTGGGGTCACTAATATATCAGCAGTGGACAATCTGGCCTATTCAACATGGCGGTCGAAAACAAAACTAATTCATGCCTTTTAATATTCATTTTTTTCTTATGGTTACTATACGATTTATTGACATTATATATAACACATTTTACGCGCAGTCGTACGCTGTTTCGATTTCTGCAAGTTTTATTGAAATCGATCAAGCCGTTCTTGAGTTATTAGAAGACATACAAACAGACAGACAGACAGGCAGACAAAAATGGTAGAATTGGGATAAGGGGGCCATAAAATGACTATTTAACACAAATTTTTTTGTAAATGAATCAAATGTACAGACAGAGTCTACAGATTTATACAGTAGTATAGATTTAGTAAAAGAAACTTACCCTTCTACTAATGTATGTGTAATTAAATGTGCAACATTTTCCCATATTGCACATCTTACGTCTATTGATAACGGTACTATATACATGACTTCGTCAAGAGATTTAGCAAAATTTTCAATTTTTTGCAATAGTATATCAATATAATTGCTATGCTGTGACATAACATCTCGAATTTCCCAGTTAACTTTGTTCATAAGTGATAAAATATTCGTTACATCAAAGCATTTAGAGACAACAGCCATATACACTGGTTTCCGCAAATCGACAGCAGATTCAACTGTTTGAACATAAAATTGACTGAGAAACCCTCGCTCGGAATTGTCAGAAACAAATTGCTTCAAAAAAGCTTGTAAATTATTATATTGTTGGCCTAAGAATATCAGTGATTCAACTCCAACGACTCGCTCAGCGAGACCAAAAAGTTTATCATCGTTTTGAAGATCAACAACCGTTGACAAGTTCAGTTTACGAAGTTTTATTTTTTCATTTTCAATGTTTGTCGTATTATTATTTATCAAGTTTTCTTCAATACGCGTAAGTGTCAACTTAAGCTTGGGACTGTATAATGATTCACTGGTAATTTGTAAATCTGATGTAAAAAATAAATTAATACAATACAGATATAATTCGAAAAACTGAATCATACTTCGAATAACAGTGACAGCGATAGTTGATAATAATCTGGACATTTGTAAATATCTTCCACAAACTCTCAGAACATTGAGAGTGGTATTAGTTACCATAGGAGCAACTAAGATTGATTTCAATCTTCTTTTTGAATTTTTTATGTGAAATTTTTCAATAGCTGAATTGTTTTTAACATCATGATTTACTTCGTCTTCAGAGTCTTCAGAAATGTATTCAAATGCCTTATCATCAACATTGACTAAAATATCTTCATCTTTCGTTTCATCGAAATCAACGTCGAAAAATGTTATATCACTTTCCAAGTATTTTCGGCAGCTTCCGGCATCACTTCTGAAATTATCGTGGTCGTTGAAATGTAATCTATCTGTGTTACTTAAAAGTTCACAGTTATCCAACACTGATTTTAAACTTTTAAACTCTTGTAATTGAGTAGCTACAAATGTTGACTTGACTGGACATAGCTCCCACCCATCGTGCTCAAGAAATATACATAATTCATCTAACCGTGAAGCATGGTAATGAGAAAAATATAATAAACATTGTTTTTTCATCGATTCTTGAAGAATTTCTAACTTTTTACCACATAATTCTTCGCTAGCTTCCATTAATCTGAAAGAATAAATTTATTTTCTAAACAGGTTTTTTTATTCGCTTCTCTATTCGCACTCAAGTGGATGAACGGAACTATCTTTGCTGCAATTGTACAGTAAATGGAAACTTTATCCAAGATTTTCTCCTAAACAAATGGGAGTTTAAAACAAATTTAAGTACACTTCTCTAGTTCATAGAGTAAAGCATCGGGTCTGTGTCTTTATTTTGCGTTTAGGGCTTTGATTTCAGAGAAAAGCTTGGACAAAATCATCTGATAACCGTTCTGAAAACCATTTTCAGACAGTGCCTCCACTTTTTTAAAATTTTCAATGACTTTCAATTATCTCATACGTGTATCAAAATTTTATCAATTGATTAAAAAAAATCTGTTTATCGGTTGACCCTGCGGGCCAGGCCTAAAACTACCCGCTGTTTTCGAGCTCTTTGAGCTCGAAAACTGTGTCGTGAATAAATTTTCGAGCTCTTTGAGCTCGAAAAAACGTTTGTTTGCCATTGTTTTCGAAAAAAACCATTTTTTAGTATTTCTTTCTTCCATGATATCTCGGGAACGAATTGCTCGATTATGATGGTTGAGGCGGCAATCGACGTGTTTGATTGAGTTCCAGAGCTGATTAAATTTTGAAAATGTTTGATGCAGTCGCTTCAAAGATATTCGTAAAAAACTGATTTTTAACATTTATTTCTCCGACGATATCTCTCGAGCGAATAAGCCGATTGTGATGTTTAGCGATTAGATTTTGAAGTTGATGGATCGAGTTGTTTTTGAGAAATTAAAAAAAAACTAAAAAAAAAATTTTTTTTTTTTCGTAATTCTCAATTATCTTCGGGTCTACTAGATCAAGTGGTTTGAAATTTTCAGGAAAGTTGACGGCCAACAACTTCTTTCGATTGCCGCGAGAACGATTTAAATCGGTTAATTAGTTTAAAAGTTATAAAAGGTTTATACACAAACGTAAGCCATTCGGACATCATTCTGAAAATAGTTAGAATAGCTTCCTAGGACCTCAAAACGTCGACATCTGATGAAAACTCGATTTTCGAAAATCGGGGTGAAAACAATAACTTCCCAAATTTTTGAAAATTTACAATTTTCTTAGCGGGAAGTTAAAAATTAAAACTTTTATAGAAAAAAGGACAATGTAATAGTAATTTCGCCGAGGTATAAATTTAAAAAAAAATTACTTAAAATTGATATCAATTGGACGTTAAATGAAATTTATTGAACAAATTTCAGTAAAATCTTCAGGTTAATTTTATAATTCGAATTTCCGAATTTTGTAGGCTAAAATTTATTCAACAAATTTTGTTTTACTCCTAATTGATAACAGCTGTAATTTTTTTTAAATTCTATATAACAGCGAAATTACTACTACCGTTGTCCTTTTTTCATTTAAGGGTTTGATTGTTTTTTTTTTTTTAATTAATTAATAAAATTTTAATACGGTTCCCTGATTAAGAAATCTAATTTGAAATGATTTGAAAAATCTAAATTATTTCATATTGTATCATATCATAAAATTATAATTTGAAATAATTCAAAATTCTCAACTTCAAATTTTTTTTAATTATAAAATTATAACGACGTTCTAATTAGCAAATTGTCTTATTCCATTTTAGAAAATCCTCCGTTTGTGCGAAAAAAAATTTTTTTTCATCTAAAAATCAATTTCATATCTAGTATATGTATAATGTTTTTGTCTAGATTACTCAGATAATATTTTTTCTGACTATTACTATCTGAAAATTGCACAGAATCACCTACTAAAAAATATCAAGTTAGACAATTTGCTAATTAGAACGTCGATAATCTGAAATAATTACAATTTTATTTTCTGATTCAATTTAGTCAAAAATGATTCGAAAGTTCTAATCATTTCAAATAATTTTGAATCACGCGAGAAACTAAAAATTGCGGTATTATTTCGTCATTCCAATTAATTTAAAACGATTCGAGAATTCAAATCCTCTCCAATAACTAAAAAATAATACAATATAAATCAACTTACCTGTTAATGATACCGAGAATTCGAACGAATTGTTCAAACTTGAAACAAGTTATGTCAGTACTAACTAAAAACGTTGAAATTTTAATCTCAATATCCATCCATATTTTTATAATACCTGTTTCTAACTTATGTTGAACATATTGTTTTCCAAGAATATTTTTTAGTATTTTTTCATCGTTTTTTATAGTGTACTCAGCACAAGTAACATGCCAATTAAATACTTGATAATATGAATGAATTATCCTCCATAAAGTTTTACTTAAATCAATTAAACAATTAATAAAGTTTTCATGTGATATTGATTCACATATTTCTTTGAATTGTCTTTTAATATCCCCACCAACATAAGAGTGGACAACATCAAAAGCAGTATTATGAATTGTTACAGTAAAATGCATATGTAGCTGATCTATCGCAATTTGAGTTTTACCTAGTAACTGATAAGCTTCTTGAATTGAAGAATACATTTTTTCATCGAAATTTCCGCAAATTTTAGTTAAGTTAAAATCTAGTGTTTCTTCAACTTGTTCTAATGTATCTTGAAGTTTTCTACTTAAAGCGGCAATGCAAAAAAAATGTTTATATGTTTGTGCTACACTTCGACATTCCAGCAAAAGAGATATAGCACCTGGAAAATTTCCTTCAGTCAGAAGTTCTTGAAGATGATCTTCCGTACGTTGCTAGAATAAATAAAAATATTTAATTTAAGTTTAAGTGATTAGATTTATCTTATAAAAAAACTAGAACATCCGATAGCTATAGAGCCATTTTTACCAGCGTTTTTATCGAGTTAAGGCTACTCATAAGTTTCTCAATAGTTTGGCGTCTTTTATAATTAGCAAGAATACCAAGACTTGCTATTGTAAATTTAACAGTAGCCGAATGAAGACTTGATCTTCCGCTTTTACATGTTTTGATAAGACTTTGCAATTCATTTTGTATGTCGAGAGCTTCGTGAAACTGTTGATTGCATGCATTCTGTTTTTGGAGGATTAATTGCAATACTTTTTTAGAAACTACATATTGCTGCTGGTTGAATTGTTGATTAAATTTTTCAATTTGGTAACAACTAGGATGATGTGATATTTTATTAAGTTCATGTCTACACGGATCAAATGCATCATCTATTTGATAATAAACTGATTCAATGGTTTCAAGTATTTGTTCGTCGGATATCGCTTCGTTCTCTATGTCATGGCTAACTTTAAACTGAATGTTATCATGTCGACAAGATTCTAATGGATTCAAGAGATCAGGATTAAGGCCCATTGACGGAATTTGTAGTTGATGCTGAAACAAAAAATAATATCGGATGTTTTATTTAAAAATTTTTAGTATTACAGAATCCTTTTAAGTTTGCCTCTGAAAATTTTAAAAAGTTACTCCAGTCAAAAATTTTTTCAAAGTTTATCAAATTTGATCCTTCGTATTTTCATTAATGGGTTAAGTTAATAAAGAGATAATTATTTACTTATTTAAAATTGAAATTAAAAGGCAGTTGGTCAAATGTAAAAAACAATATTTTATTCACAAAATTAATAAAATCCCTATATCACGTGAACGAAGAACTTGAGTCACTTGACTAAAAGGACCTTTTTTATAGAGAAAAAAATTTCATAAAAAATCGCTATCCGAATTTTTACTGTAATATTTCGTTATTTAGCAAATATTAACTAAAAATCCAAATTATTATTAAAAAAATGGTTTTGAGCCAATCGATCGAGACCATACTACAATTTATGATTCAAACCTTAAAATTCCTTATCAGCAAAAATAGGCAGAACCTTACTTTCAAAAAGTTACTTTAAGTGCTTAGATGCCGATGAATTGGATTGTTTTGAAGCAGAAAAACAAAAACGCAAATGTACAATAAATGGATATATTTAGGGCAAATAAAAAAAAAAAGCCGAGCTGTCATACTTCAACATACCTGTTTATTTAAGAAGTCAAGAAGTTTAAATCTAAAGTTTTCCATTATTTGAAATTGAGTCAACAATTTTCAGTAATTAATTCTATCGAACATAAAGCTCCAAATGACTATAGAACTTCATTATTATTGCAGTTCTTCCTGAATAACACTAAATTTTTTATCTTAGTTTCGAAGTTGTTAGTTAAACGGATTGTTTATTTTGATTATGTCATGATCCATATTTTCTTTGCTTGGTTTAATCATTTCTCAAAAAATTGAAGTAACATAGTTTTTCAAAATGATATTATTTAATTAATTTCAAAGTTCTTAGCGAATAAATTTGAATACTGTCACCTTTTACTTAGTTCTTATTTAAATTACTCGTTGAAAACAAACGGAACATGATTTAAACCATACTGTCAAAAAATTTGGATTGGCGTCAATATGAAAAATTAGGCAAGGTTACTAGATCAACTAGAATAGAATAAGGAGGTTGGGACAAGTTTATGTCGCTAGTCCTTTTTTTTTGTCGAATGTCATTATTTTTTTCTATGAAAACGCTACCATAATATCGTGTGAGTCTGTAACATTTTGGAGCGATGGTTAGTCGTTCAGTGATTTTCAGTACCGATAGTAGTGAAGAGTTTATCAATTTTGTTACATCTATTATAGATGTCGTCACTTTAATATTTGAAACTTCAACGATTACAATTCTTGAAAAAATTAAAAAAAAACACCCTGATAGCCAGACTCTCTGGTTAAAAAAATGTCAGTTAAATGCAATCAAGTTAAGGCTGGGCCGTACTAAACGAATTTTTGAATTTTACTTTTCTTTTAATTTATTAATCAATTATCATTACAGAAATTTTTATAGCTTCCGAAAAAATGTGTAAGACAAACTTTTTCGGAAGGTTTTTATTATTTAAGTGACGTAATTATTCCAAACGTAATTAGAAAAATAAAATTCGAAAATTCGGTTAGTACTGCCCACCCTTAACGACAACTTTTTGCTTTTGTAACTGTTGATTACAAGTTGTCAACTTTCTGAGAAAAATCCCTCATATTCACCCTGTTATGTCCTGGGAGGTTACTAGGATCGGAGCTGACGCCACCTCCTGGACAGTGGGCAGTTCGTTGTCACGCGGGACCAATTTTGAATTTGAAAACAGTGGATAAATTTATTGTTGAATACGATGATGATGGTTATGATTATGATTTAATGAAACAATGAAGTTATGGATAAGGATAGATGTAATTGATAAAATAACTTTCATCTGATGACTGAGTTTATTATAAAGTATGGATAAACTTGATCAATAATAACAGTTGTGTTCGTCAAAAGTTCTCGGAGAGAAGTGAAGTTACATCGGACGGCAGGGAGATCTCTGCCCTCCACTCTCCAACTTCTCCCCACTACTCTCATGTTCACACTCGTGTTCATGCAATATACATATATATCTATGTTCTTTACTAAATATACTCATACATTTATACTTTCTACTAATCCAAGTTTGAGATATAAGCTTACACATATACGTTCTTTACTTTATCCATTCTACGATTTTATTTATTACTTATTCTATTTTTGTATTTGGATACAATCTTCCAGTTAAATATTCTAAACTATCAGAGGTGTATTCCTCCATGATTATTATATATTTAATTATTTAGTATGATTGACATTATCATTTATTGTGAAACATTATTATAATTATTCTAATGTGATATTTCCATATTTCCATTAATAAATTTATTATACGAGTTACTCTTTACTTAAGATTAACAGTAATAGCTAAGTTCTGATGATATGATTTTCATTGGTAAATAACATTTATCAATTATATATTTCTTTTCTTACTTGTTGATAGTACGCATTTGTTTATAACCATATTGACGGTTAACTATAGAACAAGGGCCTATTCATGATTTTTTATGCGTGTGTTTTGTTTAGGTTTTAAGTATCGGGTGACAGAAAACGTTCCAAGACCACTCAAACTGTATTTATTTTTCTCTGAATACAAAATAAAGGTTTATCTATCTATTTATTTAAACTTTCTTATAATAAAAATATATAATTTAAAGAGTATGTGCCACGACGATTTATTATATAAATTATTGACTCAATATTGATAAAACGCAATAAGTGTTGTAAGGTATTAATATATAATTTCAAATGGAATTTAAATGCGCGCTTCTTATATATTTCAAGTTTACTAATTAATTAACAGGTGGAGGCACCTGAGGCCATTGAGGACATAACAACCCTGATAGCACGAGTTGCTTGCCCAAAAGTTGGTATTCATTAGTTTGCGACCAACTTGACGACAAGTTGTTGACAACTCTAGCTTTTCCAACTTTTGGCTACAAGTTATCGCCAACTTTCTGAGAAAGTCGACGGCAGGGAAAAGTCGCAATTCGAGAGCAGGTTTCTGAGAAAATTGAAGCCAACTTTCCGTCAACTATAGATTGCCAACTTTTGCAACCAACTTTTTATCACCAACTTTCTCACAAAGTAACCGTCAACTTATTGGAATTCCAACTTCCGCCATCAACTTTCTCAGAAAGTGTCTATCAACTTTAGAAGTATCAACTTTTGCGGCCAACTTGGCGTCTAGTTACGGCTGTTAGTTGGACGCTAGTATCTCGCCAACTTGGCTATCAGGGCACACTCTAAATATATATATAATTACTCAGAAAGTTCTGCAGTGAAACACTTTCGGCGAACGACAAGTTTCTGGTAAGCCTTGGCTGGATAATACTAGCGTGCAAGTTGATGCAAATCTACTGCCGTCATCTGAATGTAATTGGACAGAAAAACTTGCCGTCAATTTGAAGTGAAACTTTCATTTAACTTAACGTCATTGTCTGACAGTAACACTTGTAGTCAAATTGAATTCAAGTTTATAGACAATTTACTGTCAACTGAAAGGTAACTGCTTGGCCGAAAATGTTTTACTGCAGAATTTGCTGAGCAAAGTGTGGCTATCAGGGCAATTTTCTCTGAAAATTGGTGACAGGTTGCGACAGTAGATTATCACCAACTTTTTCGAAAAGGTGATAATGACTTGTAGTCGACAGTTACAAAAGCTGAAAGTTGTCGACAACTTGTCGTCAAACTGGTCGCAACTAATGTACACTAGCTTTCTGATCAGAAAGTCTAGCTATCAAGAAAACTGTGAACCATTTAAAAAACTATATATAAATGAACAAATACATTTAATGAAAAAAATTTTTACTTTGTTATATTATGCTGATACTGGTGGCAGTATTTAATTACGATATTTCAAACTAAGATAACAACTTTAAATTGAAAAAATTTTTGGAAAATCCTAAAGTGCACACCTCAAACGCTCATGCATTATTTTGAGTAGTCAATTTACTTTTATTAATGACTGAACTACGAATTTTTTTTTTTAAGCTAAAAAAAATTTTTATTTGTTTAATGAACACGAAATATTTTTTACAGTACGATACCGGGAATTTTTATTTAACTCCCAGCAATTGGAATCGCATTGGAAGGCAATGCGATTCGATGCAATTCAATACTATTTTTGAAACTCAGTGTATCGCGTTGGAAAGTATTAAATCGTATAGGATTTTTAAAGCCCTGTAGATCATGCAGCTTAGAGGTCAACTAAATAACCAACTAAGATTCCTGTGTACCATGAGCCGTTAAAGTAGTAATAATTAAAATGAAATATCAAATCGAACTACTATTTAATTATCGCGATCATTTATATATAGGAAAAGCTTCTCATAAAATGAAAAATAATAACTGTTATCATTTAAATTTTATAAAAAAATTAAATTATATCGTCAATCCAACGATTATTTAACGGTAAATTAAAAAAAAAATATTAGATTACAAATAAAAAATAAATTTTTTACAATAATTTGATTAAAATAAATATTCATTAATCGCTTGGTAATTTTTTAATTACACTTAACCGCGTAATTTTAGAGAAGACAATTTTAAAAATATTAAAATTTGTCAAAAGCATTAGACATATTATTGTAAATTTGTTACATTTGTAATTTTGATTTTTTATAATTGTAAAAAAAATATATATAATACACTGGTCCGAAAAATTAAAGGATAGAAAAAAAATTGGTAATTTTTGGGTGATTTACAACATGCTGTAAGTCGGTAAAAAATGGTCGTAGAAAAAAAAAAAGCAAATTGTAGCCTCATGTTTCTAGTTTTCAGATCTGGACCTCAAATTTTTTTCATCATGCACGGTACTGGAGTAATATCGAGAAATCCGACGAAAAAAAAATTTTCAAAATATTTGCTCGTCTTTCAACAAGTCTATGGGCTTCAATAAATTTTTTTGAATAATATGACCTTACGACACTTAGGAAATTTTATGCCCTTTAATTTGGCGGCCTCAAAAAGTCTCTACGACGATTTAGCGCCAAGTTATCATTGATCAAAGCAAAAAAGTCCATTTGGGCTTCGATAATCAATAACTCCGGACGTATTGGTCGTACTGAGAATGAAAGTAGGGTTTAGAGAATTGGAAAACATTCTCTATGAGACGATATTAGTGGCTTTTGATTAGGGGTGTGCGAATATCGTTCGAATCGAATCGAATAATACTATTCGATTCGAAAGTCGAATAGAATAATTCGAATTTACAAATTATTCGAAAAGTTCGAAAATCGCAGCGCCTCGAAATTTTCACGGTTTTTTCAGGATACTTGGAGGTTGAAAAAAAACGATAATATCCTTTGTTCATCCGTTATGTCCAAAGTTATAGCAAGATTTCCGAATATCCTTAAACATTGGAATTTTGACTCGTTTTTTAGAAAACATTATCGCTTAAACAAAAATTTTTTCTATCAAAAGCCACTAATTTCGTCTCATAGAGAATGTTTTCCAATTTTTAAAACCCTACTTTCATTCTCTGTACGACCCATACGTCCGGAGTTATTGATTATGGAAGCCCAAATGGACTTGTTCGCTTTGATCAACACTGTTAAAAAAATTGTTTGAATTTTCAAAACATTGTATATAACGCAATAAACACATACATTTGTGCTTGAAATTTCATTACTAATTTCATATAGAATTTAAAATACATGCTTTTGAATTTTCAAATCAACACTTTGGATTTTCAAATACTTCCTTTTGAATTTTCAAATACAATTTTTTTAATATTCAAATATCTTTCATTTAATTTTCAAATACTCTCGTTTTAATTTCCATATAGATGTATATGAAAATCTGAAGCGTTTATTTGAAAATTCAAAAGCGAGAATTTTAAATTCTATACGATCATTACAATGAAATTTCAAACACAATTGTATGTGTTTAATGCGTTATATACAATGTTTTAAAAATTCAAACAATTTTTTTAACAGTGTATGGTTACATGGAAATTAAAGACTATTAGGTATCTTAAGTAACAAAATGTTTATTGATAAAACTTCAAAATTTTGTAAGCTGTCATCAATTTCTTATGAACAACATTATAAATTTTTTTTTTTTTTATTAACCATTGTTATAATATAATTTAATATAGCGGGTAATTATATTTTTTTTCTTAAACATTTAAAAAAGTAGAAGTTAAATAAATATTTTAGAGTTAAATCACATTTTAATATTTAAATCACTATAAAACTATATTATGTTTATTAGCATTATGCTATATCACATTTAATACTGTATACAGTACATATACTGTCAATGATGTTCAGTTCAGTCACAAGTTTTATTTACTTTATATTATCGAGGAAATAAAAACTTTACAACAATAAAGTCTGATGTACACCGCTCACATTACTCAAATTTATTATATATTTAACTAATTAGTATTAAAACACAATCCTTGATTACTGAACGCGCAGCACGTCACGCGCAGAAATTTCATATACAAGTATATTTGAATTTTCAAATAAATATTATGAAATTTCAAATGGAATTATTAAAATTCAATGTGTCTTAGAATTTTCAATGCTTGCTTTGAAAATTTAAAGAATAAGTATAAGTTTTAAGTACGTTTATTAAAATTCATATTTTTTTTCTTAATTTTAAATACCAGCTTGATTATTAAATTACGTACATTAAATTTGAAGCTTTTTTTATTGAAAATACAATTCAAATATCTAGTTATGAAAATTCAATACCTTTTGTATTGTAATTTTCAAATTATTTTTTACAGTGAATGATAACTCGGTACTAAATCGTCGTAAAGACTTTTTGAGGCCGCTAAATTAAAGGGCATAACATTTCCTAAAAGGATCATAAAGTCAGATTATCCAAAAAAATTTATTGAAACCCATGGACTTGTTGAAAGACGAGCAAAAATTTTGAAAATATTTTTGTCGTCGGTTTTCTTGATATTACTTCAGAACCGTGCATGATAAAAAAATTTAAGGTCCAGATCTGAAAACTAGAAACTTGAGGCTACAATGTGCTTTTTTTTCTACGACCATTTTTCACCGAGCTACAGCATGTTGAAAATCACCCAAAAATTTCCAACTTTTTACTATCACTTTATTTTTGGGACCAGTGTATTATACGTTTGCTAGTATTTACTCCAAAAAATAATAATTTTACTTGAAATACTTTTTTTTTATATAATTTTATGCTAACGAAATTCGTTTCAAATTAGTTTGCTTTGTCTATCTGACATTTATAATGTTAATATTTTAACAAAGTTTAATAGTTTGTATTTCTTGAATAAATAAATGCATGCCTTTAAAATTAATTACTTTCACAGTGATTCAATTTTTGTTTTTAGTGGATTATTTTACTAAAAAAATTCGATATCATAAAAATGATTGCAAAAGCTATAATTTTACTAGATGTTTTCTATTTACACAGTGTATTAAATAATTTTTTTTCTCTTAATTATTTTCAAGTCATAGATAATCGTATTGAAATTTTTAATTTTCGGCTATCGGTAATCAAGAATTTCGGGTTAATTGGTAAAAAAATTTTCCTATGTACCCTATATCAACGTGTCGCATTGAATCGCATTGATACGGATTGACAAGACAGCCATTTCAAAAATAGGATTGAATCCTATTGAATCGGATAGAAAACTGAATGCGATTCAATGCGATCCCGATTGCTGGGCTGCTCAGAAAGACATTGAATAACTAATAATAGTAAGAATAAAAAATAAAAAAATCATTTGAATTTTCCGCGTTTTTTTCATAGAAATTGCCATAGTAAATATACAGTAAAATAACAGTTAATAAAAAAAAAGTAAGAGAAGGAAAGGAAAACATTCCCAACAAAAATGGCTGCAGTGTGTGTTTATTGATATGTACAACTGTCGGTTCAAACAGAAATGATTTATTATATAAAAAACGAGAAGGACACAGTAGTGATTTCGAAAATAACCTTCTTTGTATAATTGTGAAGATTGTGAAAAAAAAATTTAGTCGTTTTATCGAGTCGTTTTCAAAATATCAGTGGCACAGACATTTTTTGGATTACAGACTAACTGACGTTCGAGGTAAATTTTTTTTTTTGAAGTATTTTTTATGATAATACGTATCGGACAACTCAATGAAACTATTAGGATTGTTCATTAGTGTTTTCTTTTTAAATTACTGTATTTTTTATAACATGTAAGTGTGATATGAAAATAATTTAAATAGTTTAATGTAAGG
Organism: Microplitis manilae; assembly: GCA_030273425.1. Lineage (NCBI taxonomy): Eukaryota > Metazoa > Arthropoda > Insecta > Hymenoptera > Braconidae > Microplitis > Microplitis manilae. Next base: position 15,522,019 of record CP092721.1, read on the forward strand.
AAATCGCGTGACCTCGACGAGTCCGTTATAAAACACAACCTCTCCGCTTTGCGTTTGAGGTGTGCAATGAATTTAATGTGAAGCATTTAAAAATTTGTTTGAACCCGGAACAACATTTTTTTATAAAATTGTATAAAATATCATTATTGAAATTTTATGCTGAAAATGGTCCGATAAAATTCAATGAAAATTTATAAAATTCTACAAACTTGCATACAATTTCACGAAATTTTATACAATTCTACAGTCAGTAATCCTTTTTTTTTATAAAAAATAATAGATTAAAGAAAAAGATTGCAACTAATAGATCTCACATCGTGATCTAATGGGTGAAAGTATTACTGAGACAGATTATTATGTTTTTTATTGACAAAGAAATCCCGGCGACTACTGGGTTCGAATCTAAGTCCCTCTCGATTCTGTATTAAAATTTACTACAAGCTGCGTTATGTTTTATTGTAAAAAAACTCACCACCACCTATTATTTTTGATATATTTTAGAGTAAAAAATGTTTTTGTTTGATTATTTTTCAAAAAGAACCTCTTCCAGGTTATATCTTGACGTCAATACATGAATTCACATTTTTTTAACTTCCCGCTTAGAAAATCGATGATTTTCGAAAATTTCGGGAAGTTATTGTTTTCACCCCGATTTTCGAAAATCGAGTTTTCATCAGATGTCGACGTTTTGAGGTCCTAGAAAGCTATTCTGACTATTTTTAGAATGATGTCCGAGTGTCTGTATGTATGTGTGTGTGTGTGTGCGTGTGTGTGTGTGTGTGTGTATGTATGTATGTAAACTCTTTATAACTTTTTAACTAAGAAACCGATTTGGATGGTTAAGGCGGCAATCGAAAGAGCTTTTTGGCCATCAACTTTTCTGAAAATTTCAGATCATTTGACCAAGTAGACTCGAAGATATTGGCCAATTACGAAAAAAAAAAATTTTTTTTTTTTAGTTTTTTATTGATTTCTCAGAAACGACTTATACGATCAACTTCAAAATCTAATCAGCTCTAGAACGTAATAAAACGCGTCGATTGCCACCTCAAACATCAAAATCGCATAATTCGTTCGAGAGTTATCGTTGGAGAAAGAAATAGGAAAAAACAGTTTTTTGCGAATATCTTTGAAACGACTCAACCAAAAAATCTAAAAATCTAATGAGCTTTAGAATCTATTAAAACACGTCAATTGCCACCTCAAACTTAAAAATCGTATAATTTGTTTGAGAGTTATTGCAGGAGAAAAAAATGCTAAAAACTGTTTTTTTCGAAATTAATGGCATGCAAAAGTATTTTTGAGCTCGAAGAGCTCGAAAATGTATTTACAACGATGTTTTCGAGCTCTTTGAGCTCGAAAACAGCGGGAAGTTTTGGGGCTGGCCCGCAGGGTCAACCGATGCCCAGATTTTTTAAATCTTGAAGTTAAATTAAAGGTTAAAAAAGGCCATAAGTTACTGTGTAAAAATTCCTCAGTAACTTTTTTAGTTAAATTGATCGCAGTTTTCGGTACAGATATGATTACAACTTTCAGGCAAATTTCTGCAGATCAAGTGTCTTTCGGTTAACGGTTGTACAACTTTCATCCTAAAAGCTAGTTTGTCTAAATCGTATGAAAAGTTAAAAATTGTTGGACATCAGACTTGTATACGATAATTATAGTTTGAAAGAAGTAAATATGTTTTAATAATAGATTGAGTAGAAGTTATAATAAGAATTTCAGAGCTGGATGCAGTATTATTAAGTCATATGACTAGGTGCGATGACAAAACAATGATGCCAACTAATATAGAACGATGTAAACTGTATGGTTTTTTTTATTTAAATATTAAGATACTTTAAACCATATTGTGAAGGAGTCGGTATGTTGAAATTAGAAATTTATTTAGAACGATTATGGTGAATAAACCGTAAGCAATTGTAAAAATTATAGTATGGTTTAAAAAGTTTAAGTCAATTACTTTAAAGAAGTTAGGAGTTGATGGAACAGTTGATATGTAAGAAAAATTAACAATAGATAGAATCTCATTGAAACTCAAAACAAGTTTGAACCAATGACAGTTTGGCGCGTAGTGATTGAGACGCATAGCTAGTTGTCGAGATTGATAGTTTGTTCTTTGCACAGTTAGAACGAAAGTGTGTAGGTATCTGAAGGCTCCTTTGTGCTTACCTGTCGAGTAAGTCCCGACCGTCGTGATTGTATTTTGCTGATGATAAAGTAATTTTCAAATGATAAATCGAAGATAGAAAGAGACAGTAATATGACAAGTGATATAACTATCTCTTTCTATCTTTGATTTATCATTTGAAAATTACTTTATCATCAGCAAAATACAATCACGACGGTCGGTACTTATTCGACAGGTAAGCACTAAGGAGGCTTCAGATACCTACACACTTTCGTTCTAACTGTGCAAAGAACAAACTATCAATCTCGACAACTAGCTATGCGTCTCAATCACTACGCGCCAAACTGACATTGGTTCAAACTTGTTTTGAGTTTTAATGAGATCCTATCTATTGCTAATTTTTCTTACATATCAACTGTTCCATCAACTCCTAACTTCTTTAAAGTAATTGACTTAAACTTTTTAAACCATACTATAATTTTTACAATTGCTTACGGTTTATTCACCATAATCGTTCTAAATAAATTTCTAATTTCAACATACCGACTCCTTCACAATATGGTTTAAAGTATCTTAATATTTAAATAAAAAAAACCATACAGTTTACATCGTTCTATATTAGTTGGCATCATTGTTTTGTCATCGTACCTAGTCATATGACTTAATAATACTGCATCCAGCTCTGAAATTCTTACTATAACTTCTCATCAATCTATTATTAAAACATATTTACTTCTTTTAAACTATAATTATCGTATACAAGTCTGATGTCCAACATTTTTTAACTTTTCATACGATTTGGACAAACTAGCTTTTAGGATGAAAGTTGTACAACCCGGTTAACTTATCATTAGCTGTACATTGACTGCAGCTTGTAGTTCATCTTCCCGAGTAGTCAGGTTCGCTTTTTGTTAGCTTTTAGTTGCCCGTTCCAAGTCAACTTTTTGCTATTCCAAATGTTAATATAATGATGACAAATCAAATTTTTAAAAAGTCAATTTTTAAAAGTTATCACAAAGTTACCACAAAAATGTTAACAGAACGTAACATGAAAATTCTTAGTAAATAGTTATCATAAAATGATGTGATAAATGATGATGATGAGGGGATAAATGAAAGTTACCATTTTAATGCTGACAATTTGTTATTCGAAAATTTCAACTAAATGTTGAATTTTTTATGTTATTTAAAAGATAACATTGAGCTGTTAATATTTTGTTATGACTATTGTTTACGGTTTTAGGTGAACATTTTGTTATATTTTAATGTTAGCTTTTTTTTAACAACCGGCAACTGGAAAATGTTGCCATATTGTTTATATCATTTTATGTTACCTTTTTATAGCTTTATTTGATTTACGCTGTTATTTTTTTAATGTTGTGACTCGTGTGTTCAACATGTCGATCGTTATACATCAAAGTGCGCTCAAGAAAATAATAAATGCCTTAAAACAACTTGTGACTATATGTAAATTATGCAATAAATCATTAAAAATAAGTTTAAATATTAAAATTATATAATGTATGTATTCGTATAAGCCGATAGGAGACAATTAAGAATTAGCAGATAAATGAAACACTAGTGCATTCCATATTTTATTGTAAAATGAGAAATCGTTTTCGCTTGTTTAATTGATAAAATAAATTAAACCCAAAGAATAATTTTTTCAGTTTACAATAAAATATGTGAAGTCGACGTTCTAATTAGCAAATTGTCTGACTCCATTTAAGAAAACCCTCCATTTTTGAGAAAGAAAAGTAATTTAAAAATTTTTTTTTCATATAATAATCAATTTCATAACTAGTATGTGTATAATATTTTTGTCTAGATTACTCAAGTAATATCTTTTTTGGCTATTAGTATCTGAAAACTGTACAAAATCATCTACTAAAAAATATTAAGTTATACAATTTGCTAATTAGAATGTCGAAGTACTTCGTTTTTGTTTATTTACGTACTTTTAATTCCACTACTATTTATTCTATCCACAAGTCATGAAAAATTTAACTATTTGCTTGCATTAAGTAAACATACAAATATTTGATTTATCAACATAAAGATAACATTCTAAATCTTGTAGATCAACATGAAAAAATTGTCAGTTTGTTACCTTTTTGGTATTAAAAAACTAATTGCAATTTGTTAACGAAACGTTGTAAAGTGTTATAAAAAAGTTACCATAAAGTTATCGTTTTTAAACATAAAAAAGTTAACTCTTTGCTGGATATTAGTAGTGATATTTGTTGGAAAAAATCTGCCTTTTTACATCGCAAAACAAATGATAACATTTTTTTTGATAGCTTTTTTGATAAAAGAATGTTAACATTAGGCCACTTGGGATTGTAGTCAAAACGTGGAACAGTAGAATTTGACGTAAACTTGACGTAAAACTGACCGTAAACACTGAACAGCAAGTTTTTGAAGAGCAAGTGTGGCTATCAGGGTGAAATATCTGCTTTAAACTGCCCTATTAGCAAGACTTTCTGGTCAGAAAGTCGGTGTCAATTAGTTATGATCAAGTTGACTCCAACTGGTCGACAATTTTTCAGCTTTTGTAACTGTTGACTACAAGTTGTTACCAGCTTTCCCCAAAAGTTGGCGGCAATCTATTGCCGCAACCTGTCGCCAACTTTCAAGTTGAATGCAATAAGATGGGCGCGTAAAAAGTTGCCTACAAGTCGAAAAAAATTTTCTCTATTGAGTAGCCTTCATATTGTAGCCTCAGATTGTCGCCAACTTTCTGGGAAAGTGAAAGCCAATTGAAGTTAACTTGTAGGTAATAGTTTAGTAGTCAAATGTTGCCATCAGCTTGACAGCACATTGAATGAAACTGTTTCTCCACGCGACTTACCTACGGAGAGACTGTGGTTATCAGGACATATATTCCTATATGATTCAATATTTTATTTAGTAGCATTTTCACAAGATGGCATTAGCGGTATTAAAAATAAAATTATTTTCGACTTTGTTGAATTGGAATTTCCCAAGTCGTAACTGTTACTCTGATAATTTTCAAAAAATAAAATTAAATAATATTATTTGTTATCATAATTCTTCAGTTAATTTTTATTTTCATACAGCTTTAAATATTTTTAGAGCTCAAATAATTACAAATTCAATGTTCAGAAGAAAAAATCATTTTCGAATTTTTATAATAAATTAAACATGATGAATATTTAGTTATCATAAAAAAAGAATTTTTAATTTATTAATTAAATAATTCATATCGAATAAATAATTTTTTCTTCTAATCTTTTTTTGATTCAATGACATCTGAAAACACATCGTTAAACTGTGAAAAATTATCAATCATCTTTATAAAAAAACTTAATACTTATTAGCTTTTTACTCTTCACTATAACCCTATCCTAAAATTCTCATAAAATCCAATCATATGCGATAAAAACCGCATAGAAACCAATACAGTCTGTAGGATTCTATGCGGTCTTTGTCGCATTTGAGTGGATTCTATGGGAATTTTTGAATAAGGATGGTCTCACTCAACTAAATTAGTAATTATCTCTCTTATTAACTATCAGATGACCCTTATTAAGAAAAATGATTTAATCCCTGCTAAGTGTATATCTGTATATTAGTCAAGTCAAATTGTTTTAAACCATTTTAAATTGTTTTGAATCATTCCAAACAATATTCCTTGATCGTCGGTTTTCGAATTTTTCCTAAATTTTCAGATCATTCGATTGAATTCCTATTTTTATCTATCTCGTGAAATATTATCAGAAATCTATAACAATAATTCAGATTTTTCGATTGATTCAAAATTTTATGAATAACTCGTAAAGTCGAATTATTTGGTAATCCCTTATAAACATAAATAATAATTTATTCAGAATTGAATTGAAAACGATTAAATATTCTACTTCAATATTTAGCTGATGAAAAGAGTATGTTTTTAGACTACATAGCTATTATTATTAGCGTTTAATAACTCAATCAAAAGATTTAAAATTGGACTACAAAATTCATATAGAAATATTTGTATTATCAATGAATAATAATCCAATAATATGAAAGCAATATAATGAATATTTTAAGTGTTTATGAGTGAATATGATTATTTACATTGTAAGCATAATAATATTGTATGATGTATTATTGTCATACAAACTATTTCCATGTAATAAGTAGTAGTTATTTAATAATTTATTAATCTTATTATTCATCCTTTCATAGGGTCAATGATATGACATACTTATGAGGTCATATACATGGGGGTAAGGCATATTAAAATCTTTCTCATTGGTTGAGATAAAAACATCGCGCCATCCATGCCTCCAATATTTATACTATAATTTTTATTACTTATCTTAACTTTCTTTATAATTGGATTTAAAATTGCGTTTTATTTATTGAATCAATTAAAGTATATCACTTACATGTTTCCATAGGGAAATTTTTTTTTTTTTTATTTATTTATTCAAGATTAATAGTTTATAAATGTACGTAAGTGATATGTTCTCCCAAGTCAAAACTATATGTGAATGCCTATTGAACAACTTGATTTTCGTTTGTGTCAATATTTGCCGCGGCCAATCTAAACCTATTTTCACCCTACACAGTTAAAAAATTTGTGTTAAATTTAACACAAATCACATGTCCCAAACGGTCCACTCATTTTTTGGGTTAATTTAACACATTATACGTGCACGTGTTAAACAATAACACAAGCTTAGTGTTAAATAGATTAACACAAACATTTTGTAAATTTAACATTTTTTTTGTGTAAGCTCAACAAACTTGTTGTGTTAAATTGAATTTAAAAAGTATGTTAAATCTACATTTTTTAAATGTAGTTTCAACAACGATAATAATAATAATAATAATAATAATAATAATACACGGAAAGAAATTTCCTTTAAAAATTACCGTTAAATTCACTGTAATCGTGGGACGAATGGCACGACCTAATCATTTGTCGGTAAGTCAGATAATTTTTAACCTTTTTTCAACAAATTTTACCGTAGTCTACTGTAAATTTTATTCGGTTTTCGGTAAATTTTATGAAGTTTACCACAAAGTAAATGAATTTTTTCCTAATTTTTATTTCGAAAATGGTAATAAATAAAAGCACTGCATTATGTCCCACGATTACAGTGAATTTAACGGTAATTTTTAAAGAAAATTTCTTTCCGTGTAATAATAATAATAATAATAATAATAATAATAATAATAATAATAATAATAATAATAATAATAATAATAATAATAATAATAATAATAATAATAATGATAATAATAATAATAATAATAATAATAATAATAATAATAATAATAATAATAATAATAATAATAATAATAATAATAATAATAATAATAATAATAATAATAATAATAATAATAATAATAATAATAATAATAATAATAATAATAATAATAATAATAATAATAATAATAATAATAATAATAATAATAATAATAATAATAATAATAATAATAATAATAATAATAATAATAATAATAATAATAATAATAATAATAATAATAATAATAATAATAATAATAATAATAATAATAATAATAATAATAATAATAATAATAATAATAATAATAATAATAATAATAATAATAATAATAATAATAATAATAATAATAATAATAATAATAATAATAATAATAATAATAATAATAATAATAATAATAATAATAATAATAATAATAATAATAATAATAATAATAATAATAATAATAATAATAATAATAATAATAATAATAATAATAATAATAATAATAATAATAATAATAATAATAATAATAATAATAATAATAATAATAATAATAATAATAATAATAATAATAATAATAATAATAATAATAATAATAATAATAATAATAATAATAATAATAATAATAATAATAATAATAATAATAATAATAATAATAATAATAATAATAATAATAATAATAATAATAATAATAATAATAATAATAATAATAATAATAATAATAATAATAATAATAATAATAATAATAATAATAATAATAATAATAATAATAATAATAATAATAATAATAATAATAATAATAATAATAATAATAATAATAATAATAATAATAATAATAATAATAATAATAATAATAATAATAATAATAATAATAATAATAATAATAATAATAATAATAATAATAATAATAATAATAATAATAATAATAATAATAATAATAATAATAATAATAATAATAATAATAATAATAATAATAATAATAATAATAATAATAATAATAATAATAATAATAATAATAATAATAATAATAATAATAATAATAATAATAATAATAATAATAATAATAATAATAATAATAATAATAATAATAATAATAATAATAATAATAATAATAATAATAATAATAATAATAATAATAATAATAATAATAATAATAATAATAATAATAATAATAATAATAATAATAATAATAATAATAATAATAATAATAATAATAATAATAATAATAATAATAATAATAATAATAATAATAATAATAATAATAATAATAATAATAATAATAATAATAATAATAATAATAATAATAATAATAATAATAATAATAATAATAATAATAATAATAATAATAATAATAATAATAATAATAATAATAATAATAATAATAATAATAATAATAATAATAATAATAATAATAATAATAATAATAATAATAATAATAATAATAATAATAATAATAATAATAATAATAATAATAATAATAATAATAATAATAATAATAATAATAATAATAATAATAATAATAATAATAATAATAATAATAATAATAATAATAATAATAATAATAATAATAATAATAATAATAATAATAATAATAATAATAATAATAATAATAATAATAATAATAATAATAATAATAATAATAATAATAATAATAATAATAATAATAATAATAATAATAATAATAATAATAATAATAATAATAATAATAATAATAATAATAATAATAATAATAATAATAATAATAATAATAATAATAATAATAATAATAATAATAATAATAATAATAATAATAATAATAATAATAATAATAATAATAATAATAATAATAATAATAATAATAATAATAATAATAATAATAATAATAATAATAATAATAATAATAATAATAATAATAATAATAATAATAATAATAATAATAATAATAATAATAATAATAATAATAATAATAATAATAATAATAATAATAATAATAATAATAATAATAATAATAATAATAATAATAATAATAATAATAATAATAATAATAATAATAATAATAATAATAATAATAATAATAATAATAATAATAATAATAATAATAATAATAATAATAATAATAATAATAATAATAATAATAATAATAATAATAATAATAATAATAATAATAATAATAATAATAATAATAATAATAATAATAATAATAATAATAATAATAATAATAATAATAATAATAATAATAATAATAATAATAATAATAATAATAATAATAATAATAATAATAATAATAATAATAATAATAATAATAATAATAATAATAATAATAATAATAATAATAATAATAATAATAATAATAATAATAATAATAATAATAATAATAATAATAATAATAATAATAATAATAATAATAATAATAATAATAATAATAATAATAATAATAATAATAATAATAATAATAATAATAATAATAATAATAATAATAATAATAATAATAATAATAATAATAATAATAATAATAATAATAATAATAATAATAATAATAATAATAATAATAATAATAATAATAACAATAATAGTGGTCATGATGATGAAAATAACGATAACCAATATTTTTAGAAAATAAAGTATTCATTTATTCAAAATTATAAAATTTTACATAAAATAATCTGTTATTACGACATTTATTCCTTTAATAGTTATTTTCAATACGTATGCGGAACGGTAAGGATTCTAACGGCTTGAAGTGACGTCACGAGTTTGAGGCTATGGGCGTATTTTTAGCAAGACCGGATATAGTACGAGGTCTTGATGAGAATGTATCCATAGCCTCAAACGCGTGTCTGTACTTCAAGTTAGTCAGGGTTCCTACCTATGAGCATAAAGTATCAAACAAAATTTTTTGTCATATCGACGGTGGAAGTTGAATTTGCGAGAGAAACGGTCAAAAAAGTTTAATTACTGTTTATTTTATTTGAAAGTTCTACCTAGCGGACGTTTGTCGAATTAAAAGATAATTCGACTCATCTGTAGCGTATTGTAGAAGTCGTGTAAGAATGTAGAAACAGATAGAGAGAGAGAGAAGTTACTTTTCGATACTAGTTCGAGAAAAGCGTTAACTAAACTATAGATTTCCAGAAATCGTATAGTTTGTGTCCTCTGCATGTTAATCGAAAATTCAACTTCCGCGGTTGATATGACAAAAACTCATATATTTAACTTAGAAATGTGACAGAGTACACAGTTGGAAATTTTGTGTTCTTGTGTATAAAAATTCAATAGTGAAATATTTTGTGTCAATTATTTGACACCATCGAGTGTAAATTTAACTTAAATTGAATGTGTTGTCTGAGGTTAACAAGTTTTTTACAAAATATTTAACCATTGAATTTTTATAAACATTATTATTATTATTTTTATTTTAAAGAAGTAAAATTTATAGAATTTCCATAATAACATTTTAAGAATTAATCTAGGTTATATTAATATTTCAATTTTGTAAGTCAACTTTTCATTCTTTAACACTGATACAATGAAACTTTAACATATATATATGTTATGTAGAGCGAATATAGTATAGTGCCGGATAGCTCAACTGGTAGAGCACTCGGCGCGATACCGACATGGTCTGGGTTCAATTCCCAGTTCGGGCTATCTATATTTTTCTCAATTTATCTATAAATTGTCTTATTGAGAAGGTTTGCATGTTTTAGGTTAACCGAGAGCACTCGGCGGGATACCGAAATGGTCTGGGTTCGATTCCCAGTTCGGGCTATCTATATTTTTCTCAATTTATCTATAAAATGTCTTATTGAGAAGGTTTGCATGTTTTAGGTTTCCACTATATTTAAATGGTGTAATACCGTACGATGGACGGTGTGGCTCAATAAGTTATAGTTCAACTTGAACGGAATATAGTATAGTGCTGGATAGCTCAACTGGTAGAGCACTCGGCGCGATACCGACATGGTCTGGGTTCGATTCCCAGTTCGGGCTATCTATATTTTTCTCAATTTATCTATAAATTGTCTTATTGAGAAGGTTTGCATGTTTTAGGTTTCCACTATATTTAAATATAGTGGAAACCTAAAGCATGCAAACCTTTTCAATAAGACAATTTATAGATAAATTGAGAAAAATATAGATAGCCCGAACTGGGAATCGAACCCAGACCATGTCGGTATCGCGCCGAGTGCTCTCCAGTTGAGCTATCCGGCACTATACTATATTCCGTTCAATTTGATCTATAACTTATTGAGCCACACCGTCCATCGTACGGTATTACACCATTTAAATATAGTGGAAACCTAAAGCATGCAAACCTTTTCAATAAGACAATTTATAGATAAATTGAGAAAAATATAGATAGCCCGAACTGGGAATCGAACCCAGACCATGTCGGTATCGCGCCGAGTGCTCTCCAGTTGAGCTATCCGGCACTATACTATATTCCGTTCAATTTGATCTATAACTTATTGAGCCACACCGTCCATCGTACGGTATTACACCATTTAAATATAGTGGAAACCTAAAGCATGCAAACCTTCTCAATAAGACAATTTATAGATAAATTGAGAAAAATATAGATAGCCCGAACTTGGAATCGAACCCAGACCATTTCGGTATCCCGCCGAGTGCTCTCCAGTTGAGCTATCCGGCACTATACTATATTCCGTTCAATTTGATCTATAACTTATTGAGCCACACCGTCCATCGTACGGTATTACACCATTTAAATATAGTGGAAACCTAAAGCATGCAAACCTTCTCAATAAGACAATTTATAGATAAATTGAGAAAAATATAGATAGCCCGAACTGGGAATCGAACCCAGACCATTTCGGTATCGCGCCGAGAGCTCTCGGTTAACCTAAAACATGCAAACCTTCTCAATAAGACATTTTATAGATAAATTGAGAAAAATATAGATAGCCCGAACTGGGAATCGAACCCAGACCATGTCGGTATCGCGCCGAGTGCTCTACCAGTTGAGCTATCCGGCACTATACTATATTCCGTTCAATTTGATCTATAACTTATTGAGCCACACCGTCCATCGTACGGTATTACACCAATTCAATATAGTGGAAACCTAAAACATGCAAACCTTCTCAATAAGACATTTTATAGATAAATTGAGAAAAATATAGATAGCCCGAACTGGGAATCGAACCCAGACCATGTCTACATAAGTATATCCAAGCAGATATACTTATATCCAAGCATATATAAGTACATAGAGTTATATCTGCTCAGACTCAACTGTATGTACGTGGATATATAGAGGCAAAAATAATTCATATCCAAACAGATATACGTATATCTAAGAATTTATCACTATATCCAAAAATGTTTGTCTATATGTAGTCATATTTGATCAGATCCAATAATATTTAAATACAGGTAAAACTCCTGAATCGTCGAACTGTCAGGGTTTTACTGCGAACAAGACATTAAATACAGAGTTTTTTTTATCTAATTATACACGAATATCTGAGTAATATACGAAAATTAAAAACTTTTATCCAAGCAGATATAAATATTCCCGAAAACAAATTATTACACATTGGTAGTATTATATCTGTTTACATTTAACTATATAGATTAAGGTGAATAAAATATATTTAGTCCCATGTAATAGATAGAAGTTTACGAAAATATTTATAATTTTTTTGATTATACAGAATTAAATGTAAACGTAAATAATTGAATATAAAAGTATCAATGTTTCTAAAGTATTCATCTATTTTTTTTACTTAAATATCAATTGACTTTTGATACATGTTAAACATTAGGTTCATCAAAAGCATTAATAGGTAATAGCCATAAGATCCAAGATGTCAGTAGATATTGTTTTTAGAATGGTCTAAAGTATAATATATTTATACATGCATTCATTAGAATGTAGTGAAACCTCTTCAGATATATGTGCTTAAATCTATATAGATTTCTTTAAATATCGGCATTTACGCAGATCTGCTTGGATACACTTATATATTCGTGGATATAGTGAGAACTGTTTGGATCTCTTTTGATATTTCAAGATCTGTTTGGATATATTTAGATATAGTGAGATCTCTTTGGTTATTTTGTCAGATCTGTTTGGATCCGCTTGGATCGCGCCAAAATTTGGATCGTAGCATATCTGACTGTTTGGATCCAATCATGTATGCTTGGATCTAAACATTTTTTATCGGGTAGTTATTGAGTTAAATTCGATGCTAGACGTGTGCTACACTGACATTCAATTTAAGATGAAATAATTAATTATTTGAGTTGAATTTATAACCAAATACTTGAGTCCATTGGACACGTAGTAGTTTCTTAAAATTACATTAAAAAAATTTAGATTTAACATACTTTTTAGGTTAAATTTAACACAATAAGTTTCTTGAGCTTACAACAAAAAAATGTTCAATTTACAAAATTTTTGAGTTAATCTATTCAACATTAAAGCTCTGTGAACCTGGCAATTGATCCTTGAATTTTTGATCAAAAATTCTTGAGATCGATTGTACCACGTAGGTACCAAATCGTACCACCCATATTTCCGTTTGTACCATAATGACTATTGAGATACAGTAAGCCCTTAGAAGGGCTAAAAAAAACATTTTTTTTGATAAACGATCGTTTACAATCATTAATTAGTATTTGTATCATAAATAAATTTTATCATAAAATTACAATTATTAAGAAAGTTTAAGGGCTGCTGAAGGGATTTTCTTGCATTCCATCTAGGTCACTAAAAATTTGCAACAATCCATTATATTTTGTTAGTACTCAATTGTATCAGTTGTAAATGCTAACATGATCCCGTTCTAGAAAGCCAATAACACAAGAGTGACTATAGATATTTTATTGCGATTTGACTAAAACTTTGTACTCGCCACCAATCAATTAAAATCTGTTAAAACCCAATTGTATGACTTTTGATTGCCATTTGAAGCACGTTCTCATAGGTGAGCGACATAAGAACCATAGTAAATATTCTACTGCGTTTCATCTGGAACTTTGTACTTGCCACCAATCAATTGTACTCCGTTAGTACTCAATTGTATTATTCTCAATTGCGAATGAAAGCCCGTTTAACTATGTAAATGACATGAGGGCCATAGTAAAGATTCTGCTCAAATTTGTCTGGAACTTTATACTTGTCATCACTCAATTGTACTCCGTTAGTACCCAATTGTACCACTTCTAATTGCCTTTTAAAGCACGTTCTTATACATAAACGTTATCAAGGCCATAGTGAAAATTCTACTGCTATTTGTCCGGAACTTCGTACTCAATTATACTGTATTAGTACTCAATTGTACCACTTTTGATTGCTATTCAATGCACGATCTCATACGTAAACGACATTACCCGTGAAAAATGAATCATACATGGCCATGTATGAATGCTCCATGCATGGCCATGTATGAAACTTGGCCAGACATTGCCATATATGACCATGTATGACCATACATGGCCATGTACGGCTATACATGACTTGATACGGCCATATATGACTATGTATAGAAATTTTAACTAAATTAAAAAAAAATTTTTTTTAACTTCCCGCTAAGAAAATTGCAAATTTTCAAAAATTCGGGAAGTTATTGGTTTCAGTCCGATTTATGAAAATTGGAATTCCAACAGATGTCGACGTTTTGAGGTCCTAGGAAGCTATTCTGACTAATTTCACGATGATGTCCTAGTGTATGTACGTACGTATGTAAATATTCTGTAACTTTTGAACGGATGAACCGATTTTGAACTTTAAGATGTCATTCGACGCGGCTTTTTATTTACTATAAACACTGGAAATTTGAGCTTAAGAGGAGATATTTCAAAAATAAAATTTTTTCAAAACTGTTTTTTTTGAATAACTTTTAATTCACTGAATGGATTGATCCTAAAATCTAATCCGCTCTTAAGCTTTGTAAGCCGCGTCGAATGCCGCCTCAAAAATCAAAATCGGTTTATTTGTTCGAGAGAAACCGTTAACGAAAGAATTAAAAAAAAAAAATTTTTTTAGTATTTTGAAAATTTCTCAAAAACGACTCGATAAATCAATTTCAAAATTTGATCAGTTGTAGAACTCAATAAAACGCGTCGATTGCCACCTTAAACGTCTCAATCGGTTCATTCGTTCGAGAGATATCGTTGTAGAAAAAATGGTAAAAAACATTATTTTTCGAAAATAAACGCATACAAAAGTATTTTCGAGCTCTTCGAGCTCGAAAATATATCTACAACAATTTTTCGAGCTCAAGGAGCTCGAAATTGGCGGGAAGTTTTGGGACTGGCCCACAGGGTCAACCGACAGACCGATTTTTTTTTTTTTATTATTTTGGTGACGCAAAGATTATCAGATATGCGATTAATTGAATTCCTAATCGAAATGGAAATTTTTAATTCAGAAAAAAACGCTAGACTTATTAACAACCGCACCCGCTTTAGTAGGATTCGAACCCGGGACCTTCCGTACGAGAGACTGACGCTTTGACGACTAGGCTATGCGACCGACAGTTACAACAAAGTTTAGTTGTGCTACTTAAGGTTCAAAGAATATAATCATTTTTGAAAAAGCACAATATAATCATCAATATGCTGTTAGTGATATCAAAAAAATTTCTTATTTTTTTAACACTGCAACATCCTGTTTATAAGTAATTATAATAGTCGAAAAATTAATCATACATGGCCATGCATGACCATACATGGAGCATATATGGCCATACATGGACATATATGAACCATACAAGGCCATGTATGACTGTATATGGCCATGTATGACTGTATTTAAAAAGTTTGTATGCCCACGTATGATTCATTTATCACAGGACTAGCGTTCGAGGCGTGCATTCTGGTGAAAAATGAATCATACATGGCCATACATGGAGCATATATGGTCATACATGGCCATACATGGAGCTTATTTGACCATTTATGGACATACCAACTTTTTTAATACAGTCATACATGGCCATATATGAACCATACAAGGCCATGTATGGCCATACATGGTTTTGTATGACTGCATATGGCCATGCATGACTGTATTGAAAAAGTTTTTATGCCCACATATGACCATATATGAACCATATACAGCTCTGCATGGTCAAGTATGATTCATTTATTACCGGATGAGCGTTCGTGGCGTGCATTCCGGTGAAAAATGAAACATCCATGCTTATACATGGAGCATATATGGTCATACATGGGCATACATGGAGCATATATGACCATACATGTCCATTCATGGAGCATATATGACCATACATGTCCATACATGGAGCATATATGACCATACATGAACATACCAACTTTTCTAATACAGTCATACATGGCCATATATGAACCATACAAGGCCATATATGGTTTTGTATGACTGTATATGGCTATACATGACTGTATTAAAAAAGTTTGTATGCCCATGTATGGCCATACAGGCTTCATGTACGACCGATATATGCTTCATGTATGACCATATATGCTTCATGCATGGCCATATATGCTCCATGTATGAGCCATATACGGCCATGCATGGCCATGTATGATTCATTTTTCACGGGTAGGGTCATCCTGAAAATTCTACTGCTATTCTTTTAGAACTTTATACTTGCCACCAATCAACAGTACTCGGTTAATACCAAATTGTATTACTCTCAATTGCGAATTAAAGCCCGTTAATCTATGTAAATAACATGAAGGAGATATTTAAAAGGTTCTACTACTATTTGTCTGGAACTTTGCACTTGACAACAATCTATTGTACTCCAGTAAGACCCAATCGTACCACTTCTAATTGCGAATAAAAGTACTACTTTTATTCTCAATTAAGAATACAAACGATTTGTAGCAAGTACAAATTTCCAGACGAATAGCAGTAGAATTTTTACTATGGCTCTTATTGTGTTTATATATGAGAACGTGCTTTGAATGGCAAATAAAAACAGTGCAATTAGGTACTAACAGAGTACAATTGATTAGTGCCAAGTTCAAGGTTTCAAGCGAAAAGCAATAGAATCTTTACTATGGCCCTTATGGCACTTAGGTATGAAAACTTGCTTTAAATGGCAATTAGAAGTGGTACGATTGGGTACTAACGGAGTACAATTGAGTGGTGACGAGTACAAAGTTCACGACGAATAGTAGTAGAACTCTCACTATGGCCCTTATGGTATTTACGTTTGAGAACGTGCTTTAAATGACAATTAAAAGTAGTACAATCGGGTACTAACGGAGTACAATTGATTGGTGGCAAGTACGAAGATTCAGTCAAATCGCAATAGAATATCTATAGTCACCCTTGTGTGATTTGCTTCCTAGAACGGGATCCTGTTAGCATTTACGACTGGTACAATTGAGTACTAACAAAATATAATGGATTGTTGCAAATTTTTAGTGACCTAGATGGAATGCAAGAAAATCCCTTCAGCAGCCCTTAAACTTTCTTAATAATTGTAATTTTATGATAAAATTGAGAGCGGTACAATCGAGTGCAAATACTAATTAATGATGATAAACGATCGTTTTTTGAAAAAAATGTTTTTTTAACTTCCCGCTGAGAAAATCGACGATTTTCGAAAATTTCGGGAAGTTATTGTTTTCACCCCGATTTTCGAAAATCGAGTTTTCACCAGATGTCGACGTTTTGAAGTCCTAGGAAGCTATTCTGACTATTTTCGGAATGATGTCCGAGTGTGTGTATGTATGTGTGTATGTGTGTGTGTGTGTGTGTGTGTATGTAAACTCTTTGTAACTTTTGAACTAATGAACCGATTTGGATGTTTAAGGCGGCGATTGAAAGAGCATGTTGGCCATCAACTTTCCTGAAAATTTCAGATCATTTGATCGAATAGACTCGAAAATATCTGCGAATTACGAAAAAAAAAAAAAGTTTTTTTTTTAGTTTTTTATTGATTTCTCAGAAACGACTCATACGATCAACTTCAAAATCTAATCAGCTCTAGTACTTAAAAAAACGCGTCGATTGCCACCTTAAACTTCAAAATCGGATAATTCGTTCGAGAGTTATCGCGTGAGAAAGAAATGGTGAAAAACGGTTTTTTCTAAATATTTCCGAAACGACTGACGCGATCGATTTCAAATTTTAATCAGCTCTAGAATTCAATAAAACACGCCGATTGTCACCTCAAACGTCAAAATCGATCGATTAGTTTAAAAGATATCGGCGTTGAAAAATTAAAAAAATAACATTTTATGTTATTTTTCCCGGATGAATCATAATATAACCTACTAAAATGTTTTTTTTCTTGGTTAGTCTAGCTTTTTTTGACATTTAGTCAAGATGCGCGCGTATGTCTGATGCTCACAGTGTGATTCGTGTGGTTCAACCGTCCCTGAGAGTACTGGTTCAATTGACCTCATATGATTTTATTGAAATAATTAGTTTTAAAAAAAATATTCAAGAACTATTTTACTAAAAGTAAAGTTAGAAATTTATGACCAATATATGTAAGAAGGTATTACAAAAAAAATTTTTAGATTACATTTGAAAAATAAAAAATTATTAAACAATTTGTCAAGAGCTGAAATATAAGTTCAAATGCCTAAAAACACAAAAACTTGAATTTTTTAAAATTAAATCATTATATTGGTTCCAAATTTTGGTCAGACTAAGGTTTAGTGTATTAACCCTTCGTCACACGCGCTATGAGCGTGGCGCCGCACTTTTTACATTTTCATAGTTTTTTATGGTTTTTACCAAGAAAAACATTCCAAAAGGTTTTATTGCTTGCCTTCTAAATGGAATGAATATTAATAATAATTATACAGTTGTCTTAGAAATTTAATAATTATATATTTTTGAGGAGCATCTCGTGAATGCGGCGCCGCGCCGTCCGGCGCGTGTAAGCGCCAGATCGCAATTCAAATAGCGCTGTTGCCAAGTCGTGTTCCCGCTCTTAATATACAAGCTGTAAACAAAGTAACCTATCCTATAATTGTTAGTCACTGGTTATTATTAATCAAGATTGGTATTAAAAAGTTTATTTAAATTTTTAAATTATAATAATATTTTTTGAATTATATAATTATAGAAGTTAAATAAATAATATTTTTCAATTTGTAAGATTAATAAAATATGTAATTCTCTGTATGATTCTAAAATTAGCCGGTACTTTCAACAATTTTTGGATTTTTTTTTCAACATAAAGAATTTGCACCCGCTGAAACTAAAAAATTTATATATAAATTTTGTCTAAAGTCCTCTTTTTGTAATTAATTATGTGAAGCAAATTAAAAAATTGTTAAGTATCGGCTAATCTTGAGATTATTTACCCGTCATTACTATTCTTATAAAAATTATCAATATTGATAGATCATTTTTTGTCAAGATTACTTCAGAAATATAGTTAAATTACTACTAAATATAACAAAAAAATAATAATAATTTTTTAAAAAATTACTAATTAGCTAAATATTTAATTCAATGTAAAACTAAATAAAAAATATAGTTATTTTCCAATAATAAAAGCATGGAATATTTATTGGGTACTTGGCAACACCGCATGAAATTTAACACGGTGGCGCGGCGCTCATCATGCGTGTTACGAAGTCGGGTAAAAACACGCGTGTGACGAAGGGTTAAAATATAATTCCAAGAGGACGATTCATTTTTATATTTTTTTCGATTTTTCAAGCTTACTGGTTCAATTGCCCCATGGTTCAATTGACCCCACTCTCCCCTACTTACATATTTTTGAGTTCGAAAAAATCGGGTTTTGTATGAATCTCCGAAAATTCGAGAAATTGAAAATATAATGAATGAGGATCGTTTTTTAACGTTTTGCTCACGATTATGTTTGACTAATTTAACGTTTTTTCGATAGAAATTGATAGAAATTATCAAGATAAAGAATTACATGAACTTTGAATGAAACCAACAAGTTAACACATGAAACATCTGAAAAAAAGTTAAAAGCTGCGATTTTTTAAAAATTTTGGTGATGATATAATTTAAACTCACGAACTGTTTACAATAAATTATGCAGCGATCATCAAAGACTATAAAATCAAAGGGTCGGTATAAGTTTCAGAACATATGATGAATTGCATAATGCGTTATCCGGGAAAATTGAAGTAAGTTGTTACTTTTTAAATGCTTCATCGCCGATATTTTTTTAACTAATCAACAATTTTTGAGGTTCGGGTGGTATTGGAAGCAGCTGTTCAGCTTCTAACGCAAGAAAGTATTTTGAATTAATCAGTTTTGTAATTTTTGAGTTTATTAGAAAAAAAAATTCTTTGAAATTATTTTAACAACGAAGTCTCAATGTTCGATGGTTGAGACAGTGTTTGATGAAACTTATAGAGCTTCAAAGCTGATTAAATTTTGAAATGGACCATAATCTACTAGTTTTCAAAGTACTCGCGAAGAATAGAAAGAAACAGTTTTTTTTTATTCTTCTTTCGACAATATCTCTCAAATGGATCATCCGATTAAGACGTTCTTGGCGGCAATCGAAAGCTTTCATCAAATTCAAGAGCTGATTTAAAATTAAAAATTTTGAATGATTTATATGTTTCTCCTTTTTGGCTATCGTCCCTATCGGGTCATATTCATTAAAAAATATGAGAGGTTCACATCCAAAACACACAAACACACACACATGCGTACAGACATCTCTCTGAAAATGTCAGAATAGCATGCTAGGACCTTTAAACATCGACATCTGCTGAAAACTCGATTTTTGAAAATCGCGGTGAAACCAGCCAAGTAACTCATGCTTGCGCAAAATTCTGTTGCCAGTGCCTTGAGCAAAACCCCTGGTTAATACACGGAGATATTTTAATGGTAAATAATATCATCCAAGTATTGTAAAAAAGACTATCATATTTCAATGGAAACGAATACTATTTTTTATTATTATAAATACGATATGAATAATGAAATTTACTACCTGTATCGTGATTTTTACTATCTATTATACCATGCGTTTGTAACCGATACCATCATCTATCTTAAAATTAAATATCTGAATAATACACTGCAAAAGTCATGATGATAAATCCTAAAATCTAGCGATCGCACACCCCTAGTAAGATGTGTTTGAGCAAGATTCTGGAGTAAGTATCGAACAAGACCCCTAGCTGCTAGTGTCTTTTTCTACGTATGTGCCTTTCGCAAGATCGTGTATCAAGAAACCTATGTCAAGATTTGTGTATGTTTTCCTCACGGTATCATACACGAGAATATTGAAGATATCTTGCGCAACTATTTTCAACTATAGTTTTCCTTCAGAACTGAGTTATAATCTGGCACGAAGTTCTTGTGTACGGCTTGCAATTTAAATCTGGTCACAAGTGTCTGCAGCAAGACACATATGTAAAAAAAGACACTAGCACCTGATGATCTTGAGAACAGACTTGCTTAAGAGGAAGGGGGGGGGGAAAGGTTAAAGCGTGAAAAAAATGTTTTTTTTACGAATTATTTTGAGACGTATGGATTGAGAAAATTTATTGAAACCTTTTGAACATTGATAAGTATCTATTCAATAACGTTAAGTAATTTTTTCATGCGAAAATATCCACAAATAAGCCGGTGACGGAGCTTTTCCAAGAACGTCTCTTGAAATAGACGATTTGCGGTGAACACTGTATCTTAGCTGGAAATTATCCGAAATAAAGAAACTATTGAAATTTAGTCAAAGCATTATTAAATTCTCCTCCCAACGTTCTCTGATTATTTTGTTTTTAGTTTTTTAATTTTTTGTGGCCATTTTAAGTAAAAACTGCTCTTTTTTACGAAAATTCGCGCCATTATATAGGTGGAAAACCCTCTTGATGTAAAAAAAATTCTAAAACTTAACGTTGGGAGGAGGTATTTTATACGTAGAAAGTGTGTACCAAGTTTGAAATGAATCGTTAATGTAGTTTTTAAATATCAGTGCTTACGGACTTTGAAAAAGTTGTTTCGAGGAAAATGCGTTAGAAGATTTAGAAGAAAAAAGTGGAAATTTTTTTTTTTTTTTAACTTAGTTGAGGAGGCAGCGAAAAATCTCCTTGAGGCAAAAAGGCCCCCGTAAAAATTTGGCTGAGAAAAATTTCTTTTTTTTTAACTTAGGGGAGGGTAAGGCAAGAATTGCTCTGATTGACTTGAAATTTTAGGACAATTTAAAATGTTTAACTATAAGGAAACCAAAAAAAAATCCGATTTTTCAAAAATGATTTGTTTCCGGGGAAAATGATTAAGATCTGATCAGATCTAACTATATTTGATCAGATCTAATATTTAGACATGATCAGATCTCATTGTATCTGCTCAGATATAACCATGTATACGTCTTATTTTTATAGAAAATTGTTTATATCTGGTCACATCTGCGTATATCTTGAAAGATCTGATCAGATATAACTACATCTGAACTAGATACAACATTTGACACAATCAGATCTTATTATATTTGCTCAGATATAACCATGTATACGTCTTATTTTTATAGAAAATCATTTATATACGGTCAGATCTGCGTATATCTCGCAATATTTGATCAGACATAAGTACATCTGAATTAAATACATTTTAAATAATCAGATCTCATTATATCTGCTCCGATATAATCATGTATACGTCTTATTTTTATAGAAAGTTGCTTATAACTGGTCAGATCTGCGTGTATCTCGTGAGATCTGATCAGATATAACTTTATCTGAACTAAATACAACACTTTTCATAATCAGATCTTATTACATCTGCTCAGATATAATCATGTATACATTGTATTATTATTGAAAATTGTTCGTATCTCGTTATTTACACTCACGCGATCACATACGTGGGTCAGCGCAGTGGATAGCATCAAAGACTTTGAACCGGAAAAATGTAGGTTCGAGCCCAGCAGTGACCGGGATTTTTTAATTTATTATAATCATTTGTAATTCCTCTAAGTAATGTTCCTCATATATCGGATTACATTTCGGATTGAATTAAAATTATCTTTTTTTTTTTCACAATTTAATAGTTTTTTTAGTAGGGATCACCGGGGAAAAAGGTTCAGATCTGACCACATATAATTATATCTGATCAGATCTGGCCAGATCTCGCCAGATAGAGACAATTTAAAGATCTGGCCAGATCTATTTTGTCAGATCTGATCAGATATAGTTATATGTGGTCAGGTCTAAACCTTTTTCCCCGGGTCGGATCTAAACCTTTCATGGTGCGTTAAAGCTGAAAGATTAGATAATCACTTGGTGATCGATGAGGACAAGTTTGTATTAATAATATGTCTGAAATTTAAGTGATTATAAATGGAGGAAACTCTTTTTAAGGTATTGAGGTGAAGTTGCGTCTCACCATTTTTTCTCGAAGCAACCTGTTCACCAGTACAGGCAACTGGTGTCATGGGGGGCCTCTCAAAACCTCCTTTATTTCTTAAGATGTACAGAGTGTGTGGCATAGAGGTATTACCTTGCGATGGCCATGGTTAGATACCATGCGCAAGGAGGATTTTTGATCACACCTCCGGTTAACATCCACCCTTATTCGTCACTCGATTGTTTTTTTCATCTAAGAGTGTCGTCACTCTTCACACATATTATTGAATTACGATTATTTTCATTTTTAATGTCTAATTAAAATTTAAATAAAAAATAGAATAATATTCAGTTAATTTACACATGGACGGACAAACGGACGTCTATCTGGAAATGGTCAGAATAGCATCTTAGGACCTAAAACATAGAGATATGTTGAAAACTCGATTTTCGAAAATCGATGACAAACCAAAATCAATGACTTCCTTTTTTTTTTTTTTTTTGAGAATTTTGAATTTTTATAGCGGGAAGTTAAAAAAAATTTGCGATTAGATCTTATATATTGGTCTATGTATTGGTCTAATGAATAAGGACGCTAGTGACACGAATGAAGTATGTTTTTATTGACGAAAAATTCCCGGAAACTGCTGGGCTCGAACCCGGATCCTTCCGATTCAAAGTTCTTGTTGCTGTCCGCTGCGCTGACGTAAATGCGTGATCGCGGAAAAATGAATAGCATATTTATTACGATATGAATCTATGAACTTCCGTTATATATTTTATAAGATTTGATGAAATATATATCTCTAAAATGATCAGTGTTTATTTTGAACGCCCATCACGCAAAAACTACTGAATATTTTGATACGAAATTTGCACAATAAACTTCTGCGTATTTGAATAAAGGTTTTTAGGTGTACATTGTTGTCATTTTGATGATAAAAACTATATTTCTTCCAAATTTCATTCCAATAAACTTGATCGATTATCGATTGTTCTTTTATTTCAAATAAAATAAAAGAACATTATAAATGGGGCATTACACGCCAAATCGACCACTTTGAAATCCGATCCCCTTCGATTTGGCTAAAAATTTTTTCTCTTTTTTTACTCGATCAAAAACATTTAGATGAAATATATGCGAAGGCAAACTATTCGTGACCTGATTAGTCGAATGGGTAAAAATATATATAAACGACACAAAAATATACATTTAAATAAATATATGGAAAACGACACGCGCGTGCTTGCGCGCGAAACATGTACGCTAGTAGTATTATAGAGATTAAAAAATGCCATTTGGCAGCCAAAATGGAAGGTAGATTTCTTACCCAATCGATGGAATAAGTTAATTTTATACATGAATATCTTGTGATAAATGTTAGTGTGTAGTCATGGTATGAAATTAGGCTCGTTTTCTAAGAGTAAGGGTAAAAAAGGACGACGATTTACTTTCTTGGAGAACTTCAGATAGTTAACTTGACAAAACTTTGTATACATAACATACTAGTATAAATTTACATATATGGCTATGTATGGTCATATATGATCATATATGGCTATGTATGGTCATATATGATCATATATGGGCATATATAGCCATGTCTAGCCAGTTTTCATGCATGGCCATGTATGATTCATTTTTCACAAGAGAACATAACGTTTAAGGCTAAAAATTTAAACTTATTAAACAAACCTCAAGGTACTTCCTACAGAGATCGTCTAAGAGCTTTGAATTCGAAGTTATTCAACTTTAACAGTGAATAAAAACTGATTTTTGCGAAAAATCGTTAAAATTTCAAACAGCCATAACTTTTGAACTAATCGACCGATTTAGCTCACCTTCGAACATAATCAAAAAAATTACCCATGGAATATGTGTAGAAAACTTTATTAGGATTCAATATAGTGTTGCAACAATCGAATGAGAAAATCGATTGTTGACAATCGATTATAATCGAACTGAAATGATCGATAGAGCCGATTAATCGTTTGCAAATAATCGATTTTTCGAACGATCGATTATTTCAAACTCAAAAATAGCAATTGTTTCTTAAAACAACTACACTTATCCAAAAAATTAAAGGAACAAGAAAATTTTATAAAATTTTTAGTGATTTATGGAAGTCTGTATTTTAGTGAAAAATGATCGTATCGAAAAAATAAAAAAAGCAAATTGAAGCTTGAAATTTCTAGTTTAAAGATCTTTCAGCCAAATATTTTTCTGAGCCACAGTTTTTGCGGAATCATAAGAAATATGCCGAGACAAAATATATGTATATGTATATGAACATGTATATGTACATATATATGTATATGTATATAGTTGCACAATCGAGTGTATAACAATCGATTATGACAATTGAATTTTTGACACATATTTTTCGAACTTTCAAAGCTAGAAATGTTTTTGACAATTTTTTTTAATAATCGATTATTTAAACTCAACTTGAAAGTTGCAAAATCGTATAATAAACAATCGATTATGAAATAATCGATTTTGTGTTTTTAAAATATCAATTTTGGAATACTTACAATAAATTTAATGATAGACAATGGTTTTTTTATAATTTGTTTTAACTACTTAAATTTTTATTTTTTTAATAATTGTTTTTGTTTCTAAGATTTGAAGACAATCGATTGTTTAATAATTTCAACTTTAAAGTTGCGCAATCGAATTGCTAACAATCGATTATTGTGATCGATTGTGGAAACAAATTTTTTTTTAATAAAAATAAATTTCCTCACATATTAGATATGTGTTTAATGCACTCATTAAATTAATTGAAAATTATTGTAGGTATTAATCTACGAAATTAAAAGAAAAATCTTTTTGCCATTATTTTATGAAAAAAAAAATCGATTTTGAAAAATCGTATTTTAAAATTTTAATCGATTTTCTATCGATTAATCGAAGCATATAGAATCGATTAAAAAAAATCGATTGTTGAAACTAAAAAATCGATTATTCGATTAATCGATTGTTTTTTTGCAACACTATTTCAATAAGATTTCTAACAGCTATCACGATAACACGACAGTCATAATTATAAGGCGAAGAGGTACGTTTCAAACATCAAAAATATCAAAAGAAATACTTTTTTACAACTCATGGTAAGAAAGCACGTCCATGATTGATTAAAAATGAAACTACACAAAATAAATATTATACAGAATGTCCACATTGTTCGTTCAAAATATGACAAATCTACACTTTTTACATATATATAGATATACTACTTATTAGTCACGAAACGATCCAATATAAATTTTATATTATAGGTTATGACAAAATTCTTCGAAAAATTGACCATGAGGACAAATACAATACCTAGATTTTTAAAAAAATCTAACTAAAAATGATTGTATATATATATTAGGGTGCTTTTTATTTTTCGAACATTTTTTTTTTCTTGGCCCATATGAAAATTTTATTTTAGGCGACAAAAAAAAAATTTTCTGAAAATTTTAGCCCTAGATTTTAATTTTAAGAGGTCGCTACCTATTTTTAAAGTTTTCCCATTTAAAAAGCATGGGAACGATATCACATTTTTTTATAAAAATTCCTACCCAGGCAGTTTTTGAGCAATTCACTCGTTTTTGGGCTCGTTTCATAGGGCTTGTAGTCCTCTTTAAAATTGATTTTAGTGGCATAGATGCATCTACAACAGTTCATAAGTTATGAGACTTCAAACTTCAGAAATTTTTATTTTTACCAAAAAATAATAATTAATGGCTATTATTATTCCAGCTATCAACTTTCTAGAAAAAATGACATACAACTTTTGTAGTGTGTTAAATACTCTGAAAGAAATACCCAAAACAATTCAATATTATCAACGTTATTGTTTATTTTTTTTAACTTTTCTCTTTTAAAGGGTTTTAGAATTATTTAATTTTAATTTTATTCTCGTGACAAATTGAACTTTTGTACTTATCCTTTTTTTTGGTATTTAATTAATCGAGCTTCATCAATTTTTATGTAGTTCTATGATTTAACGTATCGATCGAAGCGCCGATAGTTTTCGACGGTCTAAAATCTCAGTCTTTATGACTGAAATTGAATTACAAGTCACAAATCTATTATCAGTTTTTTTAATATTATTTTATTTTTTAATTATAAAACTACATTAAAATTGATAAAGCTCGATTAATTTAATACAAAAAAAAAGGATAAGTACAAAAGTTCAATTTGTCACGAGAATAAAATTAAAATTAAATAATTCTAAAACCCTTTAAAAGAGAAAAGTTAAAAAAAATAAACAATAACGTTGATAATATTGAATTGTTTTGGGAATTTCTTTCAGAGTATTTAACACACTACAAAAGTTGTATGTCATTTTTTCTAGAAAGTTGATAGCTGGAATAATAATAGCCATTAATTATTAATTTTTGGTAAAAATAAAAATTTCTGAAGTTTGAAGTCTCATAACTTTTGAACTGTTGTAAATGCATCTATGTCACTAAAATCAATTTTAAAGAGGACTACAAGCCCTATGAAACGAGCCCAAAAACGAGTGAATTGCTCAAAAACTGCCTGGGTAGGAATTTTTATAAAAAAATGTGATATCGTTCCCATGCTTTTTAAATGGGAAAACTTTAAAAATAGGTAGCGACCTCTTAAAATTAAAATCTAGGGCTAAAATTTTCAGAAAATTTTTTTTTTGTCGCCTACAATAAAATTTTCATATGGGCCAGGAAAAAAAGAATGTTCGAAAAATAAAAAGCACCCTAATATATATATATATATATATATATATATATATATATATATATATATATATATATATATATATATATATATATATATATATATATATGAAATGTAATAATAATAAAAGTAACCCGGGGAAAAAGGTTTGGATCTGACCACATATAATTATACACGGAAAGAAATTTCCTTTAAAAATTACCGTTAAATTCACTGTAATCGTGGGACGAATGGCACGACCTAATCATTTGTCGGTAAGTCAGATAATTTTTAACCTTTTTTCAACAAATTTTACCGTAGTCTACTGTAAATTTTATTCGGTTTTCGGTAAATTTTATGAAGTTTACCACAAAATAAATGAATTTTTTCCTAATTTTTATTTCGAAAATGGTAATAAATAAAAGCACTGCATTATGTCCCACGATTACAGTGAATTTAACGGTAATTTTTAAAGAAAATTTCTTTCCGTGTATCTGATCAGATCTGACAAAATAGATCTGGCCAGATCTTAAAATTGTCTTTATCTGGCGAGATCTGGCCAGATCTGATCAGATATAATTATATGTGGTCAGATCTGAACCTTTTTCCCCGGTGATCCCAACTAAAAAAAAATATTAAATTGTGAAAAAAAAAGATAATTTCAATTCAATCCGAAATGTAATCTGATATATTAGGAACATTACTTAGAGGAATTACAAATGATTATAATTAATGAAAAAATCCCGGGCACTGCTGGGCTCGAATCTGCATCTTTCCGATTCAAAGTCTTTGATGCTATCCACTGCGCTGACCCACGTATGTGATCGCGTGAGTGTAAATAACTACATATGAACAATTTTCAATAATAATACAATGTATACATGATTATATATGAGCAGATATAATAAGATCTGATTATGTTAAGTGTTGTATTTAGTTTAGATAAAGTTCTATCTGATCAGATCTTACGAGATATACGTAGATCTGACCAGACATAAACAATTATCTATAAAAGTAAGACGTATACATGGTTATATCTGAGCAGATATAATAAGATCTGATCATATGAAATGTTCGATTTAGTTCAGATATAGTTATATCTCATCAGATCTCAGGAGATATACGCAGATCTGACCAGATATAATCATGCCTGATATTAAATCTAGCCCAGATCTAATTATATCTGATTAAATCTGACCAGATATAACCAGTGGTTGGTCAGATATAATGAGATCTGATCATGTCTAAATATTAGATCTGATCAGATATAAATAGATCTGCCAAGATATAATTTTATCTGGTCAGATATAATTATATCTTTGCAAATCTAGATCATTTTCCCCGGGAATTATTGTTAAGCGCACGATGTTTTATGCGAAACATGTTTGCGCAAGAATATAAATAAGTGAAAATATGATATTATTGTGATGATGTGTGTAAAAATAAAAATTTTCATTATATACATATATATATTGTTTGATACAATACATATATGCATTGACTCGTGACATTATTCTCAGTATTGTTTTTTGGTCAATCGCTATCAGGTTGATATATTTTGGGGCCATGAAAATTGTTATTAAATAAATTTATTTAAAATATAAATCAATTTGAAAATTCCATTATTTGTGGAAAATTTATTTTTTATTTTTTTCATTAAATTCATTGTTTACTTAATTTTTTTTTTTCTTAATTAAAAATATTTATGTAATTTGATTTACATGATGGAAATGAATAGATAAAAAAAAAATAAAAAAAGGAAAAAGAGAAAGTTCAAATTCAATTAAATGAAGGAATTTTAAATTATACTTAATGTTATTCGACAAACTGTAATCAATTGATCTAAATGAGTTTTTAAGCACTAATTGATAATTATTATTGTCATACAATACGTTTAAAAATTTTAAGTTTTTAATTTATTTATAGAAAATAAATAAAATTAAATTTATATTATTTATGTACTAATTAATTATTTGTTTAGAAAATTCACGACAGTATTATTAAATTACGTCATGAATTTTATTTCATTTGACATACATATTGTGTTTTAAATATATTTTCGCTGATTCAACAAGGTAGTTTATTTTCAAAACATGACAGCTTAACTTTAACATGAGTGTACTGGTTGACCGTACATGTAATATATTTAAGGATAATCAACACCATAATCCACATTAAGAATAAGAAAACAAAAAAGAAAACATATTTTTTAATGACATTAAATAACTTGAAATTTATTTTATTCACAATTTATAATTATAGAAGATTATATTATAAATTATGAATATTATTTGTTCTGATAATATAATATCTGTTAATTTAAAGTTAAAACTTAATCAACACAGTTAAAAAATTAAACAAGACAATTGGACTTAATAATGTAAACTAGGTCACGATTTGGCATTCACAGAAGAAAAAAATTGTTGATATGATTAATGGATTGATATATATATATATATATATATATATATACTTTGATCGATTAATAATTAATTTTAATTACGATTTATTTTTATTAAAATCTGGATTTTTAAAAAATTAAGAAAGTATTTGAAATACGTAAGAATCATTTAATTAATTTTCTTTGAATTATTTATTAGTTCGAATAAAATCTGTGTTGCTTTAATTGCGAAGTATACAATTATAGATAACTAATCAAAACAATATAAATAAAGTGGTAAGTAGCAAGCGTCTTTAATGGATAAATGACTGTTGCAATAATATATATTTTTGTTATTACAAAAAAAAAATTATGCTGATCCACATAATGACAACATATATTCTGCAATTATTTGTTTAGACCCCCTGTGATGTATTAACTATCAGTATTGTTGCATCAGTATTTAAATTAATTTTTTGTGTTATATGCTACTCTGAGGTTATCAATAAAGTTGTCGCTTATATATTTTAAAAATACAAAAAATAAATAGTATAATTTCTCTATACTTTCAATGAAATCTTAAACTATGTTACATCAGAATTTATAACCAGCAACTATTTAACACTGCGATCTTATATTGGGTTATTATGATAAGCAATAATAATAATAATAATAATAATAATAATAATAATAATAATAATAATAATAATAATAATAATAATAATAATAATAATAATAATAATAATAATAATAATAATAATAATAATAATAATAATAATAATAATAATAATAATAATAATAATAATAATAATAATAATAATAATAATAATAATAATAATAATAATAATAATAATAATAATAATAATAATAATAATAATAATAATAATAATAATAATAATAATAATAATAATAATAATAATAATAATAATAATAATAATAATAATAATAATAATAATAATAATAATAATAATAATAATAATAATAATAATAATAATAATAATAATAATAATAATAATAATAATAATAATAATAATAATAATAATAATAATAATAATAATAATAATAATAATAATAATAATAATAATAATAATAATAATAATAATAATAATAATAATAATAATAATAATAATAATAATAATAATAATAATAATAATAATAATAATAATAATAATAATAATAATAATAATAATAATAATAATAATAATAATAATAATAATAATAATAATAATAATAATAATAATAATAATAATAATAATAATAATAATAATAATAATAATAATAATAATAATAATAATAATAATAATAATAATAATAATAATAATAATAATAATAATAATAATAATAATAATAATAATAATAATAATAATAATAATAATAATAATAATAATAATAATAATAATAATAATAATAATAATAATAATAATAATAATAATAATAATAATAATAATAATAATAATAATAATAATAATAATAATAATAATAATAATAATAATAATAATAATAATAATAATAATAATAATAATAATAATAATAATAATAATAATAATAATAATAATAATAATAATAATAATAATAATAATAATAATAATAATAATAATAATAATAATAATAATAATAATAATAATAATAATAATAATAATAATAATAATAATAATAATAATAATAATAATAATAATAATAATAATAATAATAATAATAATAATAATAATAATAATAATAATAATAATAATAATAATAATAATAATAATAATAATAATAATAATAATAATAATAATAATAATAATAATAATAATAATAATAATAATAATAATAATAATAATAATAATAATAATAATAATAATAATAATAATAATAATAATAATAATAATAATAATAATAATAATAATAATAATAATAATAATAATAATAATAATAATAATAATAATAATAATAATAATAATAATAATAATAATAATAATAATAATAATAATAATAATAATAATAATAATAATAATAATAATAATAATAATAATAATAATAATAATAATAATAATAATAATAATAATAATAATAATAATAATAATAATAATAATAATAATAATAATAATAATAATAATAATAATAATAATAATAATAATAATAATAATAATAATAATAATAATAATAATAATAATAATAATAATAATAATAATAATAATAATAATAATAATAATAATAATAATAATAATAATAATAATAATAATAATAATAATAATAATAATAATAATAATAATAATAATAATAATAATAATAATAATAATAATAATAATAATAATAATAATAATAATA
This sequence comes from Microplitis manilae, assembly GCA_030273425.1. Classification (NCBI taxonomy): domain Eukaryota; kingdom Metazoa; phylum Arthropoda; class Insecta; order Hymenoptera; family Braconidae; genus Microplitis; species Microplitis manilae. The sequence continues at coordinate 15,555,012 of CP092721.1, forward strand.
ATAATAATAATAATAATAATAATAATAATAATAATAATAATAATAATAATAATAATAATAATAATAATAATAATAATAATAATAATAATAATAATAATAATAATAATAATAATAATAATAATAATAATAATAATAATAATAATAATAATAATAATAATAATAATAATAATAATAATAATAATAATAATAATAATAATAATAATAATAATAATAATAATAATAATAATAATAATAATAATAATAATAATAATAATAATAATAATAATAATAATAATAATAATAATAATAATAATAATAATAATAATAATAATAATAATAATAATAATAATAATAATAATAATAATAATAATAATAATAATAATAATAATAATAATAATAATAATGTATCATTAGGACGTCAGCACCTTTGTTAATAATAATTTTTTTATTGCATTTAAGTATTTGTGTCAGTTAATGATTATAGAATTTGTTATGATGTGTTTAAAGAAATGTCTCAATCCATGACCCCTTCAACGATTCCACTCGCAATACATGTAACATTAAACTTTTTTTTCCTCGTGTAATCTGTTTATGACTACCCCAAGCAGAGAGGTCATCGTCAATGATTTATTGATCTTACCATAAGTAAACATTAACCATGAGCATTACTTGAATTCATTACATCATTCACTTTTTGATATATAAATTTATAATATTAATTAGGTCCATTTTTATTTTCACAATGTAATTCTTCATTACATTGATTGTGATTGATTGTCACAAATTTGAATTTTTTTCCTTTGTTAAAATATATAATCATTATTTTATATTAAATAAAAATGAATGATAATTATAAGCGTAGATTAAAAATAATGCACGTGCCGCAAAAGATATTATTAATACATTTTTTTATCAAAAGTTATCAATGTGAACCTTGACTAAGAAGATTCAACCTTGCATCAGAATTAGAATAAATATTCCATCCTGAATATTTCCATTATTTTATCAATTTTCTTGATTATGTTATGTTTTTTTCACTAAAATATTAGAATATTTTTATGTATTTATTCAATAACTTATAAATTAATCGTCCCTCACATGAAAGTAACAATACATTTTAATAAAAAATAACAACATGACAATTACAGCGCTTAAAAAAAAGTTATTAATAGTATTAATTAATTAATCAATTTAATGGGACCGAAGTACACCTCCGTTTTACAGGAGGTCGTCTTCTCGCCCTTTCGGGCATACGAGTGCTTCGTTACACCTCTATTTTCCACCATAACATAATAATAGCGAAAAAATTTGGAAAATCCAAAAGTGCACGACTCATAATGCTCATTTATTATGAAATAATAAAATAATAATACAAAAATGGCAGGAAGCATGAATAAATTTAAAATATATACAATTTTCTTTTATTAAAATTTATTTTATGTTTTTTTTTTTTTTTTAATTATATCAGTATTTTTTCTATAATTACAAAAGAACCTACTCAAAATATTTCGATTAATAACAAAAAAAAAAATATATGTAAATAAAAAAAAAAAAAATTGAATTGAAAAAATTCAGGTTTACCAATTAGCAAAAAAAACATCAGCTGTACTAAGATGCACAAGCACCCCTGGTGGAATAAACGTACGTATAATGTATAGGTATATCATCATCCATGTTAATTTTAGATAGATATATATAGATATAGTTATACAGCCTATTTTATTCTTTTATTAATTGCAATTAAACGGCACTGAATTACCTAGCGATTCGCAACAGGAGACTTACAAATTTTTCAAAGAATTTAAAAAAAAAAAATTTGATTCAATTACTGGATTTTTTCAAAAATTATTATGTATACGGGATCCGTACTAGACGGGCAGGAAATTTTTTTAAACTATTTTGATGTTTTTTCCGTTTTTATTGAACCAAATAAATTTTTGAAAAGTATGGAATTGATCTCTATTAAATTATCTTCAAAATAGTATGCAACATATTTTAATTCTGTGAACTTTACAATGGTATAATAATTGAAATAGTTGCCGAAGTGAGGCGAAAAAAATTTTTCGATGGTAAAGCACACTCTGATGCTTCGCATCATGAGTCGTGCAATATGAGCATAAGCTCATATTAGCTTACCCTGGGATCAATGATCAAATCAAAAATCCGTCTGCGTGTGAGTGCCTCACCAACGACCACCACGAGTCCATACTTCTCTTGGGCCAATCACTATTACCATTTCAAGAAAGAGACTCTGATCGAAGTGGGCTTCGAAAGGCCCTGCGTGGTACCAATTTCCTGTATTGATCTACACTGTGCATAGATTAGTGGTGAGACGCAACTTTTCCTCAATACCCTAAAAGGGTTTCTTCTCCTTATAATTACAAAGGTTTCAGACATGTCATTGTCACAAATTTGCCCTCATTCATCACTAAGTAATAATCTCATCTTTGAGGTGTGTATACGCCCTGATTTTATAAAACAGATCAGAATGGTGTGGCAATACTCGTTAGTGTTCGCAGAGGCACCTGTTGGCTTCCTGCAACCTCAGCTTTGCAACGTATCATACATAGTTTAGCTTATATAGTTAGAGCTGCTAACGGTTGGAGTACTAGGGGCGAAACCCACGAAAAAGGCGGTGCCTGCTGATTTGATGCCCAATAGAGGCCGCCTCACCTCTTTCGTCGGTAATTAATAGTATATGAAAAAGTGAGTCTGTAACAGCAATTTATTATTTAGAGTGAAATGAATTTTTCCACATTTGTGATTTAAAGAAGATTTTTGATTGAGTTAGTTACTTGATTAAAAACGTAAACTCACACTGGACATTATTTAGTGTCTTGTTTAATTTTACATCTTTTATTTATTTATATTGGTTTGAAAATATAATTTGAGTATAACCACAATACTGACGAGGGCTAAGAGCCAGAGGGAAAATCCCCTCCACCAAGAATGAGTGCGGCAGATAAACTATTTAAAAGATATCTTGAAGTTAGAAGAGCTGGAAGTACAAATTTGAATTTTTGTGAGTTTGTAGGAGCAATGACAGCTAAGAAAAGGAAAAGAAAAGAACAGTGAAGATTTGACAGGGAAGACTAACAAGAGATATAAAGTTAATAATGAAACATGATTTGAAGACCGAAGTATGGATTTAGATGAAGCGTCAAGTGGCAACAACACTCAAGATGATAACGTAGAGAATAATCAGTCCCAATCTCAGAAAACCCAGGTTAAAATATCATCATTAGAGAGTCAGTTTTAGAATGGTCACGCGTGTTTTCGTCCTCAGACAGTTGGTCGTCTGGACGGTTGATCCCCTTGACAATTGGTCCCAGGACTTATTATTTAAATGCATTGTGAGGTGATGTGACGTGGGGACAGTGAAAATATCAACCGAGTGCACATAGATGACGTTTATTCACCTACGTGTAGCCGGTAGTTTACCATCTTATAATGGATTAAATAAAAATTAAAAATATTTAATAATTAATTTTATTTAATACCGTAAGAAGGACGGTGGCGTTATAGTTCCGACCCATTTATAATTTTTATGGTAATTGCAGTATTAGGTATGAGGCAGGATGTGTTGGATGTGCCTCACTGATGATTCCACCAACACATCTGGGATGAAACCTAATACCGTTCGGTGTCTATTAAACTTTAAATTACCCGAGTCGCAGAATAGATTTAGGAAAAATAAGTTCTTGTGCAGATAATCTTACATTCTTATGTGCGGGTATTCCCAAAGCCTTTAAAGAAGGTTTAGTCTCTGCCGCTCTGTTTCTTGACATCAAATCTGCATATGATAATGTCTTGCCAGATGTCCTGGTTGGAAAACTAAAGCGTCTGGGTTTCCCACCCAAATTAATATCATTTATTTATAATCTAATCTCAGAACGATGCCTTAAATTTCAATTCGGAGAAATTGATGAATCCCAATGGGTGCATCGTGTTCTTCCGCAGGGCAGTGCCCTCAGTCCTATTCTTTACGCGATTTATGTAATGGATTTGGATGGTATTGTAAATCAGGATAGTGATTGTGAAGTTGTTTAGTATGCTGATGACGTTTATATTTTTTCATGCAATAAATCTACTCAAATAGTCATTAATAATTTAGAAAAAGTAATAATTAAGATTTGTCGGGAATTAGATCGGTTAGGTTCAGAACTATCCGTTTTAAAAACTAAGTTTGTTATTTTTAGTAGAAATAACTCGGAAATACAGAGGAAAGAGAACGGGAAAAAGGTTAAAGGTCGTGGAGTTTGGAAAATGAATGTTGCTGGTAGTGAAACTGAAAATTGCGAAACTGTCCGTCTTTAGGAATGCATCTGCACTCTGCTCTCAAATGTAGTGACCATATTAAGAAGGTGGGTAAGAAATGCTGTAATACGCTGAAGACTAGGATGTCTAAGACGAACTTGGTGGAGAGCAGACCCATCGTTGTTTTTGGGTTTGCATCGGGCGTTAAATACATCTAGAATCGAGGGTGGTGGCTTCTTATTTCATAAACTTACTAAATTTGACAGCAATCTGTTGGATAGGATCCAGCTCACAGCATTGAGGGCAGCTTTAGGTTTCTCTTCGTCTACGCCTACAAACATCATTCTAGCTGAGGCGAAAGAGCCTATGTTAGATTTGAGGTTTAAACACCTAGCCTGTAATTTTCTAATCAGAGCATTTGCAAGGCATGCTCATAAGGCTATAAGGAGTTTATACGATATCATAGACATTGAGGATAATCCTACAGTAACCAACAAAGAAGGATCCACTAATTTAACTATCCGTTTTCGTGATATTGAAAAAGTTAGTCATCTTATTAAGACTTCTCGCAGTCCAGAATGCTTTAGTTATGAATTAGAATCGGCTTAGTTTCACCTTATAGTCTTGCTTAGAGAAGATGAGGAAATTAAAGGCGCGGCTGACTGTCAAGGACTCTTCAGAGATATCTTTAAAAATTTTTTGAATGATAGTAGTAGATAGTAGAACATTATTTCAGGGTCCCGAAGTATGCTTCAAATTTTACTTTAGAAGCAATGGCTATTGTTGAGGCTTTATCCCTACTTGAAAAATCAGAGCTCAAGTGTTTTACAATTTTTAGGGATTCGAGAAGTGTCCTTCATGCCTTGGTATCAGATCGGAATGTAGGCAATAAATCCTATCTTATTTTTCATTTATGGAGTCGGATAAGAAAGCTTACAATTTTGGGTAAATGCATTAGATTTTTTTGAGTTGCGGCTCATTATGGGATCAAGGGAAATCAAATGGCGGATAGAGTTGCGAAAGATACGATACTAGGGAGTGATTTTAAGTGAGAGTGGAAGGAAATGCTAAGAAATGACTCTAAAAGGTGGTGTGTGGATTCCGGGGCCACTAGAGGAAAGTACACTGGTCACAAAAATTAAGGGATATAAAAAAAAATTTAATTTTTGAGTGATTTACAACATGCTGTAACTCGGTGAAAAATAGCTGAGAGTAAAAATCAAAAAGGCAAATTGTAGCCTCAAGTTTTTAGATCTGGGATTTTAATTTTTTTATCATACACGGTTCCGGAGTAATCTTAAGAAAACCGACGAAAAAAAAATGTTCCAAATTTGTGCTCGTCTTCGAACAAGTCTATGGACTTCAGTAATTTGGTTTTTGATAATTTGACTTTATGACTTTTTTTTGGGAAATTTTATGCCCTTCAATTTGCCTACCTCAAAAAGTCTCTACGACGATTTGGCGTCAAGTTATCATTGATCAAGGCAAAAAAGTCTATTTTGGATTTGATAACCAATAACTCCGGACATATTGGCCGTGCAGAGAATGGAAGTAGGGTTTTGAAAACCGAAAAACATTCTCTATAAGTCGAAATTAGTGGATTTTGATGGAAAATTTTTTTTTGAAGCGACAATGTTTATTAAAAATCAAGTAAAAATTCGTTTATTTAAGGATATTCGGAAATCTTGGTGTAACTTTGGATATAATGGATGAATAAAGAATACCGTCGGTTTTTTTTTCAACCTCAAAGTGTCCTAAAAAAACCCTGAAAATTTCAAAGCGCTGAAATTTTTCTTTCTTAGAGTTCTGAACCTTTAAATTTATCGATTTTGCCAAAAATCGCATAATGAATGGTTCTTTAGTATTCAATCATTTCTTTAGTGTCAAAAAGTTTTTTTAGTGACAAGCTTTATTTCTTCAATCAAAAAAAGTAATAACTTGAAAATATTGGAAAAAAATTTTTTTTTTTTAAATTTTATTTTTCTTTAAGAAAATTAATTTTTTCGAAATTTATTTTTTTTCGATATTTTTCTTCCTTATCATTTTCACAATTGGTTTTCTTAACATTAGAATCAATTGTGAAGAGGTAAAAAAAGATGGTATAGAAAAAAATGTAAGCGTTTATAAATAATTAATTATATTAAAGTGTTAAGTTCAGGTAAAAGAAAGTAGTTAACAAAGAGTGTCATATGTAAAGTGTAATTTAATGGTAAGGACAGAATCCAAGATTTGTTAAATTTAAGTTTTAATCACGTAGAGGGTCCAGGAGATCGCGTGGAATAGGTTAACTCGGGGAAAAAGGTTTAGACCTGACCACATATAATTATATCTGATCAGATCTGACAAAATAGATCTGGCCAGATCTTTAAATTGTCTCTATCTGGCCAGATCTGATCGGATATAATTATATGCGGTCAGATCTGAACCTTTTTCCCCGGTGATCCCAACTAAAAAAAAATATTAAATTGTGAAAAAAAAAAAGATAATTTTAATTCAATCCGAAATGTAATCCGATATATGAGGAACATTACTTAGAGGAATTACAAATAATTATAATAAATTAAAAAATCCCGGTCACTGCTGGGCTCGAACCTACATCTTTCCGATTCAAAGTCTTTGATGCTATCCACTGCGCTGACCCACGTATGTGATCGCGTGAGTGTAAATAACTACATATGAACAATTTTCAATAATAATACAATGTATACATGATTATATATGAGCAGATATAATAAGATCTGATTATGTTAAGTGTTGTATTTAGTTTAGATAAAGTTATATCTAATCAGATCTCACGAGATACACGCAGATCTGACCAGATATAAGCAACTTTCTATAAAAATAAGACGTATGCATGATTATATCGGAGCAGATATAATGAGATCTGATTATTTATAATGTATTCAGTTCAAATGTAGTTATATCTGATCAGATCTTACGAGATATGCGCAGATCTGACCAGACATAATCAATTATCCATAAAAATAAGACGTATACATGGTTATATCTGAGCAGATATAATAAGATCTGATCATATGAAATGTTCGATTTAGTTCAGATATAGTTATATCTCATCAGATCTCAGGAGATATACGCAGATCTGACCAGATATAATCATGCCTGATATTAAATCTAGCCCAGATCTAATTATATCTGATTAGATCTGACCAGATATAACCAGTGGTTGGTCAGATATAATGAGATCTGATCATGTCTAAATATTAGATCTGATCAGATATAAATAGATCTGCCAAGATATAATTTTATCTGGTCAGATATAATTATATCTTGGCAGATCTAAATCACTTTCCCCGGGAAGAAAGGTCCAGGAGACTCAGCCGCATATGTGTGTGTAATAACGTCCAAGAGATTCGAGTGTGTGTACGTGTGATAAGATCCTAAGGATCAAATTCAATTGTCACAAGGTTAAAAGTCAAAGTCCAGGGGACTTATTCATTAATTGTAATCGGTAAATACAGTTAAATGGTTAAAATCAATAAAACTGAAATATAGAATCAATTAATTACAAAATATCCTTTCTCTTTTTTTTTCTTACAAATACAATTTCAACAACCCTGATAGATTATGATCCAGTTCTGGAAGATCATTAATACTTCCAGTGGCGCCTTTTTCAGGACGTCTAGAGCAACAGTTCCCTGTCATATTTTGACGTTCAATGTGGCAGTCAGTGTATTTTATTGAGTTCCAGAGCTGACTAGATTTAGAAATTGATCAGACAAGTCACTTGAAAGATAATTTAAAAAGAACATTGTTAAAAGTCAGGTTTCGTATTAGTCTCCAAGAATTCAAGAAATTGAAAATAATTAATGAGGATCGTCTTTCAATGTTTTGCTCACGATCACGCTTGCATAATTAATTCAATGTTTTTCGACAGAAATTAATAGAAATGATCAAGATCAAAAGTTACGTGAACTTGGTCTACTGATTTTTTATCCCCTGACGATTAGTCCCACTGGCGGTGGATCTCGGAGACAAAATATCCAAAACGGTTGTTTAAAAAAATGCGGTCATTTGGTGATGTGACATATATTCTTGAAGAGGCATTCGTGTACACACAGATGGCGTTCGCTCACCTTTGTGTAGCCGTTAATTTATCATCTTATCATTGATGATATAAAAATTAAATACTTAATAATTAATTTTATTTAAAAACATAAGATGGATGGTGGTGTAATAGTTCCAACCCATTTATAATTTTTTGGAAACTTCAGTGTTAGGTATAAGGCAGGATGTGTTGAAGGTGCCTCACTGACGATTCCACTAACACATCTGGGATGAAACCTAATATTATTCAGTGTCTATTGAATATATGTATTCGATAAAGACTATAAGTTGGTGACGTGACGGGACAAATTACACTTTTTTAATTACGCGTAATATCTACTAATGATTAGCCAGATATTAAAGTGTACATGTGTCAGCTTAACATCAATATGGTTTCTTATGTTCACTATCTCTACGAACACGTACACAACCAAATTTTTGTTTGGATTTCAACCCAGTACAAAATTACCGCTGAAAATAACCGGGATTGAGTTCTTGGGTTGTATTGTCGCGGGATGCGTTGTCGTGGGATCGGTGATTGGGGATGAATACCCGGTGGACCAAAATTTTCAGGGTTTTTTCGCATTCTTTGAGGTTGAAGAAAAAACCGATAGTACCCTTCGTTTCTCCATTACATTCAAAGTTGTACCAAGATTTCCAAATATCCTTAAATATGCAAATTTTTACCTTTTTTTCAATCAACATTTTCGCTTTGAAAAATTCTTTTCATCAAAAGCCACTATTTGTATTTTATGCACTGATAGAAGGATTTAGTTGTATTTAACAAGATTTGGTTGTATGTACCAAATGATTTAGTAACGAATTTGTAATAGTAAATATTTGGTTACAGGAACCAAATCATTTAGTAAAGCTCATTTATTTCCACCAAATAAATATTTTGTAGTATTTAAGAAATGATTTATTGGGGCACAATAAATCATTTATTAGGATTAAAGAACTAATTTTTTTAACTTATTTTAGCGCATAACCTAATTGTTCTACTTAAAATAAATTAAAATAATGATAATAAATAATTTTAAGTAAAAATATATAGCATTATAAAGAAAATAACCTCATTTTATTATAATTTTTTATTTTAGATAAATAACAAATGTTTCGTCAAATAAATTTTTGAAATTAAAATAAATTAAAATGATAATAACAAATAATTTTAAGTAAAAATATATAGTATTATAAAGAAAATAGCCTCATTTTATTGTAATTTTATATTTTAGATAAATAAAAAATTTTTCGTCAAATAAATTTTTGAAATTAAAATAAATTGAAATGATAACATTAAATAATTTTAAATAAAAATATAGAGCATTGTAAAGAAAATAACCTCATTTTATTATGATTTTTTATTTAAGAAAAATAACAAATCTTTCGTCAAATGAATTTTTGAAATTAAAATAGATTAAAATGAGAATAATAAATAATTTTAAGTAAAAATATATAGTATTATTATAAAGAAAAAACCTCATTTTATTATAATTTTTTATTTTAGATAAATAACAAATTTTTCGTCAAATAAATTTTTGGAATTGAAATAAATTGAAATGATAACAATAAATAATTTTAAATAAAAATATAGAGCATTATAAAGAAAATAACCTCATTTTATTATAATTTTTTATTTAAGATAAATAACAAATTTTTCGTCAAATGAATTTTTGAAATTAAAATAGATTAAAATAAGAATAATAAATAATTTTAAGTAAAAATATATAGTATTATTATAAAGAAAATAACCTCATTTTATTATAATTTCTTATTTTAGATAAATAACAAATTTTTAGTTAAATAAGATTTTAAGAGCTCCTCCATAATTTGAAATAATTCATTTTAATCAATTGAAAATAATTGTTTTTAAAATCAATAAATTGATTTGGAAATCACAATAGTAACTCCGATTGAGACGAAACGCACTATACTGTGAAAGCGGCAATATATTCACACACACACGCTACACTGATATTTCCCTACAAATACATACGTAGTTTTTATTCCTAAACAAGCCATCTACCGACAAAACTTACCAAAAAAATATTTAGTACCGATTACCAAATATTTTTTTGATGGAAACAAATATTTATTTTACCATAATAAGATTTAATTGAGATAAAAAAATAATTTATTAAATTATAATAAATTATGGTAATGGGTACAAAATATTTTTTTCTCCCAAATAAGTGACTAAAAATTTGGTTACTAAATCCATTTAGTACTCTGTAATAAATCCTTCTATCAGTGTGGAGAATGTTTTACAGTTTTCAAAACCCTACTTCCGTTTTCTGTATGACCGATATTATCTTAGTTATTGATTGTCAAAGTCAAAATGGACTTTTTTGCTTTGATCAATGATAACTCCGCGTCAAATCGTCGTAGAGACTTTTCAAGGGTGGCAAATTAAAGGGCATTAAGTTACCTGAAAGAACTTTAAGGCTAGATTATCAAAAAAAAATTATTGAAGCTCATATACCTTTTTTAAGATGAGCAAAAATTTGGAAATTTTTTTTTTTGCCGTGGTTTTTTTTAGTATTATTCCGGAACCGTGTATGATAAAAAAATTTTGAAGTCCAGATCTGAAAACTGGAAACTTTAAGCTACAATTTATCTTTTTGATTTTGCTGTACGACCATTTTCTACCGAGTTACAGCATGTTGAAAATCGCTTAAAAATTTACAATTTTTTTTTAAATCCCTTAATTTCTGGGAATAGTGTATATAATAAAATGGAACAAAAAAAAATAATTATCATCACAAGTAGATTTTTTCAGTTCTTCTACAGTTCTACTGCGTATTTTCTAATAGTCACAAAAAAACTTGTTATGTTATCATAGTGAATTCACTTATCTATAAGTTTTGATATTTAAAACGATGTAATTCTAATTCAAAAACAACATTATGTACGTCAGCGGTCATCGACGTTGTTAAAAAATCCTTGGCCGGAATGCGGTTACTTGGCGAACGAGAAATTTCGGGAAGCCGAAACGACCTCCGCGATATAGGTTTGTTCAGAGAAGGCGCCGCTACACAAAATATATTTTTTTTTTATAACACACCATATGGATTTTTTTACACGGAAAGAAATTTCCTTTAAAAATTACCGTTAAATTCACTGTAATCGTGGGACGAATGGCACGACCTAATCATTTGTCGGTAAGTCAGATAATTTTTAACCTTTTTTCAACAAATTTTACCGTAGTCTACTGTAAATTTTATTCGGTTTTCGGTAAATTTTATGAAGTTTACCACAAAGTAAATGAATTTTTTCCTAATTTTTATTTCGAAAATGGTAATAAATAAAAGCACTGCATTATGTCCCACGATTACAGTGAATTTAACGGTAATTTTTAAAGAAAATTTCTTTCCGTGTATAGACAAAAATATTTCAGTAATATTATATTATATTTAAAAATCAATCATAACTTGACAATCAAATAAAAATGACTATAAAATACAACGGTATATTTACTTTATTAAACTGTTGGTTGGTGTTGGTCTTGCGATGAAAGTGAAATCGAGGGCGCTCGCGAAGCCGCACCCCGAGGAAACTAACACTGTTAACTACTATTCACTCGCCGGCGTTCGTCACTCTAAGATGAAACGTTAGTTCATCGGAAAAATTTATGTGCGGTTTCGTTTACTTCAAGTTATAATTGAACATTAATTAATTATCAATAATGTATAGATACCAATACCCAACATTTTTTAATAAATATGAAAATTTAGTTATTCTATAAAATTTGGTAAAGTTTCGTAAAATAGTATCAAATTTCATGAAATTCGAATCCAATCCTAAGATAATCTTATTTATTCATTCATGGCTACATACGTGGATACGTGCAGTCGATAGCAGTAAGGATAGAATCAGGAGAATCCAGATTCGAGCCTAACAGTCACCAGAATATTTTCGTCAATAACAACATCTCATTAATGTCCTCAACCATTAGATCAATGTATAACCCGTATGAAAAAAGGATATATCCGTATATATTTAAGCAAATCTAAATATATGTCACATATATAAGATATATATTTAATTTTGCCTGAATATATACCGGACATATACTTTTTTCGCACGGGAGATCTGATTGCAATATTTCTTAACTCCCCGCTAAGAAAATTGAAAATTTTCTTTTCACGATTTAATACTTTTTCCAAAAAGTAATTACTGTCAGTAAACCTGTATGAATTACATAAAATTTTATGTGGTTTTAGAAAATTTTTGGTAGAATATTGTATAAAACTTAGTGCATGTATTTGACGAAATTTTTACAACAGATTTTTTCACGGGCGTCTTAAATAAAAAAATTAGTTTTAAAATCTTGGGTCTTTTAATTTTTTGTCATGAGCTATTTTATCAAAATGAATTTCAATATTAATAGATGATTTTTAATCCAATAAATTTTACATAATTTTAAACACAGGTGCTTATTTTGAATATTGATTTTCATTAATAACTTATATTATCATGTTTTTGTAGCAAAAAAACAGTTGTAAAGGAAAATAACAAATATGAGCATTTTTTATCTTTTTCTTGCTGTATGAAAAGAGTTTACAATTATTATGCAGCAAGTATGCAAGAGAAAGAGGACGATAGTAAAATAAGTCGCTGGAAGCGGTAGACTTTCACTTTTTTTCAACTCTTTGGATTGAAACGTTCTATAAAGTATTTCCATTGGCTCTCCTATTTTACCTATCCGTTTATTGGTCCATGAGTCTAAATTACGTTTCGCGCCCTCTCTATTTCTGTTACTTGAAATGTTAGTTTTTTTTTATTTAGTTTTTTTTCAATATCCTTCCACTGTTCACCTTCCATGCTGACGTTTTGATTCGTGATTCGGTTAGTCCACTTATTATGTAATCGACACCAATCTCGCGAGAATAACCGACAAAATATTATTACTAATATTACGTTAAAAATTTATCCACGAGAATTATATTTCATTGATATCAATATTAGGATATTTCGCAATTCTGGTCAGTATTAGGATTACTATTATTATTATTATCATATTACTATTATTGATACTTAATCTTAAACTACTGGCTTTTAAACTATATAGAAGAAAATTTGGAAAATCCAAAAGTGCACGACTCATAATCCTCATTTATTATGAAATAATAAAATTAAAACATGAAAAATAATAATAATGAAATGGCGGGAGGCACGAGTAAATTTAAAATATATACAATTTTCTTTCATTAAAATTTCTTGTTTTTTTTTTTTTTTTAATTAGTTAATTATATTAGTATTTTCATTATAATTATAAAAAAACTTATTTAAAAAATATCTCGATTAATAACAAAAAAAATATATGTAAATAAAAAAAAAGAATTGAATTGAAAAAAAAATTCAGGCTTACCAATTAGCAATAATACAAAAAAAAAAAACAGCTGTACTAAGACGGTTATCCGCGAGTGCCTCTGGTGGAATAAATGTACGTATAACGTATAGATATATCACCATCCATGTTAATTTTACATAAATATATATAGATATAGTTATACAGCCTTTCTTATTCTTTTATTAATTGTAATTAAACGACAATGATTTACCTAGCCATTTTCAATAGGGGTTCTACAAATCGTTCAACGAATTTAAAAAAAAAAAAAATGATTTAATTACTGGATTTTTTCGCAAGTTATCGTGTCTATAGGTTTCATACTTGACGGACAGGAAATTTTTTTTTTAATATTTTGATGTTTTTTTCGTTTTTATTTAACTAAATAAATTTTTGAAAAGTATGGAACTAATTTCCATTAAATTATCTTCAAAATAGTATGCAACATATCCTAATTCCGTGAACCAACAAGGGTATAATAATTGAAATATTTGCCGGAGTGAGGCAAAAAAAATTTTTCGATCGTAAAGCACTCTCTGATGCTTCGCATCATGGGCCGTGTTCGCTGACACTTTTTTTTGGCGCAGGCGATCTTAATTTTAATCTGCGCATGCTCAAAAAAAAGATGGCTATTATTAATTTATTTATTTATTTACTCACAACGTGTCACATATGACTTCAAAATCAACCTATAGTATTATTAGTTTAAAAATATTAATAAAAATATGTCTGCTGAATCGCATTTCGTGAAAAGTATCTGTACAGAAAAAATTTGGGATGCAATTTACCCGATTGAATTTATCTTGTGTTCCTTTTGAAACCCAAATAGGATATTATTCGCTAGACTCTGGATCCAAATAAATTCTCTTCACGAAATGCAAGTCAGCAGACATATTTTTATTAATATTTTTAAACTAATATTATTGTAGGTTAATTTTGCAGTCAGATATGATACATTGTGAGTAAATAGGTAAATGGATGGATGTCTATCACACAGATCCCTATGAGGCAGATGTATTGATGATCCAGATCCCAATTATTTAGATTTCGAATATCCAGATTCCCGATGATACAGATTTACTTTCTTGCTTACTTGCTGACTGTAAATCTTCAAAAAAAAAAAATGTTGAGATCAAAAATTCCTAAGAATTTTTAAAGAATTCCTATAGAAAGTCTATAGAAAATCAGGGTTTATTACTGTCTAAAAAAATCCATAGAAAATCAAGTCTTGTCACCCTTATTAAAAGAAACGATTTAAAACAATTGGAAAAAAAAAATTTTAAACATTTTTTTATGCTTTTGAGAACTTTGAATACTTTTGAATCACCCTTTTTATGGGCATTCAACATTACAAATCGTTTCTAATCGTTTTTTTTAATGAGGGCAGCGTGTGAGAAAATCCATAGAAAATGTATCGACGTCATCAGGATGTCAATGCCGGAGAAAATTTATGGAAAACCAGGACTTGTCACTGTCTGAGAAAATCGGTTGAAAATCAGGACTTTTCACTGTCTCAGAAAATCTATAGAAAATCTTAAATTCAACATTTTTCTTTTGATTGAAAATTTACGGTCAGTAAGTAAGAAAGTAAGTATGTCTTATCAGGATCTGGATCATCAATACATCTGCAGCATCGGGATCCTATAGAAAATAGTAGAGACCTCACAAGTTTTTTGATAAACCTGCAAACCCAAGGCAAAATAGCGTAGTCACCGTCGAAACCCCCATTTATAGTTCTCCAAGATCAAATTGATTTTTAAGACATAACGGAGATAAGTCGGACGGGGCGAACTACAGAGTCGTTTTAGTCGGACGATTTCCTATAAAATATAGTAGAGACCTCACAAGTTATTTGATAAACCTGCAAACGCAAGGCAAAATAGCGTAGTCACCGTCGAAACCCCCATTTATGGTCCTCCAAGTTCAAATTGATTTTTAAGCCATAACGGAGCTAATTGAAACGGGGCGAACTACAGCGTCGTTTAAGTTGGACAATTTCCTATAGAAAATAGTAGGGACCTCACAAAGTATTTGATAAATCCTCGGACCTAAGTCTAAATAGCGTAGTCACCGTTGAAACCCTCATTTATGGTCCTCCAAGATCCGAATGATTTTTAAGCCATAACGGAGCTACGTCGCACGGGGCAGCCTACACAGTCGTTTTAGTTGGAAGATTTACGGTCAGCAAGTAAGTAAAAAAGTAAATCTGTATCATCGGGAATCTGGATATTCGAAATCTAAATAATTGGGATCTGGATCATCAATACATCTGCCTCATAGGGATCTGTGTGATAGACATCCATCCATTGGTCTATTTACTCACAATGTATCATATCTGACTGCAAAATTAACCTACAATAATATTAGTTTAAAAATATTAATAAAAATATGTCTGCTGACTTGCATTTCGTGAAGAGAATTTATTTGGATCCAGAGTCTAGCGAATAATATCCTATTTGGGTTTCAAAAGGAACACAAGATAAATTCAATCGGGTAAATTGCATCCCAAATTTTTTCTGTACAGATACTTTTCACGAAATGCGATTCAGCAGACATATTTTTATTAATATTTTTAAACTAATAATACTATAGGTTGATTGTGAAGTCATATGTGACACATTGTGAGTAAATAAATAAATAAATTAATAATAGTTATCTTTCTTTTGAGCATGCGCAGATTAAAATTAAGAGCGCCTGCGCCAAAAAAAAGTGTCAGCGAACACGGCCATGAGTCGTGCAAAAAATTACTTGACTCGTGATGATTTTTCTTCATACAAGAAACTTCTTCGGCTAGTGAAATAGAAACCAAAAATTTTTTGGACACATTAAAATAATTTCTTGAATTTTAAATCTTGATTTGAGAAAAAAATTCTTAAGCCAATGCATCTTTTACAATTGGTCCAATATTAGAATGACTCCTTTCAAAAATTCGTATTTCATGACTACACAAATATACACATAAATATCTACACATCCATAATATACATTCTCATAACTCAGTTAAAAAGCGTCAAATTAGGTTTAGCAACTCTCTTTTTTCTGTTTCAACTGAATTGGATCATATAAACTAGCTGTTATCCACCAGTTTCGCTGGGCATTTAGTAATACTAGATGACTCTATATTTCTCACTTCGGTCCCGTCATATTAATTAATTTAAGCCCACTCTGGTAAAAGAGGTCAAGCGTTCTTTATTGTGTGCCAGACCAGCAAGCACCGTCCTTTCTGTAGGTTTCGTTACTAGTATTCCAATCGTTAGCAGCCTTAAAGCCGTAATTGCAGGACGCTAACAGGCGCCTTTGCGAACTTATCAACGAGTCATACTTGTTTTTGATTTGGCTTACAATTAGAGTTGCTTTTGAGCTTGGAAAGTGGAAAATTTATCAGGGACTGAACAAATGGATAATAGCTTGTTTGCAAGTTGGATGATTACAAATCGAGGAAACCCTTTTTAAGGTACCGAGGAGAATTCGCATCTCACCATTCATCTCGAAACATCCCGATCACCAGTACAGGGAACTGGTAGTATGGGGGGGCCTTTCCTAGCCGACTTAAACCAGAGCCTCTTCATATTTCCTGAGATGGTAGTAGTGTTTGGCTCAAGAAAGGTATGGACTTGTGGTGATTGTGGTTAGATACCACGTGCAATGAGGATTTTTGATCATACCTTTGGTTAACGTTCACCCTTAGTCGTCACTCAATTATATTTTTTGATTAGGAGTATCGCTTGAGGCGGGGGTAGGAATGCTCGCAATGCGTGTATGCCCAAAAAGGCACGGATACGGCCTCCCGTAAAACAGAGGTGGACTTCGGTCCTGTTACATTAATTTATTTAATTCACTCTGGAAACACTGTAAGCAATTCAAAAACATTATGTAGCCATGCTGTTTCCAGAGTGGGTTTGTTTGATTAGACTATCATGTTTCCAGAGTGTATCCAGAGTGAATACATACTGAAACCAGAGTGTATTCGAACCATTTAAAAAAAAACATTTTAAATACTTTTGAATTGCCTTTCTTATGGGCATTTAATATTGCAAATCGTTTCTCTTACTCAGTCTCAAGAGAAGCTAGAGTTAATGTATCCTGAAACTGAGTGTATCCAGAGTTAATGAATGCTAAATAAAAAAATTCAACCAAAATTTATTACTTTTAAAATATTCAAGAGCATTTATGGAGTACAACAATAACTGCTTTTTATTACCTGAAACGTATTTGTTGTTTCTGGATTATGAAAAAAATTATTTAAGGAATTAAAAATATTAAACATTGATGTCACATTGTAATATAGGATATACGATTCTACTATCAAAAGAGGCACTTGTCACTCTGTCGGATAATAGAGAAGTTCCCGTGATAGAGTAAATCTCAAGTTTGGAATATAACAGTTCTGAAATATATTTGTTATAAGGGACACCACAAAAAGCTGGGCTCCCTTCCTCCATGTGTATATTGTCTCCCAAGAAATAATTCTACTTTTATGGAGGAAGGGAAATAACCAGCGCTAGATAGCCGCAGCCGGTGTAATTCAGTGCTTGTTACTATATTGCGCCCAGTTTCTTGTGGTGTCCCTGGTAACGAATATATTTCAGAACTGTTATATTCCAAACTTGAGAACTACTCTGGCACGGGTGCTCTTCTGTTATCCGACAGAGTGACAAGTGCCTCTTTTGACGGTAAAATAATAATATCCTAAATTATAATGTGACAACAATGTTTAATATTTTTATTTCCTTGAATAATTTTTTTTATAATTCAGAAACAAGAAGTACGTTTCAAGTAATAAAAAGAAGTTATCTTTGTATTCCCTAAATGCTCTTGAATATATTGAAAGTAAAAACTCCGGTTAAATTTTATATTCAGTGCTTATTTACCCTGGATACACTCTGGAAACACTCTAGTGTCAGTATGTATGCACTGTGGTTACACTACGGTTTCAGTATTTATTCACTCTGAAAACATGATGGTCAAATGGAACAAACCTACTCTGGAAACACGCTGGAAATAGCATGACTGTATGCTTCCATTTTCACTCTGTTTTCAGAGTGTTTCCAGAGTGGGCTCGAAGTCGCAAGAGTTCTAGGGAAGACATACTTATTTTCGTGTTCTTCGAGCTTGACTAACCCGATGCATTAATGAGCATTTTGGACCTTAAAGAGCTCAAAAAGGCATTTACGATAATGTTTTAAGCTTCTCGAACTCGCAAATAGTCAAAATTTTTGGAGCTAGTCCGCAGGGTTCCCGTTTTCCCAGATTTTTTTTTTAATTTTCATTGATTTTTTTTTTTTTTTTTTTTTTGCGGAAAGTTGAAAAGTTTTTTCATTCAAGTTAACATAATTTGTGAACTTAAAAAATTACTATTTCTTCTATTATATTCTTATTTCTATTTCCATTGTATTACTATGACATAACGATAATAAAACAGTGATTATGAACGCCTAATATAGAATTTGTAATTGTGTTCTACTTAATTACTATTAAATTACGCACTAAACACTTCCTTGAATATTATTTATTAAATAAAATTTATGAAAATAATCATCCGATTTACTTTATAATTTAAATTTTAAATTAAAGAATTTCATATGGTTCTTAATTTTAAATTAAATAAATTTTTCATCAATTCGAAGCTGTAGCTAATTTCATGCTCCTTTTTCTTTTTCTTCTTCTTCATATTTTAAACTTTAATTATATTAAGTGTTGAGATATTACGTTATGTATTTTTTTTTTATAAAGACTGTGTTATTTCACCTCAACTATTATGAATAATGAAAAAGGATATTTATAGATGGTGCAATAATGTCTCAGCATAGTCGGTAATAAATTAATCTTTTACAATGAAACTAAAATAACGTAAGCTTACTTTTCATTTAAATACTTTAAATATTTTGTTTTAATTTTGAATTACTGGTAATAAAGTCATTTTTGATTTTATTACATTTCACTTATCATTGAAAAATTAATTTTCATTTTTTAAAATTTACGCACATTTATTTGTAATTTTATATTTAAAATCATATTAAAAACAGAAGATCATATAATAAATGTCTGATAATATTTATTGATCATGTTTCTTGTACATAAGAATATACTTGCATTGATGAGCGGAAATTAGTGATGGTAAAAAGTGAAAGTAAGTCAAGCATTGTTTAGGAAGCCTTAACGGCTCTTCAGTGATTCTCAATACCACTTATCATTATAATCATCATCATAAAAAACTTGAAATAAGCGGAACATGAGAACAATATTTCAAAAGAAAAAAAACACATTCAACAAACGATTAACCCAGTTGACCAGTCCTAGAACTTATTGCTACCTGCTCGTCTCATTAGTTCAAAAACATTAGACGCATATTTTTGAGCTCTCCGACAAGATTTTAAAAAATCTTAGAGAATCCGAAATTGCCCATCCAGTCACTCATGTCTATCCTAAAAAAGTTGGTGTTATGTCACCGCTTATAGTCATCATGGCAACGGTTGCCAAGGAGACTGTTGTCATCGCAACAGTTGCCATGGGGAATGTTGTCATGGCAACGGTTACTATGAGATAGTTGGTCATGTTTACGGCTAATAAAGACAATAGGCATCCACAATTAATATTCTTCATAGCGACTTTTTCATGAAGAGTGTGGAAGATAGTTATCAAAACATTACAAAAGGTAAAAAAAAAATGAGCGAGTGTCAGCGTGCAAAAGCTTTTTAGTTATAGCAAAAAATAAAAATAAACAATTAACGATTAAAATGTAAAAATGATCAAGTAATCAGAACTCTTATTCCCGTTATTTGAATTTTTCATTGATTTACGACATAACAACTTTTGAACGTTATGAACAGTATTGTTTAGTAGTAGACTCTTCCGGCTACGAAAATTGCGAGTTCGGGAAGTTATTATTTTTACCCCAATTCTCAAAAATCGAGTTTTCATCAAATGTTGACGTTTTGAGATCCTAAGAAGCTATCCTGACGTTTTCAGAAAGCTGTGTATATGTGTGGCCGTAAACCTCTCATATTGTTTTAATAAATTAACCAATCTAGATAGTTCTTGTGGCATTCAAAAAAGTTATTTCGAACTTAGAATCATGAAAGTTTGAGCATCAGGGTTGGTATTTCATAAGCGTACTTGTAACGGTTATCTTAATTTTGTCTCTATCTATGGAAGATTTTCCTATAACAACATGGGAACTACTCTATACATTATGTAAAGTAGTTCTCATAATTATAAGGACATTTTGAGTTAGTAAGGAAATGTTTCCTGTAATATGTATTACGAATAATTGTCATATGTCATTATGATACGTTTTTCTAATTCAGTATTATTGCACATTCTTTTCACCTTTTTCAAACCTCAAAAAATTGATTAATTTTCAAATTTCAAGAGTTTCGGGAAGTGCTTTAATAATTATCTAAATTGATTAACTTATGTCAAAGATGTTGTGTATACACACGACAAACCTTTACACTCTCATGTACACGCCTACATATAAACAAGCACATACATAGTTTTTGTTTACCTAAAAATGGCCGAAAACAGTCGTTGAGATATTTGAAGGTTAACACCTGTTGAATTAAAATAATTCCGAAAAATTGCAGACAACTCTTATAACTATTAAATTTCTCATAATTTATAGTATAATATATAATCGCAGATCTAGAGATAAAAAGATGCAAATTATCTAAATAATAATTAATTTTGATACTGTCGCTTTCACCAGGTTTGGCATTGAGCATTCCACTCGGTCGCTCCGAATGACGATCTAAAGAAGAAAAAAAAAAAGAAGGGAGTAGAGCTGAGATTTCATTTAAGCAAAGAGAAGGGATATTGTATGTAGACGGTATAACTCAACTTTCTTATGTTGCTTTTCCTCTGAATATAATGTGGTGCTATAATAAGTGCTGCGGCCTTCACCGTTCATTGGCGCTTATTATGCAATCCGTTGCTTGCATGACATCAGAGAACATCCGGGGATCCCTGGATTTTCCTCAATTAATAAGTTTTCATTGTATCGTTAATTTAGTTTATAAGACATATCTTGAAAATTAACTTGCGGTAAATAATTTTAAAAGTTTCTATATACAATTATGCTGAATAGAGAGTTCAGAAAAAATTACTGTAAAGCTAAAACAATTACAACGATTTGAAAATATACTGATTTGGCTTTTTTGTATAATATTATACTAATTCTTACTTATGCTACAGTGTAAAAAATGTGCTGAGTAAATGCGGAGTGAATGATTTTTTATTTATAAGAAAATATATTTCTCTTGGAGTACATTTTACCTTGAAGGGGAATTTTATATTTATTTAATTTATAAAAGAATCTCAGTGGGGTAAAATACGAGATAAAAATTATTAATTCTCAAACAAATGATTTATTTCTTACATTCCCTAATACCTTATTTTAAATTAATATAAATTCATTATTGCATTACTAGATCAAATTTTATAACATATATACAGTAGGGTGGCGCAAAAAAACCGACTATTTTTTTTTTTCGAGTCTCTTATGAAAATTTGTTGCTTTACGATGTTTTAAGAAGCCTCTTAGGTATTTTAACGTTCGTATGATTAGTTGTAATTTGTTAAATTTATTTCTTTGATTGCGCTATTTAATACTAAGTTCTATGGCATGATTATTTTTATAGTCAGAGAAGAAAAAGTTAATTTTGTTCTGAAAAATACTTTTTAAAGTTTTATTTTTTTAGACGTGCTCATTTTCTCTTATATTAAAATAAATTTTTTTCGCGGGGTCATTTTGATTCATGTTGAATTTTTTAAGTAAAACTTCTTTAGGCGCGACTAGGAGATAACTAGATGACAATGCAACGGAAGTCCGTTACGGCTATATGGTGTCACGTTCCTGTACCATCCGGTTTTTAAATATTTTTGATTTTGTCAATAAATAGTTTATAAACAAATCAATCAAATGCTTTTGTAAAAAAAAATTAATTACTCGAGTAAAAACAGAATTTGGCCGCACCACCGCCGAAGCACCGCTGCACGGCATTTTAATCGCCAAAGCACCGCCGCACCATGACTGTGACCATTTGAATTTTTTTATGGTCGCTGAAGCACCGCCGCAACATAGCCGCGACTGTTCAAGTAAAAGTGGGTTTGCTGCACTACCGCCGCACCACCACCGAACTTAATCTATGATATATATTTCAATTTACATTGCCGCATCATCCTACACTACAGCTGTGACCTATCATTGTCATAGCCATATATACACACAGAAAAGAAAGTTATCTTGAGTAAAGAAAATATTTTTGAAGACAAACGTTTTCGGAAACCAAGTCAAGATTTCCTTGAGCCAAGAGAATTTGTCTTGGTTCAGAACAATTTGTCTTAGTCGGAGAGGATTTCTACTTTAACTGAGAAAGTTTAGGTCTCCAAAAAAATTTTCTTGTATCAAAAATATTTACCTTCAGTCGAGAATTTTTTTTTTTCTGTGCACACACCCACATATATATATATATATATGTACGTTCGTTTACGTCCAATATTTATTAATTTGAATGTTTATTCATTAGTTGTATCAATTTATCCACTGTTTTTTGTCAGTGTGCAGCGGTGCTTCAGCTATGGTGCGGCGGTATAAAATTCAAAAATTTGAAACGTTCGGCTGTGGTGCGGCGGTGTTGGGAGATTTTTTTCAAAGTGTGCGGTGGAATTTTCCGCCAAATGGCGGTGGTGCGGCGATATGGTGCGGACACCGTGCAGCGGTTGTTTGGCGATCGACTTAAAATCATTTTTTTGTCAAAAAATTAGAATTTCATTTTTACTCGGGTAATAAAAAATATTAAATTGAAAATATTAATTTAAATAATAATAAATAAATAATAATTAAAAAAAAAGAGAGTGCGTGTAACATTCACACGCGATTGAAGTCAAACTTTATGATATTGTACGAGATGGCGATTAAGTTAAAAATAAATACATCATATTGGAATTTAAAAAACCATTCATTAACGATGTAACACTAATAGTAATATACAAATTTATATTAACGTTGACCACTATACATTTTAAAACAATAATTTAATTACAGTGAACAATAATCTAGTTACAGTGAATTTAACCGTAATTTTTAAAGAAAATTTCTTTCCACGTATCATACTTTAAATGTGATATGATTGGTTTATGATAACTGGAATGAGAAACATAAATTCTACTCTGCAAATTTTCTAAATTTCTTGAGAAAACTGCATCAATATAGTCGTGTCATATCTTGTTGTTGATTTTAAACTGGAGAATTACTCATCGTTAAATTTAGTTTATCACCTAAGAAATCAATCAATGGTCGAGATTCTTCTGAACAAAAATTAACATTTAAATCTCCAGCAAGAATTAATGGTATCTCACGGTAATTAGTATTTAAAAGACTTGGACCTCCATTAGAGAAGTTAAGTAATTGCTGATGACTAAATTTTATGATATTCGATACAGTTTTATTTGGAGAAATGTAAAGAACAGCACTGTCGCAGCACAAGCGCTGAACTAAAAAACCGGGAGCGGGAACTCATCGTAACACTAACACAATCATAATTCACTCACACACGTAAAATCTGTTTTATGATTGGCGCTATCCCCACACAGCTCACACCATGATCCATTGAGGCCCCAAAGCATTAAAGGGTTAAATTATTGTTTTAAAATGTATAGTGGTCGACGTTAATATAAATTTGTATATAACTATTAGTGTTAAATCGTCGATAAATGGTTTTTCAAATTCTCATATGATGTATTTATTTTTAACTTAATCGCCATCTCGTACAATATCAAAGAAGTTTTACTTCAATCGCGTGTGAATGTTACACCCACTCTCTTTTTTTTTATTCAATTTTTGCTAATCTGCAGTATAATTTTTACAAATCGTAAAATTTACAATATTGATTGTAAGAATCTACTGAAAAATGGAACTTTCCATTATTAATAGTAATTTTTGGTTTGGATTGTAAATTTCTCTTCGGAAGGTAATTTTTATTTGAAGACTATAAATATTAGCTAATTTTGAGCTCCGTTATTTTCTGTGGAGAAAATTAAATTAGTATGAGATCATAATGTAATCGCTATTACGACCAGTTATAATTATAGGACGTACAGGTATGATTGAAACATCTTAAGTAATAAAAGAAATGCTTTAAAAATATAAAATAGCTGATAAATTTACAGGTTATTTTGTTCACAATAAAATTCAAGTAACAAAATTGTATTATAATGGGAAACGCATAAGTTATTTAGAATGAAAACCATATTTTTAATATTTTTTGATTCCATTAGAATTTTTAAGACTATCAAATTATTGGGAGAAATGGTCAAAACATTTTAGTTTTAATGTTATATGAACTTCAACAGTAAATAGAAACTGATTTTTTCGAAATATCGTGAAAATTTCAAACAGCTATTACTTCAAAACTATTTAAACGATTCAGCTCATTTTCGAACTTGATCAAGGTAATCGCCTATAGAATAAGTGTCAAAAATTTAATTAAGATCCGTTAAGAACTGTGGGTGATATCGTAATGACAAGACCAGCGATAATCATAGGGAGTAGAGATACATTTGATACATCATAAGTAATAAAAGAAATACTTTTAAAATATAAAATAGCTGTGAAATTTATTGGTTATTTTGCGCATAATAAAATACAACTGATAAAACTGGATCATAATGGGACATGAATAAATAATGTGGAATGAAAACCATATTTTCATCATTTTTTGATTCCATTAAAATTTTCAAGGCTATAAAATTATTGGAAGAAATGGTCTAAATATAAAGTTCAAAGTCACAAATTAAAGCTTATTAGTCAAGCTTTAAAATACTTTTTACAGAAATTATTTATGAGTTTTAGTTCTAAAGTTATATGGACTGTAAAAGTGATTAAAAACAGTTTCTTTCGAAAAATCCTTAAAATTTCAAACAGCCATAACTTCTAAACTAATCGACCGATTTAGCCCATCTTCGAACTTAACCGCGGTAATTACATATAAAATAATTGTAGAAAGTTTTATTAAGATCGGATAAGAATTGTAGACGCAATCGTGTCCTTAAAAGTTGGGTCTATTACATAAATATATATATATATATATATATGCATATATAATACAATAAAAAGATTAGTACTATAGTAAGCTAACAATTTTTTTTATTGTAAAATGTTAAAATGCATGTATCTCATGAACAGTGGACTTTAGCAATATAAGTGTTATGAGCAATTTTGTAGAGCGTAAAATTTCCTAAACGATTGGTTCTATGCATATTTGTTGTAAGATGAACCATTTCTTCACAATTAACAAAAATAACTGAAAAAAGTGAAAATTTGTCTTTCGGAGCTAATAAAATCGACGTGGATTGAGTTAGACCAAAATCATCGTATACACTTTTAAAAAGCAACAAATACTCTACAAATAAAAACTGATTTCAAAACGATAGCTCAAAATCGGGCTAAGTTATAGTAATTTTAAAGAAAAGTTATTCGATTTACAGACTATTTAAATGGGAAAACTTTGATGCTCGATAGGAAGTACACTGATAAAAATAATCGCTAGCAGCTAGCGATTATTTTTTTTAGCAGCTAGCGATTAAAAATCGTTAGCTGCAAGCGATTTTTCCGCTAGCCGCTAGCGATTTTTTCGATAGTAACTGGTGCGGTGGAATTTTAACTCAGTGTGAGTGTTATCTTATACACAGTTCGGTGTTATTAGCTCAAAACTCATACATCGTTCGATCATGAGATTTGTAGGGCGAGGGGACACTGAGACAAAATGGGCTACTGGAGTAAAATGCCCCCCCCCCCTCTAAAATTTTTCTAATGTGAGTTTACCAGCTCGTTTCTCTTTTTTAGGTAGATTTTTAAAAAATCTAACTATTGTATTTGTCCTCATGGTCGATTTTACAAGGAATTTCGTCATAAGCTATCATAATAAGTTAAGTAGAGTTCCAAAATACCATTCGTTGAAAAATTTAAACATGTATATATATATATATATATATATATATATATATATATATATATATATGTAATGGACCCAACTTTTGAGGACACGATTGCGTCTACAATTCTTATTCGATCTTAATAAAACTTTCTACACTTATTTTATATGTAATTACCACGGTTAAGTTCGAAGATGGGTTGAATCGGTCGATTAGTTTAGAAGTTATGGCTGTTTGAAATTTTAAGGATTTTTCGAAAGAAACTGTTTTTAATCACTTTTACAGTCCATATAACTTTAGAACTAAAACTCATAAATAATTTCGGTAAAAAGTATTTTAAAGCTTGACTAATAAGCTTTAATTTGTGACTTTTAACTTTATATTCAGACCATTTCTTCCAATAATTTTAAAGCCTTGAAAATGTTAATAGAATCAAAAATGTTGAAAATGTGGTATTCATTCCACATAACTTATGCTTGTCCAATTATGTAACTGAAGTTTCGAACGTTCATTGAACAAAACTAGATTTTGAAGATTTTACTATATTAAAACTCAGACTTTAGAAAAATATGAATTAAAACAACAGTAATTAATGTATTAGACCCATCGAAGGCATCGACCCCACTCCCATTTGTCGGAACCATCCCTACAGCCAAGTTGTAGATATTTTTGAATGTGCAGGTACGAAGACCCCTCCAAAACGGTTTGGTGAGTATACCAGGCATGCCCTATGAACTCGTGAGAAATAAAGACCCCACTCCCATTTGTCGGAACCATCTGCACGGCCAAGTTGTACGCGGAGAGAAAAATATCGTCAGAATAACTATCCAATGTATCCTCAAATGCCGTATTGTCAGAATAACGATTCGTATACTTAATTTAGGAATGATCTCATCATAATTTAATGATCTATAGTATCACTAAAATAAATATACGTATTTAGGTTAGGATAGCTATTTGTTTATTTAGTTTGACAATACGATGGTTCCGACAAATGGGTGTGGGGTCTAAATTTTCCAGGAGTTCATAAGACTTGCCTGGTACACCCACCATATCGTTTTGGAGGGGTCTTCGTACTAGCACATTGAAAATATCTACAACGCGGCCGTGTAGATGGTTCCGACAAATGGAAGTAGAGTCTATATTTTTTACGAGTTCATAAGACATTCCTGGTATCAGTCTTGGGCAAAAAAAGAATTTTCATTATTAATTATTCAATTAAACAAAACATTATAATTAATAGTGTAATTATAACTAATTTTTCAATAAATTAATAATAATTCAACACAAAAAAAAAATCAATGAATTTAATTAAAATTTATGCATAGACGTATTATTAATTGAAAAAAAAATTATTACTTATTGAAGATCCATTACTAATTACAGAAAAAAATCTGTCTTTTAAATTATGATTTTACAAACTTATTCAGAGCTTGGAAATTAGAAAAAAAATTTTTGAATTTTTAACAAAAATTAGAAAAGTGTACCGGCTAATTCTTTAATACCCAAACAATTTACAATACATGCGATGCATTAATAATTTTTTTTTCTAATTAGAAATATATGTTCGCTAATTAATAATTTTTGTCAAAAAATTAGTATTTATTTTTAACTAAATACTAATATTTCTAAAAAAATTAGAATTTATTTTCAGCTAATTACTAATTTTTTTTTTAAATTAGAATCTATTTTCAGCTAATTACTGATTTTTTTTTTAAGAATTTAAAGTTATTTTCGGCTAGTTATTAACTTATCAGACAAATAAGGAGTTTTTTTTCTGCTCATTGTTTAGTTTTTCTGAAAAATAAAACATTTCTTTGCATTGAAAAGTAATAAACTTCCGCGAATAATTACTAATTTTTTGGAAATTATTAATTGAAGAAAATTTAGTTCTAGTTTTTAAGAAAATAAAAATTATTGAAAAAGAAATATCTAATTGCTTTTGAATTGAATAATTATCAGATATAAGTATGAAATTTTTCTAAAATTTAGAAATTATTGTTAACAAAATGATAAATACTCAGTTAATTATTAATTATATAATCAATAATTGTTGAATTTTTTTGCAATTGAAATTTTTTTTTCAGATAATTTTAATTGATGTTTCAATTAAAATTATCAATATTCAAATTTTTTATTTCGAGATATTTAATGAAATAAATTAAAAAAATATTAATTTTTTGAAAAAATTCGCAATAATTTCTAATACGTTATTAATTAATTGGAAAATTAATTATTTAAGCGGAAAATAGTAATGAAAATACTATTTTTGCCCAACCCTGCCTAGTATACCCACCAAACCGTTTTGGAGGGGTCTTCGTACCTGCACATTCAAAAATATCTACAACTTGGCTGTAGGGATGGTTCCGACAAATGGGAGTGGGGTCTAAATTTTCCACGAGTTCATAAGACTTGCCTGGTACACCCACCAAACCGTTTTGGAGGGGTCTTTGTACCTGCACATTGAAAAATATCTCCAACTTGGCCGTAAAGATGGTTCCGACAAATGGGAGTGGGGTCTAACTTTTCCTCGAGTTCATGAGACTTGCCTGGTACACCCACCAAACCGTTTTGGAGGGGTCTTCGTACCTGCACATTCAAAGTTATCTACAACTTGGCTGTAGGGATGGTTCCGACAAATGGGAGTGGGGTCTAAATTTTCCACGAGTTCATAAGACTTGCCTGGTATACCCACCAAACCGTTTTGGAGGGGTCTTCGTACCTGCACATTCAAAAATATCTACAACTTGGCTGTAGGGATGGTTCCGACAAATGGGAGTGGGGTCTAAATTTTCCACGAGTTCATAAGACTTGCCTGGTACTCCCACTATAACGTTTTGGAGGGGTCTTCGTACTAGCACATTGAAAATATCTACAACTTGGCCGTGCAGATGGTTCCGACAAATGGGAGTGGGGTCTAAATTTTCCACGTGTTCATAAGACATGCCTTGTATACCCACCAAACCGTTTTGGAGGGGTCTTCGTACCTGCACATTCAAAAATATCTACAACTTGGCTGTAGGGATGGTTCCGACAAATGGGAGTGGGGTCTAAATTTTCCACGAGTTCATAAGACTTGCCTGGTACACCCACCATATCGTTTTGGAGGGGTCTTCGTAACAGCACATTGAAAATAACTACAACTTGGCCGTAAAGATGGTTCCGACAAATGGGAGTGGGGTCTAAATTTTCCACGAGTTTATAAGACATGCCTGGTATACCCATTATATCGTTTTGGAGGGGTCTCCGTACCAGCACATTCAAAAATATCTACAACTTGGCCGTGCAGATGGTTTCGACAAATGGCAGTGGGGTCTAAATTTTCCACGAGTTCATAAGACTTGCCTGGTACACCCACCATATCGTTTTGGAGGGGTCTTCGTACCTGCACATTCAAAAATATCTACAACTTGGCCGTGGAAGTGGTGCCGACAAAGCGGAGTGGGGTCGATGCCTTCGATGGGTCTAATACATTAATTACTGTTGTTTTAATTTATATTTTACTGAAGTCTGAGTTTTAATATAGTGTAATCTTCAAAATCTAGTTTCGTTCAACGAACGTTCGAAACTTCAGTTACATGTCCAATTAAAATCCAGTTTCGTCAGTTGTATTTTGTTGTGCACAAAATATCCTGTAAATTTCACTGCTATCTTATATTTTAAAAGTATTTCTTTTATTATTTATGATGTATCAAATGTACCTTCAATCCTGATGATTATCGCTCGTCTTGTCATTACGATAGCGCCCACACTTCTTATCGGATCTTCATGAAATTTCTCACACTCATTTTATAGGCGATTACCTTGATCAAGTTCGAAGATGAGCTGAATCGTTCAAATAGTTTTGAAATTACGGCTGTTTGAAATTTTTATGATTTTTTGTAAAAATCAGTTTTTAATCACTACGAAAGCTTATATAACTTCAAAAATAATATTCATAGACAATTTCTGTAAAAAGTATCTGAGAGCTCGTCTAATAATCTTTAATTTATGACCTTAAGCTTTATGTTTTGACTATTTCTTCCAATAATTTGATAGCCTTGAAAATTTTAATGGAATCAAAAAATGTTGAAAGTACTGTTTTCATACTACATAACTTATGCATTTTCCATTATCAAACAATTTTGTTACGTGTATTTTATTGTGAACAAAATAACCTGTAAATTTTACAGCTATTTCATGTTTCAAAAGTATTTCTCTTATTATTTATGATGTTCCAATCGTACTTGTACGTCCTATAATTATAACTGGTCTTGCCATTGTAACAGCGATTACGATTATGATCTAATACTTATTAAATTTCTAATACTTTATTTATGTAAAGCTTAGTTTGGTCAATTACCTATATAATGTTATGTCAAATCAACTATCTGAAGTTCTCTATCGAAAATAGTCGTTGTCTTTTTTTACCTTCATATAAAAAAAATCCTGAGACGTTGGGAAAAACGGGCCCCCAACAAAACTCAATGTATTTTTCTCGCTTGATTTACAATTTGAAAGTTTTACTATGAATTTAGTATAAAAGAGTTGATAGTGAAGATTTGAACTCGAAAATGACTTAATTCAAAGTTTTCTGTTGAATTACTATTCAATTAATTCGAAAAAGTTTAGGAACCCGTTTGGCTAAATATATTCTTAGGTTTTCTAAGTCTAGGTAGCCCATTTTACACCCCCCCCCCCAACACTTCCCATGTTAAAATTTTGGGGGCCCATTTTACCCCCATATATTTCGAAGGATTCAAAATTTCAGGGGGCTCATATTGCCCCCCTCACTCTACAGATCTTATGATCAGACAGTGTATGAGTTTTGAGCTAATAACACCGAACGGTGTATAAGATAACACTCACACTGAGTTAAAACTCCACCGTGCTAGTTACTATCGAAAAAATCGTTAGCTGCTAGCGTAAAAATCGCTGTCAGCGAGCGATTTTTAATCGTTACCTGCTAACAAAATAATCGCTAGCGGCTAGCGAAAAAATCGCTTCCAGCAAGCGATTATTTTTTTCGGTGTACTTCAAATTAAAATTAAGAGCTGAAATTTTCAGGGAATTTTTCTTTTAACATAAATAACAAAATTTTCTTGTCTCTGCTAAAAAAAAAATCTGGGCGTCGGTTGGCCCTGCAGGCCAGCCCCAAAACTTCCCGCTGTTTTCGACCTAAAAAAGCTCGAAAACATTAGTGTAGATATATTTTCGAGCTCTTCGAGCTCGAAAATGCTATCACATGCGAATTTTTTTTTACGATCTTCTCAAGCTCTAACAAGTTGCCTGTTATGCTGAAGTTTGAAAATTTATATAAGAATCAAGAATTGTTAATGAAGCGGTTTTTAAAATTTAATCCCTGATTATGATGAATAAAATAAGTGTATTCAGGCAGAAATCAATGCCAGGGATTCAAATCAAGATTTAAATGAGTTTTGACTCATGTGAGAAACAATCAAATATGAAATATCCGAGAAAAATATTAAAAACTACGTTTTATCGATTTTATTGTTGTTAGTATGATTTAAACTAAAAACCAAGTTCGATGACGTAATGTATCGAAAGTAACCATATGAAAGATGAGTTGGTATGACTTCAGACACATTTTAGTAGGTTATATTATGATTTATCCGGGAAAAATAACATAAAATGTTATTTTTTTTAACTTTTCAATGCCGATATCTTTCGAACTAATTGATCGATTTTGACGTTTGAGGTGGCAATCGGTGCGTTTTATTGAATTCTAGAGCTGATTAAAATTTGGAATCGATCGCGTCAGTCGTTTCGAAAATATTTAGAAAAAACCGTTCTTCACCATTTCTTTCTCCCGCGATAACTCTCGAACGAATTATCCGATTTTGATGTTTGAGGTGGCAATCGACGCGTTTTTTTGAGTACTAGAGCTGATTAGATTTTGAAGTCGATCGTATGAGTCGTTTCTGAGAAATCAATAAAAAACTAAAAAAAAACAATTTTTTTTTTTCGTAATTCGAAGATATTTTCGAGTCTATTTGATCAAATGATCTGAAATTCTCAGGAAAGTTGATGGCCAACATGCTCTTTCAATCGCCGCACACACACACACACACGCACGCACATACACACACACATACATACATACACACACTCGGACATCATTCCGAAAATAGTCAAAATAGCTTCCTAGGACCTCAAAACGTCGACATCTGATGAAAACTCGATTTTCGGAAATCGGGGTGAAAACAATAACTTCCCGAAATTTTCGAAAATCGTCGATTTTCTTAGCGGGAAGTTAAAAAAATGTTCGTTTTAAATGGAGCACCCTAATATATATATATATATATATATATATATATATATATATATATATATATATATATATATTCGGGTGCTTCGTTTGAACCGACTATTTTTTATTTTTCGCTCCCATCCCGGAATTTTGTTGGAAGTACTCCAAAAAAAATTCCCTGAGAGTTTGAGCCCTTAAAATTAATATTAAGTACTCGAATACAGCGTGTGAAGCTTTCCCATTTAAAATATACGTAAACTTTGGTTTTTATTTTTTAAACTTTTATAATTCCGCGGCATTTTATGATATCATCTCGCCCAAAGCCGGGATTTTCTCAGAATTAAATGTACTACCAAAAAGTCCAGTGTTGCGAAGTCGTAACTCATACGGGTGGGGTAGTACGGACCACTAAACCGAACTCTTTCATAGAATTCTTGTTTTTTTCTTATTATCTCATAAACAACTAGACCTACAAAAAAATTGTAAAAGATGATTTTATAGGAAATTTACTCTCCTACAAAGAAGGTCCTTAGCGCCGAATCACTCATATTGATATTTTCTGAGATATCAATTATTGAAGTTTAAGTAGCATTGAATTCCCATAAAATGTCAAATCAAATCTTAGAAAATATTGATTTTTTATTTGACCAATATCTCAGAAAATGTCAATCTGAGTGATTCGGTGCTAAGGACCTTTTCTGTAGGAAATTGAATTTCCTATAAAATTGTCATTTGCATTTTTTCTGTGGGTCTTGTTGTTTATGAGATAATGAGAGAAAAAACAAGAATCCTATGAAAAAATTCGATTTAGCGGTCCGTACTACCCAACCGGTATGAGTTACGACTTCGCGACAATGGACACTTTTGTAGTACATTTAATTCTGAGAAAATTCTGACTTTGGGCAAGATGGTTTCATAAAATGCCACGGAGTTATAGAAGTTTAAAAAATAAAAACCAAAGTTAACGTGTATTTTAAATGGGAAATCTTCACACGCTGTGGTCGAGTACTTAATATCAATTTTAAGGGCTCAAACTCTCAGGGAATTTTTTTTGGAGTACTTCCAACAAAATTTCGGGATGGGAACGAAACAAAAAAAAATAGCCGTTTCAAACGAAGCACCCTAATATATATACATACATGTATAAATTTTTCAACGAATGATATTTTTGAACTCTACTCAACTAATTATGATAGCTTATGACGAAATTCCTTAAAAAATCGACCATGAGCACAAATACAATAGTTAGATTTTCGATAAAATCTACCTAATAACTTCCTAAATTTCGGAAAATCGTCGATTTCGATAGCGGAAGGTTAATAACTATGAAATGAATACAAAGCCATTGTTTTTCTGTTAACTCACTCCAGATATGAAAGTTCTCAGTATCGATGCCGGTAATATAAGAAATGTAGTACATGGCACGTGATAACACACGATTTCAGACTTCGGATGAAATCAGCCTCACTTTTGACTCAGATAGTCATCTGCACCCTCATCTGAAATCGTCTTGTTTTATTTCTTACCACGCAGTGTAATATTTATTAACAAGATTTAAGGAAATTTTTTATATTAAAGGCAGGAAAAAATCAATAAACATAATTATTTCTATCTTTATAACTCTATATGTGTGATAAAACGAGTTTAGATTAATGTGGTGCGGCGTATTTAGTATCTGATTGAAGTTGTAATTAAAATGTAGTCTGAGAAAAGATATTATTGAACTAAATATGAACATGATTTTTCCTACTTTTTTTTTCTTCTTTCTGCTGGCTAACTCTGGCCAGTTTTAAAAGGACAATTAAGGAGTTGAAAAAATCCTTGCTAGTCATCTCGATCTCTTCCAGGTTGAGTTCAATAACCCCCTTAAGCTAAGAATTTGGTGCAGGTGAGGAGGTCCCTTGAGGGGCGTCTAAGCCTGTTGAGTAAAAGGAACAAAAGCACCGACTTGTGTTCTATTCGTGTATTTTTTATTTGATTCTTCGGACAACGAACTAGAGGGCTACATCTAATACACCGAACTTTTATTCTTCACATATACGCTGGGAACTAAAAAACATGCGCCAGGTATAAAATAAAATCTATATATTTAGGGATAAATTATTGGAAACCATATATGGGATATAGGGCATAAGATTCGTAGAAATCGATCCAGGCACCTGCCCTTGGCGAAAAAGAATAATATTATCAAGGAACTATATATATATATATATATATATATATATATATATATATATATATATATATATATATATATATATATATATATCTATATATATATATATATATATATATATATATATATATATATATATATATATATACCTATTAGACTGTTTCAAAAAAAATAACTATTTTTTTTTTCTTCATTATATCGAAAATATTGTTAGAAATGACGAAAAAGACATACTGTGAAAGTTTGAGCTCTTAATATTAATATTAACAACTGCCGCATCGCAATTTTCTATTTCCCGTTTAAATAACATGGGAAAATTTATTTTTTAAGCTTTGGAATTTTGTAGCTCATGGTGGGACCAATATTTCAAAATGTTCAAGACATATTCTTATGGGAAATTTGACGCTCTACAAAAAAGGACTCTTATAATTTTTCGATATTTTTATTTCTTCAAAAGTTATTCAAAGTTAAAGTTAGATTGATGATAAATTTTTACATTTTCTGAATTTTCTGACGCAACCATCAAATTTATGGGAAAATTTTATTGGACATTTTTTGTAGAGCATTTCATTTCCTATAACTTATCTCTGAGAAAATTTTTGATATTTCTCACAAGTCGTAAGTTATTTGCAATTAACTGAAAATTTTTTTAAATAATCTAAATTTTGTTGCATAAAATTAATTATATTAAATTTTCAGTTAATTGCAAATAACTTACGACTTGTGAGAAATATCAAAAATTTTCTCAGAGATAAGTTATAGGAAATGAAATGCTCTACAAAAAATGTCCAATAAAATTTTCCCATAAATTTGATGGTTGCGTCAGAAAATTCAGAAAATGTAAAAATTTATCATCAATCTAACTTTAACTTTGAATAACTTTTGAAGAAATAAAAATATCGAAAAATTATAAGAGTCCTTTTTTGTAGAGCGTCAAATTTCCCATAAGAATATGTCTTGAACATTTTGAAATATTGGTCCCACCATGAGCTACAAAATTCCAAAGCTTAAAAAATAAATTTTCCCATGTTATTTAAACGGGAAATAGAAAATTGCGATGCGGCAGTTGTTAATATTAATATTAAGAGCTCAAACTTTCACAGTATGTCTTTTTCGTCATTTCTAACAATATTTTCGATATAATGAAGAAAAAAAAAAATAGTTATTTTTTTTGAAACAGTCTAATACCTATACATAACTACATGTTCGTAGTTTTAGCGTTAAGTCTGTATAAATGATAATCAATTAAAATCTTTTGAGCGGATCTTGAAAATAAATATCAAACAAATGTACAATACTTGATTTGGTGTGATTATTTACAGGGACAACTAGAAAAATCGATACAAAGGTACAAGGAAACTGATTAATATTCATTTTTTCTTTTATATAAAATTCATATATATATTTTTTGTGTGTGTTTATACCATAAATTTTGGTTAAATTGTTAAATCTAGAACGGAAAGCCGACCCATCTGTCGAGTTTCTAGAAAATACCATTCAGAAAATAATTACTTTCAGGTATTTTGTGAAGGCCACTTATATACGTTTAGTTTCGGTTTGGATCCTCTAATGAAGTTGAGAAGAAAATTCGAGGTTAAAAATAATGATATCAGTTTTGATAAAATCACGGAACCGAATTCGGAGACTCTTATACATGTAGATTTAATTTCTTATTTAAATATTTTTAGTAGATTTCATAGAAATCTATCTTTTGCATTTGTCCTCATGGTGGAATTTTCAAAGAATTTTGCCATAATCTATCATAATTCATCGAGTAGGTTCCAAAAATACCATTAGTTTAAAAGTATATAAATATATATATATATATATATATATATGTAATATAACGCGCCATGTTGCGACGATAGCGGCCATAATTTTTAACAGATCTTAATGAAACCTGGCACACTTATTCTATGAACGATTAGCTTGATTAAGTTCAAAGATGAGCAAAATCGGTCAATTAGTTTAGAAATGGTGGACATTTGAAATTAAAAAAAAAATGAAAAATCCTACTTTTTTGTTTTTTTTTCGTAAATAACTGTTTAACGGGTATATCTATCCTGATTATGTAAAAAGAACTTTATAGCCGATAGAAAAAGCTATATTTTCTTTTTTTTATTTTTTGTTTTACGATGATTGTTCGACTTTTAATAAGGGTTCAAAGCCACATAATTGACTCATGTTTTATTGTGATGCCATTGTTTATATTTTTGAAAATTTTAGATGGGTAATTATTAAATTATATATATTTATTAAAAGTGGAACAGTTATCGTAAAAAATCTACTTCCATTTCGGATGCCGAATAGCCTTTTTTTATTTCTTTTAGTTTCTACTTTTGAAATTTATTTCTGTAGATCGGGACCTTCATAGCTCATCATCATCAGTTTACATGAGAGAATCTTAGAAATAAAATAGGACACACGATCAAGCTGATCGTCACAGCTGGCTGGATTACACTTTTCAACTATGTTGGCATTAAGCCAACCTGATGCACGTTAATATAAGTATACACATATATATACGTGCGACGTATAGCTATTTACCTCTCTTGTATGAATACAGTTTTACACCTATACATAATCACTGTAGATTCAGGTAACTCCCAGTTTGAATGTTATAATATAGTTAATTTCTTTACTGTGCGGTATAAACTAATTTATTTTATTCTTTCTTTTAAATAAATAAATAATTATATATATATATGTAAATAAATATATGTAAATAAATAATTATATATATATATATATATATATATATATATATATATATATATATATATATATATGTATACATATGTATATTTATCCATAATGGCAATTGACTTATTTATTTTTTTTTTCAATTTTCTTTTTTGAAAGTTTTATAACAAGAATATTATCTATTCGATATATTAATCAGCCAAGCTTTAATAATTATATAAATTTAAAAATTAAGTTTGCTAGTGGTTGATCACTGATCATTAGTCATCTTTACAAAACACTGCGTAAACAAAATATTATTATTATTTTTTTTCTGGTATTCACTGCAACCCATGTCTGTTATATCGATCGATTGCCTCTGGATATTTTTTAAATATGATAAATATTTAAAACTTTAAATAAATTAATCACATAATAGCCTTGAGGTAATATTTAAAGATTAATTTGAAAGTTTTTATTAAATTTTTTTTTTATCAAAAGAATATATATGTGCACTATATAATAATAATAATTATACAGATAAGATTGAATTGTGTTTAGTTATTAAAAAATGAAGTTGATGGTTTTAAGTTTTAATAGATAAAAACAAATTCCTTAACTTTCTGTGTAATATCATTTTTAAAGTTAACTATTATTAATAAAAATATATTATGATGTTATAACTTTAGATTTATATTTTGAATATTTTAACACCATGAATATATTTTTAAATGTAAACTAAAGAAAACATTAAATTAATAATGTGTTGACCTTAAAATTTATCAGCCGTAAAGTTGAGTCGACATAGTGACCTGGGCCGGATCAGAAAGATTATGTAATATGAGTAAAAGTGTCAACGAAAGGCCATTATTAGTCTCAACGAAATTAAACTTAGCCTAGACCAATAAAAATTCAAGTTTTATGTATACATAACCTTTCTCCAAAACAGACCACCAAAGGAGAGATGTATCATTTCATCTCATCCTATAAAATTTTACGGATTTTTTTTCAAAAAATAAAATTAGACTTTTAATTACGAACAGTTTCCTAGAAATTTTTATCGGAATTTCTTTTGTGTTCTATTCTTTTTTCCATCTTAAGAAATATATAATATATATAATATAATATAGATGTTTTTTTTTAAATAAAGTGATATATAAAGCTTTTTTAACTTCCCGCTAAGAAAATTGAAAATTTTAAAAAATTCGGGAAGTTTTGGTATCTGACCGATTATCGAAAATCGAATTTCTAACAGAACTTGACGTTTTGAGGTTCGAAGAAGCTATTTTGACTAATTTCAAGATGATGTCCGAGTGTATGTATGTATGTATGTATGTATGTATGTATGTATGTATGTATGTATGTATGTATGTATGTGTATATGTATGTATGTATGTATATATGTATGTATGTATGTATGTATGTATGTAAATATCTGTAACTTTTGAACGAACAAACCGATTTGGATCGTCAAGGTGTCATTCGACATGGCTGTTCAATATCTAAAGCTGCAAAAAATTGAACTTGATCGGTAGGACCCGTTCAGAGATATTCTAATAATAAGATTTTTTCAAAAATGTTTTTTTTGGATAATTTGTAATGTGCTCGATGGTAAGATTCCAAAATCAACTGGGCTCTGAAACTTCATAAACGGCGTCGATGTTACCTCAAACATCAGAATCGGTTCATTCGTTCAAGAAAAACCGTTGTCGAAAGAATTAAAAAAAAAAAAATTTTTTTAGTATTTTCTAAATTTCTCAAAAATGACTAGGTAAATCTATTTCAAAATTTGATAAGCTGTAGAACTCATTAAAACGCGACGTTCGCCACCTTCAACGTCTCAATCCATTGATTCGTTCGAGAGATATCGTTGGAGAAAAAAATGGTAAAAAACGCTTTTTTTTTCTAAAACAAACGAATTTAAAAGTATTTTCGAGCTCGAAGAACTCGAAAATATATTCACAACAATTTTTTTAGCTCAAGGAGCACGAACACAGCAAGAAGTTTTGGGGCTGGCCCGCAGGGTTAACCGACAGACCGATTTTTTGTTGGTTTTAAGAAACTGTTTTTAATCACTTTTACAGTCCATATAACTTTAGAACTAAAACTCATAAATAATTTCTGTAAAAAGTATTTTAAAGCTTGACTAATAAGCTTTAATTTGTGACTTTGAACTTTATATTTAGACCATTTCTTCCAATAATTTTATAGCCTTGAAAATTTTAATGGAATCAAAAAATGATGAAAATATGGTTTTCATTCCACATTATTTATTCATGTCCCATTATGATCCAGTTTTATCAGTTGTATTTTATTATGCGCAAAATAACCAATAAATTTCACAGCTATTTTATATTTTAAAAGTATTTCTTTTATTACTTATGATGTATCAAATGTATCTCTACTCCCTATGATTATCGCTGGTCTTGTCATTACGATATCACCCACAGTTCTTAACGGATCTTAATTAAATTTTTGACACTTATTCTATAGGCGATTACCTTGATCAAGTTCGAAAATGAGCTGAATCGTTTAAATAGTTTTGAAGTAATAGCTGTTTGAAATTTTCACGATATTTCGAAAAAATCAGTTTCTATTTACTGTTGAAGTTCATATAACATTAAAACTAAAATGTTTTGACCATTTCTCCCAATAATTTGATAGTCTTAAAAATTCTAATGGAATCAAAAAATATTAAAAATATGGTTTTCATTCTAAATAACTTATGCGTTTCCCATTATAATACAATTTTGTTACTTGAATTTTATTGTGAACAAAATAACCTGTGAATTTATCAGCTATTTTATATTTTTAAAGCATTTCTTTTATTACTTAAGATGTTTCAATCATACCTGTACGTCCTATAATTATAACTGGTCGTAATAGCGATTACATTATGATC
The DNA here is from genome assembly GCA_030273425.1 of Microplitis manilae. NCBI lineage: Eukaryota > Metazoa > Arthropoda > Insecta > Hymenoptera > Braconidae > Microplitis > Microplitis manilae. The sequence goes on from CP092721.1 coordinate 15,595,606, forward strand.
TCATACTAATTTAATTTTCTCCACAGAAAATAACGGAGCTCAAAATTAGCTAATATTTATAGTCTTCAAATAAAAATTACCTTCCGAAGAGAAATTTACAATCCAAACCAAAAATTACTATTAATAATGGAAAGTTCCATTTTTCAGTAGATTCTTACAATCAATATTGTAAATTTTACGATTTGTAAAAATTATACTGCAGATTAGCAAAAATTGAATAAAAAAAAAGAGAGTGCGTGTAACATTCACACGCGATTGAAGTAAAACTTCTTTGATATTGTACGAGATGGCGATTAAGTTAAAAATAAATACATCATATGAGAATTTGAAAAACCATTTATCGACGATTTAACACTAATAGTTATATACAAATTTATATTAACGTCGACCACTATACATTTTAAAACAATAATTTAACCCTTTAATGCTTTGGGGCCTCAATGGATCATGGTGTGAGCTGTGTGGGGATAGCGCCAATCATAAAACAGATTTTACGTGTGTGAGTGAATTATGATTGTGTTAGTGTTACGATGAGTTCCCGCTCCCGGTTTTTTAGTTCAGCGCTTGTGCTGCGACAGTGCTGTAGCTAAGATATATAGGATATACATACGAGTTTGTTTACATGGTCCTAACCTAAGTATGTAAAAATAATCGTACTTATATTGATTATTATTATTAACAATAATCAATGTATATTCAATTTTAATAATATATAATTAATAAATTGATATTTCTATTACATTAATAATATTTTCATTCAATGAAAGTTGATGTGTGCTACTGAAAAAATTTTCAATTTTTTAATCACGTATGCCAATTGCACAGACTATAGTACTGTCTTCCATGCCCAGAATTATCCCCGCTCTTACAGTTCTCCACTCAAATCCTTGGTGGGGTTTCAAGGCCAAGCATTAAAGGGTTAATTACCATCATACTTCAAATATGATATGATTGCTTTATGATAACTGAAATGAGAAACATAGATTCTACTTTGCAAATTTTTTAAATTTCTTGAGAAAACTGCATCAATAGTCATGTCATATCTTGTTGTTGATTGAACTGGAGAATTATTCATCGTTAAATTTAGTTTATCACCTAAGAAATCAATCAATGGTCGAAATTCTGATATTACAGTTGTTGGCTGTGTAAACAAACACGATCAAACATTGATTATAGTTGTTCTTTACATTTCTCCAAATAAAACTGTATCGAATATCATAAAATTTAGTCATCAGCAATTACTTAACTTCTCTAATGGAGGTCCAAGTCTTTTAAATACTAATTACCGTGAGATACCATTAATTCTTGCTGGAGATTTAAATGTTAATTTTTGTTCAGAAGAATCTCGACCATTGATTGATTTCTTAGGTGATAAACTAAATTTAACGATGAGTAATTCTCCAGTTTAAAATCAACAACAAGATATGACACGACTATATTGATGCAGTTTTCTCAAGAAATTTAGAAAATTTGCAGAGTAGAATTTATGTTTCTCATTTCAGTTATCATAAACCAATCATATCACATTTAAAGTATGATACGTGGAAAGAAATTTTCTTTAAAAATTACGGTTAAATTCACTGTAACTAGATTATTGTTCACTGTAATTAAATTATTGTTTTAAAATGTATAGTGGTCAACGTTAATATAAATTTGTATATTACTATTAGTGTTACATCGTTAATGAATGGTTTTTTAAATTCCAATATGATGTATTTATTTTTAACTTAATCGCCATCTCGTACAATATCATAAAGTTTGACTTCAATCGCGTGTGAATGTTACACGCACTCTCTTTTTTTTTTAATTATTATTTATTTATTATTATTTAAATTAATATTTTCAATTTAATATTTTTTATTACCCGAGTAAAAATGAAATTCTAATTTTTTGACAAAAAAATGATTTTAAGTCGATCGCCAAACAACCGCTGCACGGTGTCCGCACCATATCGCCGCACCACCGCCATTTGGCGGAAAATTCCACCGCACACTTTGAAAAAAATCTCCCAACACCGCCGCACCACAGCCGAACGTTTCAAATTTTTGAATTTTATACCGCCGCACCATAGCTGAAGCACCGCTGCACACTGACAAAAAACAGTGGATAAATTGATACAACTAATGAATAAACATTCAAATTAATAAATATTGGACGTAAACGAACGTACATATATATATATATATATATATATATATATATATATATATATATATATATATATATATATATATATATATATATATATATATATATATATATATATATATATATATATATATATATATATATATATGTGGGTGTGTGCACAGAAAAAAAAAAATTCTCGACTGAAGGTAAATATTTTTGATACAAGAAAATTTTTTTGGAGACCTAAACTTTCTCAGTTAAAGTAGAAATCCTCTCCGACTAAGACAAATTGTTCTGAACCAAGACAAATTCTCTTGGCTCAAGGAAATCTTGACTTGGTTTCCGAAAACGTTTGTCTTCAAAAATATTTTCTTTACTCAAGATAACTTTCTTTTCTGTGTGTATATATGGCTATGACAATGATAGGTCACAGCTGTAGTGTAGGATGATGCGGCAATGTAAATTGAAATATATATCATAGATTAAGTTCGGTGGTGGTGTGGCGGTAGTGCAGCAAACCCACTTTTACTTGAACAGTCGCGGCTATGTTGCGGCGGTGCTTCAGCGACCATAAAAAAATTCAAATGGTCACAGTCATGGTGCGGCGGTGCTTTGGCGATTAAAATGCCGTGCAGCGGTGCTTCGGCGGTGGTGCGGCCAAATTCTGTTTTTACTCGAGTAATTAATTTTTTTTTTCAAAAGCATTTGATTGATTTGTTTATAAACTATTTATTGACAAAATCAAAAATATTTAAAAACCGGATGGTACAGGAACGTGACACCATATAGCCGTAACGGACTTCCGTTGCATTGTCATCTAGTTATCTCCTAGTCGCGCCTAAAGAAGTTTTACTTAAAAAATTCAACATGAATCAAAATGACCCCGCGAAAAAAATTTATTTTAATATAAGAGAAAATGAGCACGTCTAAAAAAATAAAACTTTAAAAAGTATTTTTCAGAACAAAATTAAATTTTTCTTCTCTGACTATAAAAATAATCATGCCATAGAACTTAGTATTAAATAGCGCAATCAAGAAATAAATTTAACAAATTAAAACTAATCATACGAACGTTAAAATACCTTTTACAGAATTAAGTTATCACTTTCGATGTTAAAGTTATTTAAGGTTAAAGCCAGACAATCCATTTTTATAAAAATGATCAAGGCAATCGTTCAATAAATAAGTGTCTAAAATTTAAATACCAATTGGTATGTTTACAATCCGGATTGCGGTATTAACCATTTGGATTACTATATTAACAATTTGGATTGCTATGATAGCAATCTATAGAAATCGTTAAAACAGCAATACCAAGTATATGGGGAACATACCAAAGAATATGGTTTAATTGACAATACTTTTATTTGAAATTGAAAATAGTCAATGCAGCAATCTAGTATTGCCAAGTTAACGATACATTTTGTTATGACAACTATCTACCATTAGCAATGCTTCAGATGATTACAATAACCACATTTTAACTTCCCGCTAAGAAAATCGATGATTTTCAAAAATTTCGGGAAGTTATTGTTTTCACCCCGATTTGCGAAAATCGAAATTTCATCAGATGTCAACGTTTTGAGGTCTTAGGAAGCTATTCTGACTGTTTTTAGAATGATGTCCGAGTGTCTGTATGTATGTATGTGTGTGTGTGTGTGTGTGTGTGTGTGTGTGTGTGTGTGTGTGTGTGTGTATGTGACCGGGCTATAACTTTTTAACTAATGAATCGATTTGGATGGTTGAGGCGGCAATCGAAAAGGCTTGATGGCCATCAACTTTTCTGAAAATTTTAGATCATTCCATTACGTAGACTCGAAAATATTGACGAATTACGAAAAAAAAATTTTTTTTTTTTTTAGTTTTTTATTGATTTCTCAGAAACGAGTCTAACGATTGACTCCAAAATCTAATCAGCTCTCGGGCTTAATAAGACGCGTCGATTTCGTCCTTAGCCATCTCAATCGGATAATTCGTTCTAGAGTTATCGTGGGAAATAGAAATGGTGAAAAATGGTTTTTTGCGAATATATTTGAAACAACTGAACGGAACAATTTCGAAATTTGATCAGCTTTGGAGTTTATTAAAACGCGTCGATTGCCACCTCAACCATCGAAATAGGATCATTTGTCTCAGAGTTATCGTGGGAGAAAGAAACGATAAAAAACAGTTTTTTCCGAATATCTTTGAAACACTTGAAGGAAACGATTCTAAAACCTGATCAGCTTCAGAATTTAGTAAAAGGCGTCGATTGCTAGCTCAACCATCAAAATCGGGTTATTTTTCTAAGTATCGTGAAAAAAAGAAACGGTGAAAAACGGTTTTTTGCAAATATCTTTAAAATAACTAAACCAAACGATTTCAAAATCTGATCAGTTTTAAACTTTATCAAAACGGGTCGATTGCTGCTTCAAACATGAAAATCAAATCATTTGTCAATGAAATATTGTGAAAGAAAGAAATGGTAAAAAACATTTTTTTCAAAAACAACGGCATGCAAAAGTTTTTTCGAGCTCTTTGAGCTCGAAGCTGTATTTCTGACAATATTTTCGAGCTCAAGGAGCTCGAAATGGGCGGGAAGTCTTGGGACTGGCCCGCAGGGTCAACCGACAGACCGATTTTTTTTTTCAGTGTACTTAATTACTCAACTTAGCTAAAAATAAGATGAAATCAACCATGTTTTCAATTCGTTTTAGGTTATGTTGACTTACAGAGTATCTATTCAAAATAAAAAAGTCAAATTTGACTTGGTTTTGGATTAATTGATTTTAATTTAGGTCTTGGTTTGACTTGAGAAGGGTTTTATACTGTCGGGCTAAGCACACGTTATGCAGAAGTAGTATATTATTACGGTATTTCTATACGAGTTACCACATCTATGTTTACTGAGACAGTAATAGGAGCCAGTAAGTCTCTGGAATTGTTACGTGTGCTCAGGCAAAAATAGCCAATAATAGCCAAAATAGCCAGAAAATAATTTGTAGCAGCTAAAAATTTTCAGTTCGTCTATGGAGAGCTTCATTCGGTATTCTATTTACATCTACGGGAATGTTATTTTTCATTATTTAAATCTATGATCCCGTTCGGCAAAAAGTTTTCATAAATATTTCATGAAGATAACTTTTTTAGGCTTGATATCTTTAAGATCTATCCGAAAGATAAAGTAATGATATAAAAAAAGTATTTAATGCGCTGCGTACTGACATCTTTTAGACGTCTTCAAAAAGATATCAGAAAGATAAAATTTTTCTGGTGTTTAAAAGATAACAAATCTTCAAAATTATATAGTTATCACTAATAGAATTAAGATAAATTTTTGAGGATGTTTAATGATAATTGGTATTCAAATTTATTATTATGATTTTTCATTTTTTTTAATATCTATGAAAAAGTAATAAATTCCAAATGATATAATCTTTTTTCTTGAACAAATTTAATGATAATAATAATAATATTTCTAATGAGAATAATAGTATTTAACATATTAAAAATTAACAGTTTATGTAGCTGATATTTTCATATTGACCTTTGAGGCAATCACCAGCATATGTTTTATTTAGCTCTTAATGACTATCTCAATCAAAATAAAATTTGATATTATTTTGTAATCAGCAATACGTAATCGATCTTTTAAGGCTCTCTCCAAGCTAGAATGCATCTGTTCACCCGGGGGAACTTTACGGATTATTGTAGGCTCACCTGCTGCGCAAAGTAATGTTTGAGGATCAATTAGTAGCTTATGAATTTCCAAACAATTTGAAGCTTTCAATATTTTCAATAGTTTACCATTCACATCACGTGTAATATTACAATCATTTACCTATTGGCTAGTTTCGTTGGTAAACTTAGATTATTACCAGAATAAATCTCGTTAAATCTAAATTTTTTTTCCTAAAGTAACAGCCAGTTTCTGGAAAATCGTTTAAATTAATAAGATGCTCAAACAACTTCTGTTCCACAACGGTAATTAGTGAACACCCTATTCTTCTCGAGTTTTAACATTTATATAAATATCAGAAAAAAACTCTTACGTAGATACACGTTGTAAAGTGTCATCAAATTGCAGTTGTAATATTTTTATTCGTCGATACTTGCACCATACTTTTAAGACATAGGTCAGTGATGTGAATTGCGTAAAAGTTGTTTGCCTGCTCATAGACTTATTCTCGCTTCAACAAGTTCTTTCGCATCATTCGCACAAAATCTTGTCTGACTAGCCTGTTACTAAATAACTCGATTAAAAAATTAAAAAAACATGAATGACCAGAAAAATAAAATAAAAAAAATAAAATAATAAATAAATTAATTAGATAATCGAACTTTTTATCATTTAATTTAACGAGTAGTCCTTAAAAAATGAAAAAAAAAAAAAAAAACAAAAAAAAAAAGGCAAATTTGATTTTAACCGAAACAGGCAAGTATAGTTAAGATGACTATTTATTAGTAAATTTAACTATTTTTAATTCAGCAAGACCAGAAGCAAATTATCATGACAGTTATACTTCTATAAGTCAGCAAGCTCAATGCGATCAAATTATCATCACATAATAATTGTAGTGACCACTAGTATAAATTTATAGTTTCTATTACTATGTTGGTCTAATGGCTTTAATTATTTCAATAAAGTTAGTTGAAAAAATATTTTTTTTTTCTTATTCTCAATTCAAGTGAAGTACAAGTATAAATATTTTCGCACTGCATTAACATATTAATAGATATTTTCAATTCTATCCACACGATTGCCCTTTTACTGGAAATTAGATATTCTCTATATGCTTTACGGTAGATTCGAACTTAGCTTCCCTGATTAGAAAATAAGATTAATGACGATTAAAAATGTTTTAATCGTTTCAAATCGTCATGAATCGTCTTTAATCGTAAAATAATATTGCAATTTCGTCATGAATCATCTTTAATCGTAAAATAATAAATCGTCTAATGACGATTAGCGATACTTAAATGTAAAAAACCATGACGATTATGACAATTAAAGACGATTAATGACGATTATATTGTTAATCGTTTTTAATCGTCACAAATTGTATTTTCTAATCAGGGATCATACACGCGAAAGTATTACGCTTCAACACTACGCTTCGAACCCAGTTTAAGTGTTATAATTCGATTGTCTGTCTACTATTTGGAGACTATACTTTAGGGTGGTAAAAAAAAAAAATTTAATTTTTTTTTTTCGCTCTTACCCTCTAAAACGTGAGTGGTTGTCGAAAAGAAAATCCTCCCAAAAGATGAGCTCTCTAGCTCAACTCTAAGAAGTTGTTATTTTAATTTCAATTTCCCATCTGATTAATATGTAAAAATTTACTTTTTCACTAAAAGTGTAATTACTCGTAAGCTGCTCAATATTTTTCAAATTTATACGAATATCATCAAAGCTGATTCCACAAGCTTTCCAAAACCTTATGATAAGTCAAAATTATCGCCAATTGAAGCTAGCAAAAAAAAAAAAAAATGAAAATTAACAATTTCATTTTGAAGTAGAAAATCGATTCTATTCAGATAGCTACAATTGGCGTTTCAAATATGATAGTTATGACTTATCATAGGGTTTTGGAAGGCTTGAGGAATCAGCTTTGAAGATCTTTGTATAAATTTGAAAAATATTGAGCAGCTTACGAGTAATTACACTTTTAGTGAAAAAGTAAATTTTTACATGTTAATTAGATAGGAAATTAAAATAAAGATAGCGACCTTTTAGAGTTGAGCTAGAGAGCTCATTTTTTGGAAGGATTTTTTTCTCGGCAACCACTAATATTTCAGAGGGTAAGAGCAAAAAAAAAATTTTTTTTTTTAACCACCCTATTATACCTGTATGTATATAGTCTCCATAGTCTACTAGTTTGTTCCTATATTTAGTGTTTATGTACAATTTATTTTGTATACAAAAAATTTCGTAAATACTGTATGCAATAGTCATAATCAAGTAACTAAGGTGCATACAATATTAGTGAATTACATTCTTAAATATGTTGTTAAAAATGAAATTTAAAGTTTTCTTCTGAACTTAATTGAACGATGTTATCTATCAATCCTAAACCTCCACCCTCCATACTAGAATTAGACGTATATATTGTACTGTTGACAAAATGAGCAGAGATTAATGCGGGGTACACAGAACGCGTAAGTCCTCACAAGGTCCCATTAGTAACCTCGAGCATGTAGATATATATTATTACATCAGTTGGTAAAAGGAATTTCATTCTTCAAAGTATGTGCATAACCAAAACTAACCATAATATTTGTAAGTTAGTGGAATAAAAGTACAGATCATGCAATAATGTTTTCTATTATAGGGCCGCATAAAATAATAAAGTAATATAGTGTATACGGAAAAAAGAACTGTTGTTGCAACAGGAAAGTTGTGTAGCAGCTACAAGACCCACCTTGTTACAGCTGTAGCCGTAACACGAATGGACTGCATTATTTACAGAACTAGTCCTGCTGCATCTACAGCAATAATTATGTTGCAGTTAGAGGATTAATTCTTTATTATTGCACGCCTCATGCGCGAATGCGCTGAGGGTGCTTCACTGACGGTTCTTCCTCATTGACAATTTCATTCATACAAAAACATTTCTACACCCTTTTCATGGCACAAAAAATATATTAAATTGTGCACTTGCATGCAGATAATTTATCAAAGAATAATTTAAACCCAACATTGAGTCGATTTGTTAATTCATTGATTTTAAATTAATTATTTTAATTCAAGAAACTAGTGCTGTCAATTGTTACGTATGAATCTTCGTAAGTACGATAACTCTTGAAGGAAATACTTAATCGGTCTATTGTTTTTTGTATTATCTTTGTATTTTTGATCACAAGAACCCTATTGAAAATTACTGTCTAAATCCTTTTAGTTCAATTGTGATTAATTAAGAATGTAAAACTGATTATTCACGAAAAGTTTAACGGCCATTTTTACTTTTACTATTATTATTATTATTACAAAAGTAAATTTTTTTTTCTTTTTTTCTCCCCATCAACTACTGGTAGCAGCACCAGCGTAAAACGGTAGGATTGAAAAAAAAAGAGCGACATCTACAACAAAAATGCGGGATATTTAGAAGAAATTTAAATAAAAAAAAAAAATTAAACTGAAATTAAGAAATAAAAAATCAAATTAATAATTTAAACGTTGCATAAAAATTTATAATAAAAAAAAAAATAAAAGTAATGATTAATAATAAAATGAACGATTGAGGTGTGCAATTTTGGATTTTCCAACATTTTAAATATTGAATTATTTAAGTATTTGTTAATATACACATTAAATTATTATTAATTCACTCAATGATCATTAAATTAAATTATAAGTCAATTATTAAATAAATAATCACAATAACTTGATTATTAATAATAATAAAAAAAAAAACAATCAATTTCATATTTCTTAATATATAAATATATTTATTAATATATATAATTAGATTTATATATTAAATAATTAATTAGTGATAAATTATTGAAAATAAACATTTTTTTTTTTTCTTCTATCATCTTGACTTACCAAAACATTTAAATAATACTCCTGACACAAACTAGTTAGAAATGTGGTGATTGCAACAGGCATATACCTGTGGCTGCAACAGGAATAGACCCCTTGCTGCAACATTACGGATTTTGTAAATACTATAGAGCTTTCTTGTTGCAGCAACAAGGCGACCTGATGTTATAACTCAATGGAGTCCTGTAGCTGCTACAATGTCCTATCGCAGTAACAGTTCTTTTTTGTTCGTGTATGTGAAAAATAAGTTCCCTTTATATTTTTATGTTTTTTTAGTCTTAACATCAATAGACGTGTGGTAAAAATGTTTTGTTATGTAATAATTATTTAACCATTGTGACATATTATTCAAATATCTAAATATTCAATTCATTATATATAAATGGTATATACTCCGTAATAGGTTTTAGTGACTTTAACATTTAAATTTATAGCTGGATTTTATCGTTAAATAATTTTTCCATGTTTAAAAAATAAACATAATTTAAAGTACGATTAGGAGTGAAGGCGTGAAATAAAAGAAAGAGCGTAGGAAAAATGAGGTGTGTGTAAACCACGTGCGTGAATTGTATAGTGAAATACAACGTAGGTGGATTTCCTCTAAGATTTGTTATACAGGTGTGGTCTGAAGGTGCGAGTAAAAACTTTTTTGTGATTGCTGTCATAAAATAAAATAACCTTTTTGTACTAATAAATAATAATGATAATAATAATATTAACAAAAATAATAATTGTGTGCAATAAAAATTACACCAATAAGTATAAAAATAACAATATATCAAGTTCAAAAAATTAATCAGACTTAAAAGATGAGTCTGTGAGCTACTTTGTGAGCTTATTATAAGTACCGTTTTGTCTGGAGTTGTGAGTTCTGGATTGGATGAAAGTGCATCGACCACAAAGGTATACACGTCACGACAGTCAGAAAAAGAAAAAATAAGGTAACAAAATGGGCTTGAAGGGAGACAACAAGATACTTGCAAAGGAATTCAACCGAAGAAATAACGGGTCTCTTATATAGTACATGCATTCAACAATTTGTGGACCGCTACCCAAACTCATACACGTTATGTTATTTATTTTTTTTCTTTACTTTTTATCGCTAGGTAAATTCTTTAATAAAGACAGTCGACTATCTATTCAACTACTTACACATTTCATTGGTTTTATTTTTCAATCAACTTTTTTCGTATGCTTTAATTTGAATAAAATAGTATTTATACTTATTCAATAAGAAATTATTAAACTTTATTTTATTGTTAAAATAGTAATTAACAAAAATAAACTATATCATCAAGAAATTAATTATTGTTTTTTTGTATTTTGTGTTATGAAAATTGAAACTTTTCTAGAGTAAAATAACTGAATCTGCTGAAGGCTGGTTAAATCAACGTAAATTTAATTATTTTTTAATTTTTAATCTATTCAAATCTATGTAAATTTCCTAAGATCTAAAATCTTTTTGAAATTTTTTTTCAAAATCTAAATTTTTAATTTTCATTATTTGCCTTTTGCTAACTCTGATCTTCATAGATCTAAATAATAAAAAAATTATATCTCTCATGATGACGAATTATATTTTTACGCGTTGATTAATATTTATTTATTGCACGGATTCGCGTAATTTTCTTCATGATGTTTTTTTTTTACTGGAACAGAGATGAAAATTATTATTCCTTTATAGCATAACAATCTTTTATTTTTCTATAAAACTCTATTGAATTACTTGTTTTTATCTTAAAAGACACTAATTATTTATGTTACAACAATAAATGGTCGTCTTGTTTTCGATGACGATAAGTGTAACTCGGCGCGTAACAACTGGTAACAGTAATAATCAATTAGAATTTTCAAAAATGAAAGTTGAAATTTTTTTTAATAAAAATTACATTTTATGTTTATTGGGCTTTCCAATGAATGAATTTAAAAAATACACGAACACATGTTACTTGCCGGCCTTGATCTTTGGCGCTGCAATCGCCCCAAGGAAACTAATGTAACGAACGTTCGATGCTACTCACTCATACTTTCACTGGTGTAATGTAATGTAACGTAATGTAATGTAAGGTAAGTACTGTATAGTTAAATAAATTGTATCTCACTTTATGTATACAAATCATAGTAACAATTTATATATTATTTTACATCTTTGTATCACCGAATCCACCGTAAACTAAACGTTCATTTGTTTTTGCTTTGGTATTTCCAAACGATTTATTTCTTTATTCAAACAAATTTTGCTTTCATATTCAAATTATTTTTACTTTCTCTCTCAAGATATTGCTTATTATATTTTTATTTTCTAGAATATTTTCAAAAAAATATTTCTAAAATATGGAGAGTATTCAAGTTAATTGTCCATTGTATTCTTGATTTCTACGATTATTGAAAAAAAATTTTAGGAAATATATGTTCATTAAATCTTCAAAATTCAAATATGTTATACTTCTTTGAAAATATATATACATATATACATATCTATATATATTTATATATATAAACATATAATGAAGATATGAATTGTTCGATTTCAAATCTCGAAATTTTTGATGATCCTGAAGTTAGTAGACAACTTATAATTTTCGGATTTTTTTTTAAAGAATTAATCACAAAAATCGAAAAATTAAGAGTATGCACATGTAGAAAGTAGAAAAATAAAAAATTGTTATACTTCCGCTAACTTCAATGTTATTATTTTTTTTCATTCCAATTTTTGAATATTTTGTTTTCTGTTAATATTGGTTTTAAACATATGGATGCTATATTTTTAACTAATGAAAAAAAAAAAAAAAATTAAGTAAAATTGTTAAACAATCCCAGATTAAGTTGAGAACCGCAGCACCATTTCTAGGTTACACGCGCAGCGTCGAGTTTCACTTTTTCGAAGTTTTAAGCCACACGCTCGTCGAACATTGGAACCGCACTTGGTTCTGAGTTGATATGAGACTGTTTTCTAGTACTACGGTCTTAACTTAACAAAATTATACTATAAAGCAAAGGTACCTTGCAGAAGAGGATTTATTTATTTGATAGACAACAGGTTTTCATGATATATATAATAGGGTGTCTACACGGAAAAAAGAAAACAGGAATAATTGCTGTTCAAACGAGCATTTATTACATTTTCAAATAGTAACGCAGCGCTTCATAAACGAAACTGTAAAAGTTACAGTTTGGCCCTGCGCAGTAAGTTTTACATTTTAAGTATGAAATATTACAGTTTGAAAATGTATTAAGTTTACTTTCTCACACTGTAATATTTGTTAAAAATTATCAAAGTATCATTCGATATGCTTCAAAACTTACAGTTTTTCTCATCAAGATTTACGTTAAAATTTTTAAAACTTGTTTCTCAAAATAACGATATTGCCACTATAAACTGTAAATTTTACATTTTCTGTTAGTAATATTTGCGTTTATTTTTTTCAATAATCAAGTTTGAATAGTGACACGATTCAACATCACCCTTGATAATTAATTTCAATCGAGAAAATAGATGAGAATAACCTATAGTAAAACCAAAAATAAAAAAAAAATAAATTATTACCACACTTTCGAATTTCTTTTTGAATTGACAACGATTAAAATCATTATAAAATAAGAAAACAAAAATAAAATTATTAATAAATAAGCGAATTGTATAAAAAATTTAATTACCCAATGAAAAAAGATTTTATATATCTGTATACAGTTATATATGAATTATATACAATTGGATAGAGGTAATGCCTAATTATATGAAATTTTTATATAGTTATATACAATTATACACGATCGTATATAGATCTATATAAAAATGCAAAAAACAATAATAAAAGTATGTACAAATATATATATTTGTATACAATTATATAGAATCGTATATCATTATATATAACCCGTGAAAAATGAATCATACATGGCCATGCATGAATGCTCCATGCATGGCCGTGTATGGCCATATATGACCATGTATGGCCATGTATGACCATGCATGACCATGTATGACTATACATAGCTTGATACGGCCATACATGACTTGATATGACTAAGTATAGTAATTTGAACTAAATAAAAAAAAATTAAAAAAATTTTTTTTTTTTAATTATTTTGGCGACGCAGAGATTATCAGATATGCGAATAATTGAATTCCTAATCGAATTGGAAATTTTTAATTCAGAGAAAAAACGCTAGACTTATTAATAACACCACCCGCTTTAGTAGGATTCGAACCCGGGACCTTCCGTACGAGAGACCGACGCTTTGTTGACTAAGCTATGCGACCGACGAACAATATCAAAAAAATTGTTTATAACATTTCTTTATCCATCGAAACTCAAATTTATGTAAATTTTCCTGAAACTAATAATTTAAATTTAAATTTATCGAATTATTGATCAAAAACTGGAAATATTGATATTCGTTAATGTTTGACAATGGATATCTCGTAACGGCTTCACTTAATCGAAAAATCATAAGAGACCATTTTTGTAGAGCAGTAAATTTCCTACAAATCCATGAGTTTCGCAATTCGAAATAATTTTTTTTCATCAACTTATAAAATTCATAATAAAAACGAATATTTTCCTTAAAATAGCCAAACTTCAACTATGAATGTCTCTTGATCGGTTGAGTTTTTGAAAAAATCATAAGAGACCTTTTTTGTAGAGCATTCAATTTCTTACAAAGTCTATGTCACGGAATATTTTTCCAAGCAGTTGGAAGCGAGATATAAATTTTTTTATCTGATTATTCGAAAAAAATAGAAACCCGCAAAGCGGAGGACCTTCCCGTTATAATTAAGAGCTCATACTTGGAGAGAATTCTTTTTAGGTGTCTACGAACCTATTTTTCAGAGTATGAAGTCAAAACTAAATTATTCGATTTTTTTGACCCACCCTAATATATGGCCATACATCGAGTATATAAGGCCATACATGGGCATACGAACTTTTTTAATTTTTTTCTTTCATTATCTCATAAACAACAAGACCTACAAAAAAAATCTGAATGACAATTTTATAGGAAATTTAATTTCCTACAAAAAAGGTTCCTAGCACCGAATCACTCAGATAGATATTTTCTGAGATATTAGTCAAATAAGAAATCTGGGCGTCGGTTGGCCCTGCGGGCCAGCCTCAAAACTTCCCGCTGTTTTCGACCTCAAAGAGCTCGAAAACATTAGTGTAGATATATTTTCGAGCTCTTCGAGCTCGAAAATGCTATCACATGCGATTGTTTTTTTACGATCTTCTCAAGCTCTAACAAGTTGCCTGTTATGCTGAAGTTTGAAAATTTATATAAGAATCAAGAATTGTTAATGAAGCGGTTTTAAAAATTTAATCCCTGATTATGATCAATAAAATAAGTGTATTCAGGCAGAAATCAATGCCAGGGATTCAAATCAAGATTTAAATGAGTTTTG
This sequence comes from Microplitis manilae, assembly GCA_030273425.1. Taxonomy (NCBI): domain Eukaryota; kingdom Metazoa; phylum Arthropoda; class Insecta; order Hymenoptera; family Braconidae; genus Microplitis; species Microplitis manilae. Next base: position 15,610,665 of record CP092721.1, read on the forward strand.
ACTCATGTGAGAAACAATCAAATATGAAATATCCGAGAAAAATATTGAAAACTACGTTTTATCGATTTCATTGTTGGTACTATGATTTAAACTAAAAACCAAGTTCGATGACATAATGTATCGAAAGTAACCATATAAAAGATGAGTTGGTATGACTTCAAACACATTTTAGTAGGTTATATTATGATTCATCCGGGAAAAATAACATAAAATGTTATTTTTTCAATTTTTCAACGCCGATATCTTTCAAACTAATTGATCGATTTTGACGTTTGAGGTGGCAATCGGCGCGTTTTATTGAATTCTAGAGCTGATTTGAATTTGAAATCGATCGCGTCAGTCGTTTCGAAAATATGTAGAAAAAACCGTTTTTCACCATTTCTTTCTCCCGCGATAACTCTCGAACGAATTATCCGATTTTGATGTTTAAGGTGGCAATCGACGCGTTTTTTTAAGTACTAAGCTGATTAGATTTTGAAGTCGATCGTATGAGTCGTTTCTGAGAAATCAATAAAAAACTAAAAAAAAAAAAAATTTTTTTTTCCGTAATTCGCAAATATTTTCGAGTCTATTTGATCAAATGATCTGAAATTCTCAGGAAAGTTGATAGCCAACATGCTCTTTCAATCGCCGCCTTAAACATCCAAATCAATTCATTAGTTAAAAAGTTACAAAGAGTTTACATACATACACACACACACACACACACACACACACACACACACACACACACACACACACACACACACACACACACACACACACACACACACACTCGGACATCATTCCGAAAATAGTCAGAATAGCTTCCTAGGACCTCAAAACGTCGACATCTGATGAAAACTCGATTTTCGAAAATCGGGGTGAAAACAATAACTTCCCGAAATTTTCGAAAATCGTCGATTTTCTTAGCGGGAAGTTAAAAATCAGTATTTTCTAAGATTTGATTCGACATTTTATGGGAATTCAATGCTACGTAAACTTCAATAATTAATATCTCAGAAAATATCGATCGTAGTGATTTAGTGCTAAGGACCTTTTTTGTAGAAAATTGAATTTTCTATAGAATTGTTACTCATATTTTTTCTGTAGGTCTTGTTGTCTATGAGATAATGAGAGAAAAAACAAGAATTCTATGAAAAAATTTAGTTTAGCGGTCCGTACTACCCCACTCGTATGAGTTACGACTTCGCGAAAATGGATACTTTTGAAGAGCATTCAATTCTGAGAAAATCCCGACTTTGGGCGAGATGATGTCATAAAATGCCACGAAGTTACAGAAGTTTGAAACAGAAAAACTCAAGTTTACGTGTATTTTGAATGGGAAATCTTCGCCTGCTCTGGGAAAGTACTTTATATTAATATCAAGGGTTTAAACTCTCAGGGAATTTTCTGGGGGGTATTTCCAACAAAATTTTGGGATGGGAGCGAAAAAAATAATAGTCGCTAAAAAAAGCAGTCTAATATATAGTCATCCATGACTATGTATGACAATGCATGGCCATACATGGCCTTGTATGATTCATATATGGCCATGCATGATTATTGAAAAAGTTCGTATGCCCATGTATGGCCATGTATGAACCATATACGGCCATGCATGACCATATATGTTCAATTAATCACTGACATATATAGTCATACATGTCCATGCATGGCCATATATGGCCTTGTATGATTCATGTATGGCCATACATGCTCCATGTATGCTCCATGCATGGCCATGTATGCTCCATGCATGAACCATATATGGCCATGCATGGCCATGTATGATTCATTTTTCACGGGAATCTATACAAAAACATTATGTGATTATATAAAATTTATATACAAATAAGATATAATTATGTACGATTGTATACAAATGGATAGGACCATTTTTTCTATCTAATTTGTATATAGTTTTATACGCTTTGTATAAAATCTTTTTTCATCGCGTACTTACCAAAAATAATCATTTAACTATTAAAATTCGCAATATTGGAAAACTTTGCACTGTACTAGACGACACCACGTAGAATAATAACTTCACATGGGACACCCAAGAAACAGAAGGCTCTTATTACTATAACCTCTAATATTGAGGCATGGCTCTTGGCTAAATGCAACGCGCACTCATACATACTATTTCAAAAATATTTACTGAATTTTCATTTTATTTTTACATTTTAAATAGTAAAAGTTCGTGATTGCTAAGGCATTGGTGATACTTGACAAAGAAATTTTAAAAATTACAGTGTGAGATGTAATAGTTCCATTTTCTACATTAAGGTTCATAATTGAATGCCCATACTGTAAATCTTCTCGAACCACTCAACAAATTTTCTTATTTGATACTTTAATTTTTACACAACGGATACACCACTCAACAAATTTTCTTATTTGATACTTTAATTTTTACACAACGGCTAAACTGTAATTTTTACAGTTTTAAAGAGGATTAAATGATTTTAAAAGAAACAAACTTTCTGTGAGCAAAAGATAATAATTATTTTACATTTTATTGTGTACGATTTACATTTTCAAACTGTAAATATTACTGCTTAATCTGCAACTAATTTTATACAGGATAAAATTTAAAAATTACAGTATGCATTTTAACTTTTGTAATTTTTAATATGACGGGCTGGTTTTTACATTTTATTCTGTAACTATTCCATTTTTCTTTTTTCCGTGTAAGCAATTCAGTTGTTTTAAACTTTTTATTCGTACAGAGAATTCAATTTTATGAATTAAATCCTGTGAAAATGAAAAAAAAAAAAATATAATAAAAGAAAATGAGTATCTATGATCGAGTAAAAAAGAAAAAAATTAATATTTTTTAAATTTCACTTTTCAGAGATATTAAAAGCCCTGTAACTTTTCTCTCTACATTTGAGGTACATAACATATTAGATACTTTTCAAACACATTATATACACATTATTACTCATCAAAATGAGAAATAATAAAAAAAAATCTGGGCATCAGTTGGCCCTGTGGGCCAATCCCAAAACTTCCCGCTGTTTTTGAGCTCTTTGAGCTCGAGAATACTCTTGGCTGCCATTAATTTTTATGAGTTTTTCAAGCTCAAACAGGTTAAATTATATGTTAAAGTTCGACAATTGAAGAATCGAAAATAATTAATGAGCAAACCTTTTTTTAAATTTTTATTCACGATTATGTTCAATAAAATAAATGTACTCAAGCAGGAATCAATAAAAGTGGCCAAAATAAGGATTATAATAAATTTCGACTCAGATTATAGCTTTAATACATAAGATATCCGAGAAAAATGTTAAAAAGGGTTATTCAATTTTTTTAATGATAATACACTGTAAAAAGAGCGGTGTTGAAAATGGACTCATTTTAACTCCGCCCGGTGTAAAAATGAAATTACACCGGTGTAGGAAGAGTAATTCACCGGTGTTAAAAATACTGGTGTGAAAGTGGGGTACCGGTGTAAAAACGGAGTAGAACCGGTGTAAAAGCGGAGTAATATCGGTGTAAAAGCAGGGTAACCGGTGTAAAAGCGGGGTAAACTGTGTCTGCTTGGAGAATGAACTTTAAAGATTATAAAACACAAAAAATTCCAGTTTTTTATGAAAATTAATAAAAAATATCATTTATTAACAAGTATAGTGATCGAATAAGTAAAAATATTCACAAAGTGAAATATTTTAACATCGGTAAAGAATATCTACACCGACGGCGGTGTTATTTTAACACCGGTCTAGAATATTTACACCGGCGGCGGGGTTATTTTTACACCGCTTTCGGTGTTGAAATTTAACACCGCTGATTTTAACACCTACACCGCTTGGACTTACCCCGGTGATTTTTTACAGTGTATTATTCAAACTAAAGAACAAGCTTCACTACATTACGCAGTAATCGAAAGAAAATATGAAGATGACTAGCTGACATGATTTTTTGACCATTCGGTAAATTATATTTTGTGCTATCCTTGAAAAACTAGGTAAATTGTTGTTTTTAAACTTTTTCTACGCCGATATTTTGTGAACTAATCAACCGATTTTGATGTTTGATGTGCCAATTGATTGTTTGTCGTCATGGTCAGAAAAAAATTACCCGCAAGTTTCAGTTCTTAATATCAGTATTAAGAACACGCCTTTTGCGCTACCAGAATTTCCATTCAAATAACATGTAAAGTTGAACTTTTTTTTAGGCATTTTATATTACCCATACGTTTAAACTATCATTTTACAGAGCATTGAATACTCTTCAAAATTTTCTTCGCAGCGTAACTATAACTTAAACCGCTGAGTTTTTAGAGCCCATTGGTCTATTTTCGCATGTAGTTTTTAGTAGATTTCATAGAAATCTAACTATTGTATTTGTCCTCATGATGGAATTTTCGGAAAATTTTGCTATTTCTGAACTTAGCTCGACGAGCTGAGTCAGAAAATACATTGGGTTCAAAAGTTTATATATGTATTTATATATATATATATTATATATATATATATATATATATATATATATATATATATATATATATATATATATATATATATATATATATATATATATATATACGATATAACGCGCCGTTCTCCAACGATAGCGTCCACAATTCTACACCGATCTTAATGAAACTTAGTATATTTATTCTATGGACGATTACCTTGGATAAGTTCGAAGATGAGCCAATTCGGCCAATAAGTTTAGAAGTTATGGTTAATTGAAATTTTGTAAAATTTTCAAAAAAAATTTATTTGCCGCTTTCACTCGATGTAACTCTCAAACGGAAAGATATAGCTTATTTTCATTTGTCTTATCTGAAAGCTCGTTCGATTGCCTTCAATTTTCACTTTGTATCTCTTCGATTTGATTACTTTTTCGAATCGAAAAATTGTTTCAAAAATTTACAAAATATTATAAAAACTTATTTTATGCAGGTTGTGACTCTGATTATTACCACAGTTCTAAACCGATCGCTTTGGAACTTGGCATACATATTTTGTGGGTGACTACCTTGATCAAGGTGGAAAATGAGCTCAATCGGTTGAATACTTTAAAAGTTACAGCATTTCAAAATTTTAAAAATTTCAAAAATTCAGATTTTTACTTGCTCTTTCTTCAATATTTTTCGAATGTTATAACTTATCGACTTCCTATGAATTTTATCTGAAAGCTCTTCAAATAAGCTTTCATTTTCATGCCTATATATGTGTCTAGATCAATGAAATTTCGCATCTTACGACTCATTAAATGAAATTTTGCTATTGCATTGGTCCTCCTACTTTTAATAGATCCCGTAGAATCCTAACTACTGTATTTATCAGTAAATTTATGAAATTGATTGAATTCATATTATTGCTCTGTAAAACTCATAGAATCTAAATATCTCAATTCAAGAGTGCAAATTCAATTTTTTTTTACTGACAGTGTTTATAACTGATTTCAAGTATGACACTTAGATCCATCATAATTGAAATTTCAAGTCAAATCATTATATTTAATTTTGAATTTAATATTAATCTTATAGTAAAAATCACAGAATACTCATTCGTAGATGAAAAGATCCTCTTTAACTTCAATTTTTGTTATTCCGATAATTTACTTAATTTTCTAATTTCAATTTTAAAATTTTTTGCTTTTAATTTTAAACTGTTTGACAATTTTTTTTCAATTTATATTCTTAAAAATCCGAGAATGTCGAAAAAAAATTTATTATGTTATCAACGTTTATTTGAGAGGTTGAAATAATCAAATGAGAAATCTACTTCCATTTCGGCTGCCGAATGGGCTTTTTTGTAGTATTGCAATTGTTTCAAAAATGACTAGACTTACAAAAAAATCGAAAATGACAACTTGTAGAAAAACGTATTTCCTACAAAACAGCTTTTCTTTGGCAGATCTATCAGGCTGATAGTTCATGTAACATTGAGTTTTGAATATTTTTTGACAAAATTCCGTCAAAATACAGCGCCAAACCTTTTAAAAATTTAATTTTTAACTTTTTTGTGATTTTTATTTTAGTAGTGATTAATAATTGTACGAACTAAGAAAGAGTAGTGATTCAAAATATCATTGCTACATATATCAACAGCAGTCAACAAAATCAGCAAAAAAATAGATTTCATCTGAAAAAAGAGTGCTCCAATAATTCAGTTATTGTAGTACAAATCATGTTAATATTTTGTGTAATTTAAGCGAACAATTAATATTTGTTGCTTTCTTGTTCGATAAAATTTTTTAAATAAATCTGAAATTTGTAGTTTTAATAGAAATATATTTCGTTCAAAAAATCTAACTACTAGTATTAATCGATTTTTATAAGAGAAATTGATTGATTACAAAAGTTTTTTTTATAAAAACTTTTGTAATTAATACTGGTATCTGAATTTCTCATGATAATACGACTAAAAATCGAGTAAAAATAATAGATTTGAATCCAATTATTAGAGCTTTGAATTTTTCAAGTGAGTATGTACTTAATTACACTGAGAGAAAAAATCGGTTTTCTGAACTAAGAAATCGTAGTTCACAGACGACTCAGCTAAACTAAATCAGTTTCAGTAACTAAATCACCATAGTAAAATGATCTACGACTACATAGTCATTCTTACTATTTTTAGTTACATATACTAAGATAAAGTTATTCACATAACTATAATCTATATTGTAGTAAATAATTTATTCTTAGTCTAATGAGCAATATGATTATTGTGATGTTAATAATGTACACTTAGTTCTTCAGATCATTTATAATTGTAGGAATAAGTATTTATGTCTAGATGTTCACACTAGAAAATCGACTTTCCTGATAATGTACTGATTTGACTTATTGTAACTAAACATTCATAGTTACTATTTCCATGATTTAGTACTGCAAGAAAAAAAATTATTTAGCGATCTGTACTGCAGCTTTTGGTTCATTGTTACTGGATTCTTTTTTGTATACTAGCGAATATTTTCGTGATAAATTCAGAAATTTTTTTTTCTATTACATTGAATGTACTTGATGTTTTTTTATTATAACAAAAATTATTTTAGGAAACATTAATGTTAAACATTAATGTCTTAATGTAATTTAGTATATATTAAATTACAATCAAAAATGATACCTGTCACTCTGTTGAATAACAGAGAAGTTTTCATACCAGAATTGTTCTTAAGCTTGGAATATAATACTTCTGAAATAAGTTTCTTACCAGGGACACTATACAAAAGGTGGGCGCGATCTAGTGGCGAGCACCAAACTACTCTCGCTGCTGTTGCTTTGTTCTGGTGACTATTATCTCTTAGTTTAAGCAACTTTTTTGTGTTGGTTGGAACATAAAAAATTCTTGCGTTAAATAATAGTACTCATTCCGATAAATTTTATATTCTTCAAACAAAAAAGTGCAGATTGCTACAAAAACTCATATATCTTGCTTCAAAAATTCTTCGCTTCAAGCATAAGATTATGTTAACTTGAGAAAAAATATTTAAATTAAAAATAAAAATTTCGAGATAATTATTTATTTAGGGCAAGAAAATTTTGATTTCCCGAATCGATAAAAAAAATAATTCTGGATTCAAATTATCAGTTTTTTCTGTGTATTTATAATTCTCAAAAATAGCAGATAATTTAAAAATATATAAAGGATTAATATTAATAGCTGAAATTATTTTATAATATGAAAATTGAAAAATTGCTTCGATTTAAACATCTTGTCTGATTATTTTGCTATAAAGGGTTTCTCTTAACTCATAAGGTTATTTATTTGTACGTTATAAAAACTTATAAATACGGCTTTCAAATTTGAGTTTTTTTACACAGGAAAAACAGTTAGCTTAAGTCAAAAAAAATATTCTTGATTTTAGATCATTTTTTTTAACAATGCGGAAAATCAAAATTTTCTTGCAGTAAAAAATTATCTTGAATTTTTATTATCTTGAGTTAAAATATTTTTTTTCAAGTCAACATATTCTTACGCTTAAATCAAACAATTTTTACTTGGTTAAAGAGTTTTATTTTGTTAATATAGGAGATATTTTTTGTAGCAAGATATATATCGTAGTTTTTATAGTAACAATAGAATTTTTTAGTTTAAAGAAAATAAACTTTCTTGGAATAACTACTATTTTTTTAACGAGAGAATTTTTGTACGCTTCAACAAAAAAAAAAGTTGTTTAAGCTAAAAAAAAAATTTATTGGGAGAAAAGATATATTATCTTGATTGATTTTCATTTCAATAAATAATCCCTAATTGATTGGCAACAAAACATTTTTTTCTTCACTTTTTTAATCGATCTTCACATTTTTAACGATTCGGAATTGATAAGCAAAAAAATAAAGTGTTTAATACGCTTCTTTGGCTTATGTTTTGCAATACGCACTTTTGGTATTAGGAATGCAATTTACAGCCAGAGAAACAAAATATTAATGGTATTTATAACTGTATTCTCTTTTGAATTTTTTTTCTACATTTGATAATTAGTCAGCAGAAATATTCTATAATTATTAAATTAACTAGACATTGATTGTTTAGAGAACTAAGATGAAATAGTACGGTTGACACTTTTGTAAGTAGTAAAAGGAACTAAATAAATGATATTGTATGAGACGACAACTAAACTCTTAGTTGTGACAACTAATAAAATTATTTCTACCAACTATCACACAGTCACTAAGCTAACATAGTTACTGTATCTATTTTATGTTAATCGAGCCAATGATAAAGATTATATTGTGTTTACTACTAAGCCTTGTTTAAAATGATTAAAGTTTTGTAGTGACCATAATAAGGCAAAAAAGGTTTCTTAAGTTTAGTTAATGTAACTATTTTTTCGTGCTGATTCACACTAGTACATAGTTCCAGTAACAATAAAAATTGGTTAGGGAGACTATATTTTTATATCTGTCGCTGCATAGTTCAGGTTACTAAGCACTTTTCTCTCAGTGTAAATTACTGCTAATTACCCATGTAACGTATTATTGAAAGAACACTAAACTTTTTATCAAAACGGCTAATACTTTTCATTGATTTGAAAAAATTAAATATGAATATTAATTCATACGATAATAACATAGTAGTAATTATAGATGATATTTTCTAGATTATACAGAAATTAAATATTTTGGTAAGTTGAATGTTGATAAAACCGAACGAATTTTGTCTGGGAACCAAAAAATAGAAATCTTCTATTCATTGTCAAATGTTTCTAACGACCTGAAAATTTAAAACTTACTATTACTGTCTCTGCCTCAACATGGATTGGCCCATGCGTGCATGCTGGGTTCGTAATGTTTGGTGAAACTGTGTCACACGGGTTTAGAATATTCGAAAAGACTTAACTTTCGTTTTTGGAAGATCATATCCAATAAGATTAATCGTTTATCTAACTATGGGGGAAAGGGGGCAAAATGGGCCCCTTAAGAAAAAAAACTTCTCAGTTGTTCTTACTTGTTTTACTTCTTTCTAGCCCCTTACCATGTATTTAGTCTCAATGTGCCGCGTCTATTGAAAATTAAAAATTCTTCAAATTTGGGCAAAATATGTCCCCTCGGAAAAAGTTTTAACATTTGACTTTTTTACCCCTTTTACTTTTTCTAGTCTTCTGCCATGTATTCTTAATCAATATGCTCTAAAGATAAAAAATTAGAATTTGGGACAAAATGGACCCTCAAAGAAATTGACTTAAATTTTGTTATTACTTCATTTTATCTGGAAAGCTAACTAATAACTTTTTTAGAAAGTTGATTTTTCACGCTTAATTACTTTAATGTTTTGGATACACTGAAAGAAATGTATGGTGCTTATCGCCATACTCTTATTATAGTATTGCAGCGAGTACCATAAGTATGGTGTTATTCACTATGTTGTAGAGTATAGAAACCTTTGCGTAGTAATTAATTAATGTAACAGAACCTAAGTTCACCTCCGCCGACCGGAGGCTGTTTCCTCGCCCTTTTGGGCATACACGTGTTGCGTAATCCCCTATTTTCCACCATAATATTATAAAAGCGAAATGTGAACATAAGCTCACATTAGCGTACCCATTAGGCATGCAGTGCATGTGGGTGCCTCACGCACAACCACCACGAATCCAAACGCATATGTACCCAAACACTCCTCCCATCTCAGGAAATAGAGAGACTCTGGTCGAGCGGGGCTTGGAATGGGTCTCCCATGGTACCAATTTCCTGTATTGGTCAACAGAATGCACATGGTTAGTGGTGGGCACAATTTCATCCCACAGACCCATAAGGGCAACCACCACTCATCTAAGCACTAGGATTTCAGACATGCCATTATATACACTTGCCCTCATCCATCACCTAGTGTTCTATTATCTCCGAGTTTTTTGTGGACGCCATGATGTTTTGAGACCCAAAATGGCGGTGGTTGGTCCACTCGGGACCTTTGCGTAGTTTACATTTCTGTACAGCGGAATAGACTAGATCAGTATGGGTTTGAGTTTTATACGACATTTGGACTACGCCTTATACTAGTACGCGCCGGTCTAAAACCGTGTTGCGGGCTTTAACGTAAGGTAAACTGTTATACAGTATAAAAGAATGGAAATAACAGAAATTTGCCAATTTTCAAGTATTACAAGAGTTCCAAAACATTGTAGCTCTTAGGTAGACCCATAGAACTCCACCGTCCATCTTACGATATTGTATAAAAATTTTAATTATTAGAAAATTTAATTTTGAAAATTTGCAACATTTTATTTCATTTTGACCAATTTTGTACATGTCAGGTGTAAGGCTCGGATAGATATATCTAATGTTAAAAACTAAAATGCATATAAAAAACTTCTTGGGCCGTGTAACTGAGTACACAGAAAAGTTTATTTATGGAAATTTAAGGTAAGTACTTTGAACTATGAAAAATGTGTGGAGCCGTGATTGTAAACAATTGCCAAACTTACTGGATCAGCTTTAACGTACTTCTTACAAAACTATAAGATATTTTAAATATAACATTATTAGTAAGGCGGCAGCCGATCGGTTCTCGTGTGGCTCGGGCAATCACCCAAGTTAAGCAGCATTGAACGTGGTTGATACTTGGTTGGGTGACCGCTTAACCGCGCGTTGAGCTTGAACAGAGGTATCTGTGCGTTAGACGCATACTGAAGATTCCGCGATCGGTAAAATGGAAATTTTATCGATCACTAGAACTTCGCCCGCTTCAAAAAAACTGTACTGGCAATGGGTTTCCTCTGTGGTTTCTCCTTGCCACTACATTCCCACTGCAAAGGTGGGGTATAGGGCATCACAGTAACGGTGCAGTACAGAAGCACAAGTTGGTCCACAATCGCACAATGAAGGCAGGGAAAAGTGAGAAGTGAGCCTTTGCAATATAATGGCAAAAGTATAAAAAGCCAAAAAGGTTATACACTTTACATTTTACAAATATATGCATATTAAAATACATGGTCTTGTCTCACGCCAAGTATGCATTGAACAGTGTAAGTAAATATGCGTAAATAAATTTTAAAAACATAATTTTCACAAAAATATCAATACAGCTTTTCAATAAAAGTTTGATAAGATACTATGTATTTTAATTGGAATTTGAATTTTATTCAATTATCTCATTAGGTAAGAAAAAAAAATACACATATCTATTCTTGTTCTGTTTCTTAGATTAACCTAGATCTAAATAATTTTTTTCACAGGCTCTGATAAATTTCAAGTCCCATAATAATTTGAAAATTTTTTTTTTTTTTTTTTATGATACTAATCCACCATGTATGTAGGCAAGCATTGCCTGACACATGGTATACAATGTTTTTACTCAGCTCAATTTTCCTATGCCCGGTTTGTGCGGCTGGGGCCCGACTTGTGCTTGTACTGTACTGCATCATTACGGTGATGCACTGCTACCTCCCTTGTGCAATGGAGGAGTAGTGGCGTAGGGAAACCACAGAGAAAAGCTAGCCAGTACAGTTTCGGTTTGAGTGAAGTTCCAGTGATCGATAAAATTCCCATTTTACCGATCACTGGATCTTCATCCCGCACCTAACGGTCAGAGACCTCCGTTCGAACCCGACGCGTGGCTAAACGGTCACCCAGCCAAACAACAACCACGCTCGGTGCTGTTTAACTTCGGTGATCGTCCGAGCCACACGCGTGTCGAACGGCTGCCTCAGCCGCTGTATAATTTGAATATTAATACATTCCTTTTAACGTAGATTCTTCGGTAATTTTAATAATATAAATCTTTTTTCTCCTTACTTTATTTATTTTTACGAATCGTAGTAAGTTCATTTTGAATTCAATGTATTTTTAAAAATCTACTCTGAAACACTCTATTTACTCTACGTGTAGAGTGAATTTTTTTAAACTTTACAGGTCTGAGTAAGTAATTTAAAATTAAAAATTCACAACAAATTCATCAACGATTATTCACGGTAAAATATGAGCATAGAACATTATACATCTACAAAGTTTTTCTACTTTCTGAAGTAAGATTTATCTGCAATCTTTTCTTTTTTTTTTTATACAAGACCGAGTGGAATCAGTCTAAAAACAGATCTCATTTTAAAAACAAAGGCTGTCAAGCTATCGAAGTAAAAATTTTTGAAATCAAAATAATTACCAAGTATCTTAGCGGCATATAAAAATGATGATGAACTTTTGTTCAGCAGCCAGTAAGAAACAAGGTAATTTCAAGTTAATGATGCGGAGAACTGTTAAAGAATGAGAAATCTGTGATTTACAGTCACTTATTAAATAGTAAATAACAAAAAAATATTATTTTTATTCATTTTTTAGTACTTTTATTTGCTTAATTAAAACTGTCATTTAAAAAATGAAATGAATAAACTGACGTAACAAGCAAATGAACGAGACTAAAAGGCTGCAAATGAACATTAAATATAACTAACACAGGGTGGAAACAATTGTGTTTCTTCCCTTGGGAAGAAATACAATTCTTTCTGCCCGCTGTATGAAGGTATTTGTGAATTACGAATTCACTAGCAGTTGTTTGCAGCATCAGCTTGAAATTAGCTTGCTTCGACTGGCTGTAAAGACACACAGTACAAAATGAATAGTCATAGTGTAAAAATAAGCGTGTGCTAAAATTCTGAGTGTTGAATTTTTAACACTTTTAGGTTGTAACTGAGAAATTTTAATTTCATTTTTTATGGTATTTTTTAAATTTGCCTCGTTAGCCATAGTACGACTGCGCACTTGGCTTCAGAATTCACAGTAATTTGTATCCAGTCCCGAGTCAAAAAACAAATTCCAGTTCGGACCTCAAAATACTACGTGAGGTTTTTGAGGGACAAGTTGGACTTTGGAGATTGAGAACTGTGTAGAAAGTAATTCCATTTTAGGCCTCAATGTTGTCCTTACGGGCGATTTTACATAATTGAGGGCTAAATTGGTATTAAAAAAATTTTGCGTGGGCCTCAAAATCCTCATAAAATAAAAAAATTTATTGCTCCAGGTTTAGGCCTCAATTTCTTCAATGACGTAATCCATATATATATATATATATATATATATATATATATATATATATATATATATATATATATATATAAGAATAAAAAATAATAAGCAATCGTATCCAAACATTTTTTTTTTAGTTCAATTTTTTTTTTTTTTTATTAATAATACCATTCATTTTTCTAATTTTCTATTTATATACTATGATTATATTAGACAATATATTATCACATGTAGCAGTATTCTTTTACGAGTTGGAAAAAATTTGATCAGTTATGAGTTGAGGACAAAAAATAATTTATAAGAACAGTTGTAACAAGCTGTCATAAACCGAACTTTTCTGAAGTATAAAAAATTAAATTATGCTTATTGATAAAAATAATATACAAGCTAAAAAATATAATGCTCACTATAAAAAAATAATAAACCTGAAAGAACTTCAAAATCGATTGTTTCAATTAAAATACAAAATTTTATTGAAGAAAAAATAATTGATATTGCATTCCTCATTATTTTGGAACATTTATTTTGTCGGACTTTGTGTACAAAGAAAAGTAAATACTCTAGACTTAATTTTTTAAAAAATTTTTAGGAGTCTATTTTTTTATTCGATTTACAACTGAGATAAAAAAAATTATTTTTAAGAATTTCTAAAAGTTTGTCCAGGGCTGTATAAAAACGAATAATAATAATTATTGTTAATATTATTATTATTATGAATGAATAATTGTATTTTATTTTACATTTAGATTTTTATATTTTCTTCATTTTTTTTCAACTCGAAAATCTTCTAAGTCCAGAAAACGGTAATTTATTTTGTGAGGGTTTTGAGACCTTCATTAGTATTTACAAACCGATAAAGAGTTTGAATTTAGACCTCATAACTCTCATTGAGGATTTTGAGTGCCAATATCGTATTATTTATCGTACGGTAAATGAAAGATCAAAGGAATTGATATTTCTGAGGCCTAAACTAGAATTTGTTTTTTGACTCGGGGTTCTTGTCGACTACTCAAGTCAAGATCCTGAAGAAGGCTTCAAGAGCGCAAGTCCAAACTACAGAGGGGGTTTCACCAGTGCATAAAAATCAGGGACACTCGGCCTCATTCTCTTTCGTCGGCCTGACACCATCCTGGAAGGACATTCCGTTCCATCAGGCCAAGTAGGCCTCAATTTCTGTTACCGCCTGGAGACGTCATATTTGGGTTACGATGCAACTTACTAAATATCACGAAAACATCGGCCGTATCATTGTCACCTTGGATACGTGAACTGGACGAGTCTTGGTCGGTGGGAGAGCCTTTATTTACCTAGCTTAGGGTAAATATTGTATTAAGTGCATTGGAAGGGCATGTCGTTATGGAGGCATTGGGTCAGTTCGAGCAGGAAAGATGGAAGCCTAGACACCTCGCCTTGGATTTGGGATCACAAGTGTGCAGTAAGATTATACAAGTGTATTATACGCGAGGCAAACCGTTAGTTAAAGTATCATTATTGTAATTATTTGTCGAGTCAATTTATATTTGTGAGATGTGTGAGAATGAGACAGTCATGTGGGCATGAGTTTGAGTACGCCGTTTTGAGCACATGTTATATTGAATAAAGTAGAGTCCGTTTGATATTATCGAGATTGAGTTATTAATATTATAGAGTGACGTAGATTCTATTTAACGTTGTAATCTAATAAAAATTAATAGTTAATCAATTGTTCATATAATAACCACTAAGTACCATTGATCAATTTCTTATCCTTTAATTAATTATTCCTAGTGACCAGGAAACGGGTGGATACCCGACTCTGACAGTTTCATTGAATATAAGTTAGCCTAATCAGTCAACTCAGTATCAAGAGGCTGGGCTGACTGTTAATAATAAAAAAATCTCTTGATGGCGCTTAACATGTAATCCTTGCCAGTCGCCATTGTGCTTGTAACGTCGAGGTGTGGGTCACCTTAGCACATCAAAAAGTCTATGGGTATAGAGTGTCAATTTAACACACAGTATTCGTCTTGTTTGAACTGTCACAATCGATTGATTTTTTAATATACAAAAATGTTATTTTATACGAAAGTGACACTGTTTATATGTTACTGTCAAATCAACAAACAAAATAGGGAAGGGGGGGGGAGCAAAATGGGCTCCTTAAGAAAAAAAAGCTCATATCTGCTTGGATATGAATTATTTTTGCCTCTATATATCCACGTACATACAGTTGAGTCTGAGCAGATATAACTCTATGTACTTATATCTGCTTGGATATAAATCTTTACATCTGCTTATATATAGTTGGAGCTAAGCAGATATGGCTATATATACTTGTATATGCTTTAATATAAGCATATCTGCATAGATATCAATTTTTATATCTGTTTATATATAGTTGAATCTCAGCAGATATACTTATATATGCTTCGATATGCGTATATTTACTTAGATATCAATCCTAATACATCTCTATATCTGCTTATATATGATTAGATCTGAGCAGATATAATTATATATGCTTATATCTAGTAAGATTAAATATTTGGATGTATTTGGATATTAACAGAAATAGCCAGATCCAGATATATCTGGTTGGATCCAAACGTTTTTTATCGGGCGTGTAATAAAATTCGATAATTATTTTATTTTATCTTAATAGTATGTTGCACAGCGAGGTAGGAAAGTAGAACATTCTTAACCGAGTGTATAATTACTTACCCGAGTAGAAGACAAGGGTTGCGAACACTTGGATTGGGATTTCCTCCTTTCCTCCGTAGTGTGTATACGATTTTTCATCAGGTCTGCACCTGCAAGTTTAAAATTTTGCCTCTGTTTTGGAAAAATTTTTTATCATTTGTTCTCTCGTAAAAGAAAAGAATGACTTTCTTCACTTTTATCAGGGCAAGAATTTAAACTTTCGGTGTAGGTATGGTAAAAACGCTAACTAATAAATTTTTCTAAAATATTGACTTTTTGTGCTTAATTATTTTAATGTTTTATATACTGATACATTGAACGGACTATGGCATAAGCTCGGATAGCTCAACAGAAAAATCACTTAGCGCTGTTGACATGATCTCGGTTTAACTTCCAGATTATTTTTAAACTTTGAAAAAAAAAATAATTTTCAAATTTCAGTTCAGGAAATTTTTCTATTTAGATGTGTTAAAAGCAAACCACAATCTCAAATACTTTACAAGAGTATTTGTTCATAAATCGTTTAAATTGAACAAAAATTAAGGGGGGGGGGCATTTTACCCCCAAATATTTCGAGGTATCAAAAATGTTAGCCCCCCCCCCTCCTTCTCCTATGTTGAAAATAATCTTGACCATCACAAAAGAATTCTTGAAAAATTTGTTACTTCTAACATATACGCGCGTCACTTTTTCAACACTCGCGACATGTAAAAATAACATCTAAAAAAGTTTGGAAAATCCAACAGTGCACGCCTCATAATGATTTTTCAAAAATACAAAATAATTTAGTATTTAAGTATCCTACTGAAGGAATTAGAATTGAATAAAGATTGAAAATAAAAAATGATATTGGTTTTATTATTACTTTTAGTTATTTGAATTTTCGGGTTCAATCTTTCGTGGTATTGACGTTCGGTGAGAAACATACAGTGCATGCGGGTAAATATTTATCAACCTGGTCGACAGCGTACACATCTACGCGTACAGACATCCGGACGTCCACGAACAATTTTTTTATATCAGATTATTTTTAATATTAAACAAAGTATATGTGTTTTAAACATATAGAACATGATAATAAAAGCATTTCTCTTGATAATAGTGTACTTGTATTACCTTACAAATACAGAATAAATGCAACAGAGGCAATTAAAGCCTGCAAAATTGCTTGACGTTGACATGTTGAGAGTAATGCACTACCTCAAACGCTTCGTGTTATGAGGCTTGCAATAAGTGTAAAACTTATGTTTTACACACGATGTGTTGATTTTGACGAATTCTTGTTTTAATGTGCACTGAAACTTAAGTTTCGATGCTGGTACACGGAGAGAAAATTATGGTAACAATTACAATATATTATGGGAATAATTCCCATACTGCATGGTAACCGGTTTTTTTGAAATGTTGATTATAGGAACGGAACCCATGTATATTATGGTAATCATTCCTATAATTATAGGTATACTTCCCATATGGTATCGGAATAGTTCCTATGGAATCATGGTAATCGTTACCATGTAACCATGATAATGGTTACCATAATATTATGGTAATGGTGACCATAATGTTATAGTAATAATTCTCATACATTATGGTAATCGTTATTATAATATTATGGTAATGCTTACCATAATATTATCGTAATGGTTACCATAATATTATAGCAACCATTACTATAATATTATGGTAATTGTTACCATAATATTATGGTAATTTTTACCATAGCACTATGGTAATTGTTACCATAATATTTAGAAATTATAGTCAAATTTTTTTTTGTAATAAGCGTTTTTTTTGTATACTTAAAATTTTGTAATATAAAAAAAAAACGCTTCTTACAAAAAAAGAAAAAATTATTATAATTTCTAAATATTATGGGAATTATTACCATCATATTATGGTAACCATTCCCATACTATTATGGTAACTATTTCCATAATATTATGGTAATCGTTACCATAATATTATGGTAACAATTCCCATAATATTTAGAAGTTATAATAATTTTTTTTTTTTTTTGTAAGAAGCATTTTTTTTTTATATTACAAAATTTCAAGTATACAAAAAAAAAACGCTTATTACAAAAAAAAAAATTGACTATAATTTCTAAATATTATGGTAACAATTACCATAATATTATGGTAACAATTACCATAATATTATGGTAACAATTACCATAATGTATGGGAATTATTACCATAATATTATAGTAACCATGACCATAAAATGATGGTTATGTTTACCATAATATTATAGGAATAGTTACCATAATATATAGGGCTTATTCCCATATACTTAGGAACCATTACAATGTGGTTATAGGATCGGTTACTATTTGCTTATGGGAACTATTCCTATGAATATGATAATCATTACCATGATTCTTTCACATGCGATATTGGAACTGCTACTATAATGATAGGAATTGTTCTCATACTCAGAGAATTTTTCCCAGAAAGTATGGGTCTATATCCCATACTCCCAAGTAATCATTACCATAACGGTATGGGATGATATTTCATAAACGTACTAGGAACAGTTACCATAAATTTTTCTCTGTGTATCATGAAATAGTATATTAACGCATTGAGTGGAAGGTGCTTTCGACAACGAGTGAGATTGGTTCACGAGCCGTTAGGCGAGTGTTGCCAACACACGAGTGTCGAAAGCCCTTCTCACTCAATCCGTTACAATAGTTTTTGCATCGAATGGTAAGAAAGAATGTCTCTGATTGGTAAAAAAGGACACTACATTAAATTTAATCTTTTAATTAACCTAAAATAATATTCAATCTTATTAATATAAAATTAATTTCTGTCTAATTTTTGATGCAAAAGATTGTTAAATAATAATAGTAACAATTAAACATGATTTAATTAACTTTTATAATAATTTAAGATTATTTTTATTGTTTTCAAAATATTGATATTCAGCAAAAAATAACTAGAGTTTCAAGTCAAAGTTGATATAGTGAATTGTACATTATAATTAAATACAGTAAGATGATTTTCTATAGTCTGGGACTTTCCGTTGTCCTAACTCGAGTCGGCTGTTGATTGGGTTTTCTGGTGGATCGTTTAATGACTAATAAATAGTATATCTATATATATGTAAAAAGTGTACGTTTGTCATATTTTTCACGAACAATGTGGACATTCTTCGCGATATTTATTCTTTGTAGTGTCATTTTTAACCAATCAGAGATGTGCTTTCTTACCATGAGTTGCAAAAAAATCTTTTTCAGTGTACAAAATAAAAAAAAAAATTTTAAATATTACAGATGAACTTGGCGATTCGGTATCAGCTTCAATAAGTCCTGAATATATGTAGTATTAACCCGCCAAGTCCATCTGTATTATATTTGTAAATTATTTATTTATTTATTTTTTTTTTTTTCATTTAATAAAATTTATAACTAAGAGACACAGGATAACTATTTATGTTATTTCGGATAAGTAACAGATTATGGCATGGATCGCTCTAAAATGAGCCGACAGGTTGCGCTGTGTCACAAGAGAACGAGAAAGGATCTTTGCGCTCGAGCGAAGTGAATTGTAAGAATTGTTTGTAAAAGTCATGAGACTAATTAACAAAAAAAAGTAATTTAGTGATATCACATTTCTCGAACGAATTAGCCGACTTGGTTTAATTTCGCAACAGCTGAAGAGGGTCATCAGAACTTAGACGTCATAAAATTTAACAAATAAATTGATGAGTAGTTTATGACTTATGTGAAAAATTTGCTGAAAAACTTTTTTTCATGGTCTGAAAGGGGAATTTCACAGTTTTTAGCCTGTAGTAAATTTTGTTGTGATTTATTAGAAGTTTAATGCTTTGATCCATTGCTTCATTGACAGCGGATCGATAAATAGAAAAGAAAATTTACAAATTTTTAATTTCGAACTGAATAATCTGAGTTTGAAAACTTAAAATCTATGTGCTGAGATATCACTAGAGTCTTAAAGTGACTTTTTAAGACTTCAGAGGCAACATGACTGACTTGTTCATTTTTTTAATACTTTCACAGCTTACTCAAAAATTAAAACCTATCTATATTTTTTTTTAAATAATCAATCAGTCGAGTTAATAGATAAAGTATCGAAGAAAAAAATTTTTTTTTTTTATTTTCTAGTCGCATCTAGCTTTTTGCATTTTATAAAATTTTATTTTTTGAATATATTATAAACTATTTGGGTTGAAATTTTTGTTTCCTTTAGTAATTCTTATTATTTGGCTGTTTTGAATAATGGAATATTTCTACTATAACGTTAAAAATGATTATATATGAAACGTACAAAAAAATCATATGAAATTCCCAAATAAAGAATAATCAAGAATAATATCCTTTACTAGTATATCCGTATCTCATTATATTAACATTTGGTTCCTTAAGTAATGTAACGTTATTACGATCGCCTACATTCATACTTTCTCTAAGATGGATATCTAAGTATGTCATTGGGTCTATCGAAAGTAAATGATAAGTATACTTTTGACGCATATCAGCTTAATTTAAATCTTCTTCCTCAATATTATTGCGCAACGTTATAAATAATAATAATAACTTTGTATACAATTTAGACTTTAAATTTTAGTCCAACTGACTTCAGGAAATTTGATCAGATCAATTAGGTCAGTGAGTGATAAGACTTTTTAAAATCTATTCAAATACAAATAAAATTTAAATGCCAGCTGAGCTAAAACGAAAGTGTCACCGATATTTTGGAAGTGAAAATTAAATGCACAGAGGGAGAAGGAGAAAAAGGATAGAACGAAATGGACGAGTGAACATAAAGAACGACACGTAATTCTCTCACACACACACACACACACACACACATATATATATATATATATATATGTATATATATAACTGAGATATGGTGAAGGCCACGTTTTCGGAAAGGCGAGAAATTCGTGTGTGCGTTACCACGCACAACAGCCGCTAATCGAAGGAGAAAGTTATTCAAATATAGATATACATATATAACAAGTTATATTGGTCTGAAGTATAAGGCTATAACCACTTGACTGTATTGCATTGAGGCCTCATGAGGTCATTGGATGGATGCGCCGGGTTTTCCCTTTCAGACTCAGCTATCGTTAATAAATTTGTGCTTATCTTGTAGATAGATGTTATGATACAACAATTAACAAAAATTTATCTCCAAAATAATATGCTATATTGGGAATCTACTATTAAAAAAAAGTAGCTATATACTGTTCGGTATTCAAATAAAAATCGTAATAAAATATGGAGTATTGACATCATTCCTATTTGAGCACATAGATATTATTTTTAATAGTTGATCAAATCTATGCAACTGTGTTTTAGTAACATGGATAATAACTTGTAAAAGATTGTAGTATACATTGGTAAAATTTGATTTAGTTAAATGTTCAGTAACTCCAGCATACTGAGAAATTATCGCACATGTAATAGATTATTAAGAAAAATAAATGAAAAAATTACTAGAGCAGTAGTTAATAATAAATTAGACTGTGCAGCAGAGAGGAAACAGGAGGCGTTGAGCTGAGTCCAGTGTTTTCAAAGTAAACCGGTTACCTGGCAACTTTTTTTTATTTTTTACCTCACTCTTACACGATCGCCGCACGATGGTCGGCGATCGTTTCGCTCTCAGCCCGCATCCGTCGAGCGATGCGGTTAGTAGGTTAGCTACTTTTCCTTTCCATGTTATCCAACTCGCGGCGTAACAGTCTCGACACTCAGTATCCTACTCGCGCGATCGGTAGCATACTACTTTTGCCGCACTCATTTATATATATATACATATATATATATTCTGACACGCCTTGCAAAGTTGTATTTTATATACAAGAGAAAATCAACCACGAAACCTTATATGTAATAACGGAATGCCTGACCCTGGCAATCGAATGACGAGTTAGCGAATAATAAAATAATGAACATGTTACGTGTAAGAAAAAATCGCGCATGACACAGGACTAAATATACATGTTAAGGTCCGTGCTTCCCCTTATTCTAATAACACATATCATCATTTTGACCTGTTGATCACACGCGGGAAAGAAAAAAAAAACAAGTTTGCTGTTGAGAAAATTCTTGGGACCCTGTTAGTTCCGATGAACTGTACGGCTATAAAACATTTATATTATACTATATTTTTAAATATTTTTTTTAAATAACACAAGAATTCGCTCATCACCAATATACTAAAATATTTTTGTTTGCTTTGGTCTTTTCTGCATCCTGTGCGTACATATGTGTACACACACACGTGTGTAAATATATTCTGGATGTCGGCGGGCATTAGAATGTGAAATAGGTTCGTCAAGGCTGAACATAGGTAACTCTACAACGACAGCGGTGGCGACGACGATGCTAAGAATGATTGGAACCAACGCCAACTATAGATACAGCCATCAAGTCCCTATCGATGTACACACGCCTATACTATTATAGATGAAGTAGAAGAGTGAAGGGAGTTTTTAGTAATGTAGATTGACATACGTAACAAAGTTCACTTTGTCATGAAACAAAAGTGCTTTGAAGTAAACGCTGAAGAACCGGAAGTGATGTAGTGAGTACCGAAAAGCACTTTCCAAATGTTACTACGCTTTAGTCTAATTTAACTATCTCTATTTTGAGCCCAGTAAGTTAAGATATAGATATATATAGATATATACATGACAATATATAAGAAAAATTTTTATGTTTTTTAGAGGTTGAAAGTCAAACTATAAAACATGTTAAATATACTGAATAATGTCTACTAAAAAGGGAAACATAATCATGATTTGAATCAAGATTGAACTCAGAAAAAAAAAAAATAAGAAATTAAAGAAATAAATCAGAAAGTTAAAGAATCATGTGATTGCTGAAATGGAATAAATTTGTAAACAGATGGTTTGGTCGTGTCATGTGCTTCATATGACAATATCATCGTAAAAATCTCGAGCTTCCTTCAACAAGTGAAAACGAACACTATTTTATTGCGACCAGGTGGAATATCTCTCTTCTATTCATTTTCTTTCGTTAATTTAATATTTTAATTTACTTAGACGAGTGGTGCACGTGTCATTCGGGGAGCATTCAACAAGCGAAGCGAAGCTTCAACCGTGTGTATCTACCTCGCGATGAAGGCAATTTCGCTCTGTGGCTGGATGCCTGGCTCACCGTTCACGATCCGTGACGCTCCGTGACTCGAGATCTAGGCCGATTGTATAATGTCGTGAACGTTTCACTAAAATCGTTAAATAACACTGTACTTTGACCAGATTTCTTGTCATGTTAATGTTTTATTATTATTATTATTATTATTATTATTATTATTATTATTATTATTATTATTATTATTATTATTATTATTATTATTATTATTATTATTATTATTATTATTATTATTATTATTATTGTTGTATATTTTAGGTTTATTAAATGCTTGCTATATTTATCATAAACTGACTAGTTTAGATTCACAGTCATGTTTTTACTTTCGATTTCTGTTCATACACATGCACACGTTTCTCTTGTCCTCGAGTAAACGTGCGTACTACTCATGGTGCTGATGAAAGTGGGACGCGCTTTACTGATTTATTCTAAATGTATTTAGGGTACAATGAAATTAAACTAACTATTTTGTTTTTAACATTTTATCCATAAATTTATCAGATATTGTACTGTGTTTAGTACGCCCATTAAATTATATTCTTATTTTATTGATTAAAGTATAAAATGACTATGAAAATATTTATTGTTCAAAAATTTGTTTGTAAAATTAATAGTGATTCTCATCCATTAAATCCGATCGTATTGAATTACGTCACAGACTTACCCACGTTAATATTTTATTATTTAATAGAAAGCTTGATGATTCTTCTTAACAGGATATGACGAGTTCATACCGCAGAGTATCCTGTTTGGTTTACTCAGTCAATACTATTTTTCATGAATGATTCTCATGTCATTTCATTCTAATGCTTTGTATTCTTTTTTTTTTTTTTTATTAATAACTCACAGAAAAAGAAAATTATTTGGCTTAAATTAATTTTTCTTGAACCAAAAAACTTTCGAAGATAAAAAAGGAAAATTGAAATTTTCCTAAGGGAAGTAAAATAATTTATTGGATTTTAAATCTTGAACGAAGAAAAAATATTTTTTGCTCAATGAATCTGAGATTGATTTAGCAATAAAATTGTATATTAAAATAATTTTAATTTCTTGATATGATAAATATTTTTTTTTTTACTATAACACACTTATTACTTTGAACAAAAAATAAAAATATAAGGAACAAGAAAGTCATACTGTTGAATAAAGTAATACAACATTTTGAATCATTAAAAAGTTATAACTTGAACTAAAATACAAATCTCAAATTAAGCGTACTACGGTGTTAAGCCATTTAAGTTTTTTCTTAGATTTACGCAGATGTTCTCACAATTTTTTCTCACTACTCTATCATTGCCGCTCTTGCACATGAAATGAAAATTTTGTCTACGTTATAAAGTAAAAAAATCGGTCTGTCGGTTGACCCTGCGGGCCAGCCCCAAAACTTCCCGCCCATTTCGAGCTCCTTGAGCTCGAAAATATTGTCAGAAATACAGCTTCGAGCTCAAAGAGCTCGAAAAAACTTTTGCATGCCGTTGTTTTTGAAAAAAATGTTTTTTACCATTTCTTTCTTTCACAATATTTCATTGACAAATGATTTGATTTTCATGTTTGAAGCAGCAATCGACCCGTTTTGATAAAGTTTAAAACTGATCAGATTTTGAAATCGTTTGGTTTAGTTATTTTAAAGATATTTGCAAAAAACCGTTTTTCACCGTTTCTTTTTTTCACGATACTTAGAAAAATAACCCGATTTTGATGGTTGAGCTAGCAATCGACGCCTTTTACTAAATTCTGAAGCTGATCAGGTTTTAGAATCGTTTCCTTCAAGTGTTTCAAAGATATTCGGAAAAAACTGTTTTTTATCGTTTCTTTCTCCCACGATAACTCTGAGACAAATGATCCTATTTCGATGGTTGAGGTGGCAATCGACGCGTTTTAATAAACTCCAAAGCTGATCAAATTTCGAAATTGTTCCGTTCAGTTGTTTCAAATATATTCGCAAAAAACCATTTTTCACCATTTCTATTTCCCACGATAACTCTAGAACGAATTATCCGATTGAGATGGCTAAGGACGAAATCGACGCGTCTTATTAAGACCGAGAGCTGATTAGATTTTGGAGTCAATCGTTAGACTCGTTTCTGAGAAATCAATAAAAAACTAAAAAAAAAAAAAAATTTTTTTTTCGTAATTCGTCAATATTTTCGAGTCTACGTAATGAAATGATCTAAAATTTTCAGAAAAGTTGATGGCCATCAAGCCTTTTCGATTGCCGCCTCAACCATCCAAATCGATTCATTAGTTAAAAAGTTATAGCCCGGTCACATACACACACACACACACACATACATACATACAGACACTCGGACATCATTCTAAAAACAGTCAGAATAGCTTCCTAAGACCTCAAAACGTCGACATCTGATGAAATTTCGATTTTCGCAAATCGGGGTGAAAACAATAACTTCCCGAAATTTTTGAAAATCATCGATTTTCTTAGCGGGAAGTTAAAAAAAGTAGATGAAAATTAAAGTGAATTAAATTTAAATTTAATTTTATGAAATGTCAATACAGTGACATTTTTATAGGGTTACGAAAAAAAAAAGAAAAAAAACATTGAATCCCGAGTCAAAATTTTACTTTCATCTAACCCTGTTTAACAAGTCCAATCGATTCTCATAGCTATATGTGTAAGGTAGAACTCATTTATTCTTATAAAATCTTTATGGGAATTAACGAGAATCTAGTGGATCTTACGAGATTTTCTAAACAGAGAAAGACTCAATATACTTAAATAAACCTCTTTTAGTACTTGAGATTCTTAAGTGGACCTCAATAAGTATTCTTTATACT
Organism: Microplitis manilae; assembly: GCA_030273425.1. Taxonomy (NCBI): domain Eukaryota; kingdom Metazoa; phylum Arthropoda; class Insecta; order Hymenoptera; family Braconidae; genus Microplitis; species Microplitis manilae. Next base: position 15,636,698 of record CP092721.1, read on the forward strand.
TTATACTCTTATTAGCTCCTAATAGATCCGTAAAAATCGAAATTTAACATCTTTTTAGAACCTATAAAAATTATTCATTCTTACTTGGTAGGATTACGTATTATACTTATCTTACTACACACTTTTATTAAGTCCTGAAGATCCTTAAAAAATGTCAATTTGAAATAAATACAAAATATATGTCAAAAATATAAATTCCATCAACATTCACAAATAGCGCCACTTACATTAGTTGTGATCAGTTGTGTCTTGAGAATGTTAGGTTATGTTCGTTTTTTTTTCATATATTTTGGAAACTATGAAATTGATCGATTCTAAAATCTAATCAGCTCTTGAACTTGACAAAAACTTTCGATTGTCGCTGAGAACGTATGAATCGGATTATCCGTTCGAGAGATATCGTCAACGAAATACTTTCAAAAAAGGTTTTTTGTCTAATAAATTCAAAAATTGCAAAACTAATTGATTCGAAATACTTTATAGCGTTAGACGCCGAAAAACTGCTTATAATGTCACTTCAAACCTCAAAAATTGCCGATTAGTTCGAAATATATCGGTGATGAAAAATTTTGAAAATAATGATTTGCTTTAATTTTCCCAAATAACGCATTATATAATTCATCATGTGTTTCAAAACTTATACCGACCCTTTGCTTTTATAGTCTTTGATGATCACTACATAATTTATTGCAATTGGTTCGTTAGTTTAAATAATATCATCAACAAAATTTTTAAATAATCACTGTTTTCAACGTAACGTAATTCAAAGTTCACGTAACTCTTCACTGTAAAAAGAGCGGTGTTAAAAATGGACTCATTTTAACTCCGCCCGGTGTAAAAATGAAATTACACCGGTGTAGGAGGAGTAATTCACCGGTGTTAAAAATACCGGTGTTAAAGTAGGGTAACCGGTGTAAAAACGGATTAGAACCGGTGTAAAAGCGGGGTAACCGGTGTAAAAGCGGAGTAATACCGGTGTAAAAGCAGGGTAACCGGTGTAGAAGCGGGGTAAACTGCGTCTGCTTGGAGAATCAACTTTAAAGATTATAAAACACAAAAAATGCCAGTTTTTTTATGAAAATTAATAAAAAATATGATCTATTAACAAGTATAGTGATTGAGTAAATAAAAATATTCACAAAATAAAATATTTTAACATCGGTAAAGAATATCTACACCAGCGGCGGTGTTATTTTAACACCGGTCTAGAATATTTACACCGGTGGCGGCGTTATTTTAACACCGGAGAATTTGTTTTAACACCGGTACAGAATATTTACACCGGCGGCGGCGTTATTTTTACACCGCTTTCGGTGTTGAAATTTAACACCGCTGATTTTAACACCTACACCGCTTGGACTTACCCCGGTGATTTTTTACAGTGTTTTGATTAATCATTTTTATTCATTTTTGTCGAAAAACATTGAATTAATCAAGCATAATCGTGAGCAAATCGTCAAAAAACGATCATTGATTATTTTCAATCTTTCGAATTCTCGGAGATTAATACTACACTTGACTTTTTTTGAGCTTGAAAAACCAGAAAACAGCGGAAAGTTTCTAGGACTTCAAAATGTCGACATCTGATGAACTCGATTTTCGATAATCGGGGTGATAACAATAACCCCGAATTTTTAAAAATTTTCATAGCGGAGAGTTAAGAATTTACCAAAGCTCATACCCTTTTTGAAAGGTAAGAAAAAATTTCCAAAACTTTTTTAAATTTCTGATTTTCTTATGAATATTTAAAAACTATTAGTGATAAAAAAAAATGAAGTTAGGATCTGAAAACTAGCAACTTCAAGCTTTAATTTGCTTTTTTTTAAAAATTTAGGATTTTTTTTAATATCTTCCAATTTTTGTGTCCAGCGTAATAAATATTATCTTTGAAAAAATGATTGAAATAATAATGTATAATGAAATGGTAAATAACTAATTCATAATACTTTTTTTTTTTACTTTTGTACGGAAAGAATTGCACAACAGGCTTGCGATGGCTGCGTTAACAGAAGTAAGTCTAACGCACACTATGAAGAATATAAGTTCGAAAGTAAATGCCCCATCAAGACAATGCCCCGTGAAAATAGGGCAGAGTAATTAAGCCGTTATATAACTATTTGAAACATAGTTCGTGGGCTGAAGTGTCTCGGCACGCTATTATTTTAGAGTATAGTAAAGTAAGTAGGGTTGCACAGAGGTTATAGGTTATTTACCCGCGCATTCAAATTTCCTTATGAGTTTAACTACCGAGTTAAATATATAAACTATCGAGTAATTGTCGTATAAGGTGATTTCACTTTTCGCATTTAGTTATATGTATACTGTCTGAATGTATACAAATATATACAATTGGTGCATATACTTACTGACCATTTGTTATTAATAACTGTTAATTACAAGCTGAAAAGGGAAGGGGTGGGGGGGGGTCAACGCGTAAGAAACAATATCTAGTATTCACACTGACCATATTGCCCTCAGACATTTATATAAATTTAAGAGAACCCATTTCGGCTTAAGACCTCCCCCCCGCCTCTTATTTACAAGTCAAACTTATAACAGTCAAACAAAATTTATATTTTTAATTTCTCTAACGTAACAAGCGGGTATCTAATTATACTAATATTAAATAAAATTTCGATAACTACATAATTGCAGCATAAAAACAAAATAAACAATATTTATAAACATAAAAAATGAATGTAATTCTTACAATTTTCACCTTACCCGAGGTTGGTTAAGCATTTCTGCACGCACGATAAAAATGTTTATCTAATCGTAAAATCACCCTTTCCCTTTTTTTTATACAACTTTATTTACTTCTTATAACATCGACAAAATAGTAAATTCCATAGGTTGTTATAGAGTTAAACGGTAGCCGGCATATCCACCTCTATAACCAATCAAGCTAAACCAACTTACTATTACGCCATCGTATGTTTACATTGGAAATTAACTGTTACTTGAAGTTAAAAATTTTTATAGTTTACTCAAAATATTGTTTTCTTATCTATCATTCAAGTAAATTAGATCACAAGTGGTATGGTGTTAAAGTAAAATTACAAAGAATAATATAATAAAAATGTTGTTATACTAGATGAAACGTGTTTGAGAATACGGAAAGATAAAGTTAAAGAACAAAGCGGACGTGACCCACAAGAGATTCCAAAGAGACAGGAAAAAAGACAGCGCAACGATGGCCCGTTTACTGTAGTGAGTGTCGTATTTACCAGAACATAGTAAAAACAATGCTAGGGTTGATGATATAGATTTTTATAAAGGTATTGTGAAGATGGTAAAATCCAAAAATAAAATCAGATTAGTTAAGTTATCGTCGTTGTCGTTCTGGTTGTTGTAGATTTTCTTATCATCATCGTCATCGTCGACGTCGTCGTCATAGTTGTAGTTGTCAGTGCAGTAGAAGATGGCGGTTACTTTTGCGGCATGATGTTGCTGTTGAACGTTGTGCCACTTTCACTTAGTTACATAATCCGCGTTCACGCTCGCACGAGGGGAACTGGGTAAATGGGAGATACTAACACAAACAAATCACTCAACCATCCGTGTATACCATCCACACTCATTTGTCTTTCTTTTTCTCTCTTTTTATTTTATATACATATATACATATATATTATACTGTGTACCTTACCTGAATCACGATTTCGCTCTCTAATCTTCTCTTCTTTATTCTTCTTTCTCAGTTAACTTAGAAATATTTTAGGAATACCACTTACTTCCATAATCCGTAATTAATGTTTAAGCTAGTCATAGATTTTTTTTTTCTATGATTTTATTTTGATAATAGTTTAATGCGTTAATCGTGTCTATTAGCTTACAAATACTGTGACGACATATGATTTAAAATGAATAATAAATAATTAAATAAATAAAAAAAAAGAACTCCTGTTGGTTGATGCGACGACCTAAATATGAAGTAGTGAAAGTGGTACGTTGGTCAGGCATGGTCGAACCAACATACACGTTTCTCTCTCTCTTTCTCTCTTTCTTTCCATATTTTATATTATGCCCCAGTGGTTCTGTTTCAATGACGCATACATTTGATTCGATACGCACATTTTATTTAATTTTATATTCATCATTATTTATACTTATTAATTATATCATTATTATTTGCGAAATATTTTATTTCTTTTACTTATAAATTATTGAAATTTATTTATTTTTTCTGTGATATTATTGTTAATTTAAAATAATTATTATTTCAATTTTACGTATTTTAAATTTTAGCGAATGTAGAGTTTATTTAGTCTTTAGTTAATTTATATTTTCTTTATCATTTCTTATATCATTAATCAAATGATTAAAGTCAAAAGGCTATCATTGAAAAATTTATTCTTTCTTTAATTTAAATTCTCGTAGCATATTAATTAAAATATTTAATTATAACGTTTGTATTGTCTATAAATTAATTTTTTTAATCCAAGTGAACTTAGTTGATAACTTAGCATTTAGTAAAAAAAATTACTATTATTTTTAAAAATGTTGTGCGTATAATCGAAAATTTTAATCTATCCAAGTGATTTAATATTTTAAATATTTATAAATGATAAATTATGTTATAAAGTGTACTTCAATCGGGGAAGGGCGAGCAAAATATCAAGATCGCTAAGATAATAATGAATTTTTGCGGATTTGAGTACGGAAAATCTTCTTTTTTTGACTTTCATTTGACGTAATTGAACCGAATTTCCAGTTGCCATAGACAGTATTTTTTTCACGACAGGCAAAGCAGATTACCCATAAAACGTAAAAAAAAATTTTCTTATATTAAAAAAAAAATAACTATAATAATAAAAAATAGCTGATCTTCGTGAAAAGTTGAGATTTGTAATACTGTCAGTAAATAAAGATGCCGGAAAACAAAATTATTGAGGATAAACAACTTACATAAAATTTACATAGAGCAAAGAAGGCATCATATGTTTTTTTTTGTAGTTAACGATACATTGAGTCCTCTGAAAAATTCCTGGAAAAAATTTTAATAAAATTTGTTTTTTATGATTTTCGCGTTTAAAGTTCACAACCGAGCATCATGTGGCGCGAGTAAAATAAGCCTTTCTCTCGGTAATTGACGAAACTATAGAACGATACATGAAAAATCAACTGTTTCACTTTTCAACAAGATTTTACTTTGCTGAATAGTAATGTGCTATGGGAATTGGATACGAATTAGGGAGAGACGGTCTTCACTCTACCCGGAAAAAAATCTTTTAATAAAATTTTATAAAATTTCATAGTTTCATAAACTTGAAAAAAAAAATTAAAAAATTCTGTAATGTTTTATAAAATTTAACGACATAAAATTCATAGGATCCTATAAAATTTTATGAAAATTAATTTCTATCCATAAAAGTTGGTAAAATTTTATAAAATTTAATGAAATTTCGATCCATTCCTGTGATATATCATTACATAATGCACTGAGAGAAAAAAATGCATATTTTCAAGTGAAAATACTTGATTCAAGTATTTTAGATACTTAAATAGTACCAAGTAAATAATTTCTTAATTCTAGTAAAAATACTTCTGGAATCTATTTAACTAAAAACTTAGGTTTAGTAAAAAAATACTAATGTTAAATAATAGAAAATTAAAATTTAGTATGTAAAATGCTTAAAATGAATAATAATAAATTTTAATTTAGTAATTAAAATATTCCAATTTAATAATAAAAATTCACATCTAGTAGTTGAAATACTTAAGTTTAATAATTAAAAATTGAAGATTAGTATTTAAAATACTAGTAATCAATATTTAAATACTTTAGTTTAGCATTTAAAATATGTCAATTTAATAATTATAAGCTTTTATTTATTACTTAAAATACTAAAGTATGATAATTGAAAATTTTCATTTAGTATTTGAACTATTTAAGTTCAGTAATTAAAAATTTATATTTAGTAAATAAATTATTGAAGGATAGTAATTAATTATTCTCATTTAATATATAAAATAGTCAAATTCAATAATTAAACATTTATGTTTAGTATTTAAATACGATCCGTATGGATGCTTCTTCGGATTCCTCTGCGCTGTTAAATATTCCTGAAAATCATTCCAAAAAACTACTCATGAGTATTTTTCCCAAGGGTACTTACACTCTTCTACTAGGATATTCTCCTGCAGCGAGTAGTTTTCAAAGCGACTGTTCCGCTCCTTTAAGCCATTTAACTTATTACTTCTATTCTCTGTACAACTAGTAAAATGTTGCAGCACTCTTCTGCGCCTAGCAGTGACTCCTGGTACTATTTTTTCTTTTGAAACTGAAAAAAGAATCACTGAAACTGAAAAAAAAAATCACTTGGGCTGAGAAATTTGTTTACTAAGTATAAAATTTTTTTTTTTTTTTAGTTCAAGAACTTTTTTATTTGACTCAATACGAAAAATGTCTTTAGCCAAGAATAAAGTTTCTCGACTTGAGAAAAAAATATTCTCGAACTTAGAAAAAAATTGCTTGGTCTAAGAAAGATTTTTCTTAGCTTACGTAATTACTTTTTTCAATATAGAAATATGTCAACTTAATTCAAGAAATAATTGCTTGTTACAAGTATCTCATGTATCTAGTAATATTCTAAAGTCACGTAAGTACGACTAACACGCCTTATTTTATGCTCCGACTTTTAAGACATTTTTCTGCGTTTTATGCCTTCGAGCTTTTTTGTTACAGTTGTCATTGCAAGCCTTTTTTTTGCAATCTCTTCAGATTGCAAATCAGCTTTGAAATTGGTGGACTGCAAGTGAAGTTATTAATTTTTTCTTTTCTATGTTTTGTGGTTTTGGAAGTTATGAAATATTATCTGGACGTGAACGTAGTTAAATTTATTCAGAGTGAATTTAACTTTAGCTACACTGTATACCTCTGGCCGATTATCTTTTTCAAGCTACAGTTGGCGCCACATCCAGTGCTTACATCTGTATTTACTTACACTCCATTCTGACAGTTTTTTCTTTGTTCTTGCTACTGTGCATCTGTTATGAACTGTTTTAGATGTAAGAAAGCTGTTATTAAGCCTATAAAGTGTAAAACCTGCAGACAGCCATATCATCCTACACGGAAAAAAAATTCCTGTTGCTGCAACAGGAGGCGGTCATGTTGCAGCAACAGGAAAAAATCCTGTTGTAGCAACAGGATTAATACCGTTGTTGCGACTTAATAGTAAAATACCCTGATAGCCAAGTTGGCGAGAAACTGACGAGAAACTTGCAGCCGCAACTGGACACTAAGTTGACCGCCAACAGTTGGTACCTCCAATAGTTGATAGACATTTTCTGAGAAAGTTGGTGGCAAAAGTTAGAAATTCAATAAGTTGATGATCACTTTCTGAGAAAAGTGGTGACAAAAATTGCTTGCAAAAGTTGGTGGTCATAAGTTGACGGTAAGTTTCCTTTCAATTTTCTCGGAAACTTGCATTTCAGTTGCGGCTCCATACTGGCGCCAACTTTCTGAGAAAGTTGACGGTAACTTGTAGCCAAAAGTTGCAAAAGCCCAAGTTGTAGATAACTTGTCGTCAAGTTAGTCGGAAACTAATGAATGACCAACTTTTTCACGATCAACTCGTGTTATCAGGGTATAGTTACACAGTAAAAAATTTTGCGTCATTGCTTAAAAAAACTTAGTGTTGAAAATTTTTTTGTTAAATATTTAACAATTTTTTGTGTTGATTTAACAGAATAAATTTTAAATGTACACATAAAACTATTAAATATTTAACACTAAGTTTTTTGGGGCAATGATGCAAAATTTTTTACTGTTTAACTATATTTTACTATTAAGTCGCAACAACAGTATTAATCCTGTTGCTACAATAGGATTTTCCTGTTGCTACAACAGTATTTTTCCTGTTGCTACAACAGCATTTTTTCCTGTTGTTGCAACATGGCTGCCTCCTGTTGCAGCAACAGGAATTTTTTTCCGTGTAGTTGTGCCAAATTAATTGTTTCATCTAAATTGATAAATTGCTGTGCCACTTCATTTTCAACACCACAGTCACCTATAAATATTGTGCCTACTACTCAAAGTTCATATTTAATAAGACCATCTAGTCTACCTCATCCAAAGCGTACGTAGTCTTCACATACCAGCTTTAAGTCCATTAATTCATCGCCAAAAACTCCACCTGTGGTAGTTGTGGGTGACGACTCTGTTTATCTATCTCCAGTTACTGTAAACTCTCCGATGATGACTAATGTAACTAGTGAAGTTGTTGATAAATCAACTGAAGCAGCATTAGGTGATACTAGTTCTGGTGAAAGTCAATCAAACTGGGCTAAGTATAACCTAGATGAAAAGATGAATCTTTTACTTGACATGTCCTTTAAGAATAGCAAGAATATTCAGAATATGTGTCAAAAGCTTGATGTCCATAGTCAAGAAATTAAAAATCTATCTGCAAATCTTGAGTCAAATAATAACAAAATCTTGAATCTTTCAAATAATTTTGATACTTTAAGTAATTCTTTTGCTGATGTAATCAGAATTCAGGAATCAACACAAAAGGATATTAGTGAATTAAACAATAAATTGATGGCCAATTCGAAAAAATGTGATGAAAATTCTGCTTCGATTGCTTTGATACAATCGACTATTGATGCTTTTATGAGCGTACCTGCTGCTCATCGGATTGCTGATCATCAGATGTCATCTCAGTTATTAATATCAGGGGTTCCAGATAATGTCTTTGCAGAACAATCTCCTGAGCAAATCGTTCATCAAATTTTTGATAAACTTAATATTCGCAATCTCACTATGGATATATTGAGCATTCGTGAGTTTAAGGCGAAGATTAATCAAAGTAGTACTAACAATGGGCAAACTTCTCACTCTTTCATCTTGAAACTTAAGTCTTCTGAAGTCTGTTATCATATTATTGATAGGAAGCGTCAATCACCGAAACTAGTAATTCAAAACATCTTCAATACGAATGTTGAAACAGCCCCAGGTAAACAAATATTTGTTAATGAATTTCTCAGCAGTCATGTGTATAAGTTATTACAAACCACTAAAGCTAAAGCTAAGCAGTTCAAATTCAAGTATGTTTGAATTTTTAAAGGAAGAATTTATGTCAAAAAAGATGATGATACATCCAAGATTTTGATTAACTCTGAGTCTGACCTAAATAAACTTGAATAGCAATTACCTCATAAATCTACTACTTTCATGCATTCAATAAATATTCTAAGCTTAAATATAAATAGTTTTCTTGCCCATTATGCCCAATTTGAAGCCCTAATAAATGATTTAAAGCCACATATCATCACCGTTGTTGAAACATGGCTCTATCCTGATACTCAAATTTCTTTTAAGGACTACGTTTTTTTTCGTCGTGATCGTGGATTAATTAACTCAAGTGGTCAATACGTCCGAGGTGGTGGTATTGCCTGCTTAATACATAAATCCTTACATTCCAAGTTAATTTTTGCGTCTGAGGCTCATGATATAAACTATCCTGAATTTATGTTAATTGATGTTTCTTTACCGTCGGGCCCTCATATACTTCTTTCAGCTATTAACAGAAGACCGCAGGGCCATTTACTAGACAGCTTCTTTGTTGAATTTGCTAAATTGTATCCGCTATATAATAATGTCCTTATCATGGGTGACTTACATTGCAACCTTCTGAAAAAGGATCGTCCAGCAAATCACCTAAAATCTTTCATTACTGAATCTGATCTCCATTGTATACCATATGGATCTACCTTCCACACATCTGGAGTTGACTCATGGCTGGATGTCATCATTGTTGATAGCAGTGACAAAATTGAAAGTTACTTTAAGTCACAAATGCCTTTTATAGGTGGTCACGATTACTTATTTTGCAGTTATAAACTTGAACTTCCATTTAAGCAAGATAAGACGGTCAAGTTTCGTGACTTTAAACATTGCGACCATGAAGCTCTAACGATTGATTTATGCTGTAAATTGCTTCTCTGCAGCATGATTAAAGATAATCAGGATCCAAATTTTCTGGTCAATCACTTCATTTATACCGTTACATCTTGTCTGGATAGTTTTGCTCCGTTCGTCGTAAGGAAATTGACTCGTCCAAACAGCCCGTGGCTAACAAAAGAACTCCGATATAAATTTCGACAACGTGATATCTTATATAAAAAAGCACGACGAACTGGGAATTATTATCTACTTGCTTTGTATAAGTCCAAGCGTAAGGAATTGAAAGCTGAACTGACTTCGGCACGAGATACTTATTTCAAACAAATGCTAGAAGATGCTTCTCACAAATCCAACCTGTGGCCGACTCTTAAACGGGTTGGTATTATTAAAGCAAGAAACTCTTCGCCACTAGATAGCTTCAATGCAAATGATTTAAATTGCTTTTATGCAAATATCTTAAAGAAGCATCCTTCCTGTCCTCGTGAGTTTATCAATGATATACCGTTGCTCACCGCTAAGAAAGTAAATTGTATCTTTAATTGGTCTGTCATTGATATTGTAGAGGTCACTAAAAATCTTCAAATTATTGCTCAGACGTCTAAAGGGAAGAGTCCGGATGGATTAGACCTAAAGTGGCTTAAAAGTCATCTACCGCAGATTTCGATTTTTCTTATGACCATCTTTAATAGATCTATAGATACTGGTATTTTTCCTGATACTTGAAAGTTGGTTTATATTGTTCCTTTAAACAAAATTAATGCTCCGAAATCTATGTCAGATACTAGACCTATAGCCAATGTATCTCATCTTGCTAAAGTCTTTGAACGTATCGTAGCAAATCAGCTTACAAATTATCTAGAGACGAATCATATCATTGATGATCACCAATCTGGATTCAGGAAGCATCATAGCACTCAAGCAGCTCTACTTCTTCTAACTGACGATATTCATAAAGCCATCGATCGAGATAAATTAACCTATCTCATCTTGTTCGACTTCTCAAAAGCTTTTGATTATGTTAAGACTGAAATACTATACATGACAATGTATGAAATGAGTTTTGCAACTGAAGTTATCTTTTGGTTCCAATCATACCTCACTGGTAGATCTCAATCCATACTAAACCGGGATGGTTCCTCATCAGATGCCATTAGTACAACGTCTGGAGTTCCTCAAGGATCTATTTGAGGTCCTATCCTATTCTTAATTATTATAAATGGAGTTGTTAAACTTTTAAAATTCTCTAATTATGGATTGTTCGCTGATGATATGTATGCATATTATCACTTCAAACTCTTTCAATTAAATGATGCAGCTTATAAAATAAGAACTGATGCCCAAGCGGTGGCCGATTGGGCTAAAGATGTTGGTCTTGAGTTAAATTTACTAAAAACTAAGGTTATGATCTTGGGGAGCAAAAGGAAATTAAAGCTGCTTGAGGACTGTGATCTTCCTCAAATTTGTGTGGATGTAAATATCATTCCCTACGTAAATTCGACCAAGCATCTTGGAGTTTACCTGACAAACAACCTCACCTGGGATGTTCACGTTGCTCATATTGTTCGCAAGGTTTATGTTGCTCTCAACAGCCTTAAGTATAGGAGGAATATATTATCCACGTCAACTCGTAAATTACTAGTCTTGGCTATGATTATTCCGATTATTGATTACTGCTCTTTAGTATTGATTGATATATCAAAAAGATTGGATTACAAGTTACAGCGCCTCGTTAATAATGGAATAAGATTCATCTTTAATCTGAAGCGAGATGAACACATCACTCTTTACAGAAGTTTCTTAAAGTGGCTTACAATCAAATCTAAGCGATTATATTATTTGGCGTGTTTCCTGTATAAACTCTTCAGCATAAATCAACCTAGTCTTCTTAGAAACCTGTTCGTTGATGAATCGCCGGATATTAGACGTTCTGAAAGATTGGTTGTTAAAAACAACAATGTCACATTTAGGTTTCCAAACTTCTCAACTACATCGTTTGAGCACTCGTTTTTGGTTTCTGCTGTACGTCTATGGCGGGAATTACCACCTGATGTCATTAACTCACTTAGCCTTCACTCTTTCAAATCTGCAGCTTTCAAATTTTTCTTTGATCTTGAGCCGCATGAGAATCATGGACCTGGTATTATTATCAACGACCTTAATTAATTCTATTTGAAATCTCGATAGTGCTTACATTTCTGTTGAATTTACCTTGGTTTTATCTCAAATATGATATTTTCTTATTGTTATTACTATATTCTGTCTTGTTTTTAGTTATTATTTATTATTATCTGTTTATAGACTTACGTGTACTTTTTTTTTGTTTTTCTCCTTATATTGTAATTTTGCCATTTGGCTTCTGCCTTGGCATTTAAATTTAATAAATAGATAAATAAAATAAATAAATATATTACTAGATCGAAGCAATAGTTGCTAAAAATAAGAAATCTTATACTTCAATTTAGGAAAAATTTCTTGTTCTAAGTATTTACAGAAATAAGTGAAAAAAATACTTGAAAAAAAATTTTTTTTCTCTCAGTGTACTGACACTCGATATTGAGTCAGGATATCAGGCCTGGCATGAAATTATCGTCCCGATACTCAAACAAGCTTGGGCCAGGCTTGAATTTCTAGCTTGGCCCAGAATTAGTAAATATTGGGCCAAGCCTTAACCAATTCTGGGCCCCGCGTCATTTTCTACAAGGGTTTGCTTGATAAATTCAATGTTTTTGGACAGAAATTACTAAAAATGATCCAGATAGAGAGTTATATGAGCTTCAAATCAAACCAGGATGTTAATTTATGAAATATCCATAAAAAAATGTCAGAAACAGTGTTTTTTCGGAATTTTTATTGATGATATGCTTTAAATTAATGAGTGGATTGGAATAAATTGTGTAGCAATCATCAAAGACTATAAAGATGGAGGGCTGTTATAGGTTTTAGAACATATGATGAATTACATCATAAGTTTTTACTTGGGAATATACAATTTTTTCTCTCAATGTAACAAATGTATTGTTTCATGCTTTTTACTTGTAAGAATCGTAAAAAATATGACCAATTATTTATCTCCGATTTCACTACTGAAAAAAAAAATAATATCAAAATGGTTGATTTTTTTTAACTCCTCAAAAATGGCTTAATGTTAAGGAGGTTTGAGTGAATCTAATGTAAAAAGGATTTTCCAACTTTAAGATTTAAAACTTAGTATTCATATAAAATAAGTACTTTTTCTATGTATTCTCAAAACTTGAAAACGATTCACCGTCTAGTTTTTTAGAAAAAAAGATTAAAAAATAACGTTTTAAAAGTTCTTACATACACAGGCTTTTATGGCGGACAAGCTTCCATCATGACTTATTTGATTTTTTTCATTATTAACCGCCCAAGTTTGAGGAATAAAAAATCACACGTCATAAACTTGAATATTTTTAGAATATGATAAGATTTTAACAATATCGCATGCGAAATGCCAAAAGGGCGTACTACAGCAGTTAGATAGGGTTTTGTGCCAAAAGAGCGTATAAAAAAATTTTTTTTTCCCCTTTAACTCAAAATCGTTTAAAACGGCAAGATTGATAAAAAAAAATTTTTTTTGAATTACTAACGCCAAAAGGGCGTATAAAAATAGTTGTTTGCCCATTCAACTGTTTTCACGACATTGTTGTGGGTTTAAAGATTATCTGTGAACTACAAGTAAACTTGTCGCACACAAATTTACTTCTAGTCACATGCAGATTATCGTTTAACCCATAAAAATGTCGCGGCAACAGTTGAATAAGCAAAAAGCTACTTGGAGAACAAATTAGCGAGCATTAAAATAGTACTAACATCGCATTAATAATAAAAAAAAATATGTTCAACTAGTGTGGTAAGTTGTACAATAGTTTATAGTATATATTCAAACCTTTTGAAATTTCAGGTCTTAGTAGCGATTAGTATTTCATAGTTTCTTCAATTTTAATTAAAATTAGGATTCATTTGGTTAAGCATTAACATTAACCATTTATTTTGTAATAAAATCGGATTAAATGAACGTTATGCTTTTTGGGCTTCGACATTTTTTTTTCATTTTCCAGCTTAGAATATGTTTAACAGGTGATTAGAAAAAAAAAAATTTTTACGCCCTTTTGGCTTTAGATCACAAAATTTTTAAGTTTGTATGCTTGACCGTTGTAGTTACTTGAATAATTGAAGTTAAACTTTATTTTTTAATTTCGTTCATCGACAGAGATACATATTATTGAGGATTTGGCAACGTCGCGGAAGCCGCTGAAGGAAAAAACAAAGGTAGAAATACATTAAAAAAAGAGACGAGATTAGAAACAAATTTTTCCCCCGTTAATTTGAATATCGGTGTTTAAAAAGTTAAAACGCACTGCTGCCAGATCTTTTTATAAAACCATATGAGTCAAAAATAACCAAGTCATTTCATTACTTTCTTTCCTTAAATAAGTAATAATTATTAATTTGTTATGTTATTATAAACTAAAATAATAAATTTTCATAATTATCAGGAGAATGTAGCAAATAAAAAAATCGGTCTGTCGGTTGACCCTGCGGGCCAGCCCCAAAACTTCCCGCCTATTTCGAGCTCCTTGAGCTCGAAAAGTTGTTGTGGATACATTTTCGAGCTCTTCGAGCTCGAACATACTTGTGTATGTCTTTGTTTTCGAAAGAAAACGTTTTTTACTACTTTTTCTCAAACGATATCTCTCGAACGAATAAACCGATTGAGACGTTCAAGGCGGCAATTGACGCGTTTTATTGAGTTCTACAACTGATTAGATTTTGAAATTGATTTATCGAGTCGTTTTTGAGAAGTTTTCAAAATACTAAAAAAAATTTTTTTTTTTAATTCTTATGACAACGATATCTCTTGAAAGAATCAACCGATTTAGATGTTTGAGGCGGCATTCGACGCGGCTTATGAAGCTCCAAAGCCCAGTCCATTTTGGAAATAATCCATCCAGAACATAAAAAGTTATCCAAAAAAAACATTTTTGAAAAAAGTTTATTTTTGAAATATCTCTGAACGAGCCATACCGATCAAGTTCAATTTTTTTTCAGCTTCAAGATATTCGCAAGCCGCGTCGAATGGCACCTTGAAAATCAAAATCGGTTTATCCGTTCAAAGTCATAGATATTTACATACGTACGTACGTACATACATGCATACATACACTCGGACATCATCGTGAAATTAGTCAGGATAGCTTCCTAGGACCTCAAAACGTCAAGATCTCTTAGAAATTCGATTTTCGAAAATCGGACTGAAACCAATCACTTCCTGAATTTTTGAAAATTTGCAATTTTCTTAGCGGGAAGTCAAAAAATTCAAACACTACTTTGACTCACTAATTTCGCTTGAACCTCCTTAAGAGTTGAAAATTGAATTATATCGTCTTTATTTGGTATCAAAACGATCTTTCAAGTACGAATAGAAAACGCCGAAGGGCAGATTTTTCTTCTCTATCGAATGACGAAAAGGTCGAAACGGTTTATTAGTAGATTTCAGTACACACCAAACTGTACATTAATGACGACAATACTCCTAAATGACGGTTTAAGCCAATTCTGATATAAAAATGCTTTACCGAATTTTTCGATCCGATCTGCCCACTCAGTATCATTTAATCCACTCTTCCCCTACATAATTGAGAATAAATTTAAATAATATATTATTCAGGCTAGTTATTCAGGTCACTGACGAATAAACTCTTTTACATTAAATGAAAAAACTAATAGTAGCAAAAATTAAAATTGCTCAATTTTCTTGTCATTCAAATACCTATTTTTATGCAGTGCTTCTTTAATCAATTGACTCAAATTAAAATAACTTGAGTGGTATCTTTAGATACCACTCAAAATAGATGAAATTTAAAAATAAATATTTTAGTATGGTATTATATTTTAATTGAAATAAATAAAGCAAATAAATTGTATATATATAGATATATACAGATATATATAGATATATATAGATATATATATATATATATATATATATATATATATATATATATATATTGTTATTTAAATTTACAATAAAATCAAATCTTTATAAAAGTGTGCGCACTAATTATGAATGTAAAAAAAAATTTTTTAAATCTTCTTTTTGTTAGTCATACCATTTTCGCTTTATTGCTTTTCTAAGTAATACAACTATAAAAATAACAAGAATACAAAAAAAAATCTGGAGAACGTAAACTTTTTATTCAATAAAAAGTTGAGGACGTACACAATGATAAGTGTGCAACTTTATTATTATTAACAACATTCAAAAATGAAAAAAAAAAAGGAACAGAGGCTTAAAAAGCATGTTGATAACCCGGGACAAAATCATTAAACTTGATCATGTGTTAATCTCATGCATGATCATGCATGAATATTCGCCAGCCATCAGCATGCGTGATCATACTTGGTCAGGCATGATTATACTTTCTCATGCATGACCACGCATGCTCATGGCTGGCGAATATATGATCAGGATCATGTTTGACCAAGCATGATCAGACCTGCTCGAACACAATCCCTAGCATTATTTAAAAAAAAAGAAAAGTAACAATAATTCAACTTGAAATTAAGTTTTTGCTCGTATTGTCATATAGTTAATGTTTACTGACTGAAAAGTAATATTGAAATTTTACCCGTGACGGGTCTCGAACCCACGACCGTCGTGTTCTGAAGCACGTTCGCTGTCCACTAGGTTGAACTGTCTCGTTCAGTTTACGAAGAAATTTTCAGAAAAATTGACGGCCAACATACTTTTTCAATCGCTGCAAGAACCATATCAATCAGTTACTTCATTAAAACGATACGAAGAGCTAACATCCTCCCCCCCCCCCTCCCACACACACATACACACACAACCGGACATCATACCGGAAGTGCCCGGAATTACTTCCTAGGACCTCAAAATGTCGACATCTGATGAAATGATGTCGACATTGATGTTTTTTATATGAACTAGGAAATGAACAAAAAGTTCATTGAACACTGATAAGAATCGGTTCAATGAATATCTAATCGGCCAATTACTCATTCTTGCTTGTACTGTTTCCACCCATTTATTTACTTTTATTAAGACATACCATAAGGTAAATGTACTTGCAGCCAAATATTTATTGAATGTGTAGACATTCAGCGTTTGTCTATGAATAATTAGTTCTCAATAGTAACAAATATTATCGTGAAAAACACCAGAAAAGCATCAACTATAAATGTATATATATATATATATATATATATATATATATATATATGTATATATATATATATATATATACACTCAATTGACTTTTTAATGAATTTTGTGTGCTATGGAAAATAGTATTATGAAAAATTTTATTATTCCACATTTATTCAGTCGTTTACACCGTAATTTCATAACTATTTAAATTATTGGGTAAAATAAAGATAAAATTTATTTAAAATTATTGTATTCAAAATTAACGCATAGATAAAACTCTACATCTTAATAGTCAATATTTGAATTGAAATAGAAGCATTCAATATTTATTGTACTTTTAACATATTGTTTGATAAAATGAAAAAATATATTTTTTTCATTAATTATAAAATTGAATCTAATACATTTTCGTAATATATAGTTGAGAAAAATAATCAAAACTTGGGAAAATTATTTTTCCATAATTTTTTGGAACGCTTTCATAGCTGCACAAAAGATATTTTTATTTAGTGATGATAAAGAAAGGGGGTAAGGCTCAAAAATTTAAAGCTAAATTTATAACAGAGTACTTTTCACCTTGTCAATTCGGGTCACCCTTTTTAATTGATGTTGATTAATAAGGGCGCCACTGGAAGATATACACCACCATTTAGAACCGAATTTTCGTATTCTAAAAAAACTATTTGACCCGGGTTAAAAATATAGCTAGATTTTGACTTTTTTGACTTGCTTTTGACTGCTATAATTTTTAGGTAGATTTTATTAAAAATCTACACGGTGAAAAATTTACAGTCAAATTTATTATGGGCGCAGAATATCACCGAACTATAAGAAAACTGTTACAAAATTTACAAGTGTCCCATAGTAAACGGTATGCGCAGACTACACGATTATGGCCTATGCGCATACGTTTACTATGGGACACTTGTAAATTTTGTACCAGTTTTCTTATAGTTCGGTGATACTCTGCGCCCATAGTAAATTTGACTGTAAATTTTTCACCGTGTAACTATAGTATTTGTCCTCATGGTCGATTTTACAAGGAATTTCGTCATAAACTACCATTCGTTGAAAAATTTATATATGTATATGTATATATATATATATATATATATATATATATATATGTATATATATATATATATATATATATATATATATATATATATATATATATATTAGACTCTGTCAGAAAAAAAAATTAATTTTTTATTTTAATTAAATACATCTTAAAAGTTACTTTGGTAAAAAAAAAAATTCTCCTAAAATTTCAGCTCCATATCTCAAAAATTGAGCTGGCGCACGGGAGGATCCCCATTCCCATTTAAAATACATTGAAAAAAATTTGTTTTTTCTATTTTGTAAATAACTATGGCAAAAAAATTTTTTTTTAATTTTTGAATTCAGCAGTCTTGTAGCGAATTGAATTCTCTACAAAAATGGTCTCTTGTGTCATACGGTCAAAGGTGATAGAAAAAAAGTTATAGAGGTTGAAACTTAAGAGGAAAAAATAGAATTTTTAAAATGAATACAATTTTTTTCTTTTTTATTCGTTAACTAGTAGGATTTCATTTTTTTATTATTTTGCAATTAAAGTCCTCATAAGAAATATAATTATTTACAAAAATGGTCCTTAGAGTCGTTTTAATAAAGCTCATGGAAATAAAGTTACAGAGTTCTAAAGTTAAGAAAAATTGAATTATTGAGAGAAAAAATTATATAGTCAAATATTATTTTGAAAGATTATAAGTCCAGAGAACATACGTACAATGAACCTGAATTTTTAATTTTTGATACAATTTAATTTTGTAGACATATACAAAAAAAAAAAGCCCATTCGGCAGCCGAAATGGAAGTAGATTTCTCATTTGATTATTTCAACCTCTCAAATAAACGTTAATAACAAAATAAATTTTTTTTTTTCGACATTCTTAGATTCTTAAGGTTATAAATTAAAAAAAAATTGTCAAACAGTTTAAAATTGAAAGCATAAAATTTAAGAATTAAAATTAGAAAATTAAGTAAATTATCGGAATAACAAAAATTGAAGTTAAAGAGAATCTATTTATCTACGAATAAGTATTCTGTGATTTTTACTAGTGGATTAATGTTTAATTCAAAATTAAATAATATGATTTGATTTGAAATTTCAATTATGATAGGTCTAAGTGTCATACTTGAAATCAGTTGTAAACACTGTCAATAAAAAAAATTGAATTTGCACACTTAAAATGAGATATTTAGATTTTATGAGTTTTACACTGCAATAATATGAATTTAATCAATTTGATAAATTTACTGATAAATACAGTAGTTAGGATTCTATGGAATCTATTAAAAGTAGGAGGACCAATGCAACAGCAAAATTTCATTAAATGAGTAGTAAGATGCGAAATTTCATTGGCCTAGACACATATATAGGCATGGAAATGAAAGCTTATTTGAAGAGCTTTCAGATAAAATTTATAGGAAGTCAATAAGTTATAACATTCAAAAAATATTGAAGAAAGAATAAGTAAAAATCTGAATTTTTGATATTTTAAAAATTTTGAAATGCTATAACTTTTAAAGTATTCGACCGATTGAGCTCATTTTCCACCTTGATCAAGGTAGTCATCCACAGATTATGTATGCCAAGTTTCAAAGCGATCGGTGTAGAACTGTGGTAATAATCAGAGTCACAACTTGCATAAAATTAGTTTTTATAATATTTTGTAAATTTTTAAAACCATTTTTCTATCCGAAAAAGTAATCAAATCGAAAAGCTACATAGTGAAAATTGAAGGCAATCGAGCGAGCTTTCACATAAGACAAACGAAAATAATCTATCTCTTTCCGTTTGAAAGTTACATCTAGTTAAAGCGGCAAATAAATTTTTTTTTGAAAATTTTACAAAATTTCAATTAACTATAACTTCTAAACTTATTGGCCGAATTGGCTCATCTTCGAACTTATCCAAGGTAATCGTCCATAGAATAAGTATACTAAGTTTCATTAAGATCGGTGAAGAATTGTGGACGCTATCGTTGGAGAACGGCGCGTTATATCGTATATATATATATATATAAACTTTTGAACCTAATGTATTTTCGGACTCAGCTCGTCGAGCTGAGTTCAGAAATAGCAAAATTTTTCAAAAATTCCATCATGAGGACAAATACAATAGTTAGATTTCTATGAAATCTACTAAAAAATATTTATTTTCTCATTAATTCATTTTTTCTCAACCTTAGAGCTCGGTAACTTTCTTTCTATGAGCTTCATTAAAACGACTCTAAGGACCATTCTTGTAGATAATTACATTTCTTATAAGGACTTTAATTGCAAAATAATAAAAAAATGAAATCCTACTAGTTAACGAATAAAAAAGAAAAAAATTGTATTCATTTTAAAAATTCTGTTTTTTCCTCTTAAGTTTCAACCTCTATAACTTTTTTCCTATCAACTTTGACCGTATGACCCAAGAGACCATTTTTGTAGAGAATTCAATTCGCTACACTGTAAAAAAAGATTCCTGACATCAAACCAGATTCGTTTGGCTCAAGTACTCCGTGCGTTTGGATACAGCCAAGCGCGTCAAGCGATTGAGTCTACCACCCTCTACGTTTGACAGTATACTTTGCTCCAACTGAGAGTTTCTTGAGGGAAGGTACCAAGTCGTTCAAACTAACTCTACAGTATTTGATACAACTCAGTCACTTGTTTTATTTAAAAAAAAATAGAAATTAGTTCAAGTCATTAATGCTATTGATACAATAATGATTTTTGTTTTATATAAAATAATTAAAAATTTCACTCAAAGTAAATTGTGAGGTGATTGAAGGTATGAATTTTCAGTTAAGTCAAAATTTTATTCAAGCAAATGAATTTTAGTGTTGAAAGTAATACCTTTTTAGGTCCTTAGAAACTGCCCAGGCAATTGATTCAATAAAAAATCGAGTTATTTCAAATGGCTGTATTTGATTGATCCAAAAAAAACACTAATCTGAATCAAATGAATATTGTCTTTAATTATCTCATTAATAATTCATTAAAAAAAAATTTTTTTTTTTCTTATGTATTTATTTATTTTTGATTTTGTTTTATTTTCATTATTATTATTTTTTTTTTTTTATTAAGTATTGGGACAGCTACATTATATTATTATATTACATCAATTATATTTTAAAAATCATCCTAACATACTCACAGTTTTTAGTGAAAAATTAAATAATTTTAATTTTGCCATCCGGAGGATTCGAACCCAGCACCTTACGCGCGAGAGTCAGACGTTTTACCGTTACGCTCAGAACCAGTAGGAAAGTTTTAGTTAAGTTGTGCTTCTAGTACTTTGTTTTCATATTGAATGGATATATCCAGTCAACTGCTTATAGATTGATTTAAACGAGATAACTATGTGACTCTTTTTATAAATAAATTTTTTTATCAAATCGATAATATAAAGACTTCCATTCAAATATAGTTCGATATTTTGTAACGAATATATTTATATTCTTGTCGAGTATTTTTCAGTTCTAATGTGAGTGCGTGAAATTATTCCTTTAACTTCATCGGATTCTCGCTCCAAGAAACTAGTCGGTTGACACGACACGTTTGGTATCATAGGAAACTTCTTTTGTTTCATTGAAATATGTAAAGCTGTCAAACGAAACGTTTCAAGAGTTTCAGTTAAATTTCTAAAAATTAAAAAGTTTGCTTCAACAAGCTTTTATGTTTAAATCAAGTACATCCAAACATTAATTAAAATATATTTTACTATTCAATCAAATATTAGTTTAATTACGGTCAAATTTAAAAACTTTAACATAAACGCTTGAGCAATTTCTCATAATCGACTAGAGATTTTAATTCAATAAAAATGATTTTCTTGAGACAAATTAGTTTTTGTTGCTTCAAATGAATTTGGTTTCACTGAAGAGGAAATTCGTCAAACTCCTAGGGAGTTTGATGTCAGTACCTTATTTTTTACAGTGTACAAGACTGCTGAATTCAAAAATTAAAAAAAAATTTTTTTGACATACCCGGGTAAAAAAAATTATATATAATTATATATAATTTTATATAATTATATATGATTTATATAGAATTATATATGATTTATATAGAATTATATATAATTATACAGAATTATATATGATTATATATAACGATGAGAAAAAATCTCAACTGATTATATATAATTATATATAATTATATACACTTATATATAATTTTACAAGATTATATACAATTATATAGAACGCTATGAAAAATCTCAGATGATTATATATAATTATATATAGTTACATACAATTATATATAATTGCATACAATTATATATAATTGCATATAATTATATATGATCATCTGTCATTTTTTTAGCGTTATATATAATTATATATAAAAATATATAATTCTATATGAATCATATATAATTTTATGCAAAAATAGAAAATAGAGAAAAATAACTTGGGAGTATAGATATATATGTAAATATGGTTGTTTAAAAAAAAAAAAAATTTTTTTTTTTTTTTAATTTTCTAGCTCACAAACCAATCAACGGATTTTTATGCACCATAAATGATTTCGTAGGAAATTGAACGCTCTACAGAAAAAGTCTCTTATCATTTTTTGATAAATACCACTGTTCAAAAGTTATTTAAGCTTCAAGTCAAATTTATAGCAAATTTTGAGATTTTTTTACTTTTCCGGTGGATATAACGGTCTTATCAAAAAATATCGTAGGATTCGTTTTGTAGATAATTTTATTCCTTACAAATTATTACGAACAAAGTTTTTCGAAATTCACCGGAAAAGTAAAAAAATCTCTAAATTTCCTATAAATTTGACTTGAAGCTTAAATAACTTTTGAACAGTGGGATTTATCAAAAAATTATGTGTGACTTTTTTTGTAGAGCGTTCAATTTCCTACGAAAACATTTATTGTGCATAAAAATCCGTTGATTGCTTTGTGAGCTAAAAAATTTAAAAAAAAATTTTTTTTTTTCCGGGTTATTTAAACGGAAAATAGAAAAATTGATTGAGACAAACCTTAATACCATTAGGAGCCTGGAGTGGTACCAAAATTTTCATTTTTATTTATACTTTTAATTTCTGGATACCACAAAAAAAAAAAAAATTGTTTTTTTTTTTTAACCTCTTATGAGCTCAAAAGTTACTTTATATTACTAAAAAAATTCTCACTAAATTTCAGCCAAAGATCTTTTAAATTGAGTTATCACAAATGGGGGCCCCCTTTTCCATTTAAAGTACACGCGAAAACTTTTCATTTTAATTTTTCGTTATTAAGACTGTGAAAAATTTTTTTTTTTTAATTCAACCTGGTATCATTTTGTAGGACATCAATTCTCTACACAAAAGTGATTATGCATTATGTACGTCAAACAAACTGGAAAAAAATTACGGGGCTTCAAAGATCGACAGAAATTTAGTCTCCTCGAATTATTTTTTGTTATTTTTAATTTTTATTCGATAAAAAAAATTTTTTCGAATAATGACACGCAGAGTCTTGTAGGAAATTTAATTTCCTACAAAAAGTATTTGATATCATACATACGTTAAATGAATAAAAAAAAATTTACAGAGATTTAAATGTCAACGAAAAATCAAGTTTAAAAAATATCAATTTTCTGAACTTAAATATCAACGAAAAGTGAACTTGATTTTTCATTGATATTTAAAACCCTTTAACCTTTTTCGCATTCATTTGACGTATATATTATACCGGATACTTTTTGTAGGAAATTAAATTCGCTACAAGACCGTGCTTGTCATTATTTGAAAAAAAAATTTCGATAGAATTAAAAAAAGAAAACAACAAAAAATAATTTAATACTGAGAAAACTAAATTTTTGTCGATGTTTGACGCCCCGTAACTTTTTCCCAGTTTGTTTGATGTACAAATTGCATTAGCACTTTTTGTAGAGAATTTTATTTCCTACGAAATTATACCAGGTGAAATTAAAAAAAATTTTTTATAGTCTTAATAACTAAAAACTAAACTGAAAAATTTTCGTGAGTATTTTAAATGGGAAAGGGGACCCCCTTCGTGGTAGTTCAAGTCTAAAGATATCTGGCTAAAATTAGGTGAAGTTTTTTTTTATAATATAAAGTAACTTTTGGGCTCATAAGAGTTTAAAAAAAAAGTATTTGTTTTTTTTTGGGACACCCCAATATATATATGTATGTAGGAGAGGGAAGTCACCGGTGCTATAAGCAGCAGTGGAAGTAGTTCGGAGCTCGCCACGAGATCGCGCCCACCACTTGTAGTGTGTATATATAATTATATATAGTTATATGTAATTATATATAATTATATAGGGCCATTTTTCATATATAATTATGCATAATTATATATAATTATATATAATTTTTTTTACCCGGGTAGTTATTTACAAGATAGAAAAAACAAATTTTTTTCAATGTATTTTAAATGGGAATGGGGACCCTCCCGTGCGCCAGCTCAATTTTTGAGTTATGGAGCTGAAATTTTAGGAGAATTTTTTTTTTTACCAAAGTAACTTTTAAGATGTATTTAATTAAAATAAAAAATTAATTTTTTTTTCTGATACAGTCTAATATACATATTATGTTATATATACACGGAGAAAAAAATATAGTAAAATTTACTAAAAAATATAGTAATAATTACTAAATTTAGATAGTAATCTTGAAACGCTTAAGATTTATAGGAAAAATTCATAAACAGATAAGTAAATTTTACTATCCCGTTTAGTAAATTATACTATTTCGTTTAGTGAATTTTACTATTCCGTTTAGTGAATTGTACTATCCCGTTTAGTAAATTTTACTATCCCGTTTAGTAAATTTTACTATCCCGTTTAGTAAATTTTACTATATTAAAATGGAAAAAAATAAAATAAAATTTTTATTAGCTTTTAACTTTTTATTATTATTACTCTCATTTTAATTATTATTATTGTTATTTATGCCATCTGTATCGGTGTTGGAGTCGATTTTTGTTTTTAAAAAATCACTTGTTTCAACCGAGATTCGAACCCTGATCTCCCGCGCGCGAGTCCTTTCCTATGTCTGACGGCCCGATATCTCCTTCGGACAAAAGTTTCAGAACTTGTAATACATATTTGTATATGCTATCCCCACCAAATTTTAATTTTATCTATACATAGTAGAATTTACTATACATATAGTAAAAAAACATAATCGTGTTAGCAAAAAATACATTGCGTATAGTAATTTTTAATATTTTGTATAGTAACAAATCCTATATTGTATTAGAAAATTTACGTTCTTAAATTTGTATTTATTAAAAATACTAATAGTAAAATTTACTATACAGATAGTAGAAAATACAATTGTGTTAGTAAAAAATACATTACGCATAGTAATTTTTAATATCTTATTATGTAATTATTACTAACTAGTAAATTTTACTAAACGTTTAGTAATAATTACAATACAGAATGTATTTTTTCATATCTTTTAGTAAATTTTACTATAAGATTGTAATTTTTACTATATTTTTTTCTCCGTGTATATATTTATGTAATAGAACCGACTTTTGAGAACACGATTGCGTCTACAATTCTTATGCGATCTTAATGAAACTTTTTACACTTATTTTATGTATAATTACCACGGTTAAGTTCGAAGACGGGCTGAATCGGTCGATTAGTTTAGAAGTTATGGCTGTTTAAAATTTTAACGATTTTTCGAAAAAATCAGTTTTTAATCACTTTTAAAGTCCATGTAACTTTAAAACTAAAACTCATAGATAATTTCTGTAAAAAGTATTTTAAAGCTTGACTAATAAGCTTCAACTTGTGATCTTAAACTTTATATTTAGACCATTTCTTCCAATAATTTGATAGCCTTGAAAATTTTAATGGAATCGAAAAATGTTGAAATTATGGTGTTTATTCCATATAACTTATGCATTTCCCATTATAAAACAATGATACTACGTGTATTTTATTGTGAACAAAATAACCTGTAAATTTTACAGCTATTTGATATTTTAAAAGTATTTCTCTTCTTATTTATGATGTTCTAATCGCACCTGTACGTCCTATAATTATAAGTGGTCTTGCCATTGTAACAGCGATTACAATTATGAACTAATACTAATTAAATTTTCAATACTTTATTTATGTGTAGGTTAGTTTGGTACATTACCTATATAATGTTATGTCAAATAAACTAAATCAAAAAAAAAAGTCGTGTTAAAACTTCAGCTCCTTGTGTCCAATTTTCAGTTAGCACTCGCGTAAATGAGAATTTTCCGAAAAAAAATTTATTTATCCCAACTCAATGTTCTATACCTTATTAAATATAACTGATTAACAAATGTCCTAGGTGCCATTTTGTAGGGAATCAAATTCTCTACACGGAGAAAAAAATATAGTAAAATTTACTAAAAAATATAGTAATAATTACTAAATTTAGATAGTAATCTTGAAACGCTTAAGATTTATAGGAAAAATTCATAAACAGATAAGTAAATTTTACTATCCCGTTTAGTAAATTATACTATTTCGTTTAGTGAATTTTACTATTCCGTTTAGTGAATTGTACTATCCCGTTTAGTAAATTTTACTATCCCGTTTAGTAAATTTTACTATCCCGTTTAGTAAATTTTACTATATTAAAATGGAAAAAAATAAAATAAAATTTTTATTAGCTTTTAACTTTTTATTATTATTACTCTCATTTTAATTATTATTATTGTTATTTATGCCATCTGTATCGGTGTTGGAGTCGATTTTTGTTTTTTAAAAAATCACTTGTTTCAACCGAGATTCGAACCCTGATCTCCCGCGCGCGAGTCCTTTCCTATGTCTGACGGCCCGATATCTCCTTCGGACAAAAGTTTCAGAACTTGTAATACATATTTGTATATGCTATCCCCACCAAATTTTAATTTTATCTATACATAGTAGAATTTACTATACATATAGTAAAAAAACATAATCGTGTTAGCAAAAAATACATTGCGTATAGTAATTTTTAATATTTTGTATAGTAACAAATCCTATATTGTATTAGAAAATTTACGTTCTTAAATTTGTATTTATTAAAAATACTAATAGTAAAATTTACTATACAGATAGTAGAAAATACAATTGTGTTAGTAAAAAATACATTACGCATAGTAATTTTTAATATCTTATTATGTAATTATTACTAACTAGTAAATTTTACTAAACGTTTAGTAATAATTACAATACAGAATGTATTTTTTCATATCTTTTAGTAAATTTTACTATAAGATTGTAATTTTTACTATATTTTTTTCTCCGTGTACAAAAACAACTTTTGATCGAATGAAAAAAATCAGCCAATACAGTATAATAGTATAGGAACCATTCCTATAAAATTATGAAAATCGTTCCCATAATATTATGGGAACCATCCTACACTAACGTAAAAAATTAAAAGAACAGAAAAATTTTATAAATTTTGTAGTAATTTTTGGAAGGCTGTAACTTTGTGAAAAATAATCGTATCGAGATTTTAAAAAAAGCATTTTATAGCTTGAAATCTCTAGTTTCGGTGTATTTTTATTAACATTTTTTAAAAGGTCTGGTTATTACGCTAGCATGAGAAATACCACGAGACAAAAAATTTCTAATTTTTTTTTTTTTTTTCAAAGAGTCCACGGACTGTGGAAAAGTTTTGTCACTTTAGAAGTAAATACAAAAAAATGACTCTTTTTGGTTTTTTAGTAAATTAACCGCTACCCTGCAAATATTGGTAAAAGAAATATTGTTGCCAGGGACTTTTTTAGCTTAATGTACCCCCAATAACTCTATAAATTTTTAAATTGATCTATCGAGCCGTTTTTTGGGGGTGATCGATTAAAGTTTTGCTAAACAATTAATGGAACAAGTTTTGTTCCTTTAATTGTGTAATCATAATTCAAATGAAAAAATAATTTTTTCTTGATCCCCGACCCGAAAGTACGGACCTCCTGGCCGCCTTTGGCTCCAGAAAGAACGACTTTTGTGGCTTACACGAATTACAGCGCGCTCTGGTGGACTACGTTTTTTTTCTGGCTCGGCCGTGTAACTATATTCACAAACGCGCTTGTGTGAGTATACTCAGACTATGAAGTGTATAGTGCCGGCGCACTGACAGCTCGACATAACCTCGATTTTGTTTATGTAAAAGACGTCTGAGTAAAGTTTATGTGTGACATTTTTTTGTAATATGAATGATTCATCATCCGATAGTTTTCTGGATCAAGAGGAAGTACTCAGGAATTTTGACAATGAAGCCAAAAGTAGTGTATGTAGTGGTACAATCGCAAAAAAATCTGCTTATCGGTATATGTTGATACATAGCACGTACAACGCATGGAAAGAAGATAATAAAAAATCTCTATCACGATCAAAAGAAAATAACTTAGTCGTATATTTTGAGAGTTTAAAATCAAAACTCACCACCAACTTTATGGAGCGTATGGAGTATGTTGAAAAAAAATCTCAGCGTGAATGACGACATTGACATCACTAATTTCCTTAAATTAAAGAGTCTGATCAAAACGAATGCGAAAGGTTATACACCCCGAAAAGCTTTTGTTCTGAAATGGGAGCAAATATTACAATTTATGAATACAGCACCAGATTATGATTATTTAGATAAAAAGGTAATAATTACTCAGATTATATATTTTTCAAAAATTTTTTATCAATGAAATTTAATTATGTCAATTAAAATTTGCCAGGTTATACTTATTTTTGGAATTTGCGGTTGCATGAGATGTTTAGAAATTAATAATACTTTATTAGAAAATGTTGAGGACTTGGGAGATAAGTTCCTGGTAACAATTAATGATAATAAAAATGATTACCCTGGTCAGTTTATTATTAGAAGCATGTTTTATCAAAAAGTAAAACAATATATTTCTTTAAGACCATCTGACAACTTTTCTGATAGATTTTTTATAAGATACAGCCAGGGTAAATGCTATCACCAGCCGATTGGGAGACATTTCATAGGAGGAGTACCACAAAAAATTGCTTCTTTTTTAAATCTACCAAATCCTCAAAGATACTCAGGTCATTATTTCCGGAGAACCGCAGCAACTCTTTTGTCGGACTCTGGCGCGAATATGCAAATGGTCAAACAATTGGGAAAATGGCATTCAGACATGGTAGCCATGGGTTACGTTGAGAATTCTATGCACAATAGACAAATGATTTATAATGGTATTACACAAAAATCTGGACTTGTCACTCAAACAAACCCATTCTCTGCGCAGCTATCATCTAGTGCGCAGGTGATTAATAATCCTATAACCAACTTCCAAGATGAACACTTAATTGGTGAGCAGGTGATTAACGGCTCAGGAACCAATTCTCAACATGAGCAATCAACTAGTGCACAGGTGATGAACAACCCGCGAACCAGCTTTCAAAATGAGCAGTCAACCGATACGCAGGCGATCAACAATCCTGGAACAAACTCTCAAGATAAATCGTCAACTAATAATCAGGTGATCAATAACAACTCTGGAGCTGACAATGATTTCCATATAAATTGGACTGACTTTGAGGAGGACTTTACTGTCGATGATGTTAATTCCATTCCGTAAGGTAAAATTATTCATTTTATCACAAAAATGTACTTGAGTTTTACTTTTCATTGAAATAAGATATTTTTTTTTTTTTTAGATGAAAGCGTAAAAAGTGGTTTCACGACTGCCAGAAATAAAACAATACCAATAGCACGAATGAATCAAAATGACATAAATAACAATAAAAGATAATCATTTTACCAAAAAATCAGGAGTAAAATTAATTTTTGATAATCAGAAGACGGTTCAACCAACACCACTAAAAAAAAATACAGACCAACGATAAACTCACTACTGAAATTGATAAAGACATTACTTCCATAATGAAGAGGGAAGGATTAAAATTAGAAAATTTCACTTTAAATAACTGTGTTTTCAACCTTAATTTATGCTCATGCAACAAGGAAAACGACACGTGAAAAAATTTGTGTCTGCCATTAGTTTTTCATTAATTAATACTAATAATTATAACCAAGTATTACTACGTGATATAAAATTATTATAACGGGATATAAACTGCAATTATAACGTAATATAAGCATCTTATAACGTAATATATAACTACTTAATAAAATTTCTATTTTGATAATTTCTAATAGATAATTTCTTGAGCTTGTTGAGCTCGTATTTACCGGTAAGCTCGAGGGATGGCCTACAAGGTCAATCATTTTTCAGATTTTTTTTTTAGCCCGCCCCAACCAGTAAAACCTCGGCTTCACCTCGGTTTTGCAAAAGTCGGGCGCCCCCCCCCCCGCCCATCTTTGTCTGTATTTCCGTACTTTCGGTTGGAGATCAAGAACACGGAAAAAAATAAATAGGTGCTGCAACAGGACGCCGTCCTGTTGGTTCGACAGGATTTTATCCTGCTAATGAAACAGGATTTTCCTGTTGCAGCAACAGGACACATCCTGTGGGAGCAACAGGACAGAATCCTGTTGCAGCAACAGGATTTTCATGTTGTAGCAACAGGACACATCCTGTGGGAGCAACAGGACAAAATCCTGTTGCAACAACAGGATTTTATCCTGTGGGAGCAACAGGACAAAATCCTGTTGCAGCGACAGGATTTTTCCTGTGGAAGCAACAGGATTTTATCCTGTTGTGGCAACAGGACTTTTCCTGTTGTAGCAACAGGACTTTCCTGTGGAATCAACAGGACATTTCCTGTGGAATCAACAAGATAAGAAACTGGTTTCATGTACATACGGAGTTTTGAGATTAAAATCAATTTCTATTTAGTTAAAATTATTTTTATATCAATTTCAATATGAAAAAAATCCAAATTTTGAAAAAATCAAGACTAAAAAAAATTGAAATTTTCAAAAAAAAATTTTTTCATCAGCTTAAAAAAAAATGGCTGCGTGTACTTATGTACGCGCGTGAGAAGTTGTACTTCTTTGGAATCATTAAAAAATATATATATATATATATATATATATATATATATATATATATATATATATAGGAGAGAGGGGAAGGCAAAACGGGGTACCCCAAAATAATAATTTAAAAAATTTATATTTTAAATGGTTTTTAAACATTCCAAAATCACTTTTGTAAATATAATTGAGCGTTATTTAAAATTTTTTTTGTAAAACTTTTTAAAAAATCGACCGCAGTCGAAAAATATTAATGACTTCTGTTTTATGATAAAAACTATTAAAAATTTGTTTTTTTTTGTTCTTTTGTATACAATAGTCATGTAAAATGTAATTTTTCTTTATGTTAATTACTTGCAAAAAAGCTTAACTTTATCAAATTCATTTAAAATCCAGAAATTTTTTTTTATCTTTTTTAAGAGGTACCCCATTTTCCCCGCAAAAATAAAAAATTTTATTTTTTTTTAACGGTAACTGACAATTTTTTCTATTTACTTTAAATATCATTAAAAAAAAAAAAAGTTTAGCGTATTTGAGTCCTCGAAAACTTAGTATTTCCTTAAGTACCCCGTTTTACCCCTCCCACCCCTATAAAACCAGAGATTTTTTTTTATGTAAATTTTAATTTATTTTCCAACTTCGAAATTTTATCCTAGGGACAAAAACAATTGGTGCACAAAACTAGTTTCTCATCCTATTAATTCCACAGGAAATGTCCTGTTGATTTCACAGGAAAAGTCCTGTTGATTCCACAGGAAAGTCCTGTTGCTACAACAGGAAAGTCCTGTTGCTACAACAGGAAAAGTCCTGTTGCCACAACAGGATAAAATCCTGTTGCTTCCACAGGAAATATCCTGTCGCTGCAACAGGATTTTGTCCTGTTGCTCCCACAGGATAAAATCCTGTTGTTGCAACAGGATTTTGTCCTGTTGCTCCCACAGGATGTGTCCTGTTGCTACAACATGAAAATCCTGTTGCTGCAACAGGATTTTATCCTGTTGCACCCACAGGATGTGTCCTGTTGCTGCAACAGGAAAATCCTGTTTCATTAGCAGGACAAAGTCCTGTCGAACCAACAGGACGGCGTCCTGTTGCAGCGCCTATTTATTTTTTTCCGTGAAGAATAGAAATCCAACTTTCTGGCCTTGGGTTGTAATATACTATTTTTTTTACTTTTCTTTAAGTTTTGCATTGGTAACTCAGTGAATGTGAGGGAAAGAGAAAAAAAAACAAAAAATTTCCAAAAAATGTCAAAAAAAAATTTTCGACCCCAAAAAACAAGTTTCAATTTTTTTGATTTCTTTGATTTTTTTTGATATTTTTTGGAAATTTTTTGTTTTTTTTTTCTCTTTCCCTCACATTTACTGAGTTACCAATGCAAAACTAAAAGAAAAATGAAAAAAAAAATCATTTTTTCATTTGGATTATGATTACACAATTAAAGGAACAAAACTTGTTCCTTTAATTGTTTAGCAAAACTTTAATCGATCACCCCCAAAAAACGGCTCGATAGATCAATTTCAAAATTTATAGAGTTATTGGGGGTACATTAAGCTAAAAAAGTCCCTGGCAGCAATATTTTTTTAATCAATATTTGCAGGGTAGCGGTTGATTTACTAAAAAACCAAAAAAAGTCGTTTTTTTGTACTTTCTTCTAAAGGATGTTAAAAATAAAAAAAAAGGCCATTCGGCAGCCGAAATAGAAAGAAGATTTTTCAATTAATCGATATAAAAAGTTTTATATATACATATATTGCGATACATGTTAGTGTGTAGTCATGATAAAAAATTAGGCTCGTATTTCTAAGAGTCAGGGTAAAAAACGACAACGACTATTTTCGATAGAGAACTTCAGATAATTAATTTGACAAAACACTATATAGGTAATGTACTAAACTAACCATCATGTAAACAAAGTATAGATAATTTAATTAGTATGAGATCATTATTATATTTACTATTACGATAGCAAGACCAGTTATAATTATAGGACGTACAGATACAATAGAAACATAATAAATAACAAAAAAAATACTTTTACAATATAAAATTGCTGTGAGATTCACAGGTTATTTTGTTCACAATAAAATACAACTGTCAAAATTGTATTATAATGGGAAATGCATAAATTATATGGAATAAACACCAGATTTTCAACATTTTTTGGTACCATTAGAATTTTCAAGGCTATCAAATAATTAGCAAAAATGGTCGAAACATGAAGTTTAAGGACAAAAATTAAAGCTTACTAAACAAGCTTTAAAATACTTTTTACTGAAATTGTCTATTAGTTTTAGTTTTAATGTTATATGGACTTTAACAGTGAATAAAAACTGATTTTTTTGAAAAATCGTAAAAATTTCAAACAGCCATTACTTCAAAACTAATCGACCGATTAAGCTCATCTTCGAATTTGATCAAGATAATCAAGATAATCGCCTATAGAATAAACGTGAAAAATTTCATTAAGATCCGATAAGAACTGTGGGTGCTATCGTAATGACAAGACCAGTGATGATCATAGGGATTAGAGGTACATTTAATACATCATAAATAATAAAAGAATTACTATTAAAATATAAAATAGCAGTGAAATTTACAGGTTATTTTGTGCAAAATACAGGTTATTTTGTGCAAAACAATATTTTCAACATTTTTTAATTCCTTTAAAATTTTCAAAGCTATCAAATTATTGGAAGAAATAATCAAAATATAAAATTTAAGGTCATATATTAAAGCTTATTAGTCAAGCTTTAAAACACTTTTTACAGAAATCATTTATGAGTTTTAGTTTTAAAGTTATGTGGACTGTAAAAGTGATTAAAAACTGATTTTTTCGAAAAATCGTTAAAATTTCAAACAGCCATAACTTCTAAACTAATCGACCGATTCAGCCCATCTTCGAACTTAACCGTGGTAATCACACATAGAAGAAGCGTAGCAAATTTAATTAGGATCCGATAAGAATTGTAGGCGTAATCGTGATGACAAAATTGGTTTTATTACCTATATATATATATATATATATATATATATATATATATATATATATATATATATATATATATATATATATATATATATATATATATATATATACATACATACATACATAAATTTTTCAACGAATGGTATTTTTGAACTCTACTCAACTAATTATGATAGTTTATGACGAAATTCCTTAAAAAATCGACCATGAGGACAAATACAATAGTTAGATTTTTAAAAAAATCTACCTAAAAATTGTTTTTTTCAAAAAATCATGAACGGGTCTTGTAGAGAATTTATTCAAGTTTTTAACGACACCCTCAAATTTACTGTACGATCATTGGTATCTGAAACGTCGAATGATCAAAGCCGAAACGATCATTTTTTGTTTGAAGGCTCATTTTTTGGTTTGATATCTCTGCGACAAATTGTCCTACGAGGTTAAAAAAAAGCCAAATTGAAGCTGAATAAATTTGCCAAATGACCTATGCATGGGTGTAGTTGACAAAATTTTTCCACGGTCTGTGGGCTCTTTGGAAAAAAAAAAAAATTTAGAAATTTTTTGTCTCGCGGTATTTCTCATGTTAGCGTAATAACCAGACCTTTAAAAAAATTTTAATAAAAATGCACCGAAACTAGAGATTCCAAGCTATAAAATACTTTTTTTTAAATCTCGATACGATTATTTTTCACAAAGTTACAGCCTTCCAAAAATTACTAAAAAATTTATAAAATTATTCTGTTCCTTTAATTTTTTGCGTTAGAGTATAATATTATAGGAATGGTTCCTATAATTTCTAGGAATGGTTCCTATCATATTATGGGAATGGTTTCCATACTATCATGAAAATATTAATTCAAAGAAAAGTGTGAAAATTACATCTACATGGAAAGAAAATTATAGGAAGTATTCCTATAATAGTGTGGGTACAATTCCTATACCATTATGGGAACCATTCCCATAATACATAGGAATACTTCCTATAATTTTCTTTCCGTGTAGGACATTTTTAACCAGTTATATTTACTAAGTTATAGAACATTAAGTTGGGACAAAAAATTTTTTTTTCGGAAAATTCTTATTTACGCGAGTGCTAACTGAAAAATGGGCGTATGGAGCTAAAATTTCAACACGATTTTTTTTTTGTGTGAGACAACCTAATTTTCGTATGGGACCGAAAAAAAATATCGATTTTATTTGGCACGGTCTAATGTTTATACAAAATTTGTACTTTAACGGAACGTCATAATTTAAAGGCAGGTCGGCTCAATCATGATATCTCAGCAACGGCTTATCTGAAACAAAAAAGTCGAAGTGTTTTTGACGCGTTTAAAGTATTTTTAAATAAAAACCAAAAAAATCTTACCAAAATTTAATCTGCGATGTCTGCACCATACGAAGTGCCTTCTTCTTGTTCAAAACTGTCGTTTGCTTCTAATTTTGCCTTCTTTCTTTCCGTTCTGTTCTCTTTTGATGTGGCAGGCTGTGGCGGTTCATATATTCGATATGCACTTAAAATCGTGGTTGTCAACCTTTCGATTCAGAAAAATAAACTTGCACTGCTCGAATCTTTATAAAAATTTGACACAAATGCCTGAATGCATATACATTCAAAAAACATGTAAAAAAACAAAAACGATTTTTCAAAAATGACCAACTAGACTACATTTTCAAATTAAAGTCAACTAAGTCAAATTCAAGTAATGTAAATGAGTTCATATTTTAAAATATGTTTTTCATTTATTAAAAGATGGAACTTAACCTTGACTCTCTTTTGTCTTCCTAGACTTGTTTTATTTGTAATTTCTACAATTCCGACAAAATCAAGTTATTTTTCCGACCCGAGGAGCCTCCTTGTCCTCGTGTAGGATTTGGAGGTTCAAACCACTTTTGTAATTCTGACTCAGACACACTGATAACTGCACTGAAAAAAATCGGTCTGTCAGTTGACCCTGCGTCAGCCCCAAAAATTCCCGCCGTTTTCGAGCTCCTGGAGTTCGAAGAATTGTTGTGGATACATTTTCGAGCTCGAAGAGCTCGAAAATAAGTTTGTATGCCTTTGCTTTCGAAAAACAACGTTTTTTACCATTTTCTCTAACGATATCTCTTGAACGAATAAACCGATTAAGACGGTTAAGGTGGCAATCGACGCGTTTTATTGAATTCTACAACATCAGATTTCAAAATTGATTTAGCGAGTCGTTTTTGAGAAATTTCGAAAATACTAAAAAAAATTTTTTTTTTTAATTCTTTCGACAGAGGTTTCTCTTGAAAGAATGGACTGATTTTGATGGTAAAAGTGGCATTCGACGCGGCTTATGAAGCTACAGAGCCCAATTGATTTTGGAATCAATCCATCGAGCACATTACAAATTATCCAAAAAAAACATTTTTGAAAAAAGTTTAGTTTTGGAATATCTCTGAACGAGCCCTACCAATCAAGCTCATTTTTTTCAGCTTTTAGATATTGACAAGCCGCGTTGAATGACACCTTGACGATCAAAGTCGGTTCATCCGTTTAAAATTATAGATATTTACATATGTACACTCGGAGATCATCGTGAAATAAGTCAGAATAGCTTTCTAGAACCTCAAAACGTCGAGATCTCTTAAAAATTTAATTTTCGAAAATCGGACTGAAACCAATAACTTCCCGAATTTTTGAAGATTTGCAATTTTCTTAGCGGTAAGTTAAAAAAAATATTCTTTCTTCCAGAATCCAAAGTATTATCGAATCAGTTTTCCTATAGTTAATAAACGTATTCTTACTGCTAAGAACCTGGTATAATTCCCACAGCAATACTGAGTCTTATTGTGGGACTAGAACTTTATGCTATGCAAGAATAGCATAGGAGATACCATAGCAAATGCCGTAGTATCTCCAGCGCTAATACTTATCCTATAGCAATTTTCGTTTCCTGCGTTTTTACCTCACAATATTATGAGATAAATATAAGAGAAAAATGCAAGTGCCAACAAATATTAAAAGAAAGCGTGTAATGCTATTTTTCATAACTATTGAATCTTTGGCTAATGTTCATTTATTTCTCGACTCAACTGTTAATAATATATCTATTATAGTAAAAAAATGCTGCTGATCACATAAATCCACGCATTTCAATAAAGATTGTTCTTTTTATTTTGACTGTATGTACAGTAGTATTATGCCTATAGTAATACCGAGTTTTTCTACAGTCAGTATATGTATTGCTCTGTGAAATAAATTTTGATATTCTCACCACAAGAATACCAGTATCGCTACCAAAACGAATAATTTACCGGGGGGAAAAGAACTTTTTTTTTTTAGTGTGTGTTAAAAACAGTCCATATTAAATTTTTTTTTCGTTGATTAACGGCTTTGCCTCGGCCAACAATTACATGTGATCTGAGACATTTCCTACTTTACTGCCCTTAGGTATGTAATCAATTGATGTAACGGAACCGGGGTCCCCCTTCGTTTTACGGGAGGCTGATACCGCACCCTTTTGAGCATACTCGCTTTGCGTATCCACTACCTTTTACCGTAATAATATAAAAGCGAAATGTGAGCATAAGCTCACATTAGCTTACCCTTTAGGCATGCGATGCAAGTGGGTGCCTTACCTCCAGCGACCATGAGTCCAACCTCAATTGGCCCCATCACTCCTCCCATCTCAGGAAATAAAGAGACTCTGGTCAAAGTGGGGCTTGGAGTGCCCCCCCCCCACCCCCATGGTACCAATTCCCTGTATTGATCTTCAGGTTGCAGATTAGTGGTGAGATGTTTATTACACTAATAAAAAAGATTTTTTTTTCTTATGCTCGCTGCTTCAGCCTATTGGCCTGGAAGTAAATTATCCCTCCATTCTTCCATTTTCTTTTTCCCACCATGCCTACAGTGTGGCTGTGGACCGAGTTTGTGCTTTCGTACTGCATCATTACTGTGATTCCCTATACCCCACCTTTGCAGTGGGAATCTAGTGGCAAGGAAAAACCACAGAGGAAACTCATTGCCTGTACAGTTTTTGGAATGGTCAAAGTTTCAGTGATCAATAAAATTCCCATTTTACCGATCACTAGATCTTCAGTCCATGTCTAGCTAAGATGCGTGGCTAAGCGGTCACCCAACCAAGCAGCAACCATGCTCAATGCTGCATAACTTTGGTTGAAGGATCCCATAATTATATTATTATTGAAATCAAAAGTTTGCGAATTAATGAAACGATTTATCTTATTAATCTTCAATGATAATAAAAATGAACAAAACATCTGATAGTCAATTGTGAACACTTTACTAAACAATAAAATTAAAACCATATTTACTAAAATTAGTAGTGGTACTCGGGCAGTCACGTGGTGACACTACAGGTTGTTAGTATTTAATGAAATCGATTAGTGTATTTTGAAAAAAATTTATTTTTAAATCCAAATTCAATTGGAATTTTTATATCTTCTTCTATGATTTATTATCATAATCATTGGGAGGTTATGAATTTTAATTCTTTAAAAAAAGCATTTTAGTTTAATGCACCTTAGAAATTTGTGTCATTTAATTTTTATACAGAATTATTTTTTGTTTCTTGTTGCTCTGGAAAAGATATATATTTCCTGTTAAATTTTTTCGTTTTAATTCCGTGTAAAAATGAATTATATAAAATTTAGAGTTATTGCTCTTTAGTTAAATAAATATAAATATTTTTTGTCGTATATAACTTTTGATAACATAAAAGAATATATGTAGATAAGTAAACATTAATAAATTTAACAGTAAGAATAATTCAAACAATTATAATTTCTATTTAATCAATAATGCTAAAGCATCTAATTAACTAAATAAAATTATCTTTAAAAATAAAAAAAAATGGATATCAATAAAATGAAGATGACACTTGTATACATGTAGACATAATATAAAATAAGGTTTTGGATCAAAGTCGCAGCTAAGATGTAGTTCTAGTACGACTATGAATAGATTCTCTAACTCCTTGGCACGCGCACTACTCAAGTCATCCCTACAATTATCCGGTCAACTCATCTGGTACAGCTATACTGCCTTTATAACATTTATACTACACACAACACAGGCAAGACGTAGAAAAGTAGTCACGCGCGATCTAAGTAGATCATGTTCTACAATTCAACCAGTGAATCTAGAACAAATGATGCTCTTTCATAGGTTATCATTCAAACCACTTCCGTGTAATAAAAAAATTATAGCAATATTAGCGATGGCGCTAATGAAAATACAATTTGTATATATATATATATATATATATATATATATATATATATATATATATATATATATATATATATATATATATATATATATATATATAGTATTTTTAAATACATTTTTTATACATTCTTATATTATATCTACGTATTACATTATATATATTATCTTTTTTTCACACGTGGATATCTTATCATTATACTGAGTGACAAAATTAAATAGTCGTGTAAATAATGACAACGACAACGACACTACACTAATATGACTCGTGGAAATTATTTGAACCGAGTTGTTCATTGTTTCCTTATATTTTATTGTTGACTTTTTATTTTAGTTTTAATAGACTAATACAATTTTTTTTTTTTTTAATTCAGATACAAATTACTTTTTCAATTAAATTTTGAGTAAATATTATTATTTTTCTACAGTTTAATTAAATTTAAATTTATTTTGATTATCAAAGTTATAATTATAGGGGCATACGGTTCAGTTTAAAATCTTTAAATAGTTAGATCAAGGGCTAAACACTTTTTTTGTACTATTAATAGCTAGTTGCCCTATATTCTAATATCTATCTACATCTATGTCTTGAATATATACTTACATGTTGTAGGATGAATCATAATGTATGTGATATTTGATATGTAAACATGTGTATTAAATTTGATTATTTATTATAAATACGTGGGTGTATTCTGTATTTTTTTAAAATTATTTAATAACTTTATATGAATAATTTTACAATTTACGTAGAAAAAAAAAAAATTCAAAAACGTTCACAATGGTGAATTTAAAAACTTGAGACAATGTGGAATTTCAAATTGATGGTTTTTAATTTTCGAATATTCTAAATCAAAATAACGCTTGGCTTGTACTTATTCATATTATTATATTTTTCAAATGTATATGATAAAAAAAAAAATTACACTATATTTTTGGGGCCATACTAAACGGAAAGCTTAGTGCCAATAAATATTGTATTTAAATATAACTATTGCTAATACTTTTTAATTTCAAAAGATTCAAAAAAGTTCAAAATTGTAAACGTGAAATTTACAATTTTCGTCACTTGTAAACATTTATGTAGGATTTATGTAGTAGGATAGTTGTTTATACTGAGAACCGTCTGTGAGCTAAAATGGACCACAGTTATAGGAGAAAATATTTTTCACTGAAGAGGGTCGATTGACCACATTGTTTGGACTGATCACCTTGTCCCATCTTTTTCTACAAACCATTAACTATTGTTTCTGAACAAAAAAAAAGCTATTTAGGAATAAAAACGGACTGGTTTATAATAAACAGCTTTTGCTAATTTTTTAGTAAGATAATTATTACTTACTCTTTAATTCAGGGATGTAACAGATCACCCTCAATTCGTCTTAAAAGAAAATGTCAATATTAAAATGAAATATCATATTCTTAGGACAAAAAATATTTAAAAAAAAAGAAAAAAGTTACATTCTGGTGTTGAATGAGTTGTGGGCGACTGTTTTCATTTGAAGTCAGTTATGTGTTCAAATATTATGACAATAATTATTTAGTGACGTCATGTGCTCATCAGCGACAACGAGGGTCAATACAAATGAAAAAATAAAAAGAAGATGATTACTGGCATGAGATCTGATACTACACAATACACTATAAAGATTGAATAGAAGCAGATATGTACGTTTTGTTACGGCTTACTAAAAATATCTATAGTAAATAAGACAATTATCAAGCGACTTGATAATCGTATCAAGATTAAAAAATTTTAAAAGATTAAACATTTATCAATATTTCATTAATGGATATTAGTTTGTATGATACATATATGTTTTTTTAAAATTTTTATAACTTCATTCATATAAATTTAAGAACATCCTTTTTTATGTAATCTCATAATTTGCACATAAAATTATATGATCGAGCGAGCTCGCCGAAGGCTTATATTTTTAACAATAGGTCTGTTATAGAAGATATTGAAAACATTAGTTTAAAAAAACTATTAACTTTTAGACCAACCAGCTAAATTTTTAATTACTTCTATATCTACACCCTTAGCCTTTGCTGAAGATGTAAATGCATGTCTAAGGCTATGAGGTGTAAATTTAGAACTAATGCCACACTCAACTAAGAAAGCTCTAATCTAGCGACTTTTAGAGTCCTTAGAAGCAACTTTGTGAGGTTTTTTGATGGTAATAAAAAGAGAATCGGTTGTCATTAATGTTTCTGTAACTCTCATATATTCTTCTAACACAGAAACAACACGCAATTTAGGATTTTCATTACATTTATGTAGAATTAACAATTAATATTACTTCTTTTAATTACAGGGTTTGCTTTCGCTAAGCGGTAATTAAAGATAAAATAATAACTAATTTAGTACTTGATTGTTGTAAATTCAGACTACTCAAGGGATACATTTCCTCTAATTTATTCAAAACTGAATCTAAACTATAAATGCGGTTATACCTAGGCTTGGAAGGGCTTAACTTATAAATCCCCCTAAGCAAACGACAAATCATCGGACTTTTACGGATATATTCCCCACATAAAAAAGACAAAGCTGATCGACATGTATTTAATAAGCTATACGAGGCACCTTGCTCAAATTTTACTCCTAACCATTCCATTACCCATAGTTAATTTGGTATAAAAACATCGTAATTATTTTTGTAACAAAATTTTGTCCACTCCAAAATAGGCTTCTCATATTGTTTCTGAGTAGAAAGAGTGATTGAGTTCATTAATAAATTAATAATTTCTTTTTTCATTCCACGTTTTTCGAAAGCTTACCTGATAATCTCCCTGCCATTAGAGTCAGCTTGCCGGTGAGTGGATGCTGTAGCCTCCTACAGGGATCAAGTAGTAAATTATCAGATGGTTCAAAAATAATGGGGGGTTGTGTCAATAAAGACAACTAAAGAAGGTACCAGGGTCGAGTAAACCATTCTGGTACCACTACAATACCACGAGCTTGGTCTATATGAATTTTTCTAAGAGTCTTTAAAATCAAAGAAAAAGGTGGGAACGCATAAAAATACAAAGTATCCCACTTAATAGAAAAAGCATCTATACAAAAAGCTTCGGGATCTCCGTGTCAGGAACAATAATCAACACATTTCTTATTATTTACAGATGCAAATAAATCTATTTGTGGCTGACCAAGCAGATTAGAAATTTGTCTAAAGGCCCAAGGAGCCAATTCCCATTCCGTATCAATATTATTAATTCTAGATGTCATTGTTAAATAAAGTTAAATAAAGTGTTGCAAATATTATCCTATTTTCGATCCCAAATATTATATTCTCCATACCTTCCAACCACCATTCTTTCAATAGGTTATGGGCCCAGGCTTATAGAGAATATAATATCGCGAATCTAATGTTTTATTCGGAAGTTTTTAATACTTCGTAGACTAAAGTGTTAAAGAGTGAGTGACTATAAAACTGTGAATACATTAAAAGTGTAAAAATGCCTGACTTGTGGAGCGTTAAGAAACTGAATGATAACAATTATGAAACGTGGAGGAGTAAGTTAGAATTACTTCTCATTAAAGAAAAAGTTTGGTACGTCATTGAGGAACCAGAACCAGACCCGACTACTGATGAAT
This sequence comes from Microplitis manilae, assembly GCA_030273425.1. NCBI lineage: Eukaryota > Metazoa > Arthropoda > Insecta > Hymenoptera > Braconidae > Microplitis > Microplitis manilae. Next base: position 15,679,540 of record CP092721.1, read on the forward strand.
GGAAAGAACATAATAACGATGCCCGTGCAACAATTGAACTTCTAGTGGAAGATAATCAATTGGAACACATTGTGGGATCCGAATCAGCTAAGAAAGCGTGGGGTGCTCTTGAAACTCATCACTGTAAGTCACCTGTATCAGCTACAGTAACATTATTTAGGAAATTATTCCGATTAAGTTTGCTGGAAGGAGGTGATGCCGAAAAGCATGTAACTAGTTTACTAGAAATAGCAAATAAGTTAAATGGACGCGGTGAAGGCTTTAAGGACAGAAAGGTTGCATCAATTTTACTTGGCAATCTATCAGACTCATATGATCCACTTATTATGAGTATTGAGAGCAGAACAGACGAACTTACATCAAAGTTTGTCAAGGGCAAAATAATTGACGAATTCAGGAGGCGTCAAAATAATGCTGTCCATAACACCGAAATCAGTGAAACGGCAATAAAGATCCAAGACAATAAAGTCAAAAAGAATAATAAGGTTTGTTTCTTTTGTAAAAATATCAGTCACTTAAAGAAAGATTGCTTTAAATATAACGCATGGAAAAAGAAACCAAATAATTCAAGCGCGAATAAAATAATCGAAAATAATCAGCGTCTCACAGATAAAAAGGTAAACGCCCGGGTCGAGGGAATTGGGAAGTGCGCCATAAATTGTCAACTTCATAACACTGAAATAAAGGAAATTGTTCTTTACAACGTTCTGTATGTTCCCAGGCTTAGCTCGAATCTAATGTTAATAAAGAAACTAGCTAGAGATGGTCATAAAATTATTCTCGAAGGCGAACAATGCAACATCTTCAAGGACATGGAGTTGAAAGCGGTTGTAAAACCTTGCGGCGATCTGAACGAGCTAAATACGGTCAAAAAGGCGTTGATGATCAAAAATCCTAAGTGCAGTAAAGACTGTATACACGTGTGGCACAGACGTTTAGGGCATCGAAGTTTGGACGCAATAAAGAGTTTAACCGAAAAAGGTCTAACTAAAGGAATAGTAATTACGGACTGCAAAGAAAACACAAATATTTGTGAATGTTGTATAAAGGGAAAAATGGCAAAGAAAAGTTTCCTAAAGGAATCTAAGAGCAAGATCGAGGAGCCTCTCGATCTTGTACATACAGATGTTTGTGGCCCGATTCCGACAATAACCCCAGGTAAAAAAAGGTATATTGTAACCATCCTTGATGATTTTAGTCGATACACTAAAATTTATTTAATGGAGACAAAAGATCAAGCGACAGAATGCATCAAGAATTACAATGAACTTACCAAGACAAAATCATCAAGAAAACCGAAAATTATTCGTTCGGACCGAGATAAAGAATATGTAAATAAATACTTACAAGATTATCTAAGAAAAGAAGGTATCGAAACACAACTCACTGCATCTTATTCACCTGAGCAGAACGGAGTTGCAGAGAGGAAAAATCGATCTTTACTAGAGATGTCGAGATGCATGCTGATCGATGCGGGCCTCGATAATAAGTATTGGGGTGAAGAGGTTGCTACGACTAATTTTCTTCAGAACAGAACACCATATGAATTATGGTTTTCGTAAGTTCCGGACCTTACTATTGTGAGATTATTTGGATGTAAAGCGTATGCACACATACCAAAAGAAAAAAGAAGAAAATTAGACCAAAAAGCTACAAAATTAATTTTTGTCGTCTATTCTGAGGAGTCAAAGGCTTATCGTCTGTTAGATGAAAGCACTAAAAAATAATAATTAGTCGTGATGTTATTTATTTGAACGAAAAAACGAACGATTTAACTGGCAAAGAGCTTATTCCTTTACCAATCGAAAGTAACAGCGAGCTAGTTAAATCAGAAATCACAGAGGATAAAACGAGTGAAGTTTTCTTCAGACTTTCAAAAAAGAATCATAAAAATCATAAAGATCAAGTTCACCAAGATCAACAAGAAAACCCAGAAAACAATATTGCGGTAGAGGCTTTGCAGAACGAGAAGTGCATACCAGAAAATCAACCGAAGCGTTCTCAACGGACAAATAAAGGGGTTCCACCTAATTTATTTGTAGCCAGCGCTAAATTATCAGTTGAAGAACCAAAAACTCGTGAGCAAGCATTGTCAAGGCCGGACAAAAATAAATGGGCAGAAGCTATAGATGAAGAAATGAAGTCTCTCTTAGATAATAAAACGTGGAAAATAGTGCCAGGACCAAAGGATAGAGATGTAGTAAGCAACAAATGGGTTTATAAAGTGGAAAGAAATGCTCAAGGCAAAGTGGACAGATTTAAAGCTAGACTCGTAGCAAGAGGATTCTCTCAAAGGTACGGGACAGATTATGACCAGGTATTTGCGCCAGTAGTATGACAAACGACATTTCGTGTACTGCTGACAATCACAGGTAAAGAAAATATGGTGATAAAGCATTACGATGCTAAAACTGCTTTCCTTAATGGTAAACTAAAGAAAACAGTTTTTATGAAGCAGCCAGAAGGAAATGAAATACCAGACAAGAAGAATATGGTCTGTCGACTGATAAGAAACATTTATGGATTGAATCAAGCAGCCAGAGTTTGGAACGAACGGCTTCATGAAGTTCTTATTGAACTTGGATTTATTAGAAGTGATGCGGATCCATGTCTATATATAAAAGTTGAACGAGATGCTACAATATTTATTGTAGTCTACGTTGATGACTCGCTCATTGCGGAAAAGACACCAAAAGAAATTAAATCGGTAGGATCCGGGATACCTGAAGACAAGGACGGATGATACAATGCAGGACAGCGACAGGTATCAGCAGCTTATAGGGGCTCTCCTGTACATTGCAGTAAATATTCGTCCAGACATTGCGGCAATTGTAAACATTTTAAGTCAACATAATGCGAAACCATCAACAACAGACTGGACAGAGGTGAAGAGGGTCTTACGATATTTAAAGGGAACAAAAAATAAGAAATTAAAATTAAATGCGGACTCGAATATGAGTCAGTTGATTGGCTACGCAGATGCGAATTAGGCCGAAAATCGCTCCGACAGAAAATCCAGCAGCGGGTACATATTTCAAATATTCGGAAGGTCAATCAGCTGGGGATGTAGAAAGCAAGCCTGCATTTCACTCTCATCCACCGAAGCAGAGTACGTAGTGCTAGCAGAGGCATGTCAAGAAGGAGTTTGGTTAATTCGTTTATTCGAAGGCTTACAACACAAGAACAAACTATCATGAAAAATATATGAAAACAATCAAAGTTGCTTGAAAATGGTCCAAAATAAAAAATATAGCAACAGGACCAAGCACATCGACACTAAATATCATTATGCTAATGCGATATATGAAAAAGGGATCATTACTTTCGAAAGTATGTTAGCGGATATAATGACAAAGCCAGTCAGAGATATCAAGCTTTGAACGATTGCTGAAAAATGTGTTTGTTAAACTAACATTTCTGAGCAGGTATCGTTGAGGAGGCGTGTTGGTATATAGCAACGATACCAATCTACATAAACATATACACTAATATAAGTGTAAGCGTAGAAGAGTAACTGGAAAGGGTCCAGTTTATGACCTCAGGTGCTCTCTGTACTTATGGGTCTACAAGCAACCATTGTCTACCTCAGTGTCAATTTAGTTCTCGTGACGATCATTTTACTTCAATTATATGCATTAGGGTGATTCATTTCCGCAAAAGTTTTTTTTTTTTTTAAGTGCTCAAGCAAAATCTCAATCTATATCGAAAATCGAAAATTCTCATCAAATATGAGCTCTTAATTCCAATGCTAAGTACTTATTATTTGATTTCAAAGATTTCCCATTTAAAATACACGTAAATTAAATTACTTTTTTTTTAACTTTCTAATACTCATCTGCGTTTCATGGTATCAACGCGGTTTTGATCGCAAATTGTAGGGCATTTGGTGTTCTTCAAAAGTGCCCATAGTTACTTAGCTGATATTCCAGCTGTTTCACCTGTGTCCGCTGCGGAACTCATTTTTCCTATGAAATTGACCTTTATTGGCTTGCAGAACGTAAACCAATGAAAGTACACTAAAATTTCTAATAAGAATTTTATAGGAAATTGTATTCCCTTCAAAAAAAAAGTCCTATGAGTCAAGCCGCTTAAGTCCATAGCTTCCGAGTTATAGTCATCTTAATAATTTTAAGAATAAAATAGCAATTGGAATTTTTTATTTTTATATTATATTTTTCAGATTATTAAAATGATTAAAACTAGGAAACTATGGACTTTAGCGGCTTGACTCATAGGACTTTTTTTGAAGGGAATAAAATTTCCTATAAAATTCCCACTAACATTTTTAGTGTACTTTGATTGGTTTACCTTCTGCAAGCCAATAAAGGTCAATTTCATAGGAAAAATGAGTTCCGCAGCGGACACAAGTGAAACAGCTGGAATATCAGCTAAGTAACTATAAGCGCTTTTGAAGAACACTAAATGCCCTACAATTTGCGACCAAAACCGTGTTGATATCATGAAATACAGCTGAGTATTAGAAAGTTAAAAAAAAAGTAATTTAATTTACGTGTATCTTAAATAGAAAATCTTTGAAATCAAATAATAAGTACTTAGCATTGGAATTAAGAGCTCATATTTGGTGAGAATTTTCGATTTTCGATATAGATTGAGATTTTGCTTGAGTACTTAAAAAAAAAAACTTTTGCGGAAATGAATCACCCTAATATATATTCATTTATTCAAGTTCATTCAGTTATTATTATTGTATTTTGTATTGTTTCAATAGTTATTTCATTGTTAAATAAAGTTAAATAAAGTGTTACAAATATTATCCTATTTTCAATCCCAAATACTATATTCTCTATACCTTCCAACCACCATTCTTTTAACACTTTTAAACCATTAAATGCTGCAATCAACTCCAAACAATTAATATGAAATAAACTTTCCCTCAAATCCCATTGATCAAAAATAACTTTATCATTACACGAAGCTCCTCAACCCGTTAATAAAGCATCAGAAAAAATTTTTATCTCATATTCATATTGACGAATTGGATTTTTAGCAGTTAAAATATCCTTTATCACCATTCAAACTCCGTCCTCAGGGATTGATCAGAGAATGTCAAAAAAAAATTTATTTTGTTATTAATGTTTATTTGAGAGGTTGAAATAATCAAATAATAATGAGAAATCTACTTCCATTTCGGCTGCCGAATGGCCTTTATTTTTTTTTTTTTTATTATTAATACCTTTGTCAAAGTGTGATTCAACATCAGAATCCTTATCATCTGAAAAGTCTTTGACTTCCTCCATTAACTTTTGATATTTTTTTAACTTTTCTGCATAAAACTGCATTTTCTCAGCAGATCCATCATTACGACGTTTACTTATGTTTAATTATTATAATTAATTAATAGAAATAAAATAAAAATATTTGAAAAAACAAAATTTATTAAGCAATCGCACGGATTGGAACGTTCGACCTTCTTCCGTGGCGTGTATACAATTTTTCACCAGACCTGTACCTGAAAGTTCAAATTTTTACCTCTGTCTGTGGGAAAAATAGCACATGCGCTAATTTTTATCATTCGTATTCTCATACAAAAATTTAATTATAAATTCTGGCTTTCTTGCTGAGAATTTATTTTACTGACGACACTGATTAGTTATCATCAATCTTTACATTTTTGTATTGAATGATACCCTCTGCGTTGTTAATGATTCTTTTGAAATTCACTTTGTTCTTCACTCGCTGAAGTAAGATTCACAGGCAGATGTGTAACTGTCTAACCTGTCAGCTTGACCGATTCTCTCTTCTTCAGCTACTATCTTACGCTTATATATCCTTACCTTCATCACTTTCGACAATTATCGGAAAACTGCCATCTCCCTTAATTAAAATTACGACCGAGGTGTATTTAATATATATTATATATGTTCATAATAATATATGTTCATATATGTCTATTAGACTGTTTCAAATTAGGGGACTATTTTTTTTTTTTTGATGAACATTGAAAAATCGAAAGGGTATTTTAAAATATGGTGACAGTTAAAATTTGAGCTCTTAATATTGATATTTAGAGGTGGCTATTTGTAATTTTCGATTTTTCATTTAGAAACATGGTAAAAAATACATAACTTCCGAAAAAATCAAGATACAAAAAATCTCTTCTTAACTATTTTGTAGGAAATTTACTGGTCTACAAAAAAGGTCCTCTATGATTTTTTCATGAGTTCAACCATTCACAAGATATCCGACGTCAAAGTTTGATAAAATTCAAAGAACTTGTTTATGCTCGCTCCGAATTTTATACCATGCCAACCAATGAGAATTCAGAAATTTTCAATACAATTTTTTGTAGGAAATTGAACGCTCTACAAAAAAAGTCTCTTATCGTTTTTTGATAAATCCATCTGTTCAAAAGTTATTAGAGCTTGAAGTCAAGTTATAGTAAAATTCGAGATCTTTTTACTTTTTCGGTGAAACTATCGGACAAATCATAAAATGTCATTAAATCTTTTTTGTAGACAATTTTATTTCCTAAAAATTATCTCTGATAAATTTTTTCCGAATTCTGCATTCTATTCTAGTTAATTCCATTTTAATGTCGAGCTCTTAAAATCGATCAGAACACTTTTTTTAGGAGCTTAGCATTAAAATGGAAATAACTAGAAGAGAATGCAGAATTTAAAAAATTTATCAGAGGTAATTTGTGAGAAATAAAATTGCCCACAAAAAAGATTCTATGACATTTTATGATTAGTCCGATAGTTTCACCGGAAAAGTAAAAAGATCTCCAACTTTACTTCGAGCTCTAATAACTTTTGAACAAATGGATTTATCAAAAAACGATAAGAGACTTTTTTTGTAGAGCGTTCAATTTCCTACAAAAAAATGTATTGAAAATTTCTGAATTCTCATTGGTTGGCATGGTATAAAATTCGGAGCGAGCAAAAACAAGTTCTTTGAATTTTATTAAATTTTGACGTCGGATATCTTGTGAATGGTTGAAGTTATGCAAAAATCATAGAAGACCTTTTTTGTAGATCAGTAAATTTCCTACAAAATAGTTGAGAAGAGATTTTTTGTATCTTGATTTTTTCGGAAGTTATGTATTTTTTACCATGTTTCTAAATGAAAAATCGAAAATTACAAATAGCCACCTCTAAATATTAATATTAAGAGCTCAAATTTTAACTGTCACCATATTTTAAGATACCCTTTCGATTTTTCAATGTTCATCAAAAAAAAAAAAAATAGTCCCCTAATTTGAAACAGTCTAATGTCTATATATGATCATGTATGATCTGATATGGATTGAATATCGAGTAAAAATACTTTATGTTATATCATATGTGATCATACATGACGATATATGATCTTATACGATTTGTGTATAAATTAGAATAAATTTCTTTGCCTTTATATATGATCATATATGAACATGTATGACTCTTATATAAATATATATGAATCATATATGATCATGTATGGTCATATATGATCTTATATGGACTGGATATTGAGTAAAAATACTTTAGGTTGTATCATATATGATCATACATGACCAAATATGATCGTATATACACGGAAAAAACGACTCTGTCAAAATAACAGTTAAAACTGTCAAATTGACAGATTTGCCGCTGTCAACCCAAAAGTGTCAATTTAACAAATTTGGAAATGTTATTTTCACATTGTGGAAACTGTCAATCTGAAACTGTCAATTTGACAGTTTTTCGGTGTAATAATCACATCCAAAAAATGCAAAATTCAGTAAAAAAAAAAGTGTGGAATTTATATTAAAGCAATAATTGAAATTGTTTTTAATGAGTAAAAATTATACATTTCGTAAAATGTAAACAGTACATCCAAAAATATTCTAAAAATTGAAGTTTTAATTAAAAAAATTAGGTATTTATGTAAAATAATTGTTCAAATCTGCAAACAATAGAAAGTAAAAACCATTAAGATACATATAGGGGGGGGGCAAAACGGGGTACCCCCAAAATTTTATAAAAAAAAAAAATTTTTTTTTTTTCGTCTAATTTCTGAAAATCCGATATATTTGTATACTTTTACCCTTACGCATGACACCTGGGGCAATATGGACCAGCCGAAAATTCGGAGAAAATGATTTTTTTTAATTTTTATCGTCAAACTCAAAAAAATTCAATATATTAATCCATTTTTCAGCTGATTTTTTATAGCTGGGGGAACATTAGCCATTAACAATATCCAAAAATAATGATTTATTTTCTTAACTGATTAAATTATTTAAATAATGCAAGATAATTTGTAATTTGTAAAAAATTAAAAACCACGTTCTTTGGGTTCAAAATAATTCATAAGAATGAAATTTGGTTTGTAAATTTTATATACTTTTATAATCAACTTTTTACAAATTATTTTTGTGAATTTGACAGTTTTTATCTGTAAATTTGACATATTATGGTTATGTTAATTTCACAGATTATATCTGTTAATTTAACAGTTTTTCTTTGCAAATCTAACAAATTCTATCCATGTCATTTTGACATTCCCATATCTGCCATTTCCACATATTATTTTTTTCCGTGTAAACATGTATGACTCATATACCAACATACATGAACCATATATGATTATATATGATTCATATATGATCTTATATGATCATATCTAATTATATATGGCCAGATATGAATTTTTTTTCCCGGGATGCTAACTTCAATGATATAAAGAAGATAAGATGCTATAATATTAAACGAAATTCGATAAGCATTTAACGCGTGCTATCATCGGCATTAAAAAATACGAACCTAAATAAATACTAGATAACATGACATATTAAAATAAAATTAGTATCTAAAATTTTAAAAATGACATCTGGCAGCCAGAGTGGAAGGTAAAATTTCTCTAAAGAAATTAAAAATAAATCGAATCATCAGAACAAATTTTTCACTTACTTCTTCAAATTTGCGTCCAAAAATTTCCACATTATATCGATATTTTCAATAATAGAGCCTTAAAACGGTATAATTTTGTTTACTCTATACTTTGATAGCTTGTATGCATATTGAGATAAGAAATATTGAGTTTAGCAATTTGACTCTCAAGACTTTTTTTTAGAAAATTTAATGCCCTACAAGAATATTTTAAAACCAAATTTTTATCTCAAACGGTTCAGAAGTTATAATATTCTTAATGTAAAAAATTTTTTTGGCATACTCAAAAATATATATCCAGAAATATATCCCGGTAAAATAGCGTGAAAGTCGGATATATACTAGTTTGCCAGGATATATCTTTTTTCGTGTGGGTATTTAAATACGAAAGTTCAAATGGCCACCAACACCTTTTAAAATTAAGCTAAAAAATTATCCCAACGCGAAAATTTTTTTCTCGATACATAGGTCTTTTGAAAGCCATAAATTCGATAGGTTGGTTTTTTTTTATCACCATAATATATTTGCATGTATATTAGAGTGTGCCATTTTGAGGCGACTTTTTTTTCAACAAAAAAACAGGCTGAAAACTTGCAGGAAGGTTAAAAAAAGGAGCCTGTTAAAAGCGGAGCTCTTAATATTAATATTTAGAGGTGCCTATTTCTAATTTTCCATTTCCCATTTAAATAACATGAGAAAAAAAAGATTTTATTTTAGTATTTTTCTAGCTCAGCATTCGCACCGCGAATAAATAAGTCCATAGCATAATCTTATAGAGAATTTAACGCTCTACAAAAAAGGTTTCTAATCATTTTTTGATAAATCCATCCATTCAAAAGTTATTAGAGGTGGAATTCAAATCTATAATAAATTTCCAGACCTTTTTACTTTTCCAGCAAAACTATCAGACTTATCAAAAAATGTCATAGAATCTTTATTATAGACAATTTTATTTCCTACAAATTATTTTCAATGAAGTTTTTAGAAATTCTGTATTATTTTCTAGTTATTTTCATTTTAATGTCAAGTTCTCAGAATAAATTAAAAGACTATTATTTTTACGAGCTAATAAAAAATAACTTAAACAAAAATCGAGCCAAAAATTTTTTTTATGCGGGGCTATATTCCTTCAGGTGTCTAGATGACACTATAATTTATTCAGATTTTTAAATTAATATTTTATGTTATAAAAAAATTATTTTATGTTGCATATTTTGTTCAGCGACGACGAACAGGCGCTAAAGCGGCCGCGCGGTGCCCAACTTTTAACGTTAAATTAAAATTATAAATAATGGAGCTACAGCTGAGGGAGTCGAGACTTATTTTACTGAAATTTCCACCTCTTTTAGGATCTTTTTCAACTTCCCGCTTAGAAAATCGATGATTTTCAAAAATTTCGGGAAATTATTGTTTTCACCCCGATTTTCGAAAATCGAGTTTTCATCAGATGTCGACGTTTTGAGGTCCTAGGAAGCTATTCTGACTATTTTCAAAATGATGTCCGAGTGTCGGTATGTATGTATGTATGTATCTATGTATGTATGTGTGTGTGTGTGTGTATGTATGTGTGTGAATGGCCTATAACTTTTTAATTAATGAATCGATTTAGATGTTTAGGGCGGCGATTGAAAGAGCTTGTTGGCCGTCAACTTTCCTGAAAATTTCAGATCGTTTGATCAAGTAGACTCGAAAATATTGGCGAATTACGAAAAAAAAAAATTTTTTTTTTTAGTTTTTTATTGATTTCTCAGAAACGAATTGAACGATCGACTTCAAAATCTAATCAGCTCTAGAACAATAAAACGCGTCGAATGCCGCCTTAAATATCTCAATCGGTTAATTTGTTCGGGAGATATCGTTGGAGAAAGAAATGGTAAAAAACGGTTTTTTTCAAATATCTTCAAGACGGCTGAATCGATCACTTTCAAATTTTAATCAGCTCTAGAATTCAATGAAACGCGACTATTGCCACCTCAAACGTCAAAATTGGTTAATTAGTTCAAAAGATATTAGTGTTGAAAAGTTAACAAAATAACATTCTATGTTATTTTTTCCAGATAAATCAAAATGTACTGTATTAAAATGTGTCTAAAATCTTACAAACTTTTTCTTTTTATGGTCTCTTTTGATCATCGTATAATGCCGTCAAACTTGTTCTTTAGTTTAAACCATATTATCAACGAAAAAATTGAAAAAACACAGTTTTTAATGAATTTCTCCGATATTTTATACATTATTGCTCTGACCTAAGCCAAAACTCATTCGAATCTCGATTTTGATCACTGACATTGATTTCTACATCAACATATTTATTTTATTTAACATAATCGGGAATTAAAATTTAAAAACCGCTTGTCCATTAATGATTTTCGATTCTTAAACTTTTAAACTTTAGCATAAAGCATAACTTGTTAGAGTTTGAAAAACTCATAAAAAAACAATCGCATGCAATTAGATTTTCGAGCTCGAAAATATAGTCTCATTAATATTTTCGATTTACTTGAGCTCGAAAACAGCGGGAAGTTTTGGGGCTGGCCCGCAGGGTCAACCGACAGACCGATTATTTTAATTTCAGATATCTTTAATACTTTTGAAGTTATAACTAAAAAACGGAGACTCCCTTTTTGTCTCTTCGTTCTTGTTTATAACAAATGGAATTTTTAATGGCGGATAAAAAAAAAATACCCATTTTCCAGAGTGAAATTCTGAATCCAATGCACCAATCGCCATAATTTTAAGAGTGGTTTAAAGATTTTTCGCAGAAAACTCACTTCTCGACTAGACTACTGATTGATTCTGAAAACTTTTTAGCATTAGAAGCTGAAAGCATGCATCTAATGCTGCGTTAAATCTCAAAAACCGTTGTTTAGGTTGAAAGATATCGTTGATAACAAATTAAAAAATGAACAATTTGCTCTATTTTTTCCGAATAATATTATATAGCATTCTGAATAATATAGCATTATTTGCAATGCATCGGATGTCCCAAAATTTATACCGGCCTTTAGTTTTTATAGTCTTTGATGATCGCTACATAATTTATTGCAATCGACTTGTTAGTTCAAGTAATATATCATTCACAAAATTTTGAACAATCATTGTTTTTGACATTGTTTCTCGGTTGTTTCATATAGTAACTCTTCGGATTGATTCAAAGCTCATATAACTCTCCATCTTAATCATTTTTTAATCATATTTTTTAGCTCACAAAGATTGAGCATGGATTGGCATTAACGTTTTCAAGCTCCTTGAGCTCGAAAACAGCTAGACGTTTTGAGTCTGTCCCGCAGGGTCAACCAATTTCTAGAGTTTTTTTTTTTTTTAATTTTAAGGAGAAAGCTGTGATAAAATATAATAAGGGAGTCTATTGCTCTTCCTCCCCTAATTCATTAATTCAAATAACAATTTTTTAACGTAGAAAATGCAGCAACTTTCACCGTGAATTTTATAACTTTTTCAAAAGTCACATAATTTAATTTCAATTCATTTTGTTACTTATGATTTCGTTAAAACATAAATTTGTTTAATTACAATTCAAAACAAGTTGATTATATAATTAGTAGTTATAATGTAATCCATTATAGATTAAAAAAGAAAAAATATATTTAAATAAAAATAAGTGAAGTTGTTCAGTAACATCTATACATTTGCATTATCAATAATACTAGCGTAGTTATTGTATGGAAGGACATGTACTCAGGCAAAAGTAATCGTGGTTGTGATGCTGCTTAAAAGTAGTAGTGGAAGTTGTAGTCCAGCCAGTCCGGCTTTCTCGACGAGAAGTGCACCTTGGCACACTTACTAACAACCCCACACCACTCTACGGCCAGTTAACTTGTATTGAAGCACGTGGTCTCTCCTGCTGAGAGATCTTTTCAAACTCACTAAATAAAACCCACAAGACTTGTTTGATCTGAACGTCCGTTCACTTATATATTGGAATACGCAACAGTCTGTCGATAAATAATGTAATTTGATATTATGAACTCATCCTAGACAACTTATATGTTGTTGTTTTTTTTTCTTATTTCAACTTTTCTACTTACTCCTTTCATTATTTTTTTACTTCTTTTTGTTGTTGTTTTGAATGTTATGTAATAATAAACAATAATAATAATAAACATTTGCCTGTTCACTAGTCGTGTATTGAATAACTTTTTTTTTTTTCTAGCAAAACTTTTGTTTTTTTTTTCATGTAGCGCATTGTTATTTTTTTTTTTTATTATTAGAAAGGTGTGATCTATAAAAGAACTGGGGTTTTATTTTTGAAGTTTTTCGTTTAAAAAAAAAAATTTTTTTAACGTTTTGATCACAATTCTTATGGTTCTATTCACGCAACGAAAAATTTAAACTTTTCTCTTTGGCCTCAGAGTTATGACCGTTTAAGTTAGTTTCTCTTCTCTGTTACATTACCGAACTATCTAGCTAATGTCCCTTGAAAATTTTTTGTAAAAAAATACAATGCTTTGTAATTATGAAATTATTGAGCAATAATTTCATTTATATTTATTACGAGTAATACTCCTGCCCACTTCGTTGGCTGTCAATATAATTTTTAGCTATAACTTTTTTTTATGATGAATTCAATGATTCAAAATCACAACACATGAAAATAACAAAGAAATTAAAGAATGTTTAGAAAATTGTAATCATTTTTCAGTAAATTTTTTGACGTTTTCATTCATACGGTAGCAGCTATATTTTTAAATATTTGAAAGTTTTGGCGTTTCGTGAAGACGAGAAAGACTTTTCTACTCCACTAGTGTCAGTAAAATGGAACATAAAAATTTTTTTGAGATTAGAAAAAAAATATATCAATAAAATATTGAAAGTACAGATCACATCATAAAAATACCTTCTCCAGAGCTCACTGAATCTCAATATGATATTAGTTTTATGTTGATATAAATAGTAGTTAGTAGTTTAGTATTTCGCGGTTAGTGCGGCTACAAAAGATGTCTCCTTATTTATCAATAATTATTTTTTAATAATAAATATATAAAATAATTAAAGATATTTTTAGAGAACACCCTCATCTCCTCTTGCAACATTTTAATAGATTTCAGAAAAACTATTGCATTTTTCCTTATGGTGGGATTTTCATGAAATTTTGCTATAGTCTCTGATATGATTAGTTGAATATTCTCCATAAGTACCATTGGTTCAAAATTTTTTGTATATATTTACATTACAGTGATTTATTTTGAACAATTATTCTTTATTTACTCCTACTGCAACATATTGATGTTTTTATTAAGAACGGTTTTCAGATAATTTTGTCCCAGCTTTTCTCTGAAACAAAAGCTCTAAACCCAAAATAAAGACACAGACCCGATGCTTTACTCTATGATCTAGTGAAGTGCACTTCAATTTTTTGATAACTTCCATTTGTTTACGAGAAAAGCTTGGACAAAGTTCCCATTTAATGTACAAGTGCAACAGAGATAGTACCGTTTATCCAGATGAGTGCGAATAAAGAAACAAATGAAAACGCGTCTTAAGAGGACAATTTCTGGCCAAAATTATTAGTTAAAAAATAATATTTGAAACAATTTTAAATCAAAGACGATTTTTCTCGCTATTGTTGCATACATATATATTGTAATATATACTTCGACTTTTACTAAAAATGAAGCAAAAATAAAATTTCAAAAGTTTCTGTGCGTTTTAGTAAGTATCTTTTTCCAATGGCCAATTGGGAGAAGCACTCAATAATTTAAAAAAAAAACGTTGCCGCCTCCATCTAAAGTGACAGTTAGGATATATTTTTTGTTTATGAAAGATTTATATTATTTCTCCGAGTAAAACATTTCTACTAAATAATAAAGTGTAAAGTAAATAACAAATTGAACATTTTAACTGTTCAGCGCACTGAGCTATTGAATAAAAACTGGTTGTTGTTGAATGATTTTGGGTTTTAGTACATTATGTCAATCATTCTCATCAAAGACAATAATACTTGTCTATAGAGTAATAATTCACAATGATTACGACCGTGAGATAGCAACTGCTACCATCGCTATGGTGTGAAAAATATCATCGAGTGATTGTCATATTTGTGATGATATAATAGTAGCTACTATTTTTATGATAATTATTAATACACTAATTTAACACCCGGGATGATAACTATTACCATCGTGTGTTTTAATTATTAACATATTATATTGTTGAGCTTACAATAATTATCAGATTAATGTGTATCGCGAGAAAAATATTAATTTCACCTCAATGAGTTGATAATCACTAGCATAAAATTTTCAGCGTGTACATAATAAGTTTCAAGCGGTTAGTATTTTTTAAGAAAATGCATACATATTTAAGCTCTCATTAGAAGTTGCGTGCACAGAGCCTCCCATACAAAGTTTGGAAACCGGCCCTTGGATGGCCCATCAACGGGCGAAGTATGATGATGAACGGCCGGTCATTGACAATTTTTAATGGCCCATGAACGGCTGAATATACAAATGATAACCCCGGCCCATTAATGGCGCTCGACCATCGGCCGATTAATGGCAGCCGGCAATCAGCCAAGCATGCAAATGAATTTAATTTAAAAAAAATTTTTTTTTTATTAATCTAATAGAATTCATGATCATTAACGTTTAAACTATTTAAGTGGGGTAAATGATGTGAAAAAAACTCGGTGAAAATTCTGCTGGGCTCTGGGCGCGAACTGCCGTCCTTCTGATTACTGGGTCCGAACGATGGCTACTGAACGAAACTGCTAACGTTGAACTGACACTTTTGAATAATCTAGATATTCATTCCATTACAACCACTCGATTTTATAAAATATAAAGAGCAATTTAATTAATATTTTCGATTATTTAGAGAAAAATAAAAAATAAGAATTTCGTACTATTTTATTATAATTACATAATTTTTTAGAATAAAACTTATTAAATTAAATTGATTATTTATCAAGAACCCAGTTGAATTATCTTGCTCTACCACCATTATTAAAAATGACATTTATTATAAAAATGTATGTATTATTTTTTTATTAAATTAATTTTTATAAATAAAGTTATAAAATTGCGGTTGTTGGTTACAAATAATAACGAACTAAACAATATTTTAATTGTTAGTTGTAAATAACTTTAAATGGAAAAATTAAAATATATTATTGATTAAAAATTAGTTTAAATCCAAAAAAAAATAAATATTAATTAAAGAAAACTATAATAATAAGTTATTTGTATAATTAATAATTGATTAGTAGATTTTTTTATTTGACAAAGTCATGGACCACTGATTCACTAACAGTATCCCAACGTTGCGAAACGATAATCGGCCAATCATAAGTAGCCATTCATTGACCAGCCATTGGCAGCGTCGTTTAAAATATTAAACGGCTACTGGTAATTAACCATGCTTGGGCCATTACTAATTGCCAATGCTTGGCCGAGTGACGGCAGCCAGACATCGGCCGATCTACGGCATTTTTTCCATTAACGGCGACTTTGTATGGGGCTCTACGGCGAGTCATCTAACCCTCCGCCAATTTGTCAGATTTTAAAGAAAACCTTCCAGACATGGCAGCGCAGGTCAGAAAGCCAGTAGCTTCCCCGGCAGGTGATAAAAGAGCGGTGTACTCAACCATAAAGTTGAGGTCTTCGCTTACCAATTACTACCTATGTGCCGAGGTCGCTCATCAGGACCATTGAAATTCAATGGTCCCAATTTTTTCATAACTAACAAACCACTATGTATATTTTGGCAAATTACATAGTGACTTCTTTCAACGTTAGTTACGATTACACAAAGAAAAATATAAAATAATGAAATAGTAAAAATTTTGGGGATATCCCGTTTTGCCCCCCCTCCCCCTCTCTCTTCCCCTAAATAAGCTTTAATTTCGACTGCTATATTTGAACTATATCTGTATAATTCCGATAATACATGGAGAAAAATTCGCAGATGAAATACTTATTGCAGCCTGTTAGACATGGAAAATTTTAAAAAATTTTGACATGTAGCATGTTTTATTTAATTTATGTAAAAAGGAATTTTTGAATAAAAATAAGTAATTTACCTTTTTATTCTGGATATGACTGAGTACACTTTTTTTAACAATAAAATTTTTATTACTTTAGTAATAAGTTGTATGAAAAAAATATACAAACTGAGTCAAATACACCCGAACAAGACAAATTTTCTATCAAAATCGATTAATTTAAGAGCACAAAACAATTATTTGAACTATTTGTATTATTTTAAAAAATTAATTAATATAAGTTTTTTAGGCACAAGGAGAACCCATAAAAGAACGAAAACAAGAATACGGAGGGAGAAAATTAACTGTTAATGATTTAGCTGGTGCTTTATAAATTGCAAAAAAAAATTATGAAAATATAAAAGCATCGTTGCATAAAGATTACAAAAATTCAAGGAACATTTTTTTTTCCGTGTATGTACACGTTTCCACACTACCTTTGAGGTAGTGTACTTAACGCGTTTTTTTTAACGTGGTTTCCCCGGTAGGCCTATTCCACGGATCTGTTCGGACTGAAAAAAAAATCATAGTCATCATGTGTTCAAACAAGGTGCAACAAGAATAGGGAAAGGGTATATTTATAAGGTTTTTTAACTTTGCTCGGGTTTAAGGATAGAAACATGAACAGAGAAATGTAGGTATTCTTTGCAGGACTTGTTTGAAAACAAGATTTTATTGGAGATTTAGATTTAAGATCAAAGGAATTGAGAAGTTTAGACTTATGTCAATTCTTATGATTAATTACTATCAAAACGGATAAAAATTGAAAATCATTTCTCTCTCACTTTACTGATTCTACTTCTGTTTGATTTAAAAGATATTAGGATTTCTAAGTGAAAAATTTCCATAAAAATCGGAATCGAAATAATGATAATAATAATAGTAATAATAATACATATTGTAACGGGTAAAACTTGGGTTTATTTTAAAGTTTAGTTTAAAGGTTAATAATTAGTAGACGAAGTTGACAATGAACCGACAGAACCAGAAAAGATGAACCAGTTAAAAGAAAAAAAAAAGACTTAAATGCAATGGATTTAATAATTAAACAATAATCCCGTGAAAAAATTTTCTGATCAAGCCTTATATGACCTGATATGGCCATATCAAAAAATTTGATATATTCATATCTGACCTGATATGATCTGATATGCCCATATATAATTTTTAATATATTCTGATATAGTCTGATATAAAAATTGGCCATATCAAGCCATATCAACTTGATATGTCCATATCAACTTGATATGTCGATATCAGATTTGATATGTCTTGATCTGACTTGATATGCTTGTATATAATTTTTTTTATATGTCTTGATATGACCTGATATAACTTGATAAGGGTATATATATTTTAATATGCTTGTCAAAAAAAATCTTGATCAGGTTTGATATGGCTTGATATGCCCTGATATGGGCACGTATACTAGTTTTTTCGAGTTTTCCGTATACATACGTTTGGTAAAATAATTTAGAAATGACCAAATAACGTCTTATTGTTCGGAACAACCGATTTTATAATGATTCATAAAATCTTATGAAGTCTGTTAAATATTTTAATTTACCGCATTTATAAATTGTATAAAGTGCACAACTTTGTTGAAAAATTTTTCCAATAAGCTAACGAGATCAATTTTTAAATCTCTGAGAGAATTTCAAATTTTCGTAATGAATTTAAATATAAAAAATTGAGATTTTAAATTGAAAAAAGTTTAATTATTATTAAATTTTTATGTATACTTTTTTAAAACTTATAAGTTTAAAAATCTTGAACTTTTTTTTTTCTGTTACCAAAAGGAGTCGTTCTTGCCCCGTTACTGGTGGGTATACCGTTAATGGTCTCGTTACTCTATAAACAATAACAATTGAATATAATACAAGTAACCAAATCAATCATTTATCTGATGTCTTTAATTTTCTTAGTTTCAATTTTATCCAAATAGATATAATCAACCTTACATTTCAAGTTCATGATTTGGCAGAGTGGTTAATAGATCAGACTTTGAATCAGAAGTACTCGGGTTCGAACCCATGACCTGGATGGATTTTTTTTTCTTTTTTTTTTTTTCTTTTTTCATGACAATTATTGCATATACAACTTTACAAAGTTATACACAATTTTATAAAATTATCTATAAATTTAGTTCCCGAGATAACAATGTTAATCTCACTATATATAGTCTGATATGTCCATATCAGAACATATCAAATCTTATCTGTACATATATTTTCTGATATGGCCAATTTCCTTATCAGGCCTGATATGAACCGCCGAAATCAAGCCATATCAGGCCATATCAGAAAATTTTTTCACGGGATACGTTAAAATCACACAAAATATCCCAGAAAGCAAAGTTAGAAAATATACAAAACTACCCCTTTTGGTTCGGTTGTAGCTCGCCGGAGTCCAGAGTGAAAAGCAAAAGGGGTTTTCACAAAGACAGACAATATTAAATAGTATAAGTTTAAAATTTATTTTAAAATCACACTTTTACATGAGCTTCGTGCCCTTGTTCTACTACCTTTATAATTAACAATTGTTATATCACGGTTTTAATCACGGTTTATTACAATTTTTAAATTATACACACGGTTACGCGGTCAATTCCCACACACACACACACACACACAAAAGTACGTGGTCTAGTAACGCGGTTCTACCCTCTCCCGGGTGCTTCAGGGGTGTCTGGTCGACTTCCCCGTCGGCCCTGTACGAGTTCCCCTTCCCCGAGAGTAAACGGATGGTCTCCGCCTAGCCCCCACCTAAACGGCTAGTTTTACCTACCACCCCTTGGCAGAAGGCCTCAGAGTGGGGACCCTTAAATCTCCCCGAGAATCAAAATTTCGCTTACCTTGGTCCGGTCGGACTCGGGATAGTCGAAGTTCCAGATGTTGTCCAGGGAATGGTCTTCTCTAGAGAACGTCTCGGGAGACTAAGCTCCAATACGGGCCCTCCCGAGCGCTCTTATTACCTGAGCCATCCGTCACACATACGGAAAGGGATACTTTCCGTCGCCCTCTAGCGTCGCTCGTGAAAATACGGCGATCGAGAAATTATTTTAAGTCCAAACCGAATAAATCAATGGGAAACTAAAATTACAAAATAATATCTCAAGAGAACTTGAAAATTATAATTTAAACGAAATATAAGAATGATTTGGAAAGAAAAAGAATGTGTTTAAGCCCTTGAGTAAACATCTAATACGGCGAAATTAGCCGTGCGGCTTACACACTCGCGAGCGAATGGAAAGAGAATGAAAGAATACGCGATTTAAAAAAACTAAGTTCTTTTAAACTCTCTCACATTATTTTTACATATTCTGCCTTATTTTGTATTTCTTTCAATCTTTTGAATTATTTTAAACGAATTGCATATAATTATTTTTCACGTTTTATTTCTTTCCCTTTGACTTCCGTCTGCTCGGGACTTAGAACGATTTTGCTTCGGCTCGTATTTTACTCTCTAGGACTTTATAAAGAGGAAAAGAAAAAAAAACACGCAACAATTTTGACGTACTATTTTGTTGCGGGTTTTTGTCATTAAGTGCTCTCGGCCCATCGAACAAATAAATACCTGGGTTGGACATCTCGTTGGACCCTCATACCATACACTCGTATAATCGTAATATCACACAAAAATGATTAATAATAATACACAGCCATAGTACATAATAAATCAAATCGTTACAGTGATAGTTTTTAGTATATTCCATTAGAAATAGATAGTAATTAAGGAAAATAGTTATAATTACAATAGTTGTAAGTAGATCATAAGTAGTTAAGTAATATAAACATAGGTTTTAAACACAAATAGCACCATAGTTTTAGGTTTAGTCATAGATATAAGTAATAATACTAGTTATAAGTCCCAATAGTAATAAGTAGTAAATTTAAGTACAAAACATAGTAGTAGTAGTAAACCATAGTAATATATCACACGTAGTAATAAGTCACAAATAAGAGATAGTCGTAGTTTTAAGTATAATAGTTTATAAGCAATAGTCTTAAGTAAAACACACTAGTAATAAGTAAATAAACAAAAAAACAATCACAGCAACAAAACTGGTCCGTACTAACTGGCCCACCATCACAATAATTTAAGTGAAAAAATTTAAAAAATTTGGGAGGGTTGACAAGTAAATAACACACTTTTATTTAACTTATGCGTACTATTTACGTTTCATCACGCTTAAAATCTAAGCTATAAACGGCCGTTTTCCGATTGGTGAAAAGTTATTTGTCAAAACGCAAGAAAGATGAAATTAAAACTTTATATTATTGAATTTGAATTTTCGTTGAATTAAATGTATATTCCTATAATTTTGTCGTATTCTTAATATTATAAGTTTTTCTTTCACCATATCAGTAAACAGCTATTTAGACTTTGCTTTGTACGCGATGAATAAAACACAAATAGCGCAAATGAGTTGAATAAAATTATGGGCGCAACATGTAAGATATTCTCAATGTGTCAGCGCGATGTGTTCAGCACTCGTCTCCGGTACGCAGTATGCACTCGGTTTGCTCGAGCCCGAGAACTGCACGAAAACTGAACCATAACCAGGCCTACTACAAGTAATTGTACCACACAATAACTATACCAGTTCTAAACACTATCCGATAAATTTTTTGGACTTTTTTTTCTAGTCTTAATTAGTTAAATAATTATGTAAGTAAACAATCTAAACAACAATCTGGCCCTAATGAAACATAAGCACGACTCTCAGAGTCTTTAGTTAATTAATTAGCTTAAAATCTACGGAATTACAATTTTACTTTGCTTGATTTTCAATAAATATTTTTGTAATTTATTTTCTACTACTTTATTAATTAAATAACTGTTTAAATAAACATTCTAGACAACAATCTGGCCCTGAAGAAGCAAGAGAACGACTGTCAGAGTCTCAAGATAATTAAAAAATTTAAAATCAAACAAATTACAATTTCTTTTTTGCTCCAATATCAATAAATATTTTTTCTAGTATTAATTAATTAAATGATTACTTAAATAAACATTCTAAACAACAATCTAGCCCTAGTAAAGCATGAGCATGACTCTCAGAGTCTCAAAATATTTTACAAACTTAAGATCTAACAAATTACAATTTTTTTTGCTTCATTATCAATAAATATTTTTGTAATTATTTTTCTAGTGTTAATTAATTAATTTATTGTTTAAATAAATATTCTAGACAACAATCTTGCCTTGAAAAAGCAAAAGAACGACTGTCAGAGTCTCAAGAGAATTCAACAACTTAAGATCTACAGGATTACTTTTTGTTTTGCTCCAGTATCAATAAATATTTTTATATTTTTTTTTTTCTAGTATTAATTAATTGAATAATTATTCAAATAAGCATTTTGCAGGCAACAATCTGGTCCTGAGTAACGAACTCAACCATAAAAATCGCTAGTACAATACAGATCAACCATAAAAATGTCTACCATTGGCATCTCTACCATTTACAAGCCTACTATATATAACTTAACCGCATTTCAACTATATCAGAATAAATCTCTGCTAATAAAATATACTACCAAAATATATCTCTACCATTTTTGAAGTTTATCCAATAAAAACACTACCACATAGAAATACTATCAAAAAAGTAACTATATCTTTATAACACAAATAGCATATGATAAGAATAGAGTTACTTGTCTGGTAGCGTTTCTATGTGGTAGTTTTTTTATTGGGTATGCTTCAAAAATGGTAGAGATGTTTTTTGGTAGTGTATTATTTTGGCAGAAATTTATTCTGATATCGTTGAAATGTGGTTGAATTATATATGGTAGGCTTGTAAATGGTAGAGATGCTTATCGTAGGTATTTTTACGGGTGACTTGTATTGTGGTAGTGATGATCATGGTAGCGATTGTTATGGTTGAGTTCGGTACTGGGAGGGTTGTAATCTGGTAGAATTGTAATGTGAGAGAGTTTTTAAGCGGTAGAATTATTGATTGGCTGACATTTTCGTGGGTAGTGTTTAAAACTGGTATAGTTATTGTGTGTGTACAGTTACTTATAGAGGGCCTGGTTATGGCTTAGTTGTTGTAAGGTAGACATTTCTTTGTTAAACCTATTAGTGTGCCCAAATGAAACGGAAATACGTTAAGGAAGTGAGAAAAGCTCGGACTATTTAATTTACTCGAATATGATTGGTTGGTTCGTCTCGAAGTTATTGCGCATGTGCTCCATCATTTCAGAGAGAGAGAGAAAAGCGAAAAAAGGAAAAAAATACAGCTATCTACTATGCTTCTATTAATGCGATGAAATAATTATTTATAATATGAATAAGATAATCATGTTATGATTCTTGCTTTAAAATAAATGTTGTATTGCTGTACGAATTTATCTGTGAAAATTAGTTGGGTAAAATAAATTAAAGGCATTCAAAAACAGTGTTCACTTTTTCAAAATATTTAATGACCTTAAACTGTTATAATAGTATTGAAATTTTATTAATTGAATTTAAAAAAAATTTAAGCATTAATTGAAAAAAAAAAAAAAAACGCTGTTGAAATTTCACCGGAATATAGATTT
Organism: Microplitis manilae; assembly: GCA_030273425.1. Taxonomy (NCBI): domain Eukaryota; kingdom Metazoa; phylum Arthropoda; class Insecta; order Hymenoptera; family Braconidae; genus Microplitis; species Microplitis manilae. The sequence continues at coordinate 15,702,960 of CP092721.1, forward strand.
TTAAATAAATTACTCACAGTTATTATAAATCAGGAGTTGAACGAGATTTGTTTAATAAATTTTAGCTTACAAATATACTCATTACCGAGGCTAAATGTTACACATCATAAGTGAGTACTGTAGGGGAAAGGTGCTGCAACTGTAACAAGAGGCAATTATAATACTAAATAATAAACTATTAAAAAAACTTAAAATTAATATTAATCTTTTTTTTAACTTATTTAAAATAGTAAGTTATTGATTTGACTATAGTTTCAGTTATTAATATTATTCCGATATCAAAATAATGAGAGTTGTTGAAAATACGCGTGAAAACTTTTTTTGTACGCTTCACAATTATTTTAATCACAAATTTTTTTATAATGTTATGATGTGTGACTTGTATTAATACTTTAAGAGAGATATCACGAGTATTATATAATCGAATTTCATATCAATTTACTGATTTTTGTTATTGTAATTAGATTTTCATTACCAACTTAGCGTGAGTGTCAATTGTAACAATTAACGAGTATCAATCGTAACATTCAGAATCGTCTATGGGACCTGCGCAAGCTGTATGCACAAAAAATCTACTCTGATGGGATCGTGTAATTTTTTGATTGTTTCAATATTATTAAATATTTATTAATTTATTTTAAAGATCTCAATATATACGATACTATAAGTGTAAATACTTGACTTTGAAAATTAATAAAGTATAATAGTATGTATTAAGATTAAATAATAAAAGCAATTTGATGAAAAAAAATATCTATTTAGTTCCGTGTTACAATTGCAACCTATGCGCGCCGCCAACTTGGTCCCTGAGTTTAATTAAATGAAATTATTTTTTAATAAGTTAACATTAACTTTTTACTAATTAACTAAGTCAGTCGCGTAAAAGATACAATTACCCGTGAAAAATGAATCATACATGGCCATGCATGGCCGTATATGGCTCATACATGGAGCATATATGGCCATGCATGAAGCATATATGGCCATACATGAAGCATGTATAGCCATACAATCTTTTTTGTCATGCATGGCCATATGCAGTCATACAAAACCATGTATGGCTGTATTAAAAAAGTTGGTAGGTCCATGAATGGTCATATATGCTCCATGTATGGCCAGGTATGATTCATTTTTCACCAAAATGCACGCCATGAACGCTCGTCTTGTAATAAATGAATCATACTCGACCATGCATAGGTGTATATGGTTCATATATGGTCATACGTGGGCATACAAACTTTTTCTATACAGTCATGCATGGCCATATGCAGTCATACAAAACCATGTATGGCCATACATGGCCTTGTATGGTTCATATATGACCATGTATGACTGTATTAAAAAAGTTGGTAGGTCCATGAATGGTCATATAAGCTCCATATATGGCCATGCATGACCATATATGCTCCATGTATGGCCATGCATGATCATATATGCTCCATATATGGCCATGTATGATTCATTTTTCACCGGAATGCACGCTTCGAATGCTCGTCTTGTGATAAATGAATCATACTTGGGCATACACACTTCTTCATTACAGTCATGCATGGCCATATACAGTCATACATGGCCTTGTATGATTCATATATGTCCATTAGGGTGGCCCCAAAAAAACCGACTATTTTTTTTTTTTCGATCTCGCATGAAAATTTGTTGGTTTAAGATGTTTTAAGAAGCCTCTCCAAAAACCAGCTCGATAAAAAATTTTTAAAAGGTCGCTCACGAATTTTGAAAATATCAAAAATGATTAAAATTCGGATTTTTTACTTCTAAATTTTTTCTTTCTCGTGGCAGCATAAGTTTACATTTGTAAAATTATGACAATCCTGAAAATTTCAGCCCAAAATTTAAATATTTAAACGGTGCTCAAGAATTTTGAATATTAACTGATAATATGTGATTAATACTTTTAATTAGTTTTTGTATTTTTTTATAACTCAATTATCGTCATTCCACTAAAATATAACTTTTGCATAACCAAAAATATACAGGACAGTCTTAAACAATAAAATTTGGTAAGTTTTAAATAAGCGAAAAAACCTGAAAATTGAATTAAAAAATAAAAAAGTGTATAAATAACTTATTATTTTCATTTCTCGGGTTATATTTTCATTCATTGTGATGCAAATTAATGGTGAAAAAATCGAGAAGCTTTATTATCAATATTCAAGGGTCGCTCGAAAACGTTCAAACGACAGCACTCGGAAACATTCAAAATTCTTGAGCGAGGTTTAAATATTTAAATTTTTGGGTAAAATTTTCAGCGTAGTCATGATTTTACGAATATAAACTAATCCTGCCACGAGAAAAAAAAAATTTTGAAAAAAAAATCCGAATTTCAATCATTTTTGAAATTTTCAAAATTCGTGAGCGACCTCTTAAAAATTTTTTATTGAGCTGATTTTTGGAGAGGCTTCTTAAAACATCGTAAACCAACAAATTTTTATACGAGATCGAAAAAAAAAAAATAGTCCGTTTTTTTGGGCCACCCTAATGTCCATGTATGGCCATATATGCTCCATGTATGATCATGCATGGCCATGTATGATTAATTTTTCGACTATTACAATTACTTATAAACAGGATGTTGCAGTGTTAAAAAAATAAGAAATTTTTTTGATATCACTAACAGCATATTGATGATTATATTGTGCTTTTTCGAAAGTGATTATATTCTTTGAACGTTACCTAGCACAACTAAACTTTGTTGTAACTGTCGGTTGCATAGCCTAGTCGTCTAAGCGTCAGTCTCTCGTACGGAAGGTCCCGGGTTCGAATCTTACTAAGCGGGTGTGGTTATTAATAAGTCTAGCGTTTTTTCTCTGAATTAAAAATTTCCATTTCGATTAGGAATTCAATTAATCGCATATCTGATAATCTCTGCGTCACCAAAATAATAAAAAAAAAAAAGAAATTCAAAAAATTTTTTTTAATTTAGTTAAAATTTCTATACATAGTCATGTATGGCCGTATCAAGCCATGTATGGTCATATATGGTCATACATGGCCATATATGGCCATGTCTGGCTAATTTTCATACATGGCCATATATGGCCATGTCTGGCTAATTTTCATACATAGCCATGCATGGAGCATTCATACATGGCCATGTATGATTCATTTTTCACGGGTAACTAACTTTCTGACAGTTTTTAAATTTATTATCTTGAAAAAAAAATCTGGGCGTCGGTTGGCCCTGCGGGCCAGCCCCAAAACTTCCCGCTGTTTTCGACCTCAAAGAGCTCGAAAACATTAGTGTAGATATATTTTCGAGCTCTTCGAGCTCGAAAATGCTATCACATGCGATTGTTTTTTTACGATCTTCTCAAGCTCTAACAAGTTGCCTGTTATGCTGAAGTTTGAAAATCTATATAAGAATCAAGAATTGTTAATGAAGCGGTTTTTAAAATTTAATCCCTGATTATGTTCAATAAAATAAGTGTATTCAGATAGAAGTCAATGCCAGGGATTCAAATCAAGATTTAAATGAGTTTTGACTCATGTGAGAAACAATCAAATATGAAATATCCGAGAAAAATATTGAAAACTACGTTTTATCGATTTCATTGTTGGTACTATGATTTAAACTAAAAACCAAGTTCGATGACATAATGTATCGAAAGTAACCATATAAAAGATGAGTTGGTATGACTTCAGACACATTTTAGTAGGTTATATTATGATTCATCCGGGAAAAATAACATAAAATGTTATTTTTTTAATTTTTCAACGCCGAAGTCTTTCGAACTAATCGATCGATTTTGACGTTAGAGGTGGCAATCGGCGCGTTTTAGTAAATTCTAGAGCTGATTAAAATTTGAAATCGATCGCGTCAGTCGTTTCGAAAATATTTAGAAAAAACCGTTTTTCACCATTTCTTTCTCCCGCGATAATTCTCGAACGAATAATCCGATTGATATTTAAGGTGGCAATCGACGCATTTTTTTAAGTACTAGAGCTGATTAGATTTTAAAGTCGATCGTATGAGTTGTTTCTGAGAAATCAATAAAAAACTAAAACAAAAAATTTTTAACTTCCCGCTTAGAAAATCGATGATTTTCAAAAATTTCGGGAAGTTATTGTTTTCACCCCGATTTTCGAAAATCGAGTTCTCATCAAATGTCGACGTTTTGAGGTCCTAGGAAGCTATTCTGACTATTTTCAGAATGATGTCCGAGTGTCTGTATGTATGTATGTGTGTGTGTGTGTGTGTGTGTGTGTGTGTGTGTGTGTGTGTGTGTGTGTGTGTGTGTGTGTGTGTGTGTGTGTGTGTATGTGTGTGAATGGTCTATAACTTTTTAACTAATGAATCGATTTGGATGTTTAAGGCGGTGATTGAAAGAGCTTGTTGGCCGTCAACTTTCCTGAAAATTTCAGATCGTTTGATCAAGTAGACTCGAAAATATTGGCGAATTGCGAAAAAAAAAAAAATTTTTTTTTTTAGTTTTTTATTGATTTCTCAAAAACGAATTGAACGATCGACTTCAAAATCTAATCAGCTCTAGAACTCAATAAAACGCGTCGAATGCCGCCTTAAACATCTCAATCGGTTGATTTGTTCGGGAGATATCGTTGGAGACAGAAATAGTAAAAAACGGTTTTTTTCAAATATCTTTAAGACGGCCGAATCGATCGCTTTCAAATTTTAATCAGCTCTAGAATTCAATAAAACGCGCCTATTGCCACCTCAAACGTCAAAATTGGTTTATTAGTTCAAAAGATATCAGTGTTGAAAAGTTAAAAAAATAACATTCTATGTTATTTTTTCCAGATAAATCAAAATGTACCTTACTAAAATGTGTCTAAAATCTTACAAAATTTTCCTCTTTATGGTCTCTTTTGATCATCGTATAATGCCGTCAAACTTGTTCTTCAGTTAAAACCATATTATCAACGAAACAATTGAAAAAACACAGGTTTTGATAAATTTCTCGGATATTTTATATATTATTGCTCTGACCTAAGCCAAAACTCATTCAAATCTTGATTCTGATCACTGACATTGATTTCTGCATCAACATATTTATTTTATTTAGCATAATCGGGAATTAAAATTTAAAAACCGCTTGTCCATTAATGATTTTCGATTCTTAAACTTTTAAACTTTAGCATAAAGCATAACTTGTTAGAGTTTGAAAAACTCATAAAAAAACAATCGCATGCAATTAGATTTTCGAGCTCGAAGAGCTCGAAGATATAGTCACATTAATATTTTCGATTTCCTTGAGCTCGAAAACAGCGGGAAGTTTTGGGGCTGGCCCGCAAGGTCAACCGACAGACCGATTTTTTTTTTTTCGTAATTCGCAGATATTTTCGAGTCTATTTGATTAAATGATCTGAAATTTTCAGGAAAGTTGATGGCCAACATGCTCTTCCAATCGCCTCCTTAAACATCCAAATCGGTTCATTAGTTCAAAAGTTACAAAGAGTTTACATACACACACACACACACACACACACACACACACTCGATTTTCGAAAATCGGGGTGATAACAATAACTTCCCGAAATTTTCGAAAATCGTCGATTTTCTTAGCGGGAAGTTAAAAAAAAAAAAAAACGAAATAAAAAACAACGAATTAAAAAAAAAACGAAATAAAAAAAAATAAAATTTTTTGTTACAATTGCGGCACCTCTCCCCGAAATCACTCACTTTTTTTGTTAGTTTTTATTAATATTTACAATTTAATCAATCATTTAATTATCGTTATCTAATTGCGGTGGATAAATTTCTGGTTTGTTTTCAAGACTCCCTTGTACGTTTTTTAAACAAATATTTTTTGCAGCGTTTTATCACGTTCTAATGTGTGCTGACACTTTCAGCAAGTAGCAGTACGGCTCTGCGGATCGAAATTGACTTTTATATTTAATTCTTTTGTACTAAGGCAATTAGAACAAGCTTGACTAGTCCAAAATTCATTTACCAATGATACTTTGACATTTTTTTCATTTTCTAAGGTTTTAACGTATTTCGTGTGGGAATACCGATCACCTGAAAATTGTGCTTTGCGCATGAAATCAGCCCCAGCCCCATAGCCGACCAAACCCTGGCGGATCCGATTCCACTGAATTCCCTGAAATCCCACCGTGTAAATGTGAAAAAATTCCACACAACATACACTTAAATTACACTGCACTCCTCCGGGTTACACGATTTTTACCTGCTATTCCCACCGGAGTTTCAATAGAAGAAAGAGTACACTAAAACTACACTCATTTTACACCACGGCCGATTCAGTGGAAATTTAAATTTTACGCTTAAATTACATCGTATTCCACGATTTTTACCCGCTATTCCCACCAGAGGTTCAATAGACAAAAGATTACACTAAAACTACACTTATTTTACACCACGGCCGATTCAGTGGAAATTTAAATTTCACGCTTAAATTACATCGTACTACACAATTTTTACCCGCTATTCCCACTGGAGCTTCGATAAAAGAAAGATTACACTAAAACTACACTTATTTTACACCACGGCTGAATTAGTGGAAATTTAAACTGTACGCTTAAATTACATCCTGTACAACGTATTAAATGAATTGTAAATTATTGTTCATATAGTAGAGACTCTATACTTCTTATTAAAATAACTTTTTTTTGTAAGTCCAAGCTACATTAAAGCCCAAGTTTAATTTCTAAGAATAATTATTCATGAAAACATTGATAATGAATATTTTTGTCATTATGTAATATAGGATGTACTATATTACCATCAAAAAAGGTACTTATCACTCTGTCAAATAACGGAGGAGTACCCGGGCCAGAATAGTCTCAAGTTTGGAATTTAACACTTCTGAAATAAGTTTCTTGCCAGGGACACTACAACCTGTGGGCGCGATCTCGTGGCGAGAATCGAACTACTTCCGCTGCTGCTTATAGCACCGGTGACTTCCCTCTCCTACATATATACTAGGGTGTTTAAAAAAAAAAACAAATTTTTTTTCTTTAATGGTATCCAAAAATTGAAAGTATAACTAAAAATGAAAATTTTGGTACCAGTCCAAGCTCTTAATAATGATATTAAGGTTTGCCTCAATCCATTTTTCTATTTTCCATTTAAATTTCACGGAAAAAAATTTTTTTTTTTTTTTTAATTTTCTAGCTCACAAACTAATCGACGGATTTTTATGCACTATAAATGTTTTTGTAGGAAATTGAGCGCTCTACAAAAAAAGTCTCTTATCATTTTTTGATGAATCCTTCTGTTCAAAAGTTATTTAAGCTTCAAGTCGTTTATAGTAAATTTTGAGATTTTTTCACTTTTTCAGCGAAAATATCAGCCTTATCAAAAAATATCATAAGAACTTTTTTGTAGATAGTTTTATTTCTTACAAATTATTACAAATAAAATTGTTCGAAAGTCCGCATTGTTAACAAGTTATTTTCATTTCAATGTCAAGCTCTTAAAAAAATAGATTCCTGATTGATTTTAAGAATTGGTGTGGGAATTTCAATTTTATGCTTAAATTACATCATATTATACCGTTTTCTTTTTCAGTGCAAGTTCTCCTTTAACGTGAAAATAATTATTATACAAACTAATTACACCAAAATTTTAAAATATCAAAAATACGCTAGAAAACGCAGACAAAACGTCGTAAAAACTCTGAGAAAACACAGTTGAATCCTCGTGTCATCATGGCAGACAAAACACCGCTTTTCACCGGAAAACACCGTCGAAACTCCGTTGATACGCCGAGTTTTTAGCGAATTTGTACGGTGGCGCTTGAACTACCAGGATATACAGTGGAAATTCAATGGTAATAGAGTGTCAAACGAGTGTCAGTAGATTAGTGTGAAACAAGTGTAAACTGAAAGTGAAATTTTCACAAACCCACCGTGTGATACACGTGAAATTCCGGTGTATTTTTAGTGTAATTCGAATTACACTAAGTTAACACTGAAACCCACGGTGGAAACGGATCCGCCAGGGAAGTCTTTTGATTTCTTACAATTTTTTTACGATTTTTTTTAATTTTTAGTGTAGGATTTACTATTTTATTTTGTTCAATTCCATAATGTTTTTTGACTAATTTGTTTCTCAAAATTCCATTTTTATTCCTACAATACCGGCAACGATAAAACCTTTGTCTGCTCTTATTATTCTGATGTAATATTGTTGCAAAACAAAATTTATTATTATTACAATTATTACAATTTAATTTAATGTTACATCGATATTTACATTTACATTTATATTTTTTTTCAAAAATTTTATCATTACTATCCAACAAAACATGGCGATTTACAATATTTTCAGTTTTGTGTCTAAAAATTACACTATCTAATCTCAATCTTGTTAATTTTAAATACGACTCATATATAATTTGTCTTTGGTTAAACCACTTCCAACATAATTTGGCATAAGCATCATTATGCTCGTTTTTAGCAGATATAACAATGTTTTCTTCTCGTTCAATTCTTTCGTGATCTAATTGTTCAGCACGTAAAATTTCATTAATGATTTTATTCCGTAAAGCATTACGACGGTGTTTCATCATATGTAAATTCATCAATTTTTTCATTACTCTGCTATATGGTTTTTTATTACTAATATTATTAACCTTATAAATAACTAACGGTACTCGGGAACCAGGATCAATGTAGCATAACTTTTTGTATTTATTTTTATTTACATCATTTTTATAATTATAATAATGGTTATTTTTTGGAAGTCCTACTGACTTGTTGTTCTTCTTATTACGTGTCATTGATACGGACACACCAACACTGTTCGTTTTTATTGAACAACCGAACCTAACATTAGATGAATTTTGTATTTTATGTACTTTACCCCATACTTCTAATGGTTTGTTTTCTAAATTATTTTTATATTTTTCAATACTTGGATCAATTACACCTGCTCGTTTTAATAAATTATACCAGCTTTCGGTATTATAATTTATAAATTTTAGTCCATGCTGTCCTATGGGAAACACAGCAAATGATCGAACATTGTTATTACTTAATTCACATTGATATTTCATCCAATAATAAATTGAATTGAACCATTTTTTATTATCTTTTGTATCCTGTAAATTATCGCAGATATCTATTATAGTTTGATTAATTTCATCACGCTTATCATCTACCCAACATTGAGTACATTGTTCTTTAATATCTTTTTTATTTAAATCTGAATCTTTTAACCTTAAACAAGCAATTTTTTTAATTCTATTCAATGCATGTATTTGTAAATTATTTTTTAATGTGACTGTATAATTATTTACCAAATCTTCATAAATTCTACTTAAATTTTTCATTTTATAATCGAATTTGTCAACTATCTTTAAATATTTATCACTAACTAAATTAGGATCATTAATGACTATCTTACTTTCACTTCCTATTAATTTATAAACGAAATATAAAAATTTTGGTTGACCGGTATCATATATATCTTTAAAATTGTCAAACGACATTGATAATGCATTAGTTTTATAAAAATAATTAATGTACAGTTGTAAATTTATAAATAAACGCGATATAGTACACACATCTTGGCGAATGATTTGAATTATTTTTTGTCGTTGTTCTACAGTTAATGCTGGAGCATTCAAAAAACTGGTCAACCCTTTTCGAATCGTATATATTTCAATGTCTTCAAAATCATCACCTGCTGCCAATGTGCGCTTGGATGGTATATTTTTTAAACACATCTTTGAAGTTCTTCTAGTGTGTCCTTTTAACCCACAAAATTTGCACTCAAGATTCTCTGTAAAGAAATTTAATTTTTAATTCTAAATCATTAAAGCATCAAGTTTGATTATGATAGGGGGAGGGGGGGGGGTTTATGAACAAGAAACCCTTACAAATTGTTTGAGAGAAAAAATTTTGAATTTTTAGGTGCAGATCTGGTGAAAAGTCGTAGACACTCCACGGAGGAAAGAAGGAAATCCTAATCCGAGTGTTCGCGAAACTTGCTCTCGACTCGGGTAGGTAATTATACACTCGGTTTGAAATGTCTCACTTTCCTCCCTTGATGTGTAACATACTATTGAGACGAAATGAATAATAGTTGAATTTTAGTAGATTTTTCAAAGATACCATTTTGCTCCAAGTTTGAATTTTTTATTTTTTTGAGCATATTGATTACGAATACATGGCAAAAAAAAAAGACTCAAAAATGTAAAAGTGGTAAAAAGAAAAAAAAACCTTTTTTATATTTTCAACAGACGCGACATATTGAGATTAAAAACATGGTTAAGAGGCTAGAAAAAAGTAAAACAAGTAAAAAATACCGCGGATGTGAGCTCTTTTTTCTTAAGGGGCCCATGTTAACCCCACCCTCTTCCCCTAATTTATCAAATAATACTAACCATCTATTTTTTTCTTTTTTTCAATTTTAGAAACAGATTTTGGAGGTTCCTTGTTGAGCACAGTAAACCTCAAACACTTTCTCAAATTTGGTCTTGTGTGTGTGTCGCTATTACAACGTCGACAAAATCGTTTTTTTTTATTTGCATTTAGTAGATTGATGTTGTCGACTTCGTTATCGCTTAAACGAGGTTTTTTGGCATCAATGCTCATCTTGCAATCTTCTGTGTCGAAGCTAACATTCTTCACCATGTCAGCAACTGGATCCATTTCAGCTTTCCGCTTTTTAGCTCTTTGTCGACTCAATCTGCGTCGCTTTGCTTCCGTATCCTGCAAGGGATGGTCATCCCTTTGCCGTTTCATAGTAATAACTACGATACTCATTTTCAGGAATTTGAAAATCTTTATTTTTAAGCATACCTAACATAAAATCTAATTAATTTTATTACATGTTTATAATCTTAAAACAAATCACTGTAAAGAGCGTTTATATTCAAAACTGTTTACAGCACTGATTTTTAGGGCTTTGGACTCTTAATACATACAACTATTTACAACTTTCCACACACGATGCGATAGGAATAAAAAAAAAAAAAGAAAAGAAGAGGATATTTATTAGTTTTTTTTTAAATACGCTCAGCTTTTAACCAATAAGAAAAATTGATCAACCTAGATTGATCTATCTTATGCTATCCATCATCATTGCGTATTTGAATTTAAGGATAGCAATCGATGGATAAATGGGGTGGAACATGGAAAGAGGAACGTAGGAATTCTGTGCGGGGGTTTTTTTAAACCCTGTTTATCTTACACAATAGTTACAGCTATTTACACTATTTACAGGAAATCACTTCTTAGAGTGTCTTTTTTTGATTTAAAAATATTCACACTATTTACATTCTTTCACTTCCTACAGCGTCTTTTTTTTGTTTAAAAATATTTACACTATTTACAATGACGAGGCGTTTAATTTTTCCGCTGCTTGAGGCACCAATCTTTTAATGTCGGAACCTTTTTGTATTGCTTATAATGAGTTCCCTCTTCGTCTTGGATGACTATAAATAATTCATTTGAAGCATTTCTTGCCAGAAATCTTCTACTTTTTTTCTTTGGCGGAAACGGACGGCGTTGGATTTCTGTTATCAACGGAATACTCCTTTTATAATCCTGAATCGACCGTAGACCACCGGCTTGTTTTGGTTGGTCTACAGCCAATTCAGGAATCGCCTCTTCATTAAAATCGATTGAAAAATCCTCATTATCATCATCATCATTATCACAATAATAATAACGCGGAGGATAATCAATTTTCTTTATAATTGGTGGGGGCTCCATTTTTATTTCAGCCACCACCGTTTCCGATGTTGATGGTTCCGGCTTGATTGGTGATGGCTCATCCTCCATTTCCTCATCACTTTCGGATGAAGAAACTGGACTAGCTCCGACGTTCATTTTTATCATTTTCGGCGGTCTTTTTTAAGCCACCTTGCTGCGGCCTTCCGCACTTGGCCCCTCGCGAGCCAGTGATTGCTGCCGCAATTTCGCCATTTTAGTCACCCAATCATCCTCCTCCTTTCTTCCTCGTTTGCGCCCTGACATATTCTGTTGTTTTTAAAACAGAAAAAGGAATCTACCATCACAAAGAAGAAAGGGTTTTCTTGGCACAAAAAATTTTACTCGCCCAAAAAAAAATTTTACTTGCACTAAAAAATTCCTTTCGTTAGAAAATAATAAAATAAATTTTCTTGAGCAGAGAAAAAATTTTTTGAAGCGACAAAAATTTTTTTTCTCTGTTATATTTAAAGTTTATATAATAATATTTAGAATTTTTATGGCAAAATGGGGTAACCTTTAAAATAGTTAAAAAAAAAAATTTCTACACGGAAAGAAGTTTCGTATGAATATTGCCATGTTATTTATTCTAAAAATTACTCTAAATCGAGTAATCTTGGGCCATTACGACTTTTTACTTCCAAATTACGAAATTTTACTCTTTCAGTGAGTAAAAATCAATCAGATTAATTTTTACTCATACTTACGAGTAAAAATTACACCTAGCGGCTGTCTAAATAAATTCTCTCTAGTTCAATTATTACTTGTCGGTTATGATAAAAAGTTAATGGTTCAATTTATAAAATTTATATTGAATTACAATAAAAATTACAATGAATAGGCTGAAATTTTCATAAAAAATTTAAAAACCATCTAATTGCCTTAGAATATTAATTAATATAAATATTTTGAAAAAGAATAAAAAAAAAAAATTTACTCGTATTGTGTTGAAAAAGAAAAGATCGAAGATGAATCGAAGCCGATATTAACCGAAGATTAACGGAGACTACTGAAATATTACTCTGCAGTTTAGAGTAAAAATTACTTCCATAGATTAGAAAATTTATTCGAGTTAGAAGCAGTTTTTCATCAAAAAATTTATAGGTTTAAAAGAATGGTATATTAGGGAGTAAAAATTAATCGCATGGAGTAAAAATTAATAGATTAAGATGAGTTATTCATAACAATCGATTAAATATAAGACTTTTAAAAAATTACTTAATGATAGAGTAAAACCTAGTCAAGCAATGTTAATATTTAAATAAAAAATTTAAATTTAAATCAAAAAATACCAATTTTTTGCAACGGCCCAGGATTACTCGAAATTACAGAGTAATTTTTACCAAAAAATTCTTTCCGTGTAGATATTCAATAAATTAAATTTTTTAGTGAGTAATTTACACTTTAAAATTACGTTTCATATGAGTATTAAATGCAACGAAAGAAAAAAACAAAATTTTATCATAAATCAAAAGTTATAAAAATTAATATCTCAGCTGACACTTTTGATTTTCAAAAGAGTTCAAGTATTCACTTTAAATTGTTAAATTTTCATTTGTTGATGACTATTTATTATTAACATTCAAGTGAATTTTAAAAGTTCATTAATGAAATATATATGAAGTAATTTAACACTGGGGGTTTTTTTATTGTAAATTGATAAGAAAAAAAAATTAATTGATTTTATACTATTTTCTTACAAATTCTAAAACTTGCTCAATTATAAATACAAACGTGATTTTGAACTGTTCAAGAAATATTGAAAAGAAAAAAAATTTTTTTCAAAACTTTAGGGGTTCCCCGTTTTGCCTCCCCCCACCCCTTTCCAATATTCTTATTAATCATTTAATTCTTTTCTTCCTCAATATTAATCTGGCCACCCATTTATTCAAATCTAATTTAAAACAGTTAATTTATTCCTAAGCTACTGAATACTCAATCTTGTGTAGATTATTTTTTTTATTCAATTATAGTAATGAGAAATAATTTCTAAGTTGAAAATAATGAATTAAAAATATTATGTTAGTTATTTGTTTATCAATTTAAGGGCATTCTCAGATAGTACCCCCCTTGCCTACTTTTTAAAAATATGCAATGACTTATCTGTAATAACCGTATTGAAATTTTACTAATAAATTAAAAAATAAATAAAACCTTAATTAAAAAGTATAACAGGGGTACTGTTACCTTGGTCGTCCTTAAATTACCTTTTTAAGGGCGCCACTGGAAGGATTAAACGGTCTTTCAGAACCGGTTCTTTCTGCTCAGGGTCGGTGTAAAATTTAATTGTAAGAGTAGGAAGAGGAAGGATAATTTATAATTATTTAACACTTTATTCAAATTAACAAATTTTACCTTTTATTTATTTTATAAACCTTTTTAACTTATCCTTTTACCTTATAATAATTTTTCCAACTACCTTTGGCTATCACACACACACTCACTCTGAGTCCCCTGGACTTTTATTTCATACACGCGCAACTTAACCTAAATCTCCACGCGGTCAACTCGACTCTCTACGTGGCTATAACCTAAACTATATCTCCGCGCGGTCCCCTGGACCCTCTACGCGACTAAACCTTATTTAATTAATTCACGCGGTTCCCTGAACCCTCTACGTGATTATGAAACCTTAACAATTTTTAATACTTAATTTTCATTATTACTCTTTTACACTCAGAAATTCTTTTAACCATTTTCCTTTCTCCTTAACCAATATTAAAATCAATATCTCATTGTAAAACCTCTAATCAATTGATATCTGTAATTATTTACAACCACTAACGTTTTCCTTTTCACATTCAATTAATAAAATTATTTAAGCCGATTTTACTCACTAACGTTTCATCGACACTTTCAAAATACTCAACTTGACTATCAATTTCGACGTTAAATTCCCGGCACATTTACTATGACTCAATTAATTGATTTTATTTATAATTGATTAATTAATGTATGGTTAAAATTACTTTAATATTAATGATTAGATTATTGACTAGATTAAAATAATTTTCCGGCATGCGGTCTCTCTAAATGCCTGGAAAATTCCACGACGCAGTAAATCCGGCCACGTTGCCTGGATCTTCTAGAAACGTCAAGAACACTCGATTCGTAGCGTCTGGATGACGAACTGATTTCCACGTGATTAATTAATAATTAATAATTAACTTACCTAGTTGGGCCTAGACGCGACGATTAATCTACGGACACCACGTACGATTTTATGTGTCTATTTATTTGATAATTCTGGCTCAGGCCTAGAATCAATTTTATAAATATCTGCGACGATTTTATGTACAGCTACGACTTGTATCCTGTCCTCGTCTTGGTTCTGTCCAGTTGGCGTGTTTCTGGGTTGTCGATACTGGTCCGAGTCGTCTCGTGTTCTTTTCCTTGTTACGTCTCGGTTCCCTCGCAAATTGTGTTATGAATTTTATTACTCCAATACCTGCTTATTCAGATGAATTAATACTGAGATATTAAAGAATACCGGCTAATGTCCTGGTATCTTGATAAATAATGCTCTGGAGTTATCGCTTGGTTCCACAATGCGAAGCCAAGTCCAACTTAGATAGTTACCTGATCTTCGGGTAGTCAGCAGTCCTATACGTCTGGATGGTATCCCGGTCCTGCCGACTCTGCTACTATTCTCCTCTTGTCTTGCACTTTTAATAAATTAACTCGGTTGTCTTCGGTCATTATCGGAAAACTACCCCTCTACCTAATTATTATTGGGCCTCGTGTACTAGCATTTTCGATTAGCGCGCCCGGCGACAAGTCGAAAAACTCACTCAATTGCGCGGTTGGGGTAACGGGTAGGGTAATTGACCATCAGTGAATTATCACGATTTTGATGGATAGAGCAACTCATTTTTCCCTGTTACAAAAGAAAACAATGTAGTTACAATTGCGCCGAGATATAGAATTTTACAAAAATTACTCCCAGTTGTTATCAATTAAAAGTCAAAGAAAATTTTTAGCATTCATTCTAGCCTACAGAATTTAAAAATTAATAACAATGACCCTTATGGATAGTTCTTCAGATTCAATAAATGTAAAAGTTTTATTTAACCTAATATCCCAAAAACGAACATAAAGAATATTTTGCCAAATCTTATTTTATTTGAATTAGAGTTTAGTTTAAATTTAAATCACCGTGCAAAATTAGAATTTAATTTACGCGTGAGGAGACCAATATAAATCGTATTGCAGGAAAATTTCTTACTCTACTCCACAGACTGAATTTCCCCAGGCCCATTAGATAATTATTAATTATTTTCGATAATTTCTAAAGTAATTTTAATTGCAATAAATTAATATTCGTTTTTTTTTCTTCACTGTATTTCCTATACCTCAGGCTTCATTAGTTAATTATTAATTATTTTTGATAAGTTCTAAATTAATTTTAATTGCAATAAATTAATTACTTTTGATAAATTTACAGTGTTTGAGTTTTCGGTAATGTAAATTTAAACCCGACCCCCACCCCTCCACGAAAGCAGCGTGACTTTAATGTTCTAAGATATGACGATAAATATCTTGAGTGGTCCGTATTAAATATAAAAATAAGCGTATGAAAATTTTATCGGTTAAAAATAAAATCGAACCTTAATATTGATTAACTAAGAACGTAGTCCCAATTCCACCGAAGTATAGATTAAAAAAAAAAAATTATATACAATATTGATGCCACATTTTTAAATCTAATAATTTTTAATTTATCAATAAAAGTTTAATACCATTATGACAGTTAAAAGTCATTTCATATTTTTTAAAAGTAGGGGGCACTATCTGACAATACCCTTAATAACATATTTATAATAATTATCATAGTGGTCTAAATAAAAGCTTGGGATTTTTTTCCCACCAGTTTCTTCTCCCACCACCGTAATATTAGAATGGGCGCATTCGCCATTACATGTGCGCATGTCTCAAACCAACAATTGAAGAGTGGAGGGAGAAATCGTGGTAGGAAAAAAAACCCCAAGCTTTCATCGGGACGACTATATAAGAATTGATCCTAACTTAAATTTAACCTAACAAACGAAAGCTGAAGTGAGAAATAGCAGAATTAGTGCCGTTTTTAAATTAGTCACTTAATTTGAATTAATAATTTACAACAAAGTACTATAATATCATATGTTCTAATATATTTAAATTCACAAATAATTATCGATAAACGATAAATTTTTAATTAAGGTAAAAGACCCATTACCTGCTTACTTATTATTGGAGTTAAATTAAAACGCTCAATAGAAAGTGACGAATCAAATGAAAAATCATACTTTTTTTTATAGAGAATAATTTATAATTAAAGATAAATATTGATAATTACTTATTATTGATTTTTTAAATAAGACTGTTGAGCTTACCCTTAATCGCTCACTAACAGTTTGATGAACCGTGACTCAATCAACGCCTGTATCTACACTGAGAGAAAAGTGCTTAGTAGCCTTAACTAATCAGCCTCCGATATGAAAATATAGTCTCTCTAACCAATTTTTATTGTTACTGGAACTATGCACTAGTGTGAATCAGCACGAAAAAATAGTTACATTAACTAAGCTTATGAAACTATTTTTGCCCCATTATGGTCACTACAAAACTTTAATCTGCTTAAATCAAGGCTTAGTAGTGAACACAATATTACTTTTACTATTGACTCAATTAAAAAAAAATAGATACATTAACTATGTAATCTTAGTCACTGGTAGATAGTTGGTAGAAATAATTTTAATAGTTGACACAACTAAGAATTTAGTTGTCGTCTCATACAATATCATTTATTTAGTTCCTTTTACTACTGACAAAAGTATCAACCGTACTATTTCATCTTAGTTCTCCAAACAATCGATTTCAAGTTCATTTAATAATTATAGAATATTTCTGATGACTAATAATCAAATGTAAAAAAAAAATTCAAAAGAGAATATAGTTGTAATTACCATTAATATTTAGTTTCCCTGGCTATAAATTGCATTTCTAATGCCAAAAGTGCGTATTGCAAAATATAAGGCAAAGAAGCATATCAAACATTTTTTTTTTTTTGCTTATCAATTCCGAATCGTTAAAAATGGGAAGATCGATTAAAAAGTGAAAAAAAATTTTTTTATACTAAAAAGGCGCGTAAAAATTTTTTGTTGCCAATCAATTCTGGATTATTTATTAAAGTGAAAACCAATCAAGATAATATATATCTTTTCTCCCAATAAATTTTCTTTTTAGCTTCAACAACTTTTTTTTTTTATTTTTTTGTTGAAGCGTACAAAAATTCTCACGTTAAAAAAATAGTAGTTATTTCAAGAAAGTTTATTTTCTTCTAACTAAAAAATTTTATTGTTACTAAAAACTAACATATATATCTTGCTACAAAAAATATCTCCTATATTGACAAAATAAAACTTTTTAAACAAGTAAAAATTGTTTGATTTAAGCGTAAGAATATGTTGACGAAAAAAATATTTTGATTCAAGATAATAAAAATTCAAGATAATTTTTTAGTGTAAAAAAATTTTGATTTTCCGCATTGATCAAAAAAATGATCTAAAATCTAGAATATTTTTTTGACCCAAGTTAACTGTTTTTCCTGTGTAAAGCAACTCAAATCTGAAAGCCGTGTTTATAAGTCTTCATAACGTGCAAATAAATAACCTTATGAGTTAAAGAGAAACCCTTTATAGCAAAATAATCTGACAAGATGTTTGAATCGAAGCAGTTTTACAATTTTCATATTATAAAATAATTCCAGCTATTAATATTAATCCTACATATATTTTTTAATTATCTGCTGTTTTCGAAAATTATAAATACACAGAAAAAACAGATAATTTGAATCCAGAAATTGTTTTTGACCGATTCGGGAAATCAAAATTTTCTTGTCCTAAATAAATAATTATCTTAAAATTTTTATTTTTAATTCAAATATTTTTTCTCAAGTTAAAATATTCTTATGCTTAAAGCGAAGAATTTTTACTTGCTACAAAAGTTTTTATTTCCCAATATTAGATATTTTTTGAAGCAAGATATATGAGTTTTTGTAGCAATCTGCACTTTTTTTATGACATTAAGAAAATTTTGATAAATAAATTTTATCAAATAAAGAAATATTAATTATAAATAAAGAAATAATAATAATTATAAATAAGGGAAAATAAAAAAAATGTAGTATTAATAAAAGGAAAAAAAAAAAGGAAATTATAATTTAAGGAAAATAAATAAGGAAAAAAAAAGAGAAAAGAAAATAGAAAAAATACAGGGGGATTGCGCAGAATCAAAAGCAGTTCCAGAGTTACCCGTGGGATGGCGCATCGGCGCAAATTCTTTCCCTGGGCGGGAACTCATTCTAAAATACTTAAAAGCCAGTCCGAGAGACGGCAGATCATCATTCACCGGCCACTACAAGTGGAATACACTTGCCAGTGGTTATAAGGACGACTAGCAGTGGAATACACTGTTAGTCAAATTATCCTTTGCACACCGGTGATTTTGAACGAGTGGACTCTTTTTCATAAGAATTGCCACCTTATTGCGCTTGCGCAAAACTTCGCTGTCTAGAGGGCAGCAGTGCACTCCCAGAGTGGGGAGAGGGTCAGTTTCACTGACTGGTTTAGTCGAGCGGTGGACGCCGGACTCGACGGATAGGCTAGGAGCTCGAGGACTCGCCAGGCTTCCCGCCTTTGTAACATTGTATAGGGAGTGCCGGTTGGAGTTCCAGCAGACGCTCGTTGTGGTTCCCCAGGTGTAAGGTTTGTAACAGGGTTGAACCACAACTGGAGCGTGTAACCAGTTCACCATAATACGGCCTGGGATTATTAAACCGGAGTAGTATTGGTGGTTAGAGCTAAAGGTTACTGAACGATAGCAGGGTGGACGGCTAAAGCTATCCCCGCTGTTGTTAGTATAAGCATAGGTGTAGGATTGTATTAATTTTAAGTTGATCCCAATAAAGCTAAATAATTGTTCAGTTTCCTTAATAAATAAATTTAATTAGTATTTTATACGTGTTTCTTCCCTTAACCCCAACACCTGATCCCTGGATCCGACGAGCTAATAACGAGCAATCGAGGGACAGATAATTGTTAATTATTTTTAATAATTTCTGCAGGATACACGTTACAAATATTAATTTTGGCGCTCGAACAGGGACTGAACATTATAAGTTTTATAGAACTAATAAATAACACAGTTTAATATGGATAAGCAGCCTAAGCAAGGTATTTCCTGGTTGTATCAGCTGAACAAAGCTAAACTAGGAGAAGAATTGACTAAACGGAATATTCATTATGAACCAAAGGCGACGAAGGATGACTTAAGACGGCTACTGAGAATAGCCCTCAGAAACGAAGGTGCAGGTAACAGCTTAAACAGTAGTAAAGCACCATCAACCCAGTCCAGTAGACAGAACAGTCCAACCAGGACTCCCACACCGGCTCCGTTAACACTTCCTATGGACCCACCGGTGTTACCAGCTATATCAAAAGACCAGGGTCGAACAAGTCGATTGGATGACTCTGAACTGGATAAGTTATCCCGTGACACTACACCGCGAGACAGATCACTGGAAACTCATCCAGCATTGACTACAGCATACGAGGAGCTTAGAGCAATGCTGTTGAGGGAACAAGAGAAAACAAAACAATATGAGCAACAACGCGAACAAGACAGAAGGCGACTGGTGGAAGCTGAAGAAAGAGCTAGACTATCGGAACAAAAACGGATAAATGATAAGATAAGAATAGCCGAGATACAAAAAGCAAGAGAGGTAAATATAGGACGAAATCAAGCCCAAGTAAGACAGCAAGAACAAGGACAGCAGGAGACGACCAATGACACTGCAGAACTAAGAGAGCGTATAGATCTGCTGGAACAAATCTTATTGCAAGAACAAGCTAAGCGTCAACAGGCTTCTCACCTAAAACCTCCTGGCTCAACAGAAAATATTGGTCAAGGAAAGAATATTAAAGATCAAGTTAGAAAATGGGACATCAGATTTGATGGCGAGATAGACCTTTGGACGTTCCTGGAGCGTATTGAGGAACTGAGTACGAGCTACCAGCTGCCCAAAGATCAACTACTAGAATGTGCGCCAATACTACTAACGGGCAAAGCATTATTGTGGTATCGCAATAATAAAACTAACTGGCAGAACTGGGAGGAATTCATAGAGCAATTAAAGAGCTTCTATTTACCAGTAGATATAAGACTACGTTGGGAAGAGGAAATAAGAAATAGAATACAGGGTCCCAAAGAAAAGGCCCGGGACTACATCACCTCACTTCAAACATTAATGCGCAGACATGGCGGCATGAGCGGGTACAGTCAGTTAGACAGACTGTACTACAACATGAGATCAGACTATCAACATTACATCCGGAGACGAGACGTACAAAGCATCAGTGACCTGATCAATCTGGCAAATGACTATGAAAGAATAACAGAAAATGAAAGAAGCAACAGGGCAACGCCATTAAAACCGCCAACAAGCGAGTATATAAATAAGCCAAGGGAACGCAAGAGGGAAGATGTATCAGCCATTAATACCAACTATGTGCATGGAGAATCTTGCTGGAGGTGTGGTCAAAACGGTCATTATAAACTGCAATGTCAGAACCCATGGCAAAAATTTTGCAGACGTTGTGGTAAACCGGATATGTTCACGCGAGAATGTACTTGTCCAAGTCAAGGAAACAGGCAAGGGGTCAGCGAAAGAGCTTACGTTGACCGGCCCTATTCACACCAAACAGCTACAATAACTTGGTCAACAGAGCACCCCGATTATGGGAGTTCGACTAATCTCAGTAGAGAATTACAGAGGGACCACTCCATTGCGAACATATTGGAACAAGAGATAACCATCGAATCAATTCGATCTGGCGACAGTGAAATGGCAAACCAAACAAACCAATCAGCAAATGACTGCCAACATCCCGGACAGTCACGAGAGAGGAACCAAAAGTGTTACCAAGGACATGATGATCGGCTTTACACAGATATAAGGATTGGTAACAAGAACATTCAAGCACTGATCGATACCGGAGCAACGAGATCTTGCATAAGTCAAGATACATGGGACTGGATAAATGAAAACAATATACCAGTGGAATGCCAGCCATGTGGAAGCACAGCAACGCAAGCTGACGGCAGCAATCTACCAATCAGCGGTTATGCAGTTATACCAATAGAGATTTTTAACATTAAAAGGAAGTGCCAATTCAGTATTATGCCTACCGTGTCCAAATCCATAATCATCGGAATGGACTTATTAACACGACTTCGGTTCAGTATAAAATTACAACCCCCATGGGAGGTGGAAACAACAGTGGAAATCTGTACGATGATGGTCAAACCTGAAAATGAAGCAGAAGAAACAGAAACACAGCAACAGTCGAAGGAAAAAGAGAAAATCAAAGAGATGGTGAAACGTGAGAAAGATGGAATCAAAGAATTAGACGAAGTAGTTGGACCATCAAATTCAAAACCGCACAAAAGTAAACTTAAAATGAAGGAGTCAATCAAAACAAGCTATCACCACAAAGACCCACTAATACAAGTCGTGTTAAACAAGGATGTTCACAAAATTTCGAAAGAAGATACGACAGAACCATCAGAAAAACCATGGACATCGCCGATGGGTGCCGTAAGGAAAAAGGACAACAAATATCGAATCTGCAGTAAAAAGGTAGAGGAAGTCACTTACCAGCCATCACAAGACGACCGAATGCAGGTGAAGGACTTAGAATCATTCCGTGTGAGGACACCACGTAAGGCCGACGAAAGAAGGCAAAGAAAGAAAAAAAGGAGGAAAAAAAAGAACAAACCACAAGTAAATCGTATTAGAAAGGGTATTTAGTAATCACAAATTTTATGCGAAAAAAAAAATAAACGCTGGGCATTTATTTTTTTTCTCGAAGTAAGGGGGGAGTATGACATTAAGAAAATTTTGATAAATAAATTTTATCAAATAAAGAAATATTAATTATAAATAAAGAAATAATAATAATTATAAATAAGGGAAAATAAAAAAAATGTAGTATTAATAAAAGGAAAAAAAAAAAGGAAATTATAATTTAAGGAAAATAAATAAGGAAAAAAAAAGAGAAAAGAAAATAGAAAAAATACAGGGGGATTGCGCAGAATCAAAAGCAGTTTCAGAGTTACCCGTGGGATGGCGCATCGGCGCAAATTCTTTCCCTGGGCGGGAACTCATTCTAAAATACTTAAAAGCCAGTCCGAGAGACGGCAGATCATCATTCACCGGCCACTACAAGTGGAATACACTTGCCAGTGGTTATAAGGACGACTAGCAGTGGAATACACTGTTAGTCAAATTATCCTTTGCACACCGGTGATTTTGAACGAGTGGACTCTTTTTCATAAGAATTGCCACCTTATTGCGCTTGCGCAAAACTTCGCTGTCTAGAGGGCAGCAGTGCACTCCCAGAGTGGGGAGAGGGTCAGTTTCACTGACTGGTTTAGTCGAGCGGTGGACGCCGGACTCGACGGATAGGCTAGGAGCTCGAGGACTCGCCAGGCTTCCCGCCTTTGTAACATTGTATAGGGAGTGCCGGTTGGAGTTCCAGCAGACGCTCGTTGTGGTTCCCCAGGTGTAAGGTTTGTAACAGGGTTGAACCACAACTGGAGCGTGTAACCAGTTCACCATAATACGGCCTGGGATTATTAAACCGGAGTAGTATTGGTGGTTAGAGCTAAAGGTTACTGAACGATAGCAGGGTGGACGGCTAAAGCTATCCCCGCTGTTGTTAGTATAAGCATAGGTGTAGGATTGTATTAATTTTAAGTTGATCCCAATAAAGCTAAATAATTGTTCAGTTTCCTTAATAAATAAATTTAATTAGTATTTTATACGTGTTTCTTCCCTTAACCCCAACACCTGATCCCTGGATCCGACGAGCTAATAACGAGCAATCGAGGGACAGATAATTGTTAATTATTTTTAATAATTTCTGCAGGATACACGTTACATTTTGTTTGAAGAATATAAAATTTATCGGAAGGAGTACTATTATTTAACGCAAGAATTTTTTATGCTTCAACCAAAACAAAAAAGTTGCTTTAACTAAGAGATAAAAGTCACCAGAACAAAGCAACAGCAGCGGGAGTAGTTTGGTGATCACCACTAGATCGCGCCCACCTTTTGTATAGTGTCCCTGGTAAGAATCTTATTTCAGAAGTATTATATTCAAAGCTTAAGAACAATTCTGGCAGAAATATTTCTCTGTTATTCGACAGAGTGACGAGTATCATTTTTGAGTGTAATATAGTATATACTAAATTACATTAAGACATTAATGGTTAACATTAATGTTTTCTAAAATAATTTTTGTTGTAATAAAAAAATATGAAGTACATTCAATGTGATAGGAAAAAAAATTTCTGAATTTATCAAGTAAATGTTAGCTAGTAAAGAAAAAAGAATTCAGTAACAATGAATCAAAATCTGCAATACTGATCAGTAAATAATTTTGTTTCTTGCAATACTAAATCATGTAAATGGTAACTATAAATGTTTAGTTACAATAAGTCAAATCAGTACATTCTCAGAAAGTTCGATTTTCTAGTGTGTACATCTAGACATAAATACTTATTCCTACCATTATAAATAATCTGAAGAACTAAGTGTACATTATTAACAACACATTAATCTTATTGTTTATTAGACTAAGAATAAATTATTTATTACAATATAAATTATAGTTATGTTAACTTTATCTTAGTATATGTAATTAAAAATAGTAAGAATGACTATGTAGTCGTAGATCACTTTACTATGGTGATTTAGTTACTGAAACTGATTTAGTTTAGCTGAGTCGTCTGTGAACTACGATTTCTTAGTTCAGAAAACCGATTTTTTCTCTCAGTGCCTACTCGTTCAAAAACAATAGAAATTGAATTATGATAAGTTTAAAGATTTTCAGGATAATTTACGAAAAATATATTATATTATTTTATACAAATTTTTATAATATATTTAATGATAAAGTTATAACAATTCTTAAAATATTTAGAGTAACGTAGATTGAATGTAACAATACGGAAGATTGAGTGAGATTTTGAAAATAGTAACTTGATTTAAATTTATAATAAATTGTACAACACTTTGATACGCTATATTATAAAACATTTAACTTTGAAAATAATTATTAACTAATGACAATCTTTCTACTTAGAAATATTTTCTGCAAAAATGACAAACACTCATTAATCGGTTAAAATGAAAGTAATCGTACTAATTGACTAGAAAATTTTGCCTTGATTAAATATTATTTATATAAATATTATTTGAACGCGTCAATCAGTCATAGTCAGCGACTACTAAAACTGACATGATTTGGGGTCTTTAATTTCTTATTAATAATTGATATTAATTTAGATGAAACGAAATGTTTAATTGAACAGTTAACTAAACAAAGTTTTTATTTAACTGACTGAAAAAAGAATGCGCGAATTTAATATTGAATAGAACCGATGAATTTAAAGATTCCGTAAAGTGACGAATTATAAGCAACGCGTAACTAAGTAACCAAAATCTATTTCCCATCTCTTTGGCTAGAAGAGCTCCAGAGTCCCTACAAGTTTACCCAATGCTCGGCGCTATTAGCATTCCGAGCACACCTAACCGAATGTGATCCGAGCAGCATCCGAATAGAAGATTCGGAATGCCCGGTAAATATTTTCTTCACACTGAATGGATACAGAAGTAACCATGTCAGTGCGAACAAAATAATAGTTTCCCTCTGAACTGATGCATAGCATCAGATCAGTGCGAAACCGGTCAGATAATTGCTTACCGTAAAACGGATTCGCAATGTGATTAAATTGCCGATTTGAATCGCTTTTAAGAAGATTTGCCATCTATTCTCTTTCTCACAAACATGTGAACAAACGAAACGGTCCTTGTTGCACTTACATTAGCAAATGGAAATTTCAAATGAGCCGTTTTCAGGTATAAACTGAAATTTCCGAACCGGAAACATTTCATTCGATAAATAATAACTTTACACATCGAATGACATATTTTATTTAATTATTTGGGCCTTTATCTATGAAAACGGTCCATTTGAAAATCACCTGTTTCATTCTCTTAGGCATTCTAGAATAATACACTGCGAAAGAAAAACAAAAATCGCGTAAGACACCTAGCGGCAGCAATGAATTACAGCGATAAGCTGGCACCTCCCCCCCCCCTTTTACAAAAATTAAATTTACGTGCGTAATTGCTGTAACTTGCAATTACGCGCGTAAATTTGAATAACACAATTACAAACTTTCATACTCGCGGTCAGTTATTTGTTTATTAAAATAAAATATTTTCTAAAACAAAAAACAATTAACGCTGAGGTTTCTTTTTTGATTTTTTTACCATTGTCGTAAATCACTAGTTACTGACAATAAGTAATTGATTCAGGAGAGTGAACATACCTGTCAAGTGAGAATTTTTTGTAATTTTAAAATAAATAAACAAATGTAAGTAAGATAAAAATTAAAAATTTTTATCTTACTCATATATATTATATATATATATATATATATATATATATATATATATATATATATATATATATATATACTCATATATACTTATATATAATCAGATAAAATCTTTTTTTATCGGGAAATAATTAATTAAATGAAAATCAGTACACTCATTATTTTATTCTTTTTAACTTCCCGCTAAGAAAATTACAAATTTTCCAAAATTCGGGAAGTTATTGGTTTCAGTCCGATTTGTGAAAATCGAAATTCTAACAGATGTCGACGTTTTGAGGTTCTAGGAAGCTATTCTGACTAATTTCACGATGATGTCCGAGTGTATGTATGTATGTATGTATGTACGTACGTACGTACGTACGTATGTAAATATCTATAACTTTTGAACGGATGAACCGATTTTGATCTTCAAGGTGTCATTCGACGCGGTTTGTCAATATCTTGAAGCTGGAAAAAAATGGAACTTGATCGGTATGGCTCGTTCAGAGATATTTCAAAAATAAACTTTTTTCAAAAATGTTTTTTTTGGATAACTTTTTATTTTCTCAACGGATTGATTCCAAAATGGACTGGGCTCTGGAGCTTCATAAGCCGCGTCGAATGCCGCCTTAAACATCAAAATCGGTTGATTCTTTCAAGAGATATCGTTGTCGAAAGAATTAAAAAAAAAATTTTTTTTAGTATTTTGAAAATTTCTCAAAAACGACTCGATAAATCAATTTCAAAATCTAATCAGTTGTAGAACTCAATAAAACGCGTCGATTGCCGCCTTGAACGTCTCAATCGGTTTATTCGTTCGAGAGATATCGTTTGAGAAAAAATAGTAAAAAACGTTTTCTTTCGAAAACAAAGGCATACAAAAGTATTTTCGAGCTCAAGGAGCTCGAAATAGGCGGGAAGTTTTGGGGCTGGCCCGCAGGGTCAACCGACAGACCGATTTTTTTTTTTATCACTAGGAATTTCATTAGAAATCATTGGAATCGAGAAAATAATTCCTGGTGTTGTTTTCTAGGTTAAACCTAGAATCATTGGACTCCAGTTATAAAGCTGGGTACTGTAAGTATTGATGGCGATAATAAAATAAACAAATGAATAAGAATGGTAATAATGATGATAATAATGATAATAATCCTCTTCTAAAAAGTTGATGACCGGATGTCGTATTGTTTTACGTCACTTCTGTGACTATTTTATTCGGTTGTCAATTGGTCGACTGAGATAGTGGCGGGATTTTTGAAAGAATGAAGGCGAGCGAAGCGAGCATGTTAAGTCTAGTAATAATAAATAAAATATTTTATTTTCATGTTACAGAAATAGGAAATTAAAATATAACTCGGATTGCTATGTAAGAGCTTCATCTTCAAACCTTCAGGTAAATAAAAATTTAAATTATTTTTTTAACTCATAAATAATTAAATTTATTTTTTAATAAACATTGGGCAGTAAATTCTGGACCTACTGACGTTTGAACATGACACTCATGGTCTCCATCCAATTTGATAAATTATAAATTATCGAATTTCTATGGTTTTCTCTTCTGTGAGTCGTGCTCATGCTTCTCGAGAGCCAGATTATTGTCTACAATGTTTATTTAAATAATAATTTAATAAATTAAGACTCGAAAAATAAATATAATAATATTTATTTATATTGGAGCAAAGAAAATTGTAATTACGTGGATTTTAAATTAATTACTTAAGTAAAGACTCTGAGAGTCGTGCTCATGCTTCTTTAAAGCCAGAATGATGTTAAGAATGTTAATTTGAGTAATTATTTAATTAACTAAGACTAGAAAAAATATTTATTGATATTGGAGTAAAAAAAAAAATGTAATTTGTTAGATATTAAGCTTTTAAATTTACTTGAGACTCTGACAGTCACTCTCTTGTTTCTTCAGGGCCAGATTATTGTTTAAAATGTCAATTTAAATAATTATTTAATTAATTAACGCTAGAAAATTAATTACAAAAATATTTATTGATACTGGAAATAAAAAGAATTGTAATTTTGTAGTTTTTAAGTTTTGAAATTATCTTGAGACTCTGAGAGTCGTTCTCATGCTTCTTCAGGGCGTCTTTGTCAATAGTCAGAAAATATTTTTTTCTGTATCGATATCAATAATGTTAGTGAATTATTATTTTCAATTTAATCAAATAAATTTGTTTACTTTTAATAATTTGTTAATAATTACAGTCACTTGTTATGACAAAGTTGTTATTAGTTCAGGTATTATTGATGTAGCATTCAGTGGCGGCACGTGTTACGTATCTAGCAAACGTATCATAATGATGTATAACTCAAGAATAAACTCTGATCGCAAGTTTGTGTGTACACCAAGTATGTATTAAAACACACAACACCCAACGCAGTGTATCATAGTTGTCGTACGTTCATTCATAAATTTGTAGATAAAACGACCATGACAAAGTACTTGACTTTAATCAATCTTCGTTGTTATATTTAATTTTTATTTTTCATCAACAAAAGTTGTAAAATGCATATTTTATTTTTTCTGATGTAGAAAATTGTTAAAATAAAACTAATATGATTTTTTCTTCTTTTTTTCAAATTTTTAATTTTATATATTGTCCTTAATTTATTTTATGTACAATACAACTGTATTACGACGGTGATGACCATACGTCAAATAAAATGTCAATTGGTCATCGCGCATGCGCATGAAAGTGTTAACGAAACATTTTCACTTTCAACTTCAGGTCGTGGGACGAACTTCGTAAACTTCGATGAGCGATTCAGCTTTATGGTGACTGCCCACACAAAGAGTGATAAATAATACTGATAAACAAATGATCAACTTTCAAAGTACTTTTTTACCTTAACTTTTATGATTTATTGTAAATATATGTGTGTATATTTATAGTAATTGTGAGAATGGCATAATAACAATTATTAGGAGGTAGAAAGGAGAGGGGGAGGACCTATAAGGAAAATATGTCAATTATGTCCACATGGTTCATTTTGCCTTCTATTAATTTTAATATATAAAAAAAATTTAAGGGCACATTTTGCCCCCTTCCCCTTTTTTCTTACTTACATGATGAAATAATTTAATTTGTACTTCCGTCATCGAATTCGATAAACGAGAGATTTATTCTAAATACCAATAATTGAACCAAAGATCGCGTAATGATCAAAATCTATTTATATTTATGATTTTTATCCATAAGTATGAAAAATAAAATAACTTGAATTTGGTTCTGTTTAAACTATTAAATAGACATAAAAAGTGAAGAAAATAAAAAACTTGAAGATATAAGTATCTATTCTTTTTGTGATGACTATATCAAACCATTTAGAATTTGACGAGTGTAATGGTTGCAATTATTATTCAATAATAGATTTAAGCACGTGGGCAATACTAACGTGGGTCGAAACCTACAATGCGTGTCATCTATCGTTACTGCACTTACAATCACTCAGTGGGTTTATATTACTACAGATTTTAAGATTAAAAAAAAAAATCCAATTATTAATTTTTATTTGCAATTTTCATCTTCCCGCTAAGAAAATTGAAAATTTTGAAAAATTCGGAGTCATTGGTTTCGGTTCGATTTTCAAAAATCTAATTTCTATCAGATCTTGACGTTTTGAGGTTCTAGCAAGCAATTCTGACTAATTTCAAGATGATGTCCGAGTGTACGTATTTATGTACCGATTTATGTACGTACCGTACGTACGAATGTAACAAATCTGTAACTTTTGAACGGATGAACCGATTTTGTTCGTCAAGGTGTCATTCGACGCCGCTTGTTAATATCTAAGAGCTGTGAAAAATTGAGCTTGATTAGTAGGTTGCGTTCGGAGATATTCCAAAAATAAAATTTTTTCAAAAATCTTATTTTTGGATAACTTTTAATGTGCCCAGTGGATTGGTTCCAAAATCTAATCAGCTCTAAAACTTCATAAGCCGCGTCGAATGCCACCTCAACCATCAAAATCAGTTGATTCGTTCAAGAGAAACCGTTAACGAAAAAATAAAAAAAAAAACTTTTTTTTTTAGTTTTTTAGAAATTTCTCAAAAACGGCTAGATAAATAAATTTCAAAATCTGATCAGCTCTAAAACTCAATAAAACGCGGCGATTGCTACCTCAACCGTCTCAATCGGTCAATTAGTTTGAGAGATAATATCGTTGGACAAAAAATGGTAAAAAACCTTTTTTTTTTAGAAAACAACGGCTGTTCGAGCTCGAAAATGCTGTTACATGCAATTATTCTTTTATGAGCTTTTCAAGCTCTAACAAGTTACGTTTTATGCTAGAGTTTGAAAATTTAAGTATCAAAACTCATTAATGAAGTAGCGGCTTTTAAATTTTTATTCCCGATTACGTTTTATGAAATAAATGTATTGAGGCAGAAATCAATGTCAGTGATCAAAATCAAGATTTGAACGTGTTTTGACTTAAGTATGAGCAATAATATATGAAATGTCCGAGAAAAATATTAAAAACTGAGTTTTTTCAATTTCTTGCTGACAATATGATTAAATCTAAAGAACAAGTTAGATGACATTATATGATAATCGAAAGAGACTATAAAGAGAAAGAGTCGGTACACTGTAAAAAATCACCGGGGTAAGTCCAAGCGGTGTAGGTGTTAGAATCAGCGGTGTTAAATTTCAACACCGAAAGCGGTGTAAAAATAACGCCGCCGCCGATGTAAATATTATGTACCGATGTTAAAACAAATTATCCGGTGTTAAAATAATGCCGCCACCGGTGTAAATATTCTAGACCGGTGTTAAAATAACGCCACTGCCGGTGTAGATATTCTTTACGGGTGTTGAAATATTTTATTTTATGAATATTTTTACTTTCTCGATCACTATACTTGTTAATAAATGATATTTTTTGTTAATTTTCATAAAGAACTGACATTTTTTGTGTTTTATAATCTTTAAAGTTCATTCTCCAAGCAGACGCAGTTTACCCCGCTTTTACACCGGTTACCTCGCTTTTACATCGATTCTACTCCGTTTTTACACCGGTTACCCCACTTTAACACCGGTATTTTTAACACAGGTGAATTACTCCTCCTACACCGGTGTAATTTCATTTTTACACCGGGCGGAGTTAAAATGAGTCCATTTTTAACACCGCTCTTTTTACAGTGTATGATTTCAGACACATTTCAGCACATTATATTTTGATGTATCCGGAACAAATAACATTTTATGTTTTATTTTTAAATCTATCCACTGGCTTGTTCTGATCAGTCAGCCATCGGCTTAGATAGCGTTACATAGTGAGGTTATGGCTGGCCAATTCTATTAGACAGTAATGAGATATGCTTCAAATCTGTTGGCTACGGGCTGGCCAACTATAAGTTTCACTTCTATTTGGGCAACGATATCTTTCGAACGAATTGACCGATTAAGATAGTTGAGGTCGCATTCGGCGCGGCTTCTAAAGTTCTCGAGCTGATTAGATTTTGAAGTCGACCGTTCAACTAGTTTTTGAGAAATTAAGATAAAACTAAAAAAAAAAAAATTTTTTTCCGTAATTCGCAAATATTTTCGAGTCTACTTGATCAAATGATTTGAACTTTTCAAGAAAGTTGATGGCCAACAAACTTTTTCAATTGCCACGTTAACCATCTAAATCGGTTGATTAGTTAAAAATTTATAGACCATTCACACACACACACACACACACACACACACACACACACACACACACACACACACGCGCGCGCGCGCGGACATCATTTTGAAAATAGAATAGCTTCGTAGGACCTCAAAACGTCAACATCTGATGAAAACTCGATTTACGAAAATCGGGGTGAAAATAATAACTTCCCGAAATTTTTGAAAATCATCGATTTTCTTAGCGGAAATATTAAGTTCACAAAAAAAAAAAAAAAATCTATGAAACAGTTGAACCTGTGGGTCAACTCCAAAACTTTCCACTGTTTCCGAGCTCGGAAGTGCTATTGTTTGTAAATTTTGAGCTCTTTGAGTTGAAAAAAACGCTTGAACTAAAAAAAAATCCATTTCACTGACATGAAAAGTAATTTTTGTCCGACAATATCTTTGGATTAAATCGACTGATTTACACACGTGCTTTGTGGCAATCAAAAGTACTTGTTGAGACTTAACTTCGATTAAATTTTGAAGCAAATCAGTCGAGCGGTTGACGAGTTATACGAAAAAAACCTCAAAGAAAAAAAATTTTATTTTAATTTCTCGTATAACCCGTAAATTACTTGTTCGATCGACTTCAAAATTTGATCGGATCTAAGTCTTGATGAGCTCCTTCGATTGCCACCAAGTACGTTCGAGTCGGTTAATTCGTTCCAACGATACCGTGCGACAAAAATTAGTTTACACTCCCCCCCCCCCACACACACACGTATATATGGCTGGACGGGCGGAAATCGTCAGAATAGCTTCACTGTAAAAAGAGCGGTGTTAAAAATGGACTCATTCTAACTCCGCCCGGTGTAAAAATGAAATTACACCGGTGTAGGAAGAGTAATTCACCGGTGTTAAAAATACCAGTGTTAAAGTGGGGTAACCGGTGTAAAAACGGAGTAGAACCGGTGTAAAAGCGAGGTAACCGGTGTAAAAGCAGGGTAACCGGTGTAAAAGCGGGGTAAACTGCGTCTGCTTGGAGAATCAACTTTAAAGATTATAAACACAAAAAATGCTAGTTTTTTAATGAAAATTAATAAAAAATATGATCTATTAACAAGTATAGTGATCGAGTAAGTAAAAATATTCACAAAGTAAAATATTTTAACATCGGTAAAGAATATCTACACCGGCGGCGGTGTTATTTTAACACCGGTCTAGAATATTTACACCGGCGGCGGCGTCATTTTAACACCGGAGAATTTGTTTTAACACCGGTTTAGAATAGGCGGCGTTATTTTTACACCGCTTTCGGTGTTGAAATTTAACACCGCTGATTTTAACACCTACACCGCATGGACTTACCCCGGTGATTTTTTACAGTGTTCATACGACTTCAAAACGTCGAGATCTGACGAAAACTCGGTTTTCAAAAATCGGACCGAAACGAACGACTTTCTTTTTCTTGAAAATTTTCAGTTTTTGTAGCACAGTTAAAAACTGTATACAAAAGCATAAAGCATCTTCTTTGTGTTAAAGACTTTAGCATAATAACCTCAGGGAAAGTCAAAAATGAAATATTTATTTTTAAAAAATTGAATAAATTATCTAACAGTACGATCTTACATTAATTTTAATTTTTTTTTTATTTTTCGAACAATTTTATGTGGGATTGATATTATTCTATATTTTTGACCATCTGTGTTCTATAAAAATATATAATATCATAAAATAAAACAAATTGCCTAGTATGTTTTCATCATACTGTTTTATTTCTTAAACATAAGGATGAAATTTAAAAGAATATTACCATAATACAATTTTAAGTGAAAACGTAAATAAGAATCAGATGATTTAATATTTTTCTTTTTTTTTTTTTCGTATAAGCATATTTATGAAAAAAAATGTTTTTTAATTTTAAGTTTATATAAAATTAAAAAATTTAATAATTTATTAAACACTTTACCCTTGTGGTTGATCATATGTCACAGAACAATCTATTTTAAATAAATTTATAAAAATAATTTTTTATTAAATAACACTCATTTAAAAAATTAAACACAGATGGTCCCTCAAAACACTTAGACAAAATTTTGCAATAACGAAGTATTGATAACCGTTAAACATAATTGTACAGTACGTGTCACATGTCTCGCCAGTGTCTGTGAATAATATTAAGATAATCTTTGATTTTATATTCGTCTAGCGAAAAATTATAAAATTATTATCTATTTCTAAAATGTATATGTACTTAATACTCAGATTTAATATAAATTATTAATATCAATAATCAATGGCATTACTCAATACTGAAATTTTTTTTATTCACAAAAAAAAAATAATAGTACACATTTTATTCAAATTTATCATGAGTAATTAATGAACAATGAGCAAGATATCAGTATAAAGTCAATGACCTTTATATATTCTTATAAGAATTCAACGAGTCACTTGCGACACGCGCACTTTTTTCTTATTTTCATAGAAGTGACAATTCGATTGCTGACTTGTAAGTTATCATGTTTCGATAACGATGCTTACACTACTTCCGACTACGTTGCTTCCAAACCTGCAATGTAAACAAATAAATCTTGTAAAGTCTCTTTGCCTGAAGTCAAATCACTTTTTTCCATTAAATAATACGCTTTTCAGAAAGAAAAATGAATTTATATTTTAATTTTACAAAATAATTCTAATAAATATACACTACCAATTAAGAAAGATCAGGGTAAAATAAGACACCACTTTTGAGACAAAAAAAAAATTGTTTCTTGTATAAAAAAGGTTAGTTGCGGCTTGTAGAAACGAGAGGGGCAAGTTGATCAGCTCAGACAACGCAGCTAATTAAATATTTTCATAAACTTTAGTTTTTTTTAATGTTTATTGTCAAAAATAGTTTATCGATTACTGGAAACAGCTTATTCTGAGGCGAAACGCGCGGGAAGTTTACTTAAGGTATAAAAAATGATATACATGTATATCAAATAAATTAGATACATAAATATACGTGTAGTATTACTGAAGGATTCACACTACCTACTCTAAATGTACACGGAGAAAAAAATATAGTAAAAATTACAATCTTATAGTAAAATTTACTAAAAGATATGAAAAAATACATTCTGTATTGTAATTATTACTAAACGTTTAGTAAAATTTACTAGTTAGTAATAATTACATAATAAGATATTAAAAATTACTATGCGTAATGTATTTTTTACTAACACAATTGTATTTTCTACTATCTGTATAGTAAATTTTACTATTAGTATTTTTAATAAATACAAATTTAAGAACGTAAATTTTCTAATACAATATAGGATTTGTTACTATACAAAATATTAAAAATTACTATACGCAATGTATTTTTTGCTAACACGATTATGTTTTTTTACTATATGTATAGTAAATTCTACTATGTATAGATAAAATTAAAATTTGGTGGGGATAGCATATACAAATATGTATTACAAGTTCTGAAACTTTTGTCCGAAGGAGATATCGGGCCGTCAGACATAGGAAAGGACTCGCGCGCGGGAGATCAGGGTTCGAATCTCGGTTGAAACAAGTGATTTTTTAAAAAACAAAAATCGACTCCAACACCGATACAGATGGCATAAATAACAATAATAATAATTAAAATGAGAGTAATAATAATAAAAAGTTAAAAGCTAATAAAAATTTTATTTTATTTTTTTCCATTTTAATATAGTAAAATTTACTAAACGGGATAGTAAAATTTACTAAACGGGATAGTAAAATTTACTAAACGGGATAGTACAATTCACTAAACGGAATAGTAAAATTCACTAAACGAAATAGTATAATTTACTAAACGGGATAGTAAAATTTACTTATCTGTTTATGAATTTTTCCTATAAATCTTAAGCGTTTCAAGATTACTATCTAAATTTAGTAATTATTACTATATTTTTTAGTAAATTTTACTATATTTTTTTCTCCGTGTACCAGACTAAAGACTTATTAATTTAAATTATTCGTATATTTTAGTAGGATAATCCACTTATATTCAGTTTCACTGTAATGTATAAGTAAGTCAGTCTTCATGCTATTATATATATGAATGCATGCATATACATACATATATATATATATATATATATATATATATATATATATATATATATTTAAGCTTGAAATTGTATATTTATACAGTTGTTGTATCTACTATTGTATTATGAGGACAAGAAAAAAATTTTATAAAACAAATAAAAATTATTACAAAATATTTTTTTTGTATTTAAGATAATAAAGTCTACTTTATCATAAGTGATATAAACTTGTATATGTATATTTTTTAATTGTTAACCTCATTTCGAGGCTTAAGAGTATGTTACATATAGTTGTAAACCAAAGAAGACAATAAATTAAAAATAATCATCTCCAAAAAGTTTCCAGATACGAATTAGATACTCTATCGATGCTTATAATTTTTATATATAACATCTATATACATATGATTATGTAAATGTGTATTTAATTTTTGCTCACATATTATACTTCAACGATGCGCTATGTACGACCTTGTCTTACGCCTATGGCTCGCAAGCGTTAAAGCATATTATATCACAACTACTATACTTCTCTACATTTAATATGTGCTCCCTAACACTTGTACACCTACGCTAATCAATTACGATTTATTAAAATTCTGTAAATTATTGTTTTCTTTTTTTTATTTTCGAAATTGTCTGTAGCAAAGATTCTTATAATAGAAAGTTAGGATTAATTAATTAAATAAACGTTTAATTACAGTGGTAAAAATTACATATTTATGAGTTATAATAAAAAATACACTTTAAACAGCAAAAAGTTTCGATAATTTAATCATTTAATTTATGCATATAATTTTTTTTTCTTTATTACAGTATTTGGAATATTATCTTTATTACAAAAAAAAAAAAAAAAAAATGAAATAAAATAAAAATAAGAAAAGATGTATTTTCAGTGACTTAAGATTATAAGTCGCCCGGAAATCGTTCAGGTCAAATAAAGGCGAAAGACGTATGTGATAGTGATAAGCACGCGCCAGATTGTATACACTTATCAATTTTTTTTTTGTTTAAAATGATTTAAATTCAGTATGTCTTATTATTGGATATTATATTATTGTAATAATTTAAGAAAAAAATATCCATTATTTATAAGAAAGAAAAACAACTAAGCGTTAATGTATTTACTTCCACAATTATAACTTTGTCAAATTTATGTAATTTTTTATTTCCTATGACTGCGCATGATAAAATGATTTAGAAATTTCGAAATTTGGCCCACCTAATGCACTCTAATGCTGTATACAAGACACGCTTTCGCTTATGAACTGCCCAAAATTATCAACTTTTACTTACGCTTTCATTTTCACTTTCATGCTAGACGGACAATAAGTTTGTCAGACATAAAAAAAAATTACTATACGAACAATATTTAAAAACAAAGTACCCGAAATTTTGTTGTATATGTCGAAAAAAAATGACCTTTGAGTTACAGTCCTTAACATTAATTTTAAATACTTTCCCTGAGCGTAAAAAGTTTTTCCATTTAAAATACACCTAAATCAAGATTTTTTTTTGTTTAATTTCTTTAACTCCAGCAGGATTTTATGCTATTGAATCGAGCTTTGTCGCGATTTACTCGGAAGTAAACAATCTACAATAGTGTCTATTGTGGCGAAAGTGTAATTTATACTGACGAGTTGGTACAGGTCACTGAAGTTGATTTTCATTTAAAATTGGCGTATTTTTGCTGTTATTGCTAAAATAATCGACTTTACGACAAAAATTGTAAATAGCAAATTTGTTGAAAATTTAATTTCCTACAGAAAAAGTCCTATAGACCTAACTGCTTAGACTACTACTTCTGAGAAATTGAACCTTAACTCATTATTGGTATAAAATTTTTATGGTTTATCGAATTTTGTAAAAGTGAAATGTAGTCGAAAAGTAATATGATATAAATAATCAATAATTTCAAACTTTTGATTCGATAAACCATGAAGCTATTTCTTTAAGTACCTCGTTTTGCCCCTCCTCATATATATATATATATATATATATATATATATATATACATACCAACAATTTTTTTTTTCAAGTCCCACTCAAAAATCGTGTAGCATATAAAAAATAAAAAATTCTCACCAAATTTGAGCTCTTAATTTCAATTTGTAGAGGTCTCTCAACGAACTTTTAGTTTTTCCATTTAAATAACATGGGAAAACTTTTTTTTTTTCATTTTTTACGTCCGCATCTCATCTAGAAATTTTTTTTTCGAAATATCGTTCTGACGTTCTTATAGTAGACTAAATGCTCTACAAAAAAGTTTTTTGGGTCGAGTCTGTAAGTTCAATATCTCCATCATAACTCGCGTTGCAAATTGTGATTTTTGTGGAAATTCGATTTAAATGCACTTAGAAACGAAACTATTGGTGATAGACAAAAACTTCAAATGGCGATTTTGTAGGTCATTCGATGCTCTAGAATAATGCAGCAATAACTATCTCTGCACCACCAATAGTATAGCCTCAAGACGCTCTTAAAGTTCTATTTTTTCGAAAATATACTTTCAATGAATGTCGAAACGAAACTATTGATGATAAAAAAAAATTTACAACGCAATTTTGTAGATCATTTAATGCTCTGAAATAATGCCCTCGTGGATATCTTTGTACCACCAATAGTTTAACAGCTAAACGCTCTTAGATTTAAATTTGTTCTTAAAAAAAATAGTGTTGCGATCGATTTCAAGAGCTTGATATTAAAATGGAAATAACCAGAAAATTATGCGGAATTAGAAAAAACCTTATCTGAGATAATCTATGAGAAATAAAATTGTCTATAAAAAAGATTCTTTGATACTCTATGATATGTCCGATGGTTTCACTGGAAAAGCAAAAAGATCTTAAAATTTACCATAAATCTAATTTCAATATCCAATTACTTTTGAAGAGATGGATTTATCAAAAAATGATTAGGGACTTCTTTTGAAGAGCGTTCAATTCCCTTCAAAAATGTATCCTGGGCTTATTTGTACAGTACGCCATCACCGAGATATAAAAATCCAAACTTAATATTTTCTTTTTCCCATGTTCTTTAAATGAGAAATAGAAAATAGGGATGAGGCAGTTGTCGATATTAATATTCAGGGCTCTAATTTTAACAGACATCTTTTTTTACCTTCTTCCAAGTATAGATCCTGTTAGACTGTTGAAAAAAACAAGTTGTCATAAAAGGACACACCGTAATAAATACATTGAAAGTGAATTTTAAGAACAAATTTAAATCTAAGAGCGTTTAGCTGTTAAACTATTGGTGGTACAAAGATATCCACGAGGGCATTATTTCAGAGCATTAAATGATCTACAAAATTGCGATGTAAATTTTTTGTTTATCATCAATAGTTTCGTTTCGACATTCATTGAAAGTATATTTTCGAAAAAATAGAACTTTAAGAGCGTCTTGAGGCTATACTATTGGTGGTGCAGAGATAGTTATTGCTGCATTATTCTAGAGCATCGAATGACCTACAAAATCGCCATTTGAAGTTTTTGTCTATCACCAATAGTTTCGATTCTAAGTGCATTTAAATCGAATTTCCACAAAAATCACAATTTGCAACGCGAGTTATGATGGAGATATTGAACTTACAAACTCGACTCAAAGAACTTTTTTGTAGAGCATTTAGTCTACTATAAGAATGTCGGAACGATATTTCGAAAAAAAAATTTATAGATGAGATGCGGATGTCAAAAATGAAAAAAAAAAAAGTTTTCCCATGTTATTTAAATGGAAAAACTAAAAGTTCATTGAGAGACCTCTACAAATTGAAATTAAGAGCTCAAATTTGGTAAGAATTTTTTATTTTTCATATGCTACAAGATTTTTGAGTGGGACTTGAAAAAAAAAAATGTCGGTCTAAAATGAATCACCCTAATATAAATATATTATTGCTCATTTATTTCTTAACATGTACACTATAAAAAATAAGTTACTGACATCAAACTCCCTAGGAGTTTGACGAATTTCCTTTTCAGTGAAACCAAATTCGTTAGAACCAACAAAAACTAGTTTTTCTCAAGAAAATCATTTTTATTGAATTAAAATCTCTACTCGATTATGAGAAATTGCTTGAGCGTTTATGGTAAAGTTTTTAAGTTTGCCCGTAATTAAACTAACATTTGATTGAATAGTAAAATATATTTAAATTAAAGTTTGGATATACTTGATTTAAAAATAAAATCTTCTTGAAGCAAACTTTTCAATTTTGAGAAATTTAACTGAAACTCTTGAAACGTTTGGTTTGACAACTTTACATATTTCAATGAACTTAAAGTAGTTTCCTATAATACCAAACGTGTCGTGTCAACCGATGAGTTTCTTGGAGAGAAAATCCGATGAGGTTAAAGGAATAATTTCACGCACTCACATTAAAACTGAAAAATATTCGACAAGAATATGAATGTATTCGTTACAAAATATCGAACTATATTTGAATGAAAGTCTTTATGTTATCGATTCGATAAAAAAATTTATTTATAAAAAGAGTCACATATTTATCTCGTTTAGATCAGTCTATAAGCAGTTGACTGTATATATCCATTCAATATAAAAACAAAGTACTACACGCAAAAAAGAGCAGTTGAAAAATTACAGTTTCTACTGTAAAAACAGGCTTTCCAGGCAAAAATCTGTAAAGATTAAAGTTCAAACTGTAATTTTAAAAATTTGTTGTAGCAATAAAATTAATACAATTTTAAGCAGCAAATTTTACAGTCTAAATCGTCAATATCGAGTTTGAAACTGTAATATTTGTTATTTCTGTCGAATTTATTGATAAAAAATGTAATTTTTACAGTTTCGGACTCGGAGCGCTCTACTACTATACGAAACTGTAATTTTTCAACTGCACTTTTTTCCGTGTAGAAGCACAACTGAACTAAAATTTTCCTACTGGTTTCGTAGCGTAGCGGTAAAACGTCTGACTCTCGCGAGTAGGGTGCTGGGTTTGAATCTTTAGATTTTTCTTTCTCAGACACATGTCATCAACCTTTTAACAGCCGTTCAAATGGACAATTTTTTTTTTATTGTTATTCTCCACAATTAATATTCTAAAAAAAAATATAATTAGTAGAATATCTTAATTTTGAAGAAAAACAATTTTTAATTTCTTGACTTTGTACAAACTGTGTACTTAATATTAGAAATATTAAAAATATTAGAAACAAATGTACTTAATACGTTAGAAATTATAAAGTTTTTATTTAATGTACAGACTGTTAATATATTTTTTCATGTATTTTTGATGATAATAATTGATAAAGAGAGAAATCATAACAATCATATGATGAAATTTATTTAAAAGCAGCCTTTGATAACTTTTTTTTTACTGAATCATTTTTGAGGTTTTAGTTAGCTGAGAATGTCCTAAATACTTGTGTTAAGATGTGTTCAGTATCTATAAAAGTATGGAAGCGGCCAATGAATAGAAGAACGTTACTTTTATTAAGAGATTATAAATAGTAAATGTGAATCGTAGAAACTTATGTTAATGGATCAAGTTATCTAAGTATTGAAAGGAAAAGTAACTATTAATTTCATTAAACACGATTGAAATTAAATGAATTTTTTCTCAGTTGATTTTAATTACTAATATAGCAGTTGATTGACTAAAAAACCATAAGAAGTCAATGTTTTGTACGTTTTTCAAGTCCATGTTAAGGATGAAAAAAAAATTTTTCTTTAAAAAATCAAAAATAAGGCTGTAGCGGAATTTATTCAAGTTTCTAAAATTACTGTGCAACCATTAATTGCTGAGATATCAATAATTAAAGACAAAAGGATCCTTTTTCATTTGAAGTCTGATATCTCAGCTGCAAATTGACATACAAAGAAGAAAAAAAGCAAATTGTAGCTGAATAAATTTCCTAAATAATTCATGAAGTGGTTTTCTCAAAAAAAAAATTCCCGGCCCTGTAGACCCAAAAAAAAAAAACAAAACCAAAAAAATTTAGTACATTTTTGTCTCGAGCTATTCCTTACAATTACGCAATAACCGTGGCTCTAAAAGTTTTTGTGCTAAATGATCTTTAAAC
The DNA here is from genome assembly GCA_030273425.1 of Microplitis manilae. Classification (NCBI taxonomy): domain Eukaryota; kingdom Metazoa; phylum Arthropoda; class Insecta; order Hymenoptera; family Braconidae; genus Microplitis; species Microplitis manilae. Next base: position 15,744,825 of record CP092721.1, read on the forward strand.
TAGTGATTTCAAGCTTCAGATTGCTCTTTTTACGTTTTCGATACGACCATTTTCCTCGAAATTACAGTCTTCCGAAAATCACTAAAAAATTTATAAAATTCTTTGGTTCCTTTAATGTTTTGGATAAGTGTATGATGATTATAAAAAAAAAAAAAAGTTATTTGGCAAATTTTTGAGGGGGTCCATCGTACCCTGATCCTCTTCTATTAATTTTCAATATTCTGGTTGTTTTTTAAAAATGTTAAATAACTATATCATTTTATTGTATTTGTTTAATATTTTATTTATTAAGTTACCTTATAATTTCCATATTTATATAGTAATTGACACTAATTTTTTAACAAAAAAATTACAATACTAAAATAAAATAAAGGAAAGATTCCAGCTAAAAGGATTTTGATGTGTCATACTTTTAATAGAAGGACAATTGTCTTTTCCTTCACATTCTCTATACTATACTCTCAAACACGTCTGATTACTAAGCAATGTATCTTTTTTTTTTAAGTTGTTACTATACGATGAGATCCAGTTACAAGCATATAACTAAACAGAGAAGATATTAGCTGTATAAAATGATTGCAAACTATTTGAAACAGTACAATAAAAAGTTCACAATAGAATGTATATTATGTTCGTGATTCGTTTCTTTGGCATTAAGATAAGATAAATCTCATTCTAATATAAGGGAATGTGTCCTTGTATATATTATATTCCGGAAGAGTAAGTCTAAGGTTAAAGTAATTTTATTTAAATCCTAGAGCTAAATACAAAATAAATGTAATTTTATATCTTAAAACGACTAAACGGAGTAAACGGTCAAATTTGAACTTTACTGTTAATTATGAAAATTTTTAATCACGAAAAATATTATTAGGGGAAAAAAGGATAAAACAAGTGTCCTAAAAGTTTTTATTATTTAAGATTTATAATGGAGCAAAATGAGCTCACGAAATTTTCTTTTTCAAAAAATGTGCAATAAACGCAACTTGACCTTATGAGGCAATCAGAGTGACTCAAAATTTTACAAATCTTACAAATTTTTATTTAGATAGTTCACAGTACACCAGGATTCGTCAAAATCAACAAATACCGTGTGTAAAACGAACGGTTTACACTTATTTATATGTTATTTTAACATGTCGTGAGTGTTGAAAAAGTTACACACATATATGTTGAAAGTAGAAAATTTTTCAAGAATTCTTTTGTGATAGTCGCGATTATTTTTAACATATTTTAAGGGTTGATTTGACAGTAACATATAAAAAGTGTTGCTTTCATACAAAATAACATTTTTATGTGTTAAAAAATCAATCGATTGCGACAGTTCAAACGAGATAAATGCTGTGTGTTAAATTGACACACAAAAGTGTTAAAAACTCGACACTCAGAAATTTAACACACGCTCTTTTTACACTTTGACGATTCGTTTTTTATTGTGTTTAATTGAATAAGTTTTTTAAATAAATCGAAATTTTGTTGTTATTTTTTATTGAAAAATTAAATTTTTATAAAAAACTGATATATTCAAATTTGAATTTAAAACAGTAATCGAATATAGGAATAAAAAAAAAATTTTTTTCATGAGAAAGAAAAAAGTCAATTTCATTTCGAGAAAAGTACAAAAAGTTTTAGTTGTTGAGAGAAGCCCATTCTGCTTTACGCGGCTAAATAAAAGTAAATTTAAGTAAATTATAAACACATATTGATTTTTTTTTATGCCAAAAAAAAAAAAAAACACCACGAAATTTTTTGAATTAAAATTTTAAAACTGAATGTTTTAAGTTGAGTTTCTTTTTCTCAAATGACCGTAATACAAAGAATGAAAAAGTGCAACGTTAGAAAAAAAATTATAGAAAGTAATATTGAAAAAAACACACATAAATTTATACATAAAACAGAAATCAAATTTTTAGTAAAAAATTAATTACAGTTGAAACGGATTAAAACACTATTACACAGAAAAAAAAAATTCTTGGTTGAAGGTAAATATTCTTAATTCAAGAAAATTTTTTTGGAGACCTAAACTTTCTCAGATAAAGTAATAATTTTATCTGACCAAGATAAATTCTCTTAGCTCAAGAAAATCTTGACTTGGTTCCCGAAAACGGTGGTCTTCAAAAATATTTTCTTGACTCAAGATAACTTTTTTTTCTGTGTACGGTTTTAAGTTTTTTAATATATCCTATAAAAACTTTATATCTCTAATCAAAGGAAAAAAAAAATTTATAGTAACATCATGTTTGACACTCAAACTAATAAATTGTATCATGATAACGTAGACTTTTATTAATTTCAACTTAACTTTGAAGTTGGTATAAAAAAATATTTTTTTGACACACTTTGATATGTATATCACGCACGTGTATTTATATATATTGATTAAAAATATAAAATCCAAATAATGTATATTTGGACAACATTTTTAATTAATTGACTTTAATGAGCTTTAATATATTTGAATATATAAATGAATATATTTAAATTCTAAAACCACCAGCTTTAAATTGTGAATTTACACTAACAATTAAATGCTTGAAGAATAATAACATGATATTGATATAATATATATATATATATACATATATATATATGTATATTACACTTGTGTAAATACACATATCAAAAGATATTATATGTAGTTGCAGAAAATATTTTTTTACGACAGTAGCAATGAACTGTCGTCAGTATGTCAAAAAATTAAAAGTTTGAGATAAAAAACATACATTTTGATAAATATACATAATTCAAAGAAAAAAAAAATTTATCAACTGATTATTAAATTCACAAAAACTATAGATACAGATACCAATTTATTTTATTTATTATTGTTATTATTAACAATATTAACAAATGTAATATATTTTAGTTCTTAAATAATATGTTGGTGAATGTCGGATGTAACAACACGTATGTAGTAATCTCAGCATGCATATCAGTTGTATCACAGTGAATTACGCATTCACACAATGCGTATAATTGAACGGCATTGAACTGTAACCCGCATCTATGGTATATACTCGTAAGTGAGTAAAGAAACACTACTTTTACCATCTCTACTACTTCGCCCTCTCGACACTTATTTTCAATTAATCTTCACTGTCTCTTACATTTAATGTGTTTGCGTGATCTTTTAATCATTCACTTGAGCTAAATATAATAATTGTTAAAATATTTTAATGCTTATTTTTTTTTTTTTTTTTTCGATGTAATTATTATGAAATTATTCTTTTTTTTTATTTTTTTTTTTTAAATAAATTATTGCCCAAAAAAATTATTCACCAAAATAATTATACATTTTTTTTACTCATGTGTACATTCAATTCAACCTCTATATTTATGTATTTTATCACCAAATATTGGAATAAAAAAAAATAAAACAAACAATGATTTATTCTGAACTTGTATCATAATTTTAGAAAACTTTAGCTGATCACACAGTAAAAAATATTGTTTTAAATCAAGATAATCTTTGTGTTAAAAACAGTCCACACAATATTTGTTTTATTTTTTTACACACACTATTTGTGTTGAATCTAAACATAAAATTTGTGTTAAAATTTAAACACAAATTTAGCTAATGCACAGAAAAAAAAGTTATCTTGAGTCAAGAAAATATTTTTGAAGACCACCGTTTTCGGGAACCAAGTCAAGATTTTCTTGAGCTAAGTGAATTTATCTTGGTCAGATAAAATTACTACTTTATCTGAGAAAGTTTAGGTCTCCAAAAAAATTTTCTTGAATTAAGAATATTTACCTTCAACCAAGAATTTTTTTTTTTCTGTGTGCGAGAAGTGAATTTAATACTTTTTAAATGTCAGTGGCAACGCAAAAAAAATGTTAACTTTTACATTTTAATTTCGAAAAAAAATGTATGTTAAGTATAATTTATATACATTTTAAGATTATCAAAAGCGATAACAATTATTATTTAACATCCAACTATTTTTTGATCATAGACAATGTTTTTATTAGCGAAAGTAATTTTTGCATTGCATAAAATAATTCGAAATCATAACTAAATCTTTTTGATTAGTATGATAACCATTACAGCTTTCAGTAAATGGTTTCTTCAGTATATTAATAATAAAAGTTTTCAGTTAAACTGACATTTATATATTTTCGATTTTACTTTTGTTTTTCTATAATAATTCTTCTGTGAATATCGATTGAGTTTTTAACATAGGTTTATTGTTTATTTTAAAGTAACACTTAATAAATATTGACAATTAAAATTTTTGTATTAAGTAACACTTCTGAAGTATTAAATAGTAGATCGATTTAAACTTTTTAAGTAACACCGTGAAATATGTTGATTTAACACAAAAAATTTAACGAACCGTTTTTTAACACAGATACTCGATCATTTTTACTGTGTAAAATAACTCCACCCAGAGCCAGATAAGGTCATCTTATGCATTATCATCGTTTCTTTTTCGCTCCCCTTATTCTTTTATTTTGTAATAAACATTTAACTGATACATATTTACACGTAATGCATCATATCGTAAATAAATAATATGGCGTAGGAATATTTATTATTAAATAGTACTGTATTTTTAATAAATAATCTTATTATTACGATTCGTTGTCTGACGTCGATCATGATGAAAATATTGACTATTTATAATTCTTTTCATATGATAATTGTATACACAAATAATAATATTATCAAATATTTATTATTATGATTATTATTTTTTTTTTCCTTTATCCTTTACTCACAGATATATTTATTTTATTATAATATTAAAAATAATAATATTAATTACGAAAAAAAAAAAAAAAAAATATGCAATAATAATAAGCAATAATATAAAATGTTTTGGTTTAGTTATAGTTAGGAACGATAATTCTAATCCACAGTTAAAATAGCGTGTCGCTTTCTTGCAGCGCAGTGACCTGATTTCTTGAGTGCAAGAGTAAGAGTATTTTCCAAGTAAGTGAAAGATAAAGAGAGTAAATCGAGTTCTTAAGAGAGAGAGAAAGAGAGAGAGATAAAAAGGAAGAGAAGACTAGAGACTGTAGCTTAGCCACGTAATCCCCGTCACGGTAATAGTGCCTTCGATATTATAGCGTTGCTAATGTCATTCATTTATGATATAATGGAAAAGAAGGCTCGACTATAGTCTAATGCTCTAATGTTCACCAGGGGATAATACAGCTCGTCGTTGAATGACGAAAGTGTAATTTCGCCTTCTATTCGCGCTCTGCCATCTGCGGCAAACCACATCCGGAGCACTTATTCTAAATATTAATTTACGTTATTAATGTCTCACGATTGATCTCCCGCCTCTAAAATTACATTTTTAATGAATCTGCAATTTAAATATTATAATTACAAAAAATCTTTCTTCGACTATTATTTGTACACTTTTTATTTTAAGGTAACAAAATATTATCTATATTCATTATTGGAACTACAATTTTTTACATGTAAGAATTACTTTCGTAAAAATATATAGGGATAGGGGGGAGGTAGCGAAACTGTACGCCAAAAATTTTATAAAAAAAAGTTATGTTTTTTAAACATTCCAAGATCACTTTTGTAAACATAATTTAGCATTATTAAAATTTTTTTTTTTTTAATTTTTTTCGTAAATCGAGTGTCAGTCGAAAAATGTTAACGACTTGTGTTTTACGATAAAAACTAATTTAAATTTTTTATTTTTTTTTTCTTTGTATCTAAAATCTAATAATTATGTAAAATGTAATTTTTCTTTATGTAAATTACTTACAGAAAAATTTAATTTGATCAAATTTATTTAGTATCCATAAAATTTTCTTTTTTCTCCTTTTATCGGGGGTACCCCATTTGTCTGCAGAATTGAAAAATTTTTTTAACTTCCCGCTTAGAAAATCGATGATTTTCGAAAATTTCGGGAAGTTATTGTTTTCACCCCGATTTTCGAAAATCGAGTTTTCATCAGATGTCGACGTTTTGAGGTCCTAGGAAGCTATTCTGACTATTTTTAGAATGATGTCCGAGTGTCTGTATGTATGTGTGTGTGTGTGTGTGTGTGTGTGTGTGTGTGTGTGTGTGTGTGTGTGTGTGTGTGTGTGTGTGTGTGTGTGTGTGTGTGTGTGTGTGTGTGTGTATGTATGTATGTAAACTCTTTATAACTTTTTAACTAATAAACCGATTTGGATGGTTAAGGCGGCAATCGAAAGAGCTTTTCGGCCATCAACTTTTCTAAAAATTTCAGATCATTTGACCAAGTAGACTCAAAGATATTGGCCAATTACGAAAAAAAAAAATTTTTTTTTTTTAGTTTTTTATTGATTTCTCAGAAACGACGTATACGATCGACTTCAAAATCTAATCAGCTCTAGAACTTAATAAGACGCGTCGATTGCCACCTCAAACATCAAAATCGCATAATTCGTTCGAGAGTTATCGTTGGAGAAAGAAATAGGAAAAAACAGTTTTTTGCGAATATCTTTGAAACGACTCAACCAAAAAATCTAAAAATCTAATGAGCTTTAGAATTTATTAAAACGCGTTGATTGCCACCTCAAACTTGAAAATCGGATAATTCGTTTGAGAGTTATTGCGGGAGAAAGAAATGCTAAAAACTGTTTTTTTCGAAAATAATGGCATGCAAAAGTATTTTCGAGCTCGAAGAGCTCGAAAATGTATTTACAACGACGTTTTCGAGCTCCTTGAGCTCGAAAACAGCGGGAAGTTTTGGGGCTGGCCCGCAGGGTCAACCGATGCCCAGATTTTTTTTATCAACGATAACTGAAAATTTTTTCTGTTTACTTTCAATATCATTAAAAAAAAAAGTTTTAGCGTATTTTGAGCTCTCGAAAACGTATACTATAGTATTTCCTCAAGTACCCCCTTTTGCCTCTCTCTCCCTTTTATACTTTTTATAAAGTGCATTAATCATAGTAAAATCATAATAGTACCGCAGGTTCTTGAACTAAATTTTTAAAATAAAAATAAATACTACAATTTTGAATACCGTAACATTTTCTCGTTCAATTATTAAGCTTAATCACTCATTAATCATGGTCAATTATGAAGAATATTATAATAGTTAAGGAAAGGCGACCCAGGTACGGTGGACCACCTGAGAAAATAATTAATTCTTGTGACTTTGAGCGAATAGAAATTATTTTCATCTATTTTGAAAACATTCACCATCGATTTACAATAATTTTAATTAAAAAAATCAGTAAATCTCCTGACCCTGCGGGCCAGCCCTAAAATTTTCCGCTATTTTCGAGCTTTTCGAGTTCGTCTTCGTGTTAATGCATTATAAGCCTTACGCTCATGTCGCGACAATATGATTGTCAAATTATTCGCTCCTTTTAATACTCACGTAGCATAAACTACTAATACTTTACAATATAATTGTACATAACCTTATATACGGTATGTTTTGATTACACATTCTATTCACCATCATTGTGATTAAAACTATTTCAAAATTCAAGTAAATAAACATGCTATTAATTCACAGTAAAATTATTACATACGATGCCACGCAGGCGTTAAGGACATTGAATTAATTCATACATGTATTAGTGTAACATACTGTCTTATTTAACGTTTATCAAATATAAAATTTAAAGATAAATGCGCACTACATGATTTACCGTTATATTTTCTTTCCAAAGATGAAATAGTGAAAGTAGTTAAATATTCACTAATTTCGGGGTGCAAACCGAACCATTAATTTTAAAAAGTGGTTCGATTGGCACTCAAAATTAGTGAATATTCACTTGTTTCACTTATTCATGTTTAGAGAGTTCAAATTTATCAACATACATATCAGCTTAGGTCAGATCTTACTAGCTATTCCCCCATATAAAATAAATAAAAACTCACGTAGTATAACAGGTGAAGTAGCAGGAGACTCTCTTGAAATGTCCACTTGTCCCTGATAAAAAGCTTTATAAAATCTAATCTCAAATATGCGTTATATTACTCTTTAAACCTGAAATAGTGAATTATCACTAATTTACAGTGTATATTCACTATTTGCCACAGCTAAAAGTCGACCACTTGGAATTAGTGCATTTACACTCATTTACCCAATGAAATAATGCACTTATGAAAACATGGAAATTCACTGAAGTTATTAGTAGTAAATAGTTCTAATGATAATTATTTATCAAAAAGTAAAGTTTTAAATCTACTGTGTAAAAAGTAACATTTTCACTATTTATACATGAAATTCACTTTTTTCCAGTGAATTCGTTGATCACAGGGAAAAACAGTGAAAATTTAACTATATCAAGTTTAGAGAGTAAGGAATATGTATACATATTTGACTGATTCAAAATAGTTGAATATTTTTTTTCTCGAAACCCCTTATTAAATAGTTGCAGGGAGGTGAAATATTTACTTTCATAAGCAGCTAAGCAGTCTACAAAAAAAATCTCTTATCATTTTTTGATAAATTCATCTGTTCAAAAGTTATTGGAGCTTGAAGTCAAATTTATAGTAAATTTCGAGATCGTTTTACTTCTTCGGCGAAACTATCAGACTTATCACAACATGTTATGGGATCTTTTTTTATAGACAATTTTATTCCTTACAAATTATTTTTGATAACAGTTTTTAGAATTTCGCTTTGTTTTCTAGTTATTTTTATTTTAATGTGAAGCTCTCAAAAAAAGTAGTGTTCTGACCGATTTCAAGAAATTGACATTATAACGAAAATAACTCGAAAACAATGCGGAATTTTAAAAAACTTTATCAAAAATAATTTGTAACAAATAAAATTGTCTACAAAAATACCTAATAACATTTTATAATAAGTCTGATCGTTTCGCCTAAAAAGAAAAAAATATCTCGAAATTTACTGTAAATTTGACTTCAAGCTTCAATAACTTCTGAACAGATGAATTTATCAAAAAATTAAAAAAAAAAATTGTTTTGAAGCGCGTTTCATTCCTTACAAAATTATATCCTGAGCTTATATGTACAATGAGCCATTGCCGAGGTATAAAATTCCAAACTTAAAATTTTTTGTTTTTCAGTTATTTCAGGTAGTACGAGCACCAAGGCAATTATGAATAAAAGGCTTAATTTTTTTTTTATATGAAGTTTAACTAAGTCTAAACCAATTCTGAAAATTTTAGGCGGGGTTGCCCGATTATTTAAATAAATAAATGACTTCAAAAGTAGGCATATTTAACATTGGCTTTATGGTAAAACGGTAGATGGATGATATGTTTTCATAACTATCTCTAAAACTAGTCGGTGTAAATTAAAAAAAAACTATTCAAATTAAAGTTAAAACCTTAATAAATTATTGAAAACAAAAAAAACCCGTTGTGCCCGACTAATTAAAAAGATATTTAATTAATAAGATCAACTTTTTCAAGCGTTGATTATTTTTCATACAAGCTGGCAACACTGTAGACCATTAAAAAGAGATAAAATATATTGGAAAGAGATAGAAATAAAGAGATAATCATAATAGTGAAGTAACCTAACCTACAACTGTCAAATTTAACTTATATTTATACACAGCGGTATTTTTTGAAAGTTGTCTAATCAAAAATTTTTATATATAAATAATAATAGCAAATATTATTAATAATTAATTAATTAATATTAATTGTCAATATTACTATGAGTATGAATGTATCAGTTATCAGACAAATTTAAAATTATTAATAAATAGAGTAAATAATTAATGAAATTAAATTTTTAAAAAATGCGCGTTTGAAAAATTTTGAAATTAAAAAGTGCATTTTTTATAAATATTTTCTTTTTTAAATTATTTACTCTATTTATAAATAATTTAAAATTTTTCTGATGTTTGCTACATTTCATACTCATATATTATTAATTTAAAAAAATTTCAATAAGTAAAAATTATTTATCTTTTTCATTAAATTCAGTGTCAATATTATTAATAATTTCACGAATTTCAGGACACGGTTTTTTGATAATAGCTGAAGATTTTGTCACTAAATTGGCATTTGTTTACACTCGATGTTTATTTTGAATTTACAAATAACAACAATAAGAAATAATAATCACAGTAATCACAGTGTTGCCATACGTACTGTCGCGGTCACGTGATCATCATCACCCCTTTACCGCGCGCTCAGAGCGGCCTATCCCCACCATGCCTCCCGCTCGTACTACCTTAAATGGGAAATAGAAAATTGTGATAAGTAACCTCAAAATATTAATATTACAAGCTCAAATTGTAACAGGCATCTTATTTCACCTCCCTGCAACTATTTAATAGAGGGTTTTGAGAAAAAAAAATAGCCGATTTTTTTTAATCAGTCTAGTATATATCCACACATGTTTTGTAATATCCGCTGTAGAAGTTTGATTTTCAAGCGCTGCCTGGCGGTAACAATACGCAGGATGATTCCCATATTGGAGAGTATAGTTTAGTCTTCCACTCTTTATTCATGCTTTTATTATACTTTTAAAGACTTACTTACTTTCTTTGAATAAAATATTTATTCTGTCCAAAGTTTATTTAAGAAAAAAAAAAAATAAAAAAGGATAATAGAAATTCTAAAATAACATTTTTTCAAACAATATTGCACGACTCATAATGGAAAGCCTCCGAGTGTGCTTTACGATCGAATTTTTCTCATACTTTAAACTTAGATATTTTTAGTTGAAAAAATTAATATTTAAGTTATAATAATTTTTATGTCAATCATAGATTATAAGAAAATAGATGAAGGTTTAATAAACAATTTGTAATTATTCTTAAATTTAAGTTTAGAATAAGTCGGTCTCATTTGAATTCTCGCGATTACTATGCGTATAACTCCAATGCGGTTAGACCGACATGACAATAGACGATGTAACAACTGGGGGCCGAATTCTTTTTAATTATAATACTGTTTGCGACGCGTTACAGGAAAGTGAAACTCTCGGAAACTAGGTCACACCCACACCAGAAACGTCGTACTTCAACCTGAAAGTTAAAATGTACACTCACAAATTTTAAGCAGCATAAACATACAAACACATATATATATATACATATATATACATATATATATATATATATATATATATATATATTAGACTGTTTCAAATTAGGGGACTATTTTTTTTTTTTGATGAACATTGAAAAATCGAAAGGGTATTTTAAAATATGGTGACAGTTAAAATTTGAGCTCTTAATATTGATATTTAGAGGTGGCTATTTGTAATTTTCGATTTTTCATTTAGAAACATGGTAAAAAATACATAACTTCCGAAAAAATCAAGATACAAAAAATCTCTTCTTAACTATTTTGTAGGAAATTTACTGGTCTACAAAAAAGGTCCTCTATGATTTTTTCATGAGTTCAACCATTCACAAGATATCCGACGTCAAAGTTTGATAAAATTCAAAGAACTTGTTTATGCTCGCTCCGAATTTTATACCATGCCAACCAATGAGAATTCAGAAATTTTCAATACAATTTTTTGTAGGAAATTGAACGCTCTACAAAAAAGTCTCTTATCGTTTTTTGATAAATCCATCTGTTCAAAAGTTATTAGAGCTTGAAGTCAAGTTATAGTAAAATTCGAGATCTTTTTACTTTTTCGGTGAAACTATCGGACAAATCATAAAATGTCATTAAATCTTTTTTGTAGACAATTTTATTTCCTAAAAATTATCTCTGATAAATTTTTTCCGAATTCTGCATTCTATTCTAGTTAATTCCATTTTAATGTCGAGCTCTTAAAATCGATCAGAACACTTTTTTTAGGAGCTTAGCATTAAAATGGAAATAACTAGAAGAGAATGCAGAATTTAAAAAATTTATCAGAGGTAATTTGTGAGAAATAAAATTGCCCACAAAAAAGATTCTATGACATTTTATGATTAGTCCGATAGTTTCACCGGAAAAGTAAAAAGATCTCCAACTTTACTTCGAGCTCTAATAACTTTTGAACAAATGGATTTATCAAAAAACGATAAGAGACTTTTTTTGTAGAGCGTTCAATTTCCTACAAAAAAATGTATTGAAAATTTCTGAATTCTCATTGGTTGGCATGGTATAAAATTCGGAGCGAGCAAAAACAAGTTCTTTGAATTTTATTAAATTTTGACGTCGGATATCTTGTGAATGGTTGAAGTTATGCAAAAATCATAGAAGACCTTTTTTGTAGATCAGTAAATTTCCTACAAAATAGTTGAGAAGAGATTTTTTGTATCTTGATTTTTTCGGAAGTTATGTATTTTTTACCATGTTTCTAAATGAAAAATCGAAAATTACAAATAGCCACCTCTAAATATTAATATTAAGAGCTCAAATTTTAACTGTCACCATATTTTAAGATACCCTTTCGATTTTTCAATGTTCATCAAAAAAAAAAAAATAGTCCCCTAATTTGAAACAGTCTAATATATATGTTAGATTGTTTTAAAAAAAAACGACTAATTTGTTTTTCTTCATCATATCGAAAATACTGTTGGAAATAACAAAAAAAGAATACTGTGAGGGTTTGAGCTCTTAATATTAAAATTAACAACTGCCTCATCGCAATTTTCAATTTCCTATTTAAATAACATGGGAAAAATTTTTTTTAAAGGTTGGAATTTTATCACTCACCAGAGAATCAGTGTATCGGAAAAATTAATGAATATTTTTGTTGAAAATTGAACGCTCTACAAAAAAGGTCAATTATTATGTTTCGATAAATTTAATTTTTCAAAGGTTATTCAAGGTTAAAGTTTAATTCATAGTAAATTTTCGTATTATTTGTCTTTTTCGACGAAATTATCAGACTTATGTTCAAATATTATAGGACCTCTTTTGTAGATCATTCTATTTTCTAAAAATTATCTCTTATCAAGTTTCCAAAATTTTTGTAAGTTCTTTAGTTATTTGCATTTAAATGTTAATTTGTTCCAAAAAATATCCTGGTCGGTTTATTTACTTGCTTTCAAACGCAAATAACTAAAGAACTTACAAAAATTTTGGAAACTTGATGGAAGATAATTGTAGGAAATGAAATGATCTACAAAAAAGGTCTTACAACATTTCAAGATAAGTCTGATATTTTCGCCGTAAATGTCAAATAATATTAGAAGTTACTATAAATCCTATGAATATTTATAAAAAAAATCTGGGCAATGGTTGGCCCTTCGAGCCAGCCTCAAAACTTCCCGCTGTTTTCGAGCTCCTTGGACTTGAAAACGTTTTTTTTTTTTTTTTTTCCTTATTCGCTATCGCCCCGATTGGTGCACGTGCCAGTTTCTGTTGTCCCGGGAAGAAATGATCAGACCTGATCATGCCTGTTCATGTATGATCAGGCCTGAAATCAGACATGATCAGGCCTGATCATACCTGTCCATGCCTGTTCATGTCTGAAGCGTTAAATACACTCAGGCCTGATCATGGCTGTTCATGTCTGTTCATATCTGAAGCGTTAAATACACTCAGGCCTGATCATGGCTATTCATGTCTGTTCATATCTGAAGCGTTAAATACGCTCAGGCCTGATCATACCTGTTCATGCCTGTTCATGTCTGTTCATGACTGTTCATGTCTTTTCATGACTGTTCATGTCAGAAGCGTTAAATACACTCAGGCCTGATCATGCCTGTTCATGTCTGTTCATGGCTGTTCATGACTGTTCATGGCTGTTCATGCCTGTTCATAGATATAAAATTTTGTTGACCAAGAATCTATCACATATAAGATTTTTATTATTTAAAGTTCATACGAAACTTATTTTTCAATTAAATCTCTAGCTCAGTGGATAGCGTGTTAAACTTTCGAGCGCAAGGTCCACGGTTCGAATCCTGCACACGCCCAAATTTTTTATTTTTTTTTTATTTTTATAGCAATAATTATGTATAATATAATATAGTTATACATAATTATATATAATTATATAGGGCCATTTTTTATATATAATTTTTTTTCCCGGATGGGCATGAACAGACATGAACATACCTGATCAGACCTGAACATGCCTGATCAGGCCTGGTCAGGCATGGCCATTTTTCATGTCTGATCAGGCCTGAAGACTCATGCCTGTTCATGACTGATCAGGTCTGATCATTTTTTCTCGGGTTTCGAAAATTGGGGTGAAAACAATAAGTTCCCGAAATTTTCGAAAATCGTCGATTTTCTTAGCGGAAAGTTAAAAATATTTTATTTACAACATTAATAAAATCCCTATTTCTCGTGAACGAAGAATTTAAGCCACTAAAAGGACCTTTTTTTGTAGAGAATGAAATTTTTTAAAATATCATTAGATGCATTTTTACTCTAAATTTCGTTATTTCATCAATATCAACTAAAAACCCCAATTATTATTCAAAAATCTGTCTATCGGTTGACCCTGCGAGACAGCCCTTAAACTTCCCACTCAAGGAGCTAGAAAACATTATTGTAAGTACATTTTCGAGCTTGAAAATACTATTGTGTGCTAATGTTTGAAAAAAAAAAAAAAAAAAAAAAACGATTTTTAGCATTTCTTCCTGCCACGATATCTCGCGAACGAATTAATTAATTTTAATGGTTGCGACGGCAATCGACGAATTTTATTGAGTTCTAGAGCTGATTAGATTTTGATCGGGGTGAAAACAATAACTTCCCGAATTTTTTGAAAATCATTCATTTTCTAGCGGGAAGTTAAAAAATGTTTTTTAGAACCAATACAGAAAAAATAACTGATGTTTGAGTAAAATTACTAAGCAAACATATGAAGAGTATTTAATTATTGACAAAATCCCACAAACGGCGACTCGATACTTGAAATGCGGCTGAGCTATAGAGAATTGAAAAAAATTCTAACTTTTTCATATGTTTTCAGTGGGAAAACTTCTCAATTAAATGTAAAGTACTTGGAATTAAAATTAAGAGCTGAAACTTTTAGAGAATTTTTCGTCAATGTCGACAACAATATTTTGAAGTTGGAAAGAAAAAAAATAGTCGTTCCAAACGGACCACCCTAATATGTATGTTTCAATACTATTCATATATTAATTATGATATTGTTTACGACTTAAATCCTTTTTTTTTTTTTTTTTTTTTTTTTTTTATATTCATGAAAATAAAAGTAAAAGTCTTATAATATAATATGACTAGGAACGGTCACCAATTCATTGAATGGATGATTTATTCTGAGGTGTAGATTATGCGCGTTGTGTAAAACGCAAAACGCTTAACCTAAGTAGTAATTCACGACGTAATCTCGATTAAGTTGATCGTAACTTCGCGCGAATGATTGGAAGGAAATTACATATTGTCATATAGACATAATGATCGTGATTTTGTGATTTATGAATGAATGTAACAAATTATAGTGGTAACAAATAATTGCATACACGTAAACATACATCCATACATATAAAGATGCTACGGCTAAAGCTCGAATCCCGGATACTGCTAAGTATAGCTGGATAAAGCTAGGTGTATCCAACTTTTTTGGACAAAGTTGATTTGAAAGATATGATATTATTAATTTCGGACTTTATGCGTCTAAACTTAGCCTTATCCCAATTTCTCTGGCTAAAGTTGGAGTCGACATGAGAGTAACTGAAAGTAAGCAAAATTTTGTTTCTTACGGATAGTATATTCTTATCATGAACTTAAAATTTTTAAAACATGCAAATACATAAGTTTATATTTTATTTATTTGTGCAGGACAAGCTGTGGTCATATTTTGAATTGCAAAGGACGCCTGCCACTTGCATCTCTTTGTGTTGCATCCTTGCTTACAATTACACTTCGTAAGGTACCCGCGGGTAATAAGGCCAAAGTGACAGAAATGATATTTAAAACAATCACTTCCACCAAAGGCTACTCTAGTAGAAGGGTTTTGTATACAGATGTTACGACAAATTTATAGTCCCGATACCACGTTCCCTGTCTTCTATATTTCATCATCCATCATATGCTATCGTAGCGCAGAAGAAATTATAAAAAACAATCTAGTCTTTTGACTCTTAAAAAGTATTGTTGCTAAATTTGAGTGATGATTCATCTCTAATACCAATTTTATTAAGTTTAGTTAAACTATTCCAGTTTATTTAACGCGTAGGCCTTATTACCCTACCGTAGTAAAATAAGGCCGATTCGTATGGTTTTTTGTAAAAGTATAATTTTTTGTTTGTTTATGGTAAAAATTCCCATTACTTCATTACATTTTATGGTTAATGTATTGAAATAAAGATTAATGATACATTTCGATAATTCAATGCAATATTTTCGATTCTATTCAAAATCTCCCTTAGCTAGGCCTTATTACCCGCAGGTACCTTATATCCTTGACCTCCAGTATGTGATTGAATATTAGCGAGTTTTCGTAAGCTCTTTATTTCTTCGGATATCTCTGATAAATCGACAAGCTCTGCGTTGCATGGTGTAAGTTGATTCCTAGTAACCCGACTAGAAATTATAGTGAGGAATGCCGAAGAATTAGTGAGGGGCAAGTTTGGATTGCCTAACTTAGGCAAGCCTAATATGCGCCTTATTACATCCAGGTTAGGCAGAGCATAGATCGGTTTGCCAAATATGGATGGAATTCGGGACATCTATGGCAAGCCGAATTACGGCAAACCTTCGGTTACCGTTACTTCCTGCAAGTAAGGTGTTCCTAAGGTTTCTCGAAGTTTAACCTGCCAAGCTTAAGGGGAACTAGGGACATCTATGGCAAGCCGAACTTCGGTAAACCTTTGGCTACCGTCATTTCCTGCAAGTTAGGTGTTCCATAGATTTCTAGAAGTTGGCTTGCCAAGCTTAGGGGGAACTAGGGACATCTATGGCAAGCCGAACTTCGGTAAACCTTTGGCTACCGTCATTTCCTGCAAGTTAGGTGTTCCATAGATTTCTAGAAGTTGGCTTGCCAAGCTTAGGGGGAACTAGGGACATCCATGGCAAGCCAAACTTCGGTAAACCTTCGGCTACCGTTATTTCCTGCAAGTTAGGTGTTCCATAGATTTCTAGAAGTTGGCTTGCCAAGCTTAAGGGGAACTAGGGACATCTATGGCAAGCCGAACTTCGGTAAACCTTTGGCTACCGTCATTTCCTGCAAGTTAGGTGTTCCATAGATTTCTAGAAGTTGGCTTGCCAAGCTTAGGGGGAACTCGGGACATCCATGGCAAGCCAAACTTCGGCAAACCTTCGGCTACCGTTATTTCCTGCAAGTTAGGTGTTCCATAGATTTCTAGAAGTTGGCTTGCCAAGCTTAAGGGGAACTAGGGACATCTATGGCAAGCCGAACTTCGACAAACCTTCGGTTACCGTTACTTACTGCAAGTTAGGCGTTCCTAAAGTTTCTCGAAGTTTAACCTGCCAAGCTCAAGGGGAACTAGGGACATCTATGGCAAGCCGAACTTCGGTAAACCTTTGGCTACCGCCATTTCCTGCAAGTTAGGTGTTCCATAGATTTCTAGAAGTTGGCTTGCCAAGCTTAAGGGGAACTAGGGACATTTATGGCAAGCCGAACTTCGACAAACCTTCGGTTACCGTTATTTCCTGCAAGATAGATGTCTCTAAGGTTTCTCGAAGTTTAACTTGCCAAGTTTAAGGGGAATTAGGGACATCTATGGCAAGCTGAACTTCGGTAAACCTTCGGTTACCGTTCCTTCCTACAAGTTAGGCGTTCCAAAGATTTCTAGAAGTTGGCTTGCCAAGCTTAAGGGGAACTAGGGACATCTATGGCAAGCCGAACTTCGGTACTTGAATGTAAATCTTTCGCGTGTACTCATAACCTTCTTTTAATCTACTCATAATACTACTGCTGGACAATTTCTATTTAATTGACAACTTTATTCGATTAATTTTTTATGTTTTATTAATAATAAATTTTTTTTATATACTTTTTTGATGGGGGTAAAGCCTATATACTTTTTTAACAATTTTATACATAACTATATAATCAAAATTACACATATTACAATTATTGATATACCAGATTTTATAGTGGACAAAAAAATAAGAAATGTTTTCGTTATTACTAATAATAGATATTCAATTATATTTTGCTGTTTTAAAACTGATGTATTCTTTCAATCTCATGTAGCACAAATAAACTTAGTAGTCACTATCGGTAGCGTAGCCTAGTCGTTAATGCGTCGGTCTTTCGTTCGTTAGGTCCCGGGTTCGAATCCCACTAAAGCGTGCGCGGTTAGTCGATATTTATAGCGTTTTTTCCCGAAATAAAAAAATTCTACTAGATTAGGACTCAAATCAATCACATAACTGATGATTTCCGCAAAACCAAAATGATTATACAAAAAAAAAAAAAAAAATCAGAAATCGAGTAATTTTTTTTTTTTAATTTAGTTTAAATTTTTATACTCGGTCGCATGGGAGTCACTTAGGACCTTTGCAGCAAGTGTGGCTTCCAAACTGCCGCCGAATTTGGAAGCTAAGTAAGGCTGAGTCTCGCAACTGCGTTACATCCCAAACATCGCCCTTGTTTGGATGCCTTACTTGCCACAAGTTTGGCTTCCAAACTGCCACCGAATTCGGATGCTAAGCTTAGGGCACTTTAGGCTTAGGATCCTTGCAGCAAGTGTGGCTTCCAAACTGCCACCGAATTTGGAAGCCAAGTAAGGCTGAGTCTCGCAACTGCGTTACATCCCAAACATGGCCTTCGTTTGGATGCCTCACTTGCCACAAGTTTGACATTCGGCATGCCTCATTTGGAGCAAACTACCGCCTCACTACAATTTCTAGTCGGGAAATTTTATGTCTACCGTTCCATCAGCATTGCCTAATTTGTAAAGTTCTTCATTATCTACATAAACAATCACCATTAGACTAGAAATTATCCCCAAGCATACATTGCGAACCCATGAGGTATTGATGGGACAAGCCCATTGAGGTTCTTCCTATTGGGATATGATTAGGAATAATATCAGGTAAGCCCAACTTTAAAATAAAAAATATTTCTATCGGTTGACTCTGCGGGCCAACCCCAAAACTTTCCGCTATTTTCGAGCTCCTTGAGTTTAGACTTATTCGACCTAAAATGTAAGGCCAAAAAGTTTAAATCAAGTCGAAACTGACTTGATGTAGACTTATTCGACTTAAATTATAAGGCGAAAAAGTCAAAACTAAGGTGAAATAATTTTTATACATTAAGGCGAAAGTAAGGCGAATAAATAACTTTTTTTCGACTTGGTTTAGCAAGTCAAAAGTAAGGTGAATAACTATTGTGCTCGAAGTAAAGACGAATAAGTTCAAACTAAGATCAAAAAATACGAATAAGTTGAAATAAGTCGAAAGTAAGATGAAAAAAGTTCAAAAAAATTTAATTTAAGTCGAAAAAGTCGAGATCTTATCGAAAAATCGTCGGCAAATTGATAACTCCAAAAGAAAATAAGACGAAGCGAGCCTGACTCAAGTTTTATTTTTGACCCGGGTCAGTCTATTCAATTTATTGATTTGTGAACGAGTTAAAAAACTCAAAGCTTGAAAATAAAAAATTTCCTGTGTTATTTAAATAGAGAAATCAAATTTTTAAATGAGTTAGATCTGTAATTGAGATAGAATTTTTATTCTTTTGTGAAAGTTTTACTTTTGTGGTAAATTATGATTTTTCTACAAGCTCTTAAAAAAATTGTTGCTTTGAAATGAAGCATCCTAATGTATACAAGGTAAGAGGCCTAGTACCCAATCAGGTACTATAGTAATATAGTACTCGATCACTTCATGTATTTGTATATCTATATTCAGTAAAATTTAGTAAATGAAGATATAAAAATGCACGAGTGATCGAGTACTAGTATTCTGTTCGGGTATTGGATCTCTTACCTTAGAAATATCGTGAAATATTTACCCAAGAAAATAGGAACTCGAATTACTTGCAATTTAACCTAATGACTATGTAATGTAAACATGTAAATTAGCCTGTTTCCTCTGAAGATTTAAAAAAAACCGCCAGAGGCTGCAGTAGTGGGGGGGGGGGGTACATACACGGAAAGATTAGAACCCGAGTGGTTACTGTTCTGCACCCGACTCAGTACGGTTCTTGAAAAAAATGAAAGAAAATTGACTTAGCACCCGACTGAGTGATGTGCGCACACGACTCAGTCAGGTTCTGAACAGTCTAGGGATGGGCGATGTTAGCAAAAAAAATCGACATCGGACTATCGATTTTCGAAATTTTTTACCATCGAACCATCAATGTTTTGACAAAAACATCGATTATAGACATCGATATTGAAAATGCGCGCGAAAATTCGAAAAAGTAATAATTGCAACTAAATAATTTTAAATTATTACTAATTATAATCTAATCATCAATAATTACTAATCATAAAAATATATTATTAGAAAGTTAAATAATTTATTCATCAATCAATATTTTACTATTAAGAACAAATTTATTATTAACCCTGATTTAAAAAAGTGATTTGGAATAATTCAAAACAATTTGAAATGATTTAAAACAATTTGAATCGGCTAATATATAGATATACACTTAACATGGAGCAAATCATTTTTCTTAATCAGGGAAATTCAATATGTAGAATGATTATATTATTTCCAGCCATTATAAATATTTATGTTCATAAAAATATTTGAAATAATTTATAAATATTAATTTATAGGTTTTCAATCATTGAAAGCTTTTAAAATCCTTCGAATAAAAATGCAACGAAACTTGAAGTTAGTCAATAGTCGAAACTTGCAAAAAAATGGGAAAAAATTCCTTATTGGTTGAAATTAAGGCTCACGCGTAGCGCGCTATTTGAATTTTTAGTAGAAATTTATTTCGATGTCGATGGTTTATTATATTACATCGAACATCGATGTTTCGAATTTAAAAAAAATTGACCAAAAAAATCGATGTTTCCTGAAAAAAACATCGATAGTCGAAATATCGATATATGTCGCCCATCCCTACTGAACAGTAACCAGTGTGGTGCTGCACCATAATCCGAGCAGGGTTGCCAGATTGGGCTACTTATCGCGAATTGGGCGATTTTCTCTATGCATTCGCTACTAAATTAATGTTTGGGCTACAAGTCGCATTTTGGGCGATTTTTAATGTTTCAAGATTGGGAATAACCTTACTCATTATTTTCAAATATTATTTTTAATTTCCATTTGTGTATAACTTGAATCGAACATCATTTCAATTCAGTATGTACATATAAAAAAATTGTGTGCATGATGTCACTTACATTCAAGCATTTAATTTCTTTCGTCTCAGTTCAGTTCATTGAGATCTTGATTTTAAATAGTAATTTTATTTTTTATAAAAAATTATAAATTTAAACGCGGGTGATACACAGTAAAAAACGAATCGTCAAATGTTAATTTCATCATAGCTGTTAAAAGTAAATTGTTATTTTATTTTAAACAATCAGATAAAGAAATATGTATACATTTAATGTAAATTAAAACCTGCATCCACGATATTCTGCTTTTTGCACTAAAAAATAATTCATAATTTGCAAAAAATTAATGAAAATTTTGATTAAGATTATTTTTTCATCAAATTTATCCTAAAAATATCCTATAATTTTTCACTACATAAAAGTTAATTGCAATAATACTTTTTAAAACGTTAATTCCAATTTATGCGGTATAGTGTACTCTTATGGGTTAATAAGAGAATAAATTCTAAACCAACAGCATTATTCTAAATTTGAAATTGATTGGGCGACTTGTTAAAGTATTTCGCTACTTTTGTTTATAGATGGGGCGACTCGAACAAAAATTTTCTGGCAACCCTGAATCCGAGCACAGAAACTAGTCTGGTGCGGCACATGAATGGCTCGCGTGCGCACACGAATGAGTAGTGTTCTGCATGTATATATAAAAAACTAAAAGGTTAGAAATAAATTAACATATAAAGTAAATAAAGGAGACTAAATAAATTAAATTGTGTATTGATTAAAAATATAGTTTAATTTATTTAATTACAAGCAAACAATAAATCATACAATATTCCTTTTCTACTGTAATACTTGAAATAATTCGCATCCAATGTAATTACCACAAAAAAAAAAAATTGGAATTGGAGTTATATTGTTGATAAGATTAATAATAACAATCGAAAATAAATAAAATGAAATAATAAAAGATTGTTCAAACTATTTAAAAGATCTTAAATTAAAATACATTCGATTCTACTTTTTATGAGTATATGGAGTAAAATGATTTTAAGTACGTGAGATGTTAAATAATTAACCTCCCAAAGTCAACACAGCATATCATACATATTAGACGACTATTAACAACATCTGTAATATGAATTTAGCTATCTAAATATTCATAAATCTAATGGATGTTGAACACAACTGTACATAAAAATTAAATCAAAATTATGATGACTAAATTTACATATAAAATTGTTCATAAACTTGCTAAACAATTTATTTTATTACTTCGTTTTATTTATTTTCGATTTTTATTATTAATCTTACCAACAATATAACTCCAATCCCAATTTTTTTTTTGTGGTAATTACATTGGATGCGAATTATTTCAAGTATTACAGTAAAAAAGGAATATTGTATGATTTATTGTTTGCTTGTAATTAAATAAATTAAACTATATTTTTAATCAATACACAATTTTAAGAGGTCGCTCACGAATTTTGAAAATATCAAAAATGATCGAAGTTTGAATTTTTTATTTCAAAATTTTTTCTTTCTCGTGGCAGCAATAGTTTATATTTGTGAAATTATGACCACGCTGAAAATTTAAGCCCAAAATTTAAATATTTAAACCTCGCTCAAGAATTTTGAATGTTTCCGAGTACTGTCTTTTGGACGTTTTCGAGCGACCTTTAAATATTAAAAATAAAGCTTCTCGATTTTTTCACCATCAATTTGCATGACAATGAATAAAAATATATCCCGAGAAATAGAAATAATAAGTTATTTACATGCGTTTTTATTTTTTAATTCAATTTGTAGGTTTTTTGGCTTATTCAAAACTTACCAAATTTTATAGTTTAAGACTGTCCTGTATATTTTTGGTTATGAAAATATTATATTTTAATGAAATGACAATAATTAAGTTATAAAAAAATACAAAAACCAATTCAAAGTATTAGTTACATATTATCAGTTAATATTCAAAATTCTTGAGCGCTGTTTCAATATTTGAATTTTGAGCTCAAATTTTCAGCATAGTCATGATTTTACAAATATAAACTATTGCTGCCACGAGAAAGAAAAAATTTAGAAATTATAAATTCGAATTTTAATCATTTTTGATATTTTCAAAATTCATGATCGACCTCTTAAAAATTTTTTATCGAGCTGATTTTTGGAGAGGCTTCTTAAAACATCGTAAACCAACAAATTTTCACAAGAGACTCGAAAAAAAAAATAGTCGGTTTTTTTGCGCCACCCTAATGAAGTCATTTATGAGCTCATATATAATCATACGTGAACAGATATGATCATGTCTGAACACTTTTCCCCTATTCGAGTCATATAATCATACATGGCCTCATATATTATCATACATGAACAGATATGATCATACCTGATTATTTTTCCTCGTAAAAGGCTGCAGATATGATCATGCATGCTCATGCATGATCATACATGAAGTCATATATGAGTTCATATATAATCATACATGAACAGATATGATCATACCTAAGCATTTTTTCCCGGGCATGCGTTTAACGTTACTGTCAATAGAGAATTCAAAACATATGTACCCCCCCCTCCACTACTGCTGCCTCTAGCGGATCTTTTTTAAATCTTCAGACGAAACAGGCTAATTATAAAAACTGTATAGAGAACGGAAGTTATACAGTTGAGATTGCAACAATAATAATTTTTATAATAAAATTTTTAAAATTTAAATAAATTAAAATAAAAGTAATGAGTAAAAATAAAATGAGTGAAGGAGGTGTGCACTTTTAGATTTCCCAATTTTTTTTTTCAATTTTTATCATCATTATCGTACTAAATACTAAAATTCATAACCTGTGGTGTGGGCCTGATAAGTTGAGTAGTTGGATGTCATTGAGGCCAGTATGTAACAAATTACGCAAATAAACTCGCACGTTCCAAATGCGATTAGTACAATGATTCTATTTTCTCATGTGCATACTGTTAAAATCATTTACACTAATTATTAAACCTAAATTCATCAATTGTATTATAATTTTATTTATTTTATAATTAACAAAAGAAAAAAAAAATACTGATTGTTTTACTGATAATTATTATTCACAATATTAATGATATAATTAAACTTCAAGGAATATTGACAAATTTAGCATAATTTATGGACAATTTTTTTTTTATTTTTTACACTATTCGACAAAAAAAAACAATACTCTTTTGTAAAAAAACATCTATTAACATTTCTTGTATGATATTTATAAATCCATTGATAATTATTATCACTACTGTATTAATTTATTTTTAATTGTTTTTTTTTCGATCAACCGTAATTCATTGAGCTATTTTATCTTTTTAAAGTTCTCATATTATTGCAAAAAAACAGAAAAATAATAAAAAAATTAAGCTTTAAAATAATTTATACTATTGTTTTTTTTTATTTCTTACATGTTTTAAATGTAGATTAATTTAACTTATTTTTTTCTGTCATATTGAGAAATAAGTAGTAAAAGTAACTTGTAAATTTCATTCCATCCCGAGTCGAAATCTTAAGACTGTTTTAATCGTATTTTTTTCTATACATTTCAGACCCATATTTGACGATTAAAACGGATCTCTACTGCATTAGTATCTATACGAGAGAACGCCTGGTTTCATCGTAACTAGTGGAGTTTTGTCCACTTTTGACTGCTTTACGATCAAACCAGGCTTGAGTAAAAATAATAATAATAATAATCATCTTTAAAAGTACCTAGCAAGCGTGGGTTCAAAACCCACGTAGATTTTTCAATTTTTTTTTTTCTTTAATTTTATAACAACCCGAGGAAAAATTATTTTATAATTGAAGATTTAATAAATTCCAAATAAATTTTATAGAGTTTTAGGGATAGTAATTATTTTTGAAATTAATTTTAAATCGCAAAAAAAAAGTTTTATCTAGAAATATCCTGGATCTATTGGGTGAGGATATTTACTGAGATTGACCGAGTGTGTGTGATGTTAATGAAAAAATCCTTGATATTTGGTGGTCTCGAACCCGGATTCATCCGATTCTAAGTCCTTGCTGCTATCCACTGCGCTAACCTACGTACGTGATCACATTTAAGTAAATGGTATATTTATTAAAACATGAAAAAATAACTTATGAAAAAACGTTAAATTCATGATATCATGGTTGACTCCGTAATTCATATTCGGAGTAAAATATATTATGTAATAAACTACTTTTAGGGAGATTTACAAATAGAATAAATTAAAAATATTTTTAGCTCTAATATTGTTATCATAATTGATATAATTTTTTAATAGTTTACCGAACTTTATAAAATTTCATAGTGATGTATAAAAACTTAGATTTTTATAACGATTTTTTTTGCTGGCCGTTCAAAATTTTAAAACGAAGGCTGGTACATTCTAAACGGTAACACGCAGGGAGACAAAGACGAAGAATATACTCCATGTCAGAGGTGTGCCAGTCAGTAATAGATTATATAGTGTTGGGTGCCGATAGCTGCGAAGAGATAAGAGACTTTGTGGTGATAAGCAGGCCAGTCAGATCATATGCCGATAACATGCGAGATGAACCGAAAGTTAAGAAGAAGAAGTGAAATGGAACAAAGAGAAAAACGATGGGAGATTGGGACAGAGAAGAGGATAGGGAAGAAAAAGAAGAAGATCTAAAGGATGAAGAAATAAAAATATAAGGAAATTAACGAAAGGCAAAGCGGTAGAAGAAAACGGAGTACCGAATGAAGCGCTGATTTTTATGCAAGACAGGACAGAGCAAAAGATCTGCGAACTGATGAAGAAACTGTGGAGAAGGGTGGATGAGCAAAGTGAAGGCAGGGGGGGGGGTAGTTGAGATATTAGAGTTCGTCAACTTGGTGGTAAGCGTAATATCATATGGGGCAGAAATCTGAGGGTGGCAAGAAACAGAGGATTTCGAGAGAATTCAGAAATACTTGAAATAGGTACTAATTAATTAATGTAATGAGACCGAAGTCCGACTTCGTTTTACGGGAGGCCGTTTCCGCGCCCTTTTGGGCATACACGCGCTTCATAACATCCCCATCTTCCACCATAATATAATTATAGCGAAGTATTGAGCATAAACGCATTATTGGCCTACCCTAGGATCGATGGTCAGTTTAAGATCCTTTTGTGTGTGGGTGTCTAACCAACAGCCACCGTGAGTCCATACCTGTCTTGGGCTAAACACAACTACCATCTCAGGAAATAAAGAGACTCCGGTTGAAGTGGGCTTGGAAAGGCCCCCCGTGGTACCAGTTCCCTGTACTGGCGATCAGGTTGTTTCAAGATAAATGGTGAGACGCAACTTCTTCTCAATACCCTAAAAAGGGTTTTCTCCATTTATAATCACTAAAATTTGAGACATACCATTGTCACATACTTATCTTCATTCATCACTAAGTGAGTATTTAATCTTCGAGCGTGTATGCACCGTGATTTTATAAAACAAATCAAAGTGTGTGGATCACTCGTTGATAAGGTCACATCGGCATTTGTTAGTTTCTTACAACCCAGTTTTTAGGCTGTATCGGTTGGAGTACTAGTAGCAAACCTCACGGACGGTGCTTGCTGGTCTGACACCCATTAAAGAGCGCTTGACCTATTTCGCCTTGAAATGGGTACGTAATTAATTAATGTGACGGGTCCGAAGTCCAACAACGTTTTACGGAAGTCCGTTTCTGCGCTTTTTTGGACATACACGCGTTACGGAGTCTACATTACGAAATTGATGTTTAAATGCAAATAACTAAAGAGCGTATCGGAATTTCGAAAAATTTTTAAATGATACTTTGTAGGTGATGAAACTACCTTAAAAAAAGGTTCTATAGCATTTTGTTGTATTTAATAGTTTCACCAAAAAAGTCAAATAATATCGAAATTTATTGTGTACTTTAAATTTTAACTTGAAAAAACTTACACTGAACGAAAGGTTATCTTGGTTCAAAAAGAATTATCTTGAGTCAAGAGAATATTTAGGAAAATGGAAAATATCTTGATTGAAGAAAATTTTCTCTTAATTTTGATTCAAAAAGTTATTTTTTCGACTCAAATGGATTAAAGTTTTAAGTTAAAAATATATCATCTCAGTTCAAAAAGAAAAATTATTTTTTGAATTAATATTTCGAATTTCTTCATTTATGTATAAAATATTTTATTCTATGAAATTTAACTTCTCTACGTAAGGAGTCAAATTTCTTAAACCAACTAGTGGCTATTGCTTGAAACAAAAATAAAAAAAATTCAAGTCAAGAAAATCAAGCTCTTGGTTTTTGTCCATAGCAGCATTCGGGTAACAGCGGCACTCGGGTCTATGCTGCTTCTCTACTTCGGACACTACTTTGTGTATACACGGAGATGCCCGAAGATCGCAAAAAAATGAAACTAGTCTGTTCAGCGCTGTTGCCGTATGTGTGCAATTATATATTACACAGCAATATTCTAATGGTACTAGTTTATTAATTGTACAATTAACAAATTTATATACATAAATAGTTTCGAATCAAAGTGTTCAGTAAAAATGTGAGTTATTGTATTTATTAGTCATTAAGGGTGCATTCGCGTTGGGCGCTTAGAGCGCTGTGAGCACCACATCCTATAGTATTTTACATGCCAATGTATATCTATACGTATGTGCTGACAGCGCGTAAGCGCCCAACGCGAATGCAGCCTAAATCTGATATTTTTCCTTGATTCAAGTTAATTTAAATGGTGTCGTTTATATCTCAAAAAAGTAAGTTAATTATTATTTATGGTGTTTTTAATCATATCAGACAGTCAAGTTTGTTCTCATTTCTGATCCTAAATTCATATAAAATTGTTTTCTTTTTAGTGTGATATCATGCAGTTGATGGTGTCAATGAAGCCAGGATAAATAACATAACCTTTCATTTATTTTTGAAAACAAAAAAAATTTTGTATTGTAATATAAAATCAAAATATACTTTGATGATTAATTGTATATATTCTGAGACTTAAATTTTTAATAAAAATAAGTAATTTAAAATTGAATTTATTTATTATATTTAAAATAAAAGTATTTTTTATTTGACATTAATGTAAAATTTAATTTTAAAATGAATTTTTTTATTTTTTAAATCTAAAATTAATCGTTTTAATATAAGTCTACATTTATTTTGAACTAAATGTTATCAAATTTTCAAAGAAATTAATCTTTACTTGGAGTAAGTTAAATGTGACTCCGTTTAAGAACTCGATGTATCGAAATGAATCGATATCGACTACATTCAAGAGAACGATGTTTTTAGAATGAGTTGGTATCTTCTAAAACCAAGAGCAAAATTTTCTTGAGCCAATGAGGTTGTTTTCTTGTTAGGATAAACTAAAAACCTTTAAATCAAAAATTTATAGTTTTAAATCAAGATTGAATTTCTTGATTGGAGAGCTTTATGTATTCTAATTAAAAAAAAAAAGTTTTTTTACCAAGAGAAATTTTTTTCAAACAAGAAAATAGGATATTTTATTTTAAGAATTTATTTTTGGAAACGATTTTCTTCTTGACCCAATAATTCCTTTTTTTCTGTGTATAAAAGGGTAGATTTATCAAAAAATGATAAGAGACCTTTTTTGTAGAGCATTAATTTCCTGCAAAATTATGTGTTATTGTATTTGATCTATTGATCTGTTAACGAGTTAGAAGAACTCAAAGCTTAGAAACAAAATTTTCCTGTGTTATTTAAATGAGAAATCAAATTTTTCACTGAGCTCTTAGATTTGTATAGATATAATTTTTTTTCTTGCGCGAAAATTTTTCTTTTACGATGAACTATAATTTTTAAACCCGTGAAAATTAGACTTCTCAATATTAACATTAAGGAGTTCCGCATAGCACTTTTCTATTTTCCATAAGAATAACATAAAACAAACTTTCTTTGTATTTTCTGATTTTTATAACTAGCTAACGAGGCGTCGTAGAGAAAATCTGTGGACCTAATAATGCAGTGAATGAAATGTTCTACAAAAAAGCTTTCTTGTTGGAATTTCATAAAGTCAACCATTTAAAAGTTATAGTCGAACAAAAATTAAAATACTTATATAATTTGAAAAGTTTTTATTATCGAATTTAATTTTCTAAATAACAGTTTTGTATGACCCAATAGTTGACAAAAGTTTCTCAATTATAATCCCACACAGAAAAAAAGGATTTCTTGACGCAAAAAATTTTTTCTTGTTCTAAGAAAATTTTTACTTGACCCAATGAATTTTTTGTATTATAAAGTGAAAACAAAAATTTTCTTGGGGTGAGAAAATATTTTCTTGGAACAAGAAAAAAATCTTTTAGGGGAGAAAAAAATTCTTGAGCCAAGAAAAATTTTTGTCTTCAATTCATAATACAAAATATTTCTTGCGCCAAGAAATTCTTTTTTTCTGTGCAAATATCAATTGAGCAATACTTTTGATTTATTAATCGACTGTTAAATATGATGTTTTTTAGACTCTGTCAGTAATACGATTATTTTTTAACGAAATTTAGAGCTAATTTCTACTGAAAATTTATTTTAAAGTGTACAATTTTTCCATCACTGTAAAAATAAACTGTTAATTAAAATCTATTGGCAATAAAATTCATTTTTTACAAAAAAATTAATGTCCATTTTTGTGATAAAACTGATAGTTCCTGCAAAATTAAAAAAAAACGGGAAAATTATACAGGTATTTTAACTTTCAATTAAGTATAACTTTAAAATGGTTAACTTTATGAAATTTTGGCAAGAAAGCTTTTTTGAACCCTGGCGGATCCGTTTCCACCGTGGGTTTCAGTGTTAACTTAGTGTAATTCGAATTACACTGAAAATACACCGAAATTTCACGTGTATCGCACGGTGGGTTTGTGAAAATTTCACTTTCAGTTTACACTTGTTTCACACTAACCTACTGACACTCGTTTTACACTCTATTACCATTGAATTTCCACTGCATATCCTAGTAGTTCAAGCGCCACCGTACAAATTCGCTAAAAACTCGGCGTATCAACGGAGTTTCGACGGTGTTTTTCGGTAAAAAGCGGTGTTTTGTCTACCATGATGACACGAGGTTTCAACTGTGTTTTCTCGGAGTTTTTACGACGTTTTGTCTGCGTTTTCTAGCGTATTTTTGATATTTTAAAATTTTGGTGTAATTAGTTTGTATAATAATTATTTTCAAGTTAAAGGAAAACGTGCACTGAAAAAAAAACGGTATAATATGATGTAATTTAAGCATAAAATTGAAATTCCCACTGAAACAGCCGCCGTGTAAAATCAGTGTAGTTTTGGTGTACTCTTTCTTTCATCGAAGCTCCGGTGGGAATAGCGTGTAAAAATAGTGTAATACGATGTAGTATATAAGCGCCCGAGTAAAAAAAAAACTGTATATAATTTTAAATAATTATATATAATTATATATGAATCATATCGAATTATACATAATTCTACAGAATTATATATAACCATACAGAATTATATCTAATCATATATAATGCCACAAAAAAAATTCAGCCTGAATTCAGGCTGAAAACTTGCAGGAAGGTGAGGAAAGATGCCTGTTTAAAGTGGAGCTATTAATATTAATATTTAGAGGTGCCTATTTCTAATTTTCCATTTTCCATTTAAATAACATAGTAAAAAAAATTTTTTTTTTTTATTTTTTTAGCTCGGCATTCGCACCTCATATAAAGAAGTCCATAAGATATTCTTGTAGAGAATTTTACACTCTAAAAAAAAGGTCGCTTATCATTTTTTGATACACTCATCTATTCAAAAGGTATTGGAGCTGGAAGTTAAATCAATACTATATTTTCAGATCTTTTTACTTTTCCAGCTAAAGTATCAGACTTATTAAAAAATGTCATAGTTCCTTTCTTGTAGACAATTTTATTCCCTACAAATGATTTGCAATGAAGTTCATTCAAATTTCGCATTGTTTTTGAGTTATTTTAATTTTAATGTTAAGTTCTCAGAATAGATTGGAAGACTATTATTTTTACGAGCTTGGCATTAAAATGAAAATAACTAGTAAACAATGCGGAAATTAAATAAACTTCATTAATAATAATTTGTAGGAAATAAAATTGTCTATCAAAAAAGTCCTATAACATTTTTTAATAAGTCTGATAGTTTAGCTGAAAAAAAATAAAGATCTGAAAATTTATTATAGATTTGACTTCCTGCTCCAATAACTTTCGAATAGATGAATTTATAAAAAATGATGAGAGACCTTTTTTGTAGAGCGTTAAATTGTCTAAAAGAATATCCTAAGGACTTATTTATATGTGGTGCGAATGCTAAGCTAAAAAAATAAAAAAATAAAAAAATTTTTTACCATGTTATTTAAATGGGAAATGACAAATTAGAAATAGGCACTAAATATTAATATTAAGAGCTCCGCTTTGAACAGGCTTCTTTTCTCACCTTCCTGCAAATTTTCAGCCTATTTTTTTGTTGAAAAAAAAAGTCGCCTCAAAATGGCACACCCTAATGTTTATATATGATTTTATTGCGTATAATTGTATATAATGTCACTAAAAAAATCATATGGTTATATATAATCTTACATAATTATATATGGTTATATATATAATTAATAAGCAATCTACAGATTCTATAATAGGTACCTGTGTTTTACTACAACTTGAATTTTTAAATAACTCGTCATTTAACTATGTTCTGTTTTCAATTGTTTGATTAAAAAATACAATTCATTTTCATTTTTAACGAAAAACTTTCTTCAAAAAAATATCTCTCATACTAAGAAATAAAAACACTTTAAGCAATTAAAAATTTTTCAATTTAAGCATAAAAATATGTCGATTTGAAAAAAAAAAATTTTGACTTAAGATAAAAATATCAAGATAATTATTTACGTGGTGCAAGATAATCAGATAATTGTAAAATGTATTTGTAATCAATACTAAAAGTTGGAATTATTTTATAATATAAGAATTAGGGTGTGCTGAAAAACAACATTTTTTTTTTTCGGGCACCACCAGAAATTGATGGAGTATGACAAAATAAAAATTCTGTCAGAAGCTTGGCTCTTAAATTCAAGTTTTAGAGGTAGCCCATCGTATTTTTCGATTACCCATTTAAATAACATAGGAAAAATTTTTTTTACAGTTTAAAATTTTATCACTCACCAGGGAATCAGTGTATTGGAAAAATCAATGAATACTTGTGTTAAATATTGAACGTTACACAAAAAAGGTCTATTATAATTTTTTGATAAATTTAATTTTTTGAAAGTTATTCGAAGTCAAAGTTGGATTCATAGTAAATTTTAGTATTATTGCACATCTCAAGCGCGAAAGCGCTGAGGGTGCTTTATGATCGCTCTAAATTTTTTACTTTTTCGGCGAAACTATCAGACTTATCTTAAAATGTGATAGAGTCTTTTATGTAAATCATTTCACTTCCTACAATTTATTTTTCACAAAGTAATGCAGTTCACTAGAACCAAGAAAATTAATCTTGATACAGAAATTTGTTTTAACGATTCAGAAAATTAAAATTTTCTTGCACCTAATAAATAATTATCTTGAATCAAAATTTTTTTTTCCTCGTCAACATATTTTTATGCTTAAACAAAAAAAATTTTTACTTGTTTCAAGAGTTCTTTTTTTCTAAATATGAGAAATATTTTTTTTAAGAAAGATGTGTTAGTTTTTTGAAACAATATAACATTTTTTGGTTTGAAGACAATAAATTTTTTCGGAATAATTACTATTTCTTAAACGCAAAAATTTTTGTATGCTCTAACCAAGAAAAAAAAATGCTTAAACTAAGAGAAAAATAAGTTGGGAGTAAAGATATATATGTATGGATTAGGGTGTTTAAAAAAAAAAAACAAATTTTTTTTCTTTAATGGTATCCAAAAGTTGAAAGTATAACTAAAAATGAAAATTTTGGTACCAGTCCAAGCTCTTAATAATGATATTAAGGTTTGCCTCAATCCATTTTTCTATTTTCCATTTAAATATCACGGAAAACAAATTTTTTTTTTTTTAATTTTCTAGCTCACAAACCAATCAACAGATTTTTATGCACTATAAATGTTTTTGTAGAAAATTGAGCGCTCCACAAAAAAAAGTCTCTTATCATTTTTTGATGAATCCTACCGTTCAAAAGTTATTTAAGCTTCAAGTCGTTTATAGTAAATTTTGAGATTTTTTTACTTTTCCGGCGAAAGTATCAGTCTTATCAAAAAATATCATAAGAACTTTTTTGTAGATAATTTTATTTCTTACAAATTATTACGAATAAATTTTTTCGAAAGTCCGCATTATTAACAAGTTATTTTCATTTCAATGTCAAGCTCTTAAAATCAATCAGGAATCTATTTTTTTAAGAGCTTGACATTGAAATGAAAATAACTTGTTAATAATGCGGAATTTCGAACAACTTTATTCGTAATAATTTATAAAAAATAAAATTATCTACAAAAAAGTTCTTATGACATTTTTTGATAAGACTGATACTTTCACCGGAAAAGTAAAAAAAATCTCAAAATTTACTATAAACGACTTGAAGCTTAAATAACTTTTGAACAGTAGGATTCATCAAAAAATGATAAGAGACTTTTTTTTGTGGAGCGCTCAATTTCCTACAAAAACATTTATAGTGCATAAAAATCTGTTGATTGGTTCGTGAGCTAGAAAATTAAAAAAAAAAAAATTTTTTTTTCCGTGATATTTAAATGGAAAATAGAAAAATGGATTGAGGCAAACCTAAATATCATTATTGAGAGCTCGGATTAGTACCAAAATTTTCATTTTTGGTTTTACTTTTAATTTTTGGATGCCATAAAAAAAAAAAAAAAAATTTTTTTTTTTTTTAAACACGCCCGAGTCAAAATTAAAAAGGTGATTTGAGCCTCCAAATCCTACATGAGGGTAAGGAGGTTCAAATCTTCTTTTTAGAATATGAAGATCCATGCATTAAAAAGGTGATTTGAACCTAAACGTGGTAACTTTGTCCGCTTTTACCAAGTTTAGGTTCAAATCATCTTTTTAAAAAGGTAAAATAAGCCTCCAAAGCCTAAATTTATAGATCGAGAAAGACTCTCATCGGATCGCGTACGATTGGTAAAGAAACAGAAGGGAAAAGGGGGTCACTAATTAGAAATGGCAACCATGATCGAAACAAATTTGAAATTTAAAAATTCCAAAAATAATTTCTTAAAAAATAATAAAATTTAAAATATTAATAATAACAGCTAAAGTTATACAAGTAGGCGTTCGAATAGAATATTACTGTCATTCGAAATCCGAATTGAATAATTAGAGCCATTGACTTATTAGTAAATGATAAATTAATTATTTTATGTGATCAATAAATACGAATGATGAATTGGATGACGGAAGCTGCCGAAGAAATTGAAAAAAACTGCTGAAAAATAATCTGCTGCTGCCGGGATTCGAAACCAAGACCTAACGAATATGAAGCACAAGCACTGCCACACTGCTACTCGGACGCTCACGATCAGTTGGAAATATCTTTATGTATTTAGAACGCGGATATTATTATAACAATAATATCTTGCTAAAGAATTGAGCTCATTAGAAGCTACAGATTTAAAGTATGGTAGGCTTTGGAGGGTTAAAACATCTTTTTAAAAAGGTGATTAAGTCCTCCACGCGCTTCGTTTAGGGTATTGAGGACTTGAATAGCATTTTAAAATATATGGTAGGCCATGGAGGGTTAAAATACCATTTTAAAAAGGTGATTTACTTCTCCATACGCTACTTTTAGGACATCGAGGGCTTAAATAACATATTACATTCAGCGACAAGTTCAACATCAAAAGAACTGAGGCTTTGGAGGCTCAAACTACCGTTTTAATTTCGACTCGGGACCCTAGTATATATGTAGGAGAGGGAAGTCACCGGTGCTATAAGCAGCAGCGGAAGTAGTTCGATGCTCGCCACGAGATCGCGCCCACCAGTTGTAGTGTCCCTGGCAAGAAACTTATTTCAGAAGTGTTAAATTCCAAACTTGAGACTATTCTGGCCCAGGTACTCCTTCGTTATTTGACAGAGTGATAAGTACC
Source organism: Microplitis manilae (assembly GCA_030273425.1). Lineage (NCBI taxonomy): Eukaryota > Metazoa > Arthropoda > Insecta > Hymenoptera > Braconidae > Microplitis > Microplitis manilae. The sequence goes on from CP092721.1 coordinate 15,779,894, forward strand.
TTTTTTGATGGTAATATAGTACATCCTATATTACATAATGACAAAAAAATTCATTATCAATGTTTCCATGAATAATTATTCTTAGAAATTAAACTTGGGCTTTAATGTAACTTGGACTTACAAAAAAAAATTATTTTAATAAGAAGTATAGAGCCTCTACTATATGAACAATAATTTACGATTTATTTAATACGTTGTATAGGATGTAATTTAAGCGTACAATTTAAATTTCCACTGATTCAGCCGTGGTGTAAAATAAGTGTAGTTTTAGTGTAATCTTTTTTCTATTGAAGCTCCGGTGGGAATAGCGGGTAAAAATCGTGTAGTACGATGTAATTTAAGCGTAAAATTTAAATTTCCACTGAATCGGCCGTGGTGTAAAATAAGTGTAGTTTTAGTGTAATCTTTTGTCTATTGAAGCTCCGGTGGGAATAGCGGGTAAAAATCGTGTGGTACGATGTAATTTAAGCGTAAAATTTAAATTTCCACTGAATCGGCCGTGGTGTAAAATAAGTGTAGTTTTAGTGTACTCCTTCTTCTATTGAAACTCCGGTGGGAATAGCAGGTAAAAATCGTGTAACCCGGAGGAGTACGGTGTAATTTAAGTGTATGTTGTGTGGAATTTTTTCACATTTACACGGTGGGATTTCAGGGAATTCAGTGGAATCGGATCCGCCAGGGAAGAGCATTCGATTCCCTACAAAAATAAGGCTGTGAATATCCCCTACGAAACATCATTAGCTAACTAGTTGTAAAAATCAGAAGAAGCAAAAAAAAATTATTCTGTTATTCTCATGGAAAATAGGAAAGTTCGATGCGGAACCTCTTAATATTAATATTGAGTTTTGATTTTCACAGGTGTATGTTTATATATAAATGAAACTTTTGAACCTGTTTCGGAGAAAAAAATTTTTTTTTTTCTTTTAACACACACCAATATATGTATATAAATATTAGGGTGCATGAAGAGAAATGCCAAGTAAATATGCCTATGCAGCATTATAATAATTATATTACTCTATAGTTTGTGTCACGCCGCTCTTGTGTGTGACTGCTTGTACAAACCATAGAGTAATCTAATTTGAAATGATTTAAAAAATCTAAATTATTTCATATTATATCATATCATAAAATTATAATTTGAAGTAATTCAAAATGATTGCAATATTATTTTCTAATTCAATTTAATTTGAAATTATTCGAGCCTTCAAATCATTCCAAATTAGCCCTGCTTAAAAAATCCGATAGATTCTTATAGCTGTATGTATAAGGCCCTATACTTAACTATAGCACTTCTCATAGAACTCATTCATTCTTATAAAATCTCTATAGGAATGTATAAGAATCTATTGGATTCTATGAGATTTTCTAAACAGGGAGATTTCTTAATCAGAATATTTACTTGACATTCCTCTCCGCATGGTCCGTTTGGAACGACTATTTGTTTTTTTCACTCCCACTTTGAAATATTGTTGTCGTCATTGAAAAAACCATTCCCTGAAAGTTTCAGATCGTAATTTTAATTTTGAGAACTTTACATTTGATTTTGAAGTTTTCCCATTTAAAATACATGGGAAAGTTTAAATGTTTTTTTCAAATCTCACCAACTTATCCGCATTTCAAGTTATCGGGTCGCCATTTGCGGCGTTTTGTAGATAATTCAATGCTCTTCAAAAGTATCCTCAGTAATTTCACTCAGACAAATCCCGCAAATGGCGATCCGATAACTTGAAATGCGGCTGAGCTATAGAGTATTTTAAAAAACCCCTGACTTGCCTGTGGATTTTAAATGGGAAAACTTCAAAGTCAAATATAAAGTACTTGGAATTAAAATTAAGAGCTGAAACTTTCAGGGAATTGTTCTTTCAATGTCTACAACAATATTTTGAAGTGGGAGTGAAAAAAAAATAGTCGTTCCAAACCGACCACCCTAATATAAACATATATATATATATATATATATATATAATGAGGTATTAAACGCGATTCAAGGTATAGGACAAGGAATATTTTTGGAAATGGTAATTTCGCAGAACGACCTGGCCGCATTCACGTATCAAGTGCATCATAACACTATTAGTTTTCACGCGAACATTTACCAGCAAAATGTCCGTGCGTGTAACAGCAAAATAGACGCAAAAATTAAATCAACTAATATATAATTAACTTCGGTAGTATTTGATATACTTAATTATAGTATTTTATATCTTTGTATTTGTATACATGTACACACATATAATATAAATGACCACCAATGACAACGAGAACTCAACAAATTGACGTTAGTTGTATCATATGTATACAACGTATGTATACGTATATAAAACTTGGAACGTATGCTCGAGTGGGTGAACAGTATTTTGGCAGAGTTGGCCCTAACCCATATAATGTCAACCAGAATAGAGACTAGGCAGGTAGATAAATAGATGGCTTGAATATTTTTATGTATAAATACTTACATTAATTAAGAATCCATAATGATTATTCCAAACAAATTATTTATTAATTATTTTTAAATGGGTTTATTTAAAATTAAATAATGACTAAAATGAAAATTTTACAATTTTAATTAAATAAAAAAAAAATTCTCGATAAATTGTAATATTTTTCATTGCATATCATTCGATATTATTGCATTGAAAATTATAATTTTTGTATATTTGTTTACAAAGCAAATGAACTATTTTGAAATGAGTTAAAATCTTGACGGAATCTTGACCTCATCGAGAGCTTGTAGACACTGCGGCATCAAAACTTTACATATTATGTAACTGTTTATTGTGATTATCAAACACTTATTAAAAAAAAAATTACATGTATTAAAATAATTTTAATTATTCAATAATACGTAAAGTTATTAAATATTTTTTTTTTTTTTACTCATGAAAGTTGTTTTGATTATTTTATTTTTTTCAGATAAACCAGAGGCAACATAATTAAAATTCATTATTGGTTATTTTATTTTATTTTTCTTCGAACGATATCAGTATCAAAATTTAATTAACGAATAATAATAAATTACTCCATTCAACTTAAACATACTTACAATCACCCTGAAGCAAATTTTTATTTTTTACTATTAATATCCGAAATACACGATAAGATAAATAGAAATGATATTCAAAAAATTTCTAGCTATTAAGTATTTTCCTAGAAATAATTTATCATTTATTATATTTAAAAACTGATTTAAATTTTTAATAATTTACTGCATACTTTAAATTTAAAAAATAAAAATAAAATAATTTATTATAAAATATATTTATAAAAAAAAAAAAAAAAATCATGAAAGTGAGGAATTTTTTTTTAATTCAATATTTCCTCTTTACTAAGAACAGAAAAAACCTGTTTGACGAATATTAGAACGTATATTATCTCATGTAACTCACATTTGTGTACTTCTATTTATATTCTTCAATACATGTGAAGCTAAAATAGTGCGAACTAACATTACATTAAGTTTATATATTAATGCACGTATGCTATGCACATACTCATACACAATATTCTATCATGACGCTGACTTACTCGCTTATATACATTACTTACTTACTTACTTACTTTTGTACGATGGTGTTAATCTATTTATGTGACTAACAACAAACTTATCTTCTGACTCACGTTAAGAATTGATTCCGGTTTGACGATGTTAATTTTATTAACTATTTGTCGATCATTTTTTTTTTTTTTTCGTCTGATTAAAAATATACTCAAAAAAATAACTTACCTGTTATGTAATCATTATTTTACTTTTTTAATGGAAGCTTAAATATTAATTAAAAAATCGTATAATTTATTTTGTAAAAAATATATTATTGTCTTTAAATTAATATTAAAAAATTTTAATAACAAATTAATAAATAGTTAAAATAATTATCAATATAACTCAATAAAATATGTAAAGGAACTTTTTCTTTTTTTTTTTTTTTTTAAATAAAATAAAAAAACTTTATACATATTAGTTTTATATCAAAATATATTTGTGCATAGACAAGAAATAACTGTGACATATAATCTCATACTGGGCACACGTCGCACATACGTATACACATAAAAACTATATACATTCATACCCGCTAAATTACGTTGTATGTAAAAACGAAAAAAAAAAACAATAGACAGAGAGAGAGAATTATTAAGAGTGAGAAAGTGAAAGACAGAGGGAATAGATGAGAACAAAAAAAAAGTAAAAGGAAAAATAAAAATAAAAACAATAGATGAGTTTATTATCATTATGTATTCTACCCGACGACTCAATCTTAATCCACATTCACATATGATAATTATCAACAATCAAATGAATGAACAATGAAGCCCGCTTCACACATTTAACGGTAACTTAATGAATTTCGGCGATATATATTATTGTTTTACAATATATTATCAACCAGAAATAAAATATAAAGTATATAATGTATATAAACATAACGTTTTTTTTTTTCTTATTTTTTTTTCTTTTGTATTTATAATTTTCCAAATTAAATAATATGTGATTCATTCTTACTCTTATACACACAAAAAAATAATTCATTCTCACTTTTTAAACAAATAAAATATATTAATTTTTACGTACATTTTTTTGTCATTATAATTAGTATTACGTTAACTATATAATACAAGGCTGTGCACATGTGTGTGTTTTTTTTTTTATTATTATTGTTTTTATTGTGCTTAAACCTTTTTTTCTGTATTTTTTGTTTATAAATTAACGCCATGGGATTTGCCACTGATTTATAATATTTTTTTTGTTATTTCATGAGTAATGTAGATTTTTATTAAACTTTTAAAAATAACAGTTTTTTTTTCAAAAATAAATTTCTATTAATATTTTCCTTTGTTTTTTGTTTTTAGAATTAAAATAAAATAATTTTCAAAATTATTATATTATATCGTACATAAAAATGAATGTGTCACGAGGTATACTTGAGTACAGTATTTTACACTAATTAATTTAATATGTTTATAAAACAATTGCATCTAATCACAACGCCATTCTAACAAAATATACAATTATATCTTTTTATTTAATTTTAATAATTATATATATATATATATATATATATATATAAATATATATTTATATTTTTTGATGATATATATGACATCAATAATTATTTTCTTTTATGAAACATTAAGACCAAATATATCATAACTTTTCGCGGGTGACAATATCCCAGTCTTCCATATCATGATAACAATATTTATTTATTTATTTATTGTATAAGGTACCAAAGAGTAAGAATTAATTAATAATATGTATGCCGCCATTTCGGCGATATAATAAATATTGCCACGCGTTAATATTGATGAGTGAGAGATCAAATAATGGCGGTATAATTGTTATTATTTAATAAAAGCGCCATATAGCAATCGTCAAAAAACCTGTTTACAAATATTTCTAAAAAAATATTAATCTTTGTTTATTTACTTATTATTTACATTAAACAATAATAATAATAGTAAAAGTGTCCAAGTATTATCCTAGGCAGGTTCAATGAACATAGTAAGAAAAAGGCACTTTTTAAAAATATTTTTGTTTAATATTAATATTTAAACTCATTAATGAGTAATCATATTATTATTAGTTTATATTTATCTATAAAAAAAATCGCGAATCCGACTGGAGTATTATTCTGTACATTATACTTTATATAAAACATTTAAATTAAATCGAATAATCACTTGGGAGATCACTAATGATCGATTCAAGTGTTAATGACGCACAAAATAATATATAATGAGCTTTCACAGCCGGATATACTCCCCAAAGTGTCTTGAAGGTCGCGAAAAATTGCACGCGCGCTAAAATGTTAAACTGCTACACTTGTTGATGTTAATGATGATGAGGTTTCTAGTGGTGGTGGTGGTGTTGCTGCTACATAGGTCCAATTGCGTGTTGTTGAAATTGATCCAAATGCCTCGATAGTTCCCGATGCAGCTGTTCAGGTAATACGCCACAACTACCAATCAGTGATCTAAGCACATTTAATTCTTCAGTTAAAATTTCAACCTTTTTTTTCAACAGCTCATTGTCCTTAACAAGTAATTTAACTTTTTCTTCGGTTTCACGAGAACGCACTTTAGCTTTTTCACGACTTTTTCTTACAGCAATATTATTACGTTCTCGTCGTCGTCGATATTCATCACTTGCTTTATCAACAGATTTACTTTGTTTTCTGGCAACAGCCGCAGCGGCTGCTGCAGCAGCAGCTTGATGCTGATGTGCTAGCACTGGTTTCATAGGACCCCGTGGCTGTTGATGCTGTGATTGTTGTTGCTGTTGATGCTGATGATGGAGTTGATGACCAGGAAGCGTTGAGGGTGTAAGGGTTGTAAATGTAGGGCCACCATTGGTAAAAGGACCACCGTTTGTTGGATTATAACCACTTGGTGGGTATTGTGGACAGTGACGTCTGTAATCTGCTGGATCAACAGGTTCTTCTTTGATACTAGGTGAATCTGATGATGAGCTATTACTGTCACTGCAGCTATTACTGTTTTGGTGATAACTAGCACCACTGTGAACTGGCTGAGGCATATATGCTAACGTTGTTCTGGGATATGAGGTGTTTCTAGCGTGTTTGAGAGCTCCATTGCCATCATTAAACATATCCAAAAGACCATCATTGAAATTTGGATCATCAATTAGCCTCTGTAGGTCTAATGATATTTCCGGCGTATTTAAATCCGTCAATTCACCGGCTGCAGCACAATGTTCAGCATATTGCTGATGAAGAGTTGCTTTACTCGCTGATACTTTACTAACTAAATTACCTGTCTGTTGATTATGGTTAACTTGTAACGCTGAATTATTATTGTTAGTATTATTGTTATTATTATTCCCAAGCATACTTTGTGATTTTTTCAAATCAGCAGTAGCTTGATTCTGGACCTGATGGCCCGTTGATTCGTACATGACTGGTGATTCCATTTTATTCAATCATACATTACAATTTATCTAGTACACACTTAATTTATTAAAATTTACTATCCCAAATAAAATAAACTAAATTTTATTTTTATTAATTTATCCTCGTTATTGCTGATAGTTTAAAGTTTCAATTATTGTGTTCACGTTTCTTATTTATTCATTATAATTTAAATAATAAATTAAATATCACTTGATAAAAATTTCACTTTTAAAAAATTTTTAGTTATTAAAATAATAATGAATTTTTTTCCTGTGCACAGTCGATTAAATTTTTTAAAATCGTAAACCGAATGTCATTTGAACATTGTATATAAAACTAAACTAATTAAATGGAGTAAACGTGCCAACACATTTACGTCGCGTTTGTTATCAGTAATAAAAAGAACCGAAATCGACTAAACGAGTGTTAGCGCGCGACTGACTATCTTGGTGGCATGTCGCAAGATTTCAATGCAGTGCGCGCCAACTTAGAGTAACGCGTTTGATCTGAGCGCATGCGCACTAGATCGAGGTAATTTTTCCCTTCTATTCTATCTTGTCTTCGTGGTCTTCCTCGTCTATTTGGTATTTACGTCTTCTGTATCTGTCTTAGTATCTTCTTCCTCTGATATCTTTTCAGCTCTAGTACAATATACATAATTACTTTCTTTTAACATTTTTATTTCTATTTACATCAATAAAAACAATAATAATTGCTGTTTTGCAATCATAAATCAATCATAGTAATTATATTACGTGGTATTTTGTAATACTTATAGTACATTTTTTTTTCTTTTAATGCATTGAACTGCTTATTATTTATAGTTATTCGAATTTAGTTGTCATTTTTTTTCTGATAAATATTTTTTTGACTGGCGTTAATAATAATAAAAACATTAAAATTATCAATAATAAAAATATTAAAATTATCAATAAACTGTTTTTTTATATTTGTTGAAATTTATTCATGTTCAGGTGACAAATTTAATTAAAAATAATTTAAATTTCGGATTCATTGAAATCTTTGTGTGAACTGAAAATTCCTTTAAAACAATTCCAACAGCTTTGTCTGAGATGAATTTGTAGATTTTAAATTTATAATTTTGAGTTGAGCTTTTTAAAATTTATCAATAGATACAATGGTTGCTCTGTTTAAAATTTATGATTCAACCTTACGAAAACAAATTCTGACGCATTCTACTAGAAATTGAATAAGAATGAATTTGAAAATTGAGGTTTCTACTCTCTTGAAATGAATTAGTGAAAAGCACTCCTCAATCAGTGAATATTAATTGCATAAATACCCTGATTATAGAAAACGATTTACTCAATGATGAATGTATGTATCCATATAGTATTAAAATTGAACTGTCCTTAATTATTTCTTTTTAATTAGGGTAGTTAAGTATATCACTGACTCAACCAGTGATATACTTAGGACTGATTTGCAGTGAACGTTCACTGATTTACAGCACTTTTCACTGATTCATTTTAAGAGAGTATTATAAGATTACATCGTAATTTTTCAATGGAGCTTAGAATTTTTCACCATACCTGCACCAAAAGTTTAAATTCCTGCCGTGTTTAGAGGGAAGAAAGTCATTTTTTTCTTTTATAAGAAAACCACTAATAAAAATTAGCACATACGCCATTCTTCCCACAAACAGAGGCAATAGTATATTATACACTTAAAGAGGATGCAATGTTCCACCAGATCTGCACCTAAAAGTTTAAATTTTTGGCTCTGTTTGGAGGAAGAATGGCGCATGCGCTAATTTTTATCATTTGTGTTCTCAAAGAAGGAATGAACGAGTTTTTTCTCTCTAAGCAACATTTAAAATTTCGGCGCAGGCTTGGTAAAAAAATTTAAACTTTCAGTTATACAGGCCTGGTGAAAAATAGTATACACACGACGAAGGAAGTGCCTCGCCTTCGACTCGGATAGGCAATCATACACGCGGGTTGGAATGCCCTACTTTCCTCCTTCAGTGTGTAATATACTATTACACATTATTAAATTAAATAATTAATAAATAAATAAATTTTAACTTATGATCACTTGTTTGAAACAAATTTTATTTCATTAGTTACAGAATTTTTTTTTATTTCCAATAATATTATTCTTTATAAAAATTAATAGAATGGAAATTGAATTAACTTTACGAGCGTGATATTTCTAAAAAATTAAGTCAAAGGGATGTTACACGCAAATAAATTTTTAGTAAAAATTACCCAAAAAATATGATACGAGGATATGTGGAAATTATCTAAATTTTTTCTATGCACATTGTAAAATATACTACTCGATAGCATGTAAATTAAGTGGACTTTCTACTAATAACATAGTCAAAATTTAGTTACTGACTAGATGTCCTTACAGTACCAAACTTTATGGGTAATTTTTACTCGAAAATTCTCTGCGTGTATAGAATAATAACACCTTGTTCACTTCATATTCGCTTGATAATTTAATATACTTGTCGATTCTCAATAAATATGTAAAAATAAGTATTTACCACAAAACACAGATGTCATGTATTCTTAATAATATTATATTTTATTTTTGATTTATTTTTTTTTTTTTTCTACAAAAATATCGTTATAAAAAATCAGCAGTAAGAACAAATTTTTAAAAGATTTGCCGTTAGATATCCCGATTGTAGCTATGAAAATAGTTAATTGTACATGTTAACGACATCTTTTTTCAAATATCACTACTAACATACCGTCTTGATAAATGAGATATATATATATATATATATATATATATATATATATATATATATATATATATATATATATATATCGTCAATGCATAGAGGATAGAGGGACTCTATTTTCCATGCGTCGGCGATACTACAATACCACTAAGCATCATTTTGCATTAAAGCGTGTTGGGTATACTATAAAATGAAGAATTCTATTTTGTGCTTTGGTGTTCAATCATCAATGAATTTATTCAATAGTTATTAAAATATATTTTTTTTCCCCTTTCTATAAAATTGTATTTTCAAAAATTACGAGGAATGACAAATCAACCAACATTAGTATTGTATTATTAATGCTAACAAATATAAATATATTCGTGTGGCGGGAGTCATCACAATATATATAATCAATAATTGGTAATTATAGTCAATAAGTAATTTACATGGTCAATTAGTTAATATTATACCCGCAGTGAGTCAAATACAAATGCTAACAAATACTAAAATTCAAACTGAACGCAAAAATTGGCATTTCCATAAATTGACGACAACTAGACGCCAACTTTCTGAGGAAGTTGGTGACAAAAGTTGGCATTCCATTGATTGATGGAAAGTTGCCTTCAACTTTCTGGCAAAGTTGGTAACAACTTGTAGTCAACAGTTACAAAAGCTGAAATTGTCGATAAATTGTCATCAATTTGATCGCAACTAAAACTTTTCAACTATGGAGAATAGAGGTACCTCTACTCTCTATATTTTTGCCCTAATATCCACACTTCAAATATAATTGCTCAGCAATTTCTGCAGTGAAACATTTTTCGGCTAACTTAACAACAAGTTTCTGGTAAGCCTTGGCTGGATAATACTTGCGTGCAAATTGATGCAAATCAATTGAATTCAAGTTACAGACAATGTACTGTCAACTTAAAGGTAACTGCTTGCTCTCCAACACTTTCCTTTAAGTTGACCTCAGAATACGGCCGTAGCTTGAAGTTACTTACGATTAAGGTGGCTATCAGGATGACCAAGAAGTCTAGTTGTCAGTTTTTCTAAATTTCTTTTTACGCTGATAGCAGGACTTTCTGGTCAGAAAACTGTTGTCAATTAGTTGCGATCAAGTCGACGACAACATTCAGCTTTTATAATTGTTGACTACAAGTTGTTATCAACTTTCCCAGAAAGTTGGCAACCAGCTGATGTCAACTTATGGAAATGCCAGTTTTTACGGCCACCTTGGTGACAAGTTGCTGCTGTTGCTTTTCGCTAGCTTATTCCCTGATGATAGCCAGACTTCCTGATTAAAAAGTTAGTGTACATTAGTTACGACCAACTTGACGACGAGTTGTCGACAACTTTCAGCTTTGGTAACTATTAACTACCCAGAAACTTGGCGACAATCTACTGCCGAAATCTGTCACCAATTTTCTGAGAAAATTGAAGGTAACTTTCCGTCAACTAGTGGAAAGTTAATTTTTTCCACCAACTGTCTCTTAGAAAGTTGCCATCAACTTATGGAAATGCCAATGTTTGCTGCCATCTTGGATATCAGGGATTTACTTTATTATTAAACCACGATAATTCAGTAGTTTTTTTTTTTGAGTATGTAAACATAGAGTTCTTAGAATAATTTCATACAAAAGGCAGCACATATAATATTCCAACTTTTCTTACAAAATATACACTTATTATCACGATATGACACATATTATTGTAAGAACAACAACAAAAAACAATAGTTAATAAGTTAGTGTGTACATAAGTGTGACGAATAAAAACGAATATATCCGAATTTAACCGAAAATTATATCACCGTAGGATCAGCCACAAGAAATAAATTTGTAGCATTCATCAGCATTCACACTTAAGTTTTCGCTACACTTTGTTGCTTTATACTATACAACAATACAGCTCACAAGTGCACACACACGCTAAAATATATATATATATATATATATATATATATATACATAGCTGCGTTGATACATATTTCGTATATTAACACGATTATATCAATACTAATTATTAATTCATAAATCAATATAATTTTATAAAATTAAAATAATTAAATAATTTCTGTTTCATTGATCAGCATCCGTTCAATGTAAGTACATTTTAAATAAATATAAACATTTATTTATTTTAATATTATTTTATTCGCGCGGCAAACAACTGGGTCCGCTTTTTTTTTTGTTGTATAGAAACTTCTTCCATACAATAAAGATTTCAATAACAAAATCCCATGCTTATTGTATAAATGTTTATTTATATTATTGTTTAATCGATATTTATAAAATCATTGTGTTGATATTTTAAATTCATAATATTTTTTTAATTTCATTAATTCCATATCTGTTTTTAATATCTTATAGATTATAATGAACATTTATTTTAAGTCACTTAACCTAAAATAAAAATTTTTAATTTTTAAACAAGCATTGGAATAGTACGAATTAAATAATTGATAGTAGTATTATTGGATATATCTATATATATTTTTATATTATTATTTGTTTATTAATTAATTGATAATAATATTTTTTTTTCAAGTTTGATTGGATTTTTAGTCGTTGAAAATAAAAAAGGAGATAATACGATATTAATAATGGCTGGTGAACAGCAGCAATTTTTTCTCAAGTGGAATGATTTTCAATCTAATATGGTATCGTCGTTTAAGCATTTGCGAGATGAAAAAAGTTTTACAGATGTAACATTAGCATGTGATGGGCAAACTTGTAGAGCGCATAAGATGGTACTATCAGCATGTAGTCCTTACTTTAAATCTTTACTTGAGGTACGTTATTTTTTATGATACTATAGCCGACGTCTAATAATTTTTGGAATTTTTCAAATACGATAAATTATTAAAAAAAAAAAAAAATTGGACTTGTAGTTTTTTTAATTTTCTACATGTGCATATTTTTAGTTTTTTTCTTTTTTTTTTTTTTTTTTTTGTAATTTGTTGAAAAAAAAAATCTGAAAATTGTTTTTTGTCGATTTTGTCTTTTTTTTCACGATATCTTTTATTTTCATGAGATCTTTATTTCTTGAATAAAAATAAATATAATTAATTGTGGTTATTGAGAATTATAAAAAAAATATAATCTTGCTGATATTAAAAAAAAAAATTTTTTTTCTGATAAAAGTTTCATTACACCATAAAAATTATAAAACATATTTTAATAACTCATAATAAACATCTTCATTAAAAGTAATTGAAATGAATGTTTTATTCGTACGATATAGGAACTTTTAATTTAATTTTTAGCGTTCATTAATAAAGCAATAGATAATTTTCTAAAAATATTAAATACTTATAAAAAATTACAAAAGATGTTAGTCTATTTTTTGGTATTTATGATTAAGTATTATTGATTATTTTTAATTGCAGGAAAATCCGTCCAAGCATCCGATAATTATACTGAAAGACGTAGCTTACAATCACTTACAAGCTATTCTTGAATTTATGTATGCCGGAGAGGTGAATGTTTCTCAGGACCAATTACCAGCATTTTTAAAGACAGCCGATCGACTTAAAGTTAAGGGACTAGCTGAAGCGCCTGGTGCCATTAAAAGGGAGGGCTAAAACTGCCAATATTTAGTTATGGTAAATTATTTATATTATTTATTTATATATGTATAGTTGATGATATTGGAATACCGCTGATTTTTTTTAGTAGATTTCATAAAAATCTAACTAATGCACTTGTCTTCATGACGGAATTTTCGAAAAATTTTCCACCTCCGGACTCAGCTTGACGAGTTGAGTCAGGAAATACATATGGTTCAAAAGTTTATATATATATATATATATATGTGATAGAGCGCGGCCTGTCCCGACAGTAGTGTCCACAATTCTTAACGGATCTCAATGAAAATCGGTCGATTAGTTCAGAAGTTACAGCATTTCAAAATGTCAAAAAATTATTATTTTACTGATTCTTTCTTCAATATTTTTGAATGTGACAACTTATCGAATTTTTATAAAATGCATCTGAAAGCTCTTTAAATAAGCATTAATTTCCATGCCTATATATATGCCTAGATTAATGAAATTACTTATCTTACCACTCGTTAAATGAAATTTTTCTATTGCATTCATTTCTGATGTTGTTCAAAAAAAAGCTTTTTGTGGTTTTTCCAATGCCTCCGATTGTTACTATACGCTTTATATTTATATATACCATGAAATATACTTCCATTTCGGCTGTCAAATGACTTTCTTTTGTAATTACTCGTAATTGTTGTGAATTTTTTTTGACTAAATTAAATTTTCAAAAATATATTACAATTATTGATATAAAGATCATATTCGCTATGTCGGCTGCCCAATTACAAAAGACAGTAACTGACAAAAATAAAATCTTTGAAATACGTATTGAATCATATTCACAAGACTCCACTAGAATTAAAAATACTTAAATATCGATTTTGAAAAATTTTTCCCTTCATTGGGCAGCTAATGTGTGCTTACAATTAACGTTACACTGAGAAAAAAAAACGTTTTTCAAGTATCTGTGAATTTGTATCCCCCCGAGTAAATAATTGTTTAATCATAGTAAAAATATACTCCGACCGAGCGATATTTTCTTGGTTTTAGAATTCCTAAACTTATTTTATAAAAAATATACTTGGTTGAAGTATATTTTTTCTAAGATTTAACAAATATATGGAAAAAATAATATAGTAGTGGCAACTCTCTGAGATAGTACTGAGTACTTCCTGTAAAAAAAAAATTTCAGGCAGCACTGTATGCTCGACTGTATTTACTACTATCTGGGATAGTATTATTGCTAAGGCAATTGGTACAACATCTACAACAATATTTTGAAGTGGAAGTGAAAACAAAAAATAGTGATTCCAAACGAACCACCCTAATATATCTATAAATTTTTGAACCGAAGGTATTTTTCGGCATTTCTCTACAACATTTTATAACAAAATTTTTGAAATTTGCAACATGAGTCCACTATCAATAGCTATATTTTTTTTTTTAGAAATATAGCTTAAAATCTAAATGTTCATTTACTGGTTAAGCTTTCATTAACTAACTTTGTCACTCTATTCTAAACGGTATTACATAAATAAAAACGCATATTTCTGTTATTTACAGATGTTATTAGAAGAGTGCGGAGTGAAAAAGTGTAATGAATGAATATACAAACGAAGTGATTGGATAAATAAATTGGAGCGCAAAGACATATATAGACACAATACACATAAACGTTAATAACATCACCTTTGATTCAAAAAAAAAAAAAAAAAATCAGTAAAATAATAAACATTAAAACTATAATAATTTCATATTCTTAATTTTATTTATTTTATTAAATTTTTTTTTCCATTTATTCTATTAAAGATTGTGAACCAGAAATCATTGTTGATATATTTAATTTAAAAGTAATGACTGAAAATAAAAAATAAAATAAAAATGTTATTGAATTAAAGGTGAAATAATCAACATTAATACACCAATTATATTTTTTATTAAGGAAAGTGCTAAAAAAAAAGTGAAGAAATTAAATAATAAATAAGCAGGTCATCATAGTTTTATATAAAACCATGACCGTGGACATTTGTGAATCAGTACAAAAATAATCGTTAATATATTAATTGATTAATTATGATAACTCAAATTTAAATTAATAATGAAACAAAGGCCTGATAAATATTTTATTTGTTTACTCAACTAATTATTTAAAGGCATTGTGTATATTCTGAAAGCCCTATATATTTGTTTAATATCAATTAATATAAGTATATAAAATAATCATTTAATTATAATAATTAATAGATTTACAAAAGTCCCGGCCATCAGATCAAAAGGTATTTAGTCAAGTTTACTAGAAGTGTTTAGTTAATTTTTATTTTATTTTCATTCTTTATTCATTACTCAAATGTTTCATTAGTTCCAAATAGGTTAAAATTTTATTTTATTATATAAATATCAAATAAAAATAAAAAAAAATACATTAATGAATTTTTTTATTAATGTCGAAGTGATAAAACAATATTAATATTAATAAATACTTCTAGTAATCATGATTTACCTTAACCAAATACTGCCAGGACTGTACCGGCGTATTTACATTATTACCGATAGACCAAATTTATTTATGATAATAATATATTAGAGGTTGTTTATCCTATGCCGTGGGAAGTTTTATGTAACATTAACTGAGGAAAAAAAAAAAATTTTTTTTTTAATGCCAGAATGCACAGTTCTTTTAATCATATTTAGAGCACGAATATTGTCAGTAAATAATTCTAATGATAAAGAAAAATAAATAAAAATTATTAAAATTAAATGTAGTTTAAAATGGAAAAAAGAAATGAGCTCATTTATAAGTATTTCATCGTATAAAAAATCATCACAATTTAAACATTTATTATTTCCAATCACAAGGTGTAATTTATCAGATTTATTTTTGGAAATCATGTTAGGTGCGTTATTACATTTCTTCAATTTAAAATATAAATCATATAATTATCTTCCAGATAAACTTTTTTTTTCTCTATCAAAAATAAAAATTTTTTTCATTGAATATCAGAGATCATTTTACTGCGATAATTTATTATTATTTTTTAAAAATAATCTATCAACTTTATGCTTTATCACGCACAATAATAAATCAACTTTTTCAATTAAATTTTTCAAAATTGAATTATAACGATTGTAGATTTGATTTTTATTTTTATTAAAATATAGTCTTCATGCTGGGTCAATTTAGCGATTAATTTTTTTACGGCATTAACTAAATAGATTTTAATTAATTAATATTTCTATAATTGATGAATGGTTTGTCTTCATGATATAAAAACTAATAAAATCGTATATATTTCAACAATGGGTAAAACAAAATTATAATTAAATTCTATTACAATTATTTTTTTAGGTGTTCAAATTTATATAACTTGATTTATTATTATTTTTGTATAAAAAATAGTATGGCATAATAGTATTAGGGTGCTTTAAAACAGTCGACTATTTTTTTTTTTTTTTTTTTCGTTGACACACCTACATATTGTACACAACGAAAAAAAAAATTCCCTCAACGTTTAAGCCCTTAATATTATTTTGAAGTACTTCCTTTTTCATTTAAAATTTTTCAGATTTAAATAACATGCCAATAAAATAACTTTTTTTTTTTAATTGTTATTCTATCACTTAGCCGGACTTCAAGCTATCGTTTTGAAAGCAGTTTTTATTTGTAAAGTATTTGTTGCTTCTTCAAAGTGTATGAAACGATTTTGCTCTAACTCAATCCATATCGATTGTATCAGCTCCGAAAGTCAATTTTTTCACTTTTTTCATATATTTTTGTTAATAGTGAAAAAACGGATCATCTTACGAAAAATATGTATTAGATCAATCTTTCAAGAAATTTTATCCTCTACAAAATTGCTTACACTTATATTGATAAAGTGTATTATTTATAAAATACGAGCAGTAGAACATTTTACAGTTAAAAAGATTTGTAAGCTTAATATAGTACTATTTTTTTTTTTAAATGTAAAAAGTTCAACTGCTTATATCCCATAAACAGTACGCTTCAGCAATATAAGTGTAATAAACCAGTTTGTAGGGGATAAAATTTTCTAAAAGATTGGTCCTACGTAAATTTTTCATTACATCAGCCGTTTTGTCCCAATTGACAAAAATATATTAAAAAAAAGAAAAACTTGACTTTCGGAGCTGATACAATCGACATGGATCGAGTGAGAGCAAAATCTTTTTTTAGAGTTTCAAAAAACAACAAATACTCTACAAATAAAAACTGGTTTTAAAACGATCGCGTAAAATCAGACTGTTATAGTAATTTTATTCGATTTACATGCTGTTTAAATGGGGAAAATTGAAAATGAAAAAGGGAGTACTTAAAATTAATATTAAAGGCCCAAACTTTGAGGGAATTTTTTTTTCGATGTGTACAACCATATTTAGATATCTCAGCGAAAAATAAAAATAGTCGATTTTCTTGAAGTACTCTAATGTGTATGCGAAATTAGTTTAATTATGTGATCTCTGATAGTTGTTTAAAATTATCAAAAAAAGAAAAAAAACACATAGTAATAAAGACAGTTAAAAAAACTCATTAAATATAAGGATGAAAGCGCTGATTAAAATTATGAAACAAATAAATTTGCTATTTAAATAATTGGTAATATTTCTCAATGTTCTTCCTTTGTTATTGTAATTAAATTTCTTTCCGTGACTAAATAGGAATATTCTTCTTATAAATAAGTCTAATGAGTCTTTATTTACTTGACATTGTTTAGAATTTAATTTTCTCTACAAATAATATGACTCGATGATGATAATATGAAGATGTTGACGTATAAAATAAATTGTGTAAATAAAAAAAAAAAGTTAATGTTGTTTTTTATTTAAATTTGCATAAACTATTGTTTCAAAGGATGAAACAAGACGATTTCAGATGTAGGTGAAGTTGGTTGCTCGAGCCGAAGACGAAATGAAGTGCCAAGGATTAAATAAAGTCAATTAATTTAACGGGATTAATTATGATTTTTATCTAAAATATTATTAAACCCACGGAATGGAACTTCGATGAAATAAATATATTATTATAAAAATATTAATGACAATTCTCGAATAAGAAAATTCATTGAAAAAGCGTTGACTATTCTAAACTTCAAAACGTGAAAAAATTTTCTGAACTTGAAAAAATTATTGTTCTGATCGATAAAGTTAAAAAACGATCAACTTTTTTAAGTAAATCGTCTGTTAATTTAAGAATATTAAAATCAAACTATCCCAACAAACGAAAAAGAATTGGATCGGATTGAAAATTATAAGTTTCAGTTCGAAATCACACAATTTCGGATTAAAGTTGAAATTTTCTAATGCGTTTTAATCCGATCCAATTCGATCACTTTTATCAATCCGTCTCAAGTGTTTTTTTCGAATTCAGGGTAGGAGACTTTAATCCAATTGTATTCGACGACTGGTATCTATTCGTATCATTATCGATAATTATTTTCTATCCGCGTTGATACGTTTATTCGGATTGATTTACATAATTTTCTACCCGAAGCAACCCGACTTAAGGGTGTAATCTAATTTGTAGGCTAAAAAAATAGTCTATTCTTTCGAATTTTTTGTGAGCTTGCTGTGAAAGATAAGTATACAAACACTGTTAGGGATGATAAATTAAGTCTTGAATTATAAAAAAAAAAATTGTTTTATTCATTTTTGTAAGTATTTTAATGCAAAAGGTGTACTCTAACGGAACGCCCTAATTTAAAGGCAGGTCGGCTCAATCACGATATTTCAGCAACGGCTTATTTGAAACAAAAAAATCGAAGTGTTTTAGATTCGGTATGACAGTGGCTACGAGGTAGACTAGCAATATTAATTTTGGATTATTTTTACTGATTTTAATTAACAAAAATAAAAAAAATTGAAAAACAGTGTTATTTTTTCGCTTTTATTTGTAAAAAAACATTAGTTAAAATCAGAATTTAACATGATTTTAGTCTATCCTTTAAATCCTTATGTGTAGAATATATGGTTAAAATTTCAGAAGAATCAGCCCACGGGTTTCGGAGAAATCATGATTGGCGTCGACGAAAACATAGTTTTGAGATTAACGCGTTTAAAGTTTTTTAAAATAAAAAAAAAAAAAAAATTTACCAAAATTTAATCTGCGATGACTGTATCGTACGAAGTGCCTTCTTGTTCAAAGTTTTCGTTTGCTTCTTATTTGGCCTTCTTTCTTTTCGTTCTGCTCTCTTTTGATGTATCCAAGCTTTGGCGGTTCACATATTCGATATACGCGTAAAATCGTGGTTGTCGACCGTTAGATTCAGAGAAATACACTTACACTATTCGAATCTTCATAAAAAATTTGACATAATATGCTTGGACACATATAAATTTAAAAAATGTAAAAAAAGAACAAAAACGATTTTTTAAAAATGACCAACTAGACTATTACACTTTTAATTTGATCACCATTTTCTATCAGCATGAATTAAGCTCATATAACATTTAAATTATTTTTGTCGAATCTTATGTTTTTTTACGATATCTAGAAAAAATTTTGGTATTTTATTTATACAATTTAATTTTAATGTTAATACCTCTTTGTCTATAGACAATATATTGAAAAACAGTATTTATTTTTAAGTAAATATCATGCAAAACAAACCATATTATTAATAAAAACTATTTTTTACATGCAATTTTCAAATTTCCTTTAGCTTACCATTATAAGATTATATTAATTCACGATATTGCATAAAACAATATTGCTATAATGAAAAAGAATAATTTTGTAAATAAGTGTAAAATATAAGAATTCACTGCTTAAAAATAAAAAAGATTTTTTGAATAATAAAATTGTAAAAATTCAAAAAAAAGTAATACAATTTTGAATCAGCGTTAATCTGATTGAATCTGTGTATTGAATGTTTTGAATTCTTTTCAATCCGAAAAAAAAATTCAGAAATCGAAATGGTTCGGATACATATTTCAACTTTTTTTTCTTGTGTTGGGTAATGACTGCCCTACTGTTTTCGAGCTCGTTAATCTTAAGCATTCTTGAAAAGAAGACTAGAAGCTGATATTATCGTCGGGTATTCAATAAAAGATGAGATAACCGATTATTTTTATATGGAAATATATCCGAATCTCACTCCAAATTAGATATTTCATATTGGATGATATTACGAGGGAATTAAATATGAAAAGATGATGAACATGATTTTTGAAGGAATTTTTCAAAAAATTAGAGAGTTAGTTAATAAAAAATGCGGAAAATAATTTTTCACTAATTTTTATGTAAATGACGAAAAATATTATGAAAATTTAATTTATAATTATCAACAGCTTTGATTGCCATATTGGCTATTTCATTTTACATATAAGTTCGATTTCATCAATTAATTTTAAATTAATGTTACTTACATAAAAATTCATCACAATTCATATCACAATTATATTTAGTACTTCAAGAAAGTGGTGTCTCATCACACAACCACACAACAATAATAATATCAGAGTCATATTTCAATAAAAGTTTTATAATAAATATTTTTATAATTTTCTTCAACAGCAATAGCAAAGTAAATACATTTCAGCCAAGATTGCGTAGAATATTTTTAAAAAAATAGTTATAATTATTTTTATTGTTTGTGATCACTAGCAATTACAGAATCATAAGAAGGAGGAACTGTAAATAAAAATTAGTTATTATACTTTAAAAAATAATGAAAAATTGATTTTCGAACTTACGTTACTCTGGCGGATAATTAAATGGCGATATATAATTTGATGGTGTAAATTCCATATTTTGGGGAGGTTGGAAAATCGGCGTAGATTGATGTGTAAATCCTCTACCAAATTGATGAAGATATGGAGCAGCTACTCGTGAATATTGACGAACTAGATTCAATTGGATAAGGCGTAGAAAACTGAGGTTACAGTGCAGAAGTTTCTTCATTTTTCAGTCCAATAGGAGAAGGCATTGGGTATAAAATATTTGGATTTTGAAATGCTGATGTAGGATCGGCCGATGGAGAATACTCAATTGGTGCAGTTGGTGGTGTTTCGAAATGAGAAACGGGATTATCAACTTGTTGTGTCGTCATCATTACTGCAGGTTTTGTTCCAATTAAAATATCATAGTATTTTTGAGTATTGCAGTGACTGTATAAATTATAAATTTGTAATTATTAGGTTCAAGAAGTAATAAACATTTATAAAGCCGTCAGGGAATTGATCGTCGCAATAAATAAAAAGAATAAAAATAGTTTTTGTTAACAATCAGTAGATCAATAATGGAGGTTTTCTTAAATTGAGATTGAGGTAATTATATATAATTATTCGGGTGCTTCATTTCAGGATTTGTGGAAAAAATCATAGTTCACCACAAAAAAAAAAATCTCGATTACAGATTTAGGGGAGATCGGGGCACGACGGCCCCCTTAAGCCGGTAATTATTTTTATGGCTTTTAATCTACAGGTCAACCTAATGTGGTCCTTTCTTAAACAAATCCATTGATTTTATCAATTTAAAAAAAAAAGAAAATCTGTCTACCGGTTGACCCTGCGGGCCAGCCCCAAAACTTCCCGCTGTTTTCGAGCTCCTTGAGTTGTTTCAAAGATATTCGCAAATAACTGTTTTTTACCATTTCTTTCTCCCGCGATATCTCTTAGAAAAATGATCTAATTTTGATGGTTGATATGGCAATCGACGCGTTTTAATAAATTCTAAAGCTGATCAGATTTTGGAATTGTTAAGTTCAGTTGTTTCAAAGATATTCGCAAAAAACCGTTTTTTTGCCATTTCTTTCTCCCACGATAATTCTCGAACGAATTATCTGATTAAGATGTGTTGGAAATATTCAGTTCAACATATATTCAACTCCGATCTATGTCGATTAAGTAGGATATCTGCTTTCCCACGGCTATCCTATACGCGATCTACATTATATATATATATATATATATATATATATATATATATATATATATATATATATATATATATATACTGATTACTTTTTGTAGAAGTGCGCATCGTAATAAAACTTACATTTCATTATTCTTCTAACTAAGTGCTTAAATAAATAATTCATTTGTCTCCTCATCCCAGCATAAATAAACAACAAGATGACTAAGGCGGCAATTGATGCGTTTTACTGAGTTCTAGAGCTGATTAGATTTTGAAGTCGATCGTATAAGTCGTTTCCGAGAAATCAATAAAAAACTAAAAAAAAAATTTTGTTTTCGTAATTCGCCAATATTTTCAAATCTACTAGATCAAATGATCTGGAATTTTCAGAAAAGTTGATGGCCAAGAAGCTCTTTCGATTGCTGCCTTAACCATCCGTAGGACCTCAAAAAGTCGACATTTGATGAAACTTCGATTTTCGGAAATCGGAGTGAAAACAATAACTTCTCGAATTTTTCGAAAATTGACGATTTTCTTAGCGGGAAGTTAAAAATATTTTTTTTCTGGGGCACGACGGCCCCTCTCAAAAAAAGGTTAATTTTTCTTCTATTTTTTTTTTTTTTTGAAAAAAAAACGATTTTTAGCACTAATATACTATTTCTGTACCTTTATAATCCCATGGACTTCAAATTTATTTAAAAAAATGTTTATTTAGCAAATATAACCAGTTTTATTAAAATGATTATTTTTTTATTTTAACCACAATATAATCTATTGACTTAAAAGAGTTTAAATCAGTAAATTTTTCTAATTCATATTAGTTAAGAAAAAAAAAATTTTTCCCCAGATATCGCAGATCAGCCGAAAATATCAGAGGTATCATGATTTGACCGAAAATGAAAAAAAAACTTTTCACCAAAATTCGCGGGGAGCCGCCGTGCCCAAGGCGGCCGTAGCGACCCCGGTCTCCCCTATTTGTGTATTATATATAGTCTATTCGATCTATTAATATGTTAACGAGTTAAAAAAACTCAAAGCTTGAAAAAAAAGTTTTTCTGTTATTAAAATGGGGAAGTCGAATTTTTCAGTGAGCTAGATCTGTAATCGAGATAATAAATTTTTTCTTGTACAAAAACTTTTCTTTTGTGGTGAGCTATAATTTTTTCTACAAGCTCTTCAAAAGAAAAAAATGTTGCTCTGTAATGAAGCACCCTAATATTTACTCAAGATCTCTATTTCCTGATCACTTAACACGAAACAATTATACATACTATATATATTTTTTTTAGTTACTTACAATCTAGAAACCTGTATTTCAATATAAATTGCATAACTAATGTCTATAAGATTACAATATTGAAGTTTTGATGAAGGAATGGACGGTACTCGCAGACCAATTTTCACACTACATTGTTTAGCAAACGGACCAGAGTAGCTATTTTGTGTTATCACATTTGTTTCTGAACTTGTTCTTGATGATGCATGGAAATCTAATCTCTTAAAAAAATTTTCAATAATAGCAACAATATAAATTACCATCATTGTACAAAAATCAACAACTTTCTAAGTAGGAAGTTAAAAGTTAAGTTCATAGATAACAATAATATTTACTTGTAATAGTTTTGCTATGACCTTATTAACTCCAACAGAATCTGACTGACTGGTAATATTAACTGTCAATTGAATGACGTCACCACGAGTGTAGCCAGTTGTTGGCAATCGAAAATTATAAAGCAAGCTTCCTCGGATAATACATGGTATAATACAACAATAATCCTCTTTCACTTCATCATTAATCCCGATCTTAAATATTTATCAACAATATTGGATGGTAATTAAATTTAAGAAGTGTCGTAAGTTAATTAGCTTTAAATTTCTATGCAAGTAATAATTAATTAAATTACCAACGAGCGAGATTCTGGATTCAATTCAAATGGTGTTTCTACACTAAAAGCTTTTGTGGTTTCATGATCAAATTTCCATGGTCTGTCTATTATTGCTTTAATAGAATATTCGACAGAACCAATACTATGCTTGTAACTGTTTGGAATATTTCGTGGGAGTGCATAGTTAAAAGGAAAAACGTGATGGCCAGCTAACATTTCGATCGTATCACCGCCTTATTAAATTAATAAATGTATTAATAAAACTTACCTTGGCGGATCCGAATTACGGTAGTTTATCGCATTTGCCCGTAATTTACCATAAAATAGGATATTTCCACGGCATATTCCATCCACGCAATTTGCGTTAACTTACTACATTTTATGAAAATTTTCAGTAATATACGGCAATTTACAGCATTTTTATAGTGTATTACGGTAAAATACGGCAACTTACTGTGATTTACGGCAGTTTACTGTAAGCATCGTATAGTTTTTTAAATTTTTAATGTGTAATACTTCACTTTACAGTAAAATACCGCAGTCTTGCTGCAACTTATAGTAATTAATGCACTCTTAGTGCAAATTTGCGATAAAAATACCATATCCTTGCTGTGAAATACAGAAAGTTTACCGTAAAATACCGCATATTTGCCGTAAATTACGGCAATTAACCTAATTCGGATCCACCAGGGTAGATGGTTGGAAACATTCAAAAATGAAAAACCTGATGATTTTTCCGTTGTGTAATATTTAACAATATAAAAACTTCATGGGTATAAATAGAATAAATTACCTGTACTTCC
The DNA here is from genome assembly GCA_030273425.1 of Microplitis manilae. Lineage (NCBI taxonomy): Eukaryota > Metazoa > Arthropoda > Insecta > Hymenoptera > Braconidae > Microplitis > Microplitis manilae. Next base: position 15,804,617 of record CP092721.1, read on the forward strand.
AAAAAGACATAGATCACTATGAAAATATTCTTCTTCTCCTCTAAAACGAGTAGTTTGTACAGTTTTGCCATTCCCAGATCTAACTTCCCAATATACTTCACATCTTCCTTTGAATCTTAATTTAAGCGCTAGAAATTTTTTTAGTTCAAATTATTGAAATTTTTTTTCGGGTATTAAAAATACCTAAAATTCAAGCGTAAATAATTTTTAAATACTTTTACAATATTTTTGAGTAATTACAATTATTAAATACAAAAAAACATCTAAATTTAAAATAATTCGAAATTTTATAAAAATTATAAGTAACATGACGATCGAATTTAAAACATATTTTACCGTGTTTTGAGTTATTTCATCTATAATTTTTCGTTTATTATGTTTTTAAAAGTTTGTTCTGAGTTTTTTTTTAATCGTTTTCATAAAATTTAACAATTCCTAATTTCGAGTTTTAAAATTCAAATTCTAAGCTGTCCCAAATTCGAAAGTTCATCATATATAATATAACAAACTATTGTCTGTACAGTTAATTTAATAGTTGACAAAACATTACAGTATGACATTAAAATTAAAATTTACATTAATTTGAAATTAGGCGTTTCAATTGTGTCGTAGCTATTTAAATACGAATTTTATTGATATTTAGGAATCAAGCTAAAAAATATTTAAAAAATACATAATAAAACTACTATGTGTTGTAGATGTACATGCCGTGCTTAGTGTAGGATTTATTATTATAACTACGACTCAACTGACATTGTTCAATAATAAATATCGAAGTAAAAAAAAGTTTTTAATATACCACGTTTTAAAAACAGACTAAAAAGTATAAAATAATTTCTCTGAATTACATGAAGATTTAAAACTACATACAGATTACAAACTTCTTGCTAATAGAATAAACTTGTAAGATTTAAAACGGAAAACGTTCGGTGCATACAACAGATAATTAAAGCATTAATAGTTCAACTAACAATTTTATTGCACTGCAAATGATATGAACCGATGTGTAAGTTTTCTCACTAATAGTTCCTCTCTACACTTCTTAAAGTTATTTATTGCCTGCGTTCTCCGTTTTTCATTTATAATTCTTACAAGTATTTTCATATCTATTAAAAATTTACACTCATAATTTTTCAGGACTATCTGTCAGAAATTATTTTATACTTTTTAGTTCATTTTTAAAACATACACGGAAAGAAAATTATGGGAATGGTTCCTATAATTATAGAAACCATTCCTATAAATTATAGGAACCATTCCCATAAATTATGGGAACACGTCCTATAGATATAGGAATTTACCCATAATTATAGGAATAGTTCCTATAATTATGGGAATGGATCCTATAATTTATAGGAATGGTTTCTATAATTATAGGAACTATTCCTATAATTATAGGAACTATTCCTATAATTATAGGAACTATTCCTATAATTATAGGAACTATTCCTATAATTATAGGAACTATTCCTATAATTATAGGAACCATTCCTATAATTATAGGAACTATTCCCATTTTCATAATATTATAGGAATGGTTCCTATAATAATATAGGAATGGTTCCTATAATTTATGGGAATGGTTCCTATAATAGTATAGGAATGGTTCCCATAATGGTATAGGGGTGGTTCATATAATATATAGGAACCATTCCTATAATAGTATGGGTACAATTCCTATACTATTATAGGAACCATTCCTATAGTGCATAGGAATACTCCCTATAATTTTCTTTCCGTGTAATATATTAAAAATTTTTTTTTATTTCGATAATTATTTTCCGTTTTTTAGTATTGTCTGTGTGAAATTTTGAAATCGATTTTAAACACCTTGATAAGATAACGTCAGAGACATGCAAGAAATTTCAGGTTTATTTTAGTTTCTTTTTATCTGATCATACCTGAAATAGAAAATCGTTACATCTATCTACTAATACATCAAACCATTCAATTGTTTTCCTTTTGTTCTGAAAAATAAAATTAAAAAGCAATTAAAAACATTTTTTATAAGATTTACACTTAAAAACATTAAAATAAATTAAAGCCAGATCTCCTTTAGTTAAAAATTTGAATACATGTTTCTATTCATGGTGCTGGAGGTCCTAGTTGTTGCATTCTTTCCTTCTACATTGCATCTTCATTACACGGTGTTTGTTCATCTGTCATTCAGTTGTGAGCTATATTCAAGAATATAACTCATCCAGATGTTAGTTTTAAATTGATTATAAAAATTTATACTGAACAAACATACAAACGAATACGAATTTCATTTTTATTCCCTTTTTTTTTTGTTTTTTTTTCTTCCACTTCAACTTCTTCTCTTTCTTATTTTTTTTTAACATTTTCTTGCATTGTCATCTAATACTGAGCTGGTCTAAATTTCAAGTTTCTAGCTCATCGGAGGATAGCTTAAAATCAATTAGAAAATTCCACCCGAACAGCAGACATACATGAAAGCGAGTTAATAAAAGCGTGGTAATAAAAAAATAGTATCAGTCCTTAAACATAATATAAATAATTGATTATTTTCTGAAAATTTATTACTCACAGAAAAAAAAATCTAACTATTCAATAAATTATATAGTTTTTGAATTTCCGGCCGTAACATTAAAAGTTGTTTTTATAATCGTACATTTGCGTCAACGGAAAATAATTTTATATAAAAAATTAAATATTTATACAATACCTCGCATACTTTTTGCTGTAATGAGATCAATTATCACTTGACCAGTAATTATCGCTCCTGATCCATACGTTGCAGTTGGATTATCTAATTTTATTTCAAACGTTTTTAATGTTGACGACATTTTTATATATTTTTGCTACAATTGGTATTATGACTGTATTTTGTTGATAAACGTGATTATTTAAACTGATTATTCATAACTTTTTTATGTTAACTGAGGTAGAGATTCAGAGTACATTCTTTTCTGTTTTTTATTTTTAACTTATAGTTACAATACAAATAAGATCGATTACGCGAATTTTCATAAATAATAGCACTCGTTTTCATACAATGCAACGTTGTCAATAAGCAAATTCGCGTGCCATAAAAATTATATATATATATATATATATATATATATATATATATATATATATATATATATATATATATATATATATATATATATATATATATATATATATATATATATATATATATATATATATATATATATATATATATATATATATATATATATATATATATATATATATATATATATATATATATATATATATATATATATATATATATATATATATATATATATATATCTATGATTCTAAAATAAAAAATCGGGAAAATGTTGAATTGATTTACACATGCGCGTGCTGATTAATTAAATGCGCATGTACACCATAGAAATTTAGGTCTTGATAATAGGGAAGGTTAAGTTCAAGCTGACGTCACATAAGAAAGCGTTTTCAAATCCTCAGTATCTTAAATTATTGAATAGGGATATACTCTACCAATTTCACTCCAATACTATGACTTGATATGGGCAGTAGTGATTTAATAGTATATTATACATCCAGGGAAAAAAGTAGGGCATTCCAATCTCGGAGTAATATGTGTGGCAAACACGTAGATTGGGAAAATTTGAATATTCGCCTCCGTTTATTGGAAGTACGGCGTATGCGTAAATCTTTTTGATTTGTTTTCCACACAGACGCTTAATAAAGTTATGCTCTCGGGGGTTGCGTAACTTTTCAAAACTTGAGAGGCGTGGCAAACGATTTTGTATAGCCAATAGTCAGCGATAATCTATATTTACTAATCACCTGAATAAAACTTGTATGTGTGCTTACTCCCGCGAAATTTAAAAATTTGTGAAAAACTACAAAGAAAGAAATAATGAATTATAGCATATTTTTATTCAATACTTAAGTCATATAATTTACTAACAAATAATCAAAGCCATTATTAAATAACAACTTTTTTGTGAGAGTAATGAAAATTCACTAGTCATATTTTCCAAAAAGCTTAGAACAATACTGCCACACATGGAACAATACTCATCACAATACTAAGTTTTCACTGTATTATATATCCCTTGGTACCACAACAATCATATGATATGACTAATTATTACCAACAATCAGAAAAAAATAGGTATTAACTACGTGCTACAACTATATCACATTTTACTTTTGATAAAGGTTAGGTGTATGTGTTTTTATTTACTAATCATGTTAGATTTCCAGCTTACCGACTCACATACATTTACCACACAATTATAAAAAAGACCGCCTATTACCAAATTCCCCTTAATTGCTTCCAGAAATCAAAATAGAGTGGGGGACTCATTTAACCCGTCAGCACTCCTGTTATGAGCATTTTGCTCACAGGACACTATTCAACTTATGGCATGTCACTGTTGTAACGGGGTGGAATGCTTCCACCTTGCGTTTTAATTTAATTTCGACTCGCGTCAAAAGATCCGCCCTCCTTCTTCAACAACTGTTAACATGGAAGAAAATACAGTCACTGATGCGCCGAAGTCGCTACGGTCGAGCCCCTCGACATTTAGTTTTAGGGGTTGGCCATCCTGAGTGGGCAGGTACGAGGCCCAGAGACGACGAGCTGTCGTTCTCTTGGCTCGCAGCAACCGCCGTGGACGGACGTGCTCAACCACTAACACCTTGGTTTCCACTAATACAACTATCATCTATTACTACGACACGTGCTATTAGTTATACGCATAATGGGCCAAGAGCATATAAGCCCACCTCAGGGGGAAGCTTATTCTTTTCTTAATTAAGTTTATTTAAATTATATTAATAATTATTGTGGATTGGACCTGGTTTATTTGGAAGGGAAGACGTCTATTGGACAGGTTCCAATTGGAAAAGTAACCGATAGGACATATTCCAATACTCAGGTTCTTATTACCTGAATTACCAATTACTAATAGTCCCGATGACCCAAATTTCCAATCACCTAAAATCCCAATCACCAGTAATTTCAATTACCAATACTACCAATTACCCGAATTTCCAATCATCCACAATTTCGATAGCTTAATTTTTCGTTAACCAGAAACATTGATGACAAGATATTCCGATTGGACAGGTTTCGTAAGCTGAAAGTCAATTTCTTTGTTACATAACAAAGAAATCCATTTTGAACTTTGTTATATAACAAAGAAATTGACTTAGAGTTTACGAAACCTGTCCAATCGGAATGTCTTGTCATCAATGTTTCTGGTTAACGAAAAATTAAGCTATCGAAATCGTGGATAATTGGAAATTTGGGTAATTGGTAGTATTGGTAATGGAAATTACTGGTGATCGGGATTTTAGGTGATTGAAAATTTGGGTCATCGGGATTATTAGTAATTGGTAATTCAGGTAATAGGAACCTGAGTATTGGAATATGTCCTATCGGTTACTTTTCCAATTGGAACCTGTCCAATAGACGTCTCCCCATTTGGAAAGGATTGGAATGGATTGGTGGACTGGAAGGAACTGGTTGGAGGTCTTTGGTCATGGAGGTAAAGGTTCGGTGGAAGGAAGGACTGGTTTGGACTGGGAATTGTAGGAGTAAGTCGAGTCGTTTAATTATTGTCGGGTTAACTATTTATTTGTTTGTTAAATAATAAGTCACTAATGATTTGAAAAGTCGTTGTATAGTTAATTTGGTCGAGTCAGTTTCATCAGTCATTTTGATTATTGTTCATCTTTTCATCATTATTTGTAAAGCAACTTCGATTAAATAAATGCCATAGTTCTTTTTATAATTCAATTAAATACATTTAGTTCATAAATTTAATAACAACCTTCCTGATAAGTTTAGTATAAGATCTCTCTCTAATTTTAATACTGCATGGTCCAGTACGGGGTTACCCTCGTCCTAAGATTACTGAGCCTAGCTGGACAGGTACGTAAAACACCTTAAATTTTACACATGTGTGGGCCTTGTTTTATTGAGACCACAAATTTAATTAATAAAATAAGTGGACCCGTTACACTGTAGTGCAAGCGAGACTCTAAAAAACACGGGAGCGCTGAAGGGTTAAGAAAAAGGTACCCTGATAGTACGAGTTACTCGTGAAAAAGTTGGTACTCATTAGTTGGAGACCAACTTAACGACAAGTTGTCGACAACTCTAGGTTTTGCAACTTTTGGCTACAAGTTATCGCCAACTTTCTAAGAAAATTGACGCCAGGGAAGAACCGCAATTGGAAAGCAGGTTTCTGAGAAAATTGAATACAACTTTCCGTCAACTTATGATTGCCAACTTTTGCCACCAACTTTCTCAGAAAGTGTCTATCAACTTTGGAAGTATCAACTTTTGCGGACAACTTGGTGTCTAGTTGCGGCTGTTAGTTGGACGCCAGTTTCTCGCCAACTTGGCTATCAGGGTAACTTTTGCAAGCATATCCTGATAGCACGAGTTGCTTGTCTAAAAGTTTGTATTCATTAGTTGCAACCAACTTGACGACAACTTTAGCTTTTGTAACTTTTGGCTACAGGCTACCGCCAATTTTCTAAGAAAGTTGGCGCCAGTATGGAGCCGCAACTGGAATGCAGGTTTCTGAGAAAATTGAAGGCAACTTTCCGTTAACTTATGATTGCCAACTTTTGGAAAATCGGCACCAGAAGTATGTTGAATCTACCTTGCGCATGGCTTGCTCAAGATCTGCTCAAGTTGAAACTGGTGGGGGAAGGAATAGTATCGGGAGTATTGCGAGTCTTGAGCGGATCTTGAGCAAGCCATGCGCAGGTATCTGCTGCAAGTTTCTTGGGCTTGGGCAAGAAATGCGTCTGAAACTTTTGACTGCATCATGCTAGAAATATCTTTAATATTCTTGCCTACAGTACCATGAGCAAATTATACACAATTTTTAAGTCATTCCCTTGCTACACAATCTTCTTGTGCAAGACACATATGTAGAAGGGGATACTAGTATCTATGGGCCTTGCACAAGGCTCTTATACAAGGGCATTTGCTTAAGTACGTATTACTTAAGATGTAACTATATAATATTAAATTGATAATAATTTTTTATTTTATAGCTTAAAATAATACACATTGATGTTGAAAAATTATACTATCAAAATTTCCAACAATTTACATAACATTAGGTATAACGTCAAATATATATGTATAAAAAGTATTTCTTTTAACAAAGTTTTAGTGAGTATAATAATCTAGAGAGTCTATTTTAATTAGATATATAATAATATTTAGTTTATATAATTCAGCAAATGTTGCGTAAAATATTTTATAAAAAATAATTCGAATTATTTTTATTTCTTATGATCCCTACCAATTACAGAATCATAAGAAGGAGGAACTGTAAACAAAAATTAGTTATTATACTTTAAAAAATAACAAAAAATTAATTTTCGAACTTACGTTGCTCTGGTGGATAATTAAATGGCGACATAGGATTTGGTGGTACAAATTCAATATTTTGAGGAGGTTGAAAACCTGGAGCAGATGGATATGTAAATCCTGTGCCTGGCTGATTAGGATGAGGAGTAGTACTTGGTGGTGGATATTGACCTGGACCAGGCTGAGTTGGATACGGAGCACCTGGTGGCGGATATTGGTCTGAACCCGGCTGAGTTGGATAAGGAGCACCTGGTGGTGGATATTGGTCTGAACCAGATTGAGTTGGATAAGGAGCACATGGTGGTGGATATTGGCTTGGACCAGATTGAATTGGATAAGGTGTTGGACCTGGCATAGGAAATTGAGAATACGGTGCAGAAACTTTTTTATTTTGTGATGCAGTTGGAGTAGGCATCGGGTATGGAACATTCGGATTTGCAAATGCTGATGTAGGATTGGTCGATGAAGAATAATCAAATGGTGCAGTTGGTGCAGTAATTGGTGGTTGTCCAAAATGAGAAACTGGAAAAACAACTTGTTGCGTTGACATGATTGGTGCAGGTCTTGTTCCAATTAAAATATCATAGTATCTTTCAGTATTACAATGTCTGTATAAATTAAACATTCGTCGTTATTCGGTTCAATAATTAATGAACATGTAAAATTACCAGGAAATTACTTACAGCCCAGAAACATCTAATTCAACATGAATTCGATAACTAATGTCTATAAGATTACAATGCTGAAGTTTTGATGGGGGAACGGATGGCACTTGCAATCCAATTACTACATCACATTTTTTACCAAACGGACCTGATTGTTTACTTTGTTGTATCACATGTGTTTCAGATTTTGTTTTCCCATAAGGCGATCGTGCATGGAAATCTACTTTCTTGAGAAAATTTTTTAGTATAAAAAAATTACGATTTCACATGAATTGACAATTTTCTTAGCGAAGGGTTAGAAATAAAATCTATAGATAACAATAATATTTACTTGTTCAAGTTTTACGTCAATCTCATCAACTTCGACAGAATCGGATCGGCTGTTTATATTAACTGTCGTTTGAATGGCTTCACCACAAGCGTAGCCAGTTGTTGGCAATCGAAAATTATAGACCATGCTTCCTCTACTGATACATGGTAGAATACAACAATAATCCTCTTCCTTCTCATCATCAATCCCTATCTTTAATTTTTATTAACAATATTGGGCGGTAATTAAATGTAAGAAGTGTCGTAAGACAATTAGCTTTAAATTTCAATGTAAGTTATAATTAATTAAATTACCAACGAATGTGTTTCTGGATTCAATTCAAATGGTGTTTCGATAGTAAAAACTATTGCAGTTTCATGATCAAATTTCCATGGTCTGTCTACTATTGCTTTTATAGAATACTCGACAGAACCAATACTATGCTCGTAACTGCTTGGAATATTTCGGGGGAGTGCATAATTGAAAGGAAAAACGTGATGACCAGCTAACATTTCGATCGTATCACCACCTTATTGAATTAATGAAACATAGATAATTAAAAACATTAAAAAATGAAAAATCTGCAGTTTTTCAGCTGTACAATATCGACGTTCTAATTAGCAAATGGTCTAACTCCATTTCAGAAAATCCTAGATTTATGCGAAAAGAAAGTAATTAAAAAATTTTTTTTTCATCTAAAAATCAATTCCATATCTAGTATATGCACAATATTTTTGTCTAGGTTACTCAAATTATATTTTTTTTGACTATGACTATCTGAACATTGCACAGAATCACCTAATGAAAAATATTAAGTTAGACAATTTGCTAATTAGAACGTCGATACATAACAATAAAAAAAACTATTTAATAGTTTAAATAGACTAAAAGTACCTGTGCTTCCAAAAAGACATAGATCAGTACGAAAATATTCTTCTTCTCCAGTAAAATATGTAGTTCGTGAATTTTTACCACTACCAGTTCTTTTTTCCCAATGTACTTCACATTTTCCTTTAAATCTTAATTTTAGCGCTAGAAATTTTTTTAGTTTAAATTACTGTAAATTTTATTTCTTGTCACAAATAACTAAAATTCAAGCGTTAATAATTTTACGCTTTTTTAAGTAATTTTCAATTACTTACTACAAAGGATATGAAAACATTTTCTATGTAAAAAAAAAAAAAAAAATGTCTCAAAACTATTCATTACCCGGAGAACAATGGAGCCAAAAATTGTACGAATTTTTATTATGCTGTCGACCAAACGTAAAACAGGAAGTTGAGTCGTCTGAAAATTATTATGCTGCATTATAATTATCATTGTGAGCCTCTAAAAATTGTTTATTTTCTACTGTAATTCCTAATTTAGACGAATAATATTCATTACAATTTATCAATAAGTTCTAAGTATAAAATATTTTTTGTAGTATAGCGTAATTATTTTTTGGCAATTCAACTTCTTGCTTCAAGTTGGGTCGACAGCATAATAAAAATTTGTAGATTTCTTAAAAGCCCATTTTTCTCCGCATATGAGGAGCGTCTGCATTCGAGACAATTTGGAATTTTATAAAAATCGTAAGTAAAATAACGATTGAATTTGAAATATATTTTACCGAGTTTTGAGTTATTTGATGTATAATTTTTCGTTAATAATCCCTTATTAAAAGAAACGATTTAAAACGATTAGAAAAAAAAAAATTTCAATACTTTTTAATCCTTTTGAATACTTTTGAATCGCCTTTCTTATGGACATTTAACATGGCAAATCGTTTCGAATAGTTCCTTTTAATTAGGGATGTACTTGAAAATTACAAAAAAAATTTTTTTTTATCTTTTGCACTAAATTTAACATTTACTAGTTTCGATTTTTAAAATTCAAGTTCCAAGTTGTCCCAAATTCGAAAGTTCATCATATTTAACAGTTTGTAACAAATTATTTTCTATACAGTTAATTTAATAGTTAACAAGACATTACAATTACATTGAAATTAAAATTTACATAAACTTAAAATCAGGAGTTTCAATTGTGTCGTAGGTATTTATATACGATTTTGTTGATATTTAGGAATCAAGCTAAAAAATATTAGAAAAGTTCATAATAAAAATACTATGTGTTTTCGATGTACATGCCGTGCTTAGTGTGGGATTTATTATTTTAACTACGACTCAACTGACCTTATTTGATAAAAAATTAGTATCAGTCCTTAAACAAAATATAAACAGTTGATTATTTTCTGGAAACTTGTTAATCATAGAAAAATAACAAATACTAAGGTAAATGACCCACTACCAGAATGACGACAAGTATACGATTGATTATCGTTTTAAAAATATTAAGTAGATAAGAAAAAAAAAATTATTACATCATGTAAAATTGACATTTACCTATTCAAGAATAATCAAATTAATTAATGTTGCTTAAATTTAGTTTATATAAAAATTTTTTCTACGACACCCGAAAGATCCAACATCGGAGAGCTGAAAAAGCTTTGTCCCAATACCGGAATTCAGTTGACTTAATACCAAAACGGTAAATTAAATGAGTAAATTTTAAATAAATGAGTTTAAAAAGTTTTAAAACGATAAATTTCTTTTATTAATTAATAATGAAATATAATATTTTCAAAAACATGATTTTTTTTTCCTCATTTCCATTTTTTCCTTTTTTGTTTTTCATTTTTATCTTCTATTAATTTAAAATACAGTCATATTTCGAAATGATTTAATATTTAATAAAAAATAAATATTTCGAATTGAAGGACAGAAACAAAGCAAATGATTTGAGGTTATACTTGATAAAATAATTAAAAGAAATATATATATATATTAAACACCAAAGTTCATTTTTATTATTTACATGAGAGTTTATCTACATTAAATGCATTTTTTATAACAATGATATTACTGCATTAAATATCATGTCTCCAATGATAATTAATAATGCACTTTATTGTAGTCGGTCAATAAAATACTCCGCCAATATCTACCGGCAATAATCACATTGATTGACATGACTGACTGCTCCGATACTGGGCACGGGTTCATTTTGGTGTACCAATAGTGGAACAGTAGAATTAATATAATACAATTTTGTTCATATTGTTAATAAATTTTCTTGTATACTATGTAATTCTAGGATTCGTATAATAAAAGAAAACACATAATTTTATACATTTTCTACAAGCTTAAGACCATTGACTGATTCCTTAGCAAAACCATTAAGAGACATGGAAAAGTCATAGATCCAAAACTATTGCTGTACTTTACATTTTATTTCATACTCCGAATATATTCAAAAATCTATTTTGTATTCTATTTTGTAAATAAAAGATGAAGGTTGTAAATAAATAATGTTTTATTCAATTTCATCGCCTACGAGTTTAAATATAATATAATGATTATCAAATCGTTCCGATATTGGATTTTGTTACGGTACTGGACATTTACCTTATTTGATCATTTTTCTGTCTATTAAAGAAAAAATAAAGTAAAATAATAACTTTATAAATAGATTTCAATTGCGCAGTACTTTATTATCATCAGATAAAAAATTTATAACCTCAAATTATTCGTAATATTATTTATAAAAAATGAGAGTAATTTATAAATTTCGAAAAGATTTCACATAAGAAATAAATTATTGATAGAATACCTCGCATTTTTTTTGCTTTGGTGAGGTCAATTATCACATGACCAGTTATCATTGCTCCTGATCCATACGTTGCAGTTGGATTATCTAATTTTATTTCAAACGTTTGTAACGACATTTTTTTATATTTTTTTTTCACTTTGTATTGTTACTGTATTTTTTAAACAAATGCTATTACTTAACTTAATTATTCATAACTTGTTTTATATCGAATTTGGTGTAAATACAGAGTACAGACGGAATGCGTTGAGGTCAACTGATCAACTTGCGCGTATCTACACTCTACAAGAGAGAGTGTAGAAATCATACATCCACACGTCTAGTTTTGCACTTATGTTTTTTTTTAACATATAGCTACAGTATATATATATATATATATATATATATATATATATATATATATATATATATATATATATATATATATATATATATATATATATATATATATATGTGTGTATGTGTGTGTATGTATATTAGACTGTTTCAAATTAGGGGTCTATTTTTATTTTTTTGATGAACATTGAAAAATCGAAAGGGTATCTTAAAATATGGTGACAGTTAAAATTTGAGCTCTTAATATTGATATTTAGAGGTGGCTATTGATAATTTTCGATTTTTCATTTAGTAACATGGTGAAAAATACACTGATAGAAAAAATATCTCGATTCAAGAAAAATTTTTTCTTCAAAATGTGGTTCTTGTTTTAAAATTTTTAATTGTTTTAATTTAAGAAATAAGTTTTTGAATCAAAAAATTGAATTTCTCGAATAGAGAAAAAAAATTCTTCGTTTGAGAATTTTATTCTTCGATGAAGCCTTTATCCCGACTAGAAAAAAAATTGTAAGACCTATTGGAATCCAATTGGGTTCCCAATTGGGAACCCAACGTTGGGTTGTAACGCATAGCCCAAGATGATCCCAATCGGGTCATCCCTATTGGGTCCCAATTGGGTATACCCAACTGTTTCCCAATTAGGCACACTCTATAGGGTTTCAATTGGGTTCACCCTACAGAAACTTTAGGCCAACCCAATAAAATCCCTTTAAAATCCCAGCATAAGAAAAATTTGGTTAAATAAATTTTATTTAAATCCTCTCATTCTAGTACAATTTTTTTTTTATTTATTCAATTTTCGTTATGACTGTTAATTTACAATAGTGTTAGCTCACAAAAAAAATTAATTATTTCACAAATTCTCACTTTGCACGAGACACAATTTTTATAACCTATATTCACTATACTAGCACTTTAATATTATTTTGATTAATTATATTGCACTGCACTAGCACTTTCTTTATTATTAATTCTATCAATTATATTGCACGGTATTGTAACTATAAAGATGTCAAAAAATTACGCCTTGATGAGTTACTTAGAACGTTTTCCAATGCAAGAGTCACGTGTATATGGGTTTTTGTCCACTAGTTATTTGTTTTATGCGCGGACCTGTCTGAACTTGTCTACGCTCGTATTATAGTCACAAGATTTTGTCGCCACGTGCATCATTGGTGTTAACATACACAACTATTCGATTTTTATCTTTACATATAATAATATAAGAGCATAAGAAAGTTAGTAGATATTTCATATGGATTATTTTTCCCTTAAAGTTTTAGTTTTTTTTTTAAGTTTATAATTAAATTTATAATCTGCAAGTGATTAAAAATACGTTTTACTATCGTTAAGTTTTTTTCTATATTATTAAAGTTTAATCAGTTTTTTTTTTTTTCGTTTTCATGTTAAAATACTGAATAAAACGTAAATATTTTGCATTTAAAAATTATTTTTAATTTTTAGAAGTAAAAATTTTTTTTTTTTATAAATTTCATGTTTAGTTTTCCTAACGTGATCCCAATTATTCCCCAATTGGGTAAGACCAACAGCAAATTATTAATTTTGACGTTGGGTCGCCCCAACAAGTTCCCAAAAATATCCCAATCGAGCAAACCCATTGCCGAGTCATTAATTTTAGCATTGGGTTAACCCAACATGTTTCCAATCCTATCCCCATTGGGTAAACCCAATCGCAATTTTTTATTTTAATGTTGGGCTTACCCTATATGTTCCCAATCAAATCCCAATAGGAATAACCCTATCGGGCTTGCCCCATCAGTACCCAATGGGGTCCCAATGTATGCTTGGGGGTAATTTCTAGTCGGGATTGTTTTGAAACAAAATCTGACATATTTGGCTTAAGAATTTCTTGCTCTTGGATTGAGATAGGCAAAATGTAGGTTTAAGACATTACCGACTTGTTTCGAGAATGGCGCGATTTTTAAATCAAAATCTCAATTTACTCAGCTTGAAAAAAAACTTTTTTTTTTATTTTAAAAATAAAAAATTTCAAAGTGATTTTTTAGGACTACATTCATTTACTTCAGATTTGTTAAAATAGAAATTTATTTTAAAAAAAGTTTTTTTTTTCATTACTTTGAAAACATCTTCCATCAAGAAATTATTACTTGAACCAAAAATTTAAAGTTCTTAAAATAACAACACGACATTTTTAGCTGAAGAGACAAGTGGTCTTGCTTAAAGAATTCAATAGTATCGATTGAAGATAATTTAGTTTCAGGTCAAGACACGAGAGTTATCCATCAAAGATACAAAATCTTTAGAGCCAAGAAAATCTAAATCAAGACAAGAATTTCTTGAAGCAAGACAATTGCTTTTCTTCAGAAATAAATTCTTGGCTCAAGAAAATATTTCTTGAGCCAAGATAAAATTTCTATCAGTGTACATATCTTCCGAAAAAATCAAGATACAAAAAATCTCTTCTCAAACATTCTGTAGCAAATTTACTGATCTACAAAAAAGGTCATTTTATGATTTGTGCATAAATTCAACCATTCACAAGATATCCGACGTCAAAGTTCAATAAAATTCAAAGAACTTGTTTTTGCTCGTTCTGAATTTTATACCATGTTAACTAATGAGAATTCAGAAATTCTCCGTACGGTTTTTTGTAGAAAATTGAATGATCTACAAAAAAAGTCTCTTATCATTTTTGGATAAATCCACCTGTTCAAAAGTTATTAGAGCTCGAAGTAAAGTTGGAGATCTTTTTACTTTTCCGGTAAAACCCATACAAAGGTGCCGTTAATGGAAAAAATGCCGTAGGTTGGCCGATGTCCGACTGCAGTCGCTCGGCCAAGCATTGGCAATTAGTAATGGCCCAAACTTGGTTAATTACCAGCAACCGAAAAAACAAATTTTTTTTTTTTTCAAAATTTTTTTTTTTCAAAAATTGTTTTTATAAAAAATTTTTTTTTTGGTGTATCCGCAATGATTTATCATTGTCAAAAAAATTCCTCAATTTTTTTTTTACCGCCGGCATTAGCGTTACCCAAAGCGTACCTCGTGGAGGTTCCTTGGTCGAATTTACGCTTCTTACACACATACCGACGGTAAAAAAAAAATTGAGGAATTTTTTTTGACAATGATAAATAATTGCGGATACACCAAAAAAAAAATTTTTTTAAAAAAACAATTTTTGAAAAAAAAAAAAAATTTGTTCATCCGTTATATCCAAAGTTATAGCAAGATTTCAGAATATCCTTAAATATGCGAATTTTGACCTGTTTTTTAATAAACATTATCGCTTCAAAATAAATTTTTTTATGAAAAGCGACTAATTTTGTTTTATAGAGAATGTTTTCCAGTTTTCAAAACCCTACTTTTGTTCTCTGTACGACCAATACGTCCGGAGTTATTGATTATTAAAGCCAAAATGGACTTTTTTGCTTTGATCAATGATAACTCGGCGGAAACTCGTCGTAAAGACTTTTTGAGGCCGCCAAATTGAAGGGCATAAAATTTCCTAAAAGCGACATAAGGTCAGATTATCCACAAAAATTTATTGAAGCCTATAGACTTGTTAAAAGACGAGCAAAAATTTTGAAAATTTTTTTTTCGTCGGTTCGCTTAAGATTACTCCGGAACCGTGCATGATAAAAAATTTTGAGGTCCAGATCTGAAAACTAGAAACTTGAGGCTACGATTTGCTTTTTTAATTTTCACTCTACGATCATTTTTCACCAAGTTACAGCATGTTGAAAATCATCCAAAAATTTCGAATTTCTTTTCTATCCCTTAATTTTTGGGACTAGTGTATATCATTACGAATCATATTTTTAGGATTTAGGAGTATTTGAAAGTATTCGAAATTTTCAATCATCTTAAATCCTATTCAATCATATTTTTAGGATTGAAGAGCATTTGACAGTACTTAACAGTTTAAATCATTTCAAATCCTGATAAATCATATTTTTAGGATTAAATAGTATTTAACAGAATTTAAAAATTTGAATCATGTTGAATCCTTCTGAATCATATTTTTAGGATTTAATAGCATTCAAGAGGATATAAATTTTTTTAATCCTTTTAAATACTTCTTTTTAATCAGGGACGATAATTCAACTTTAAATTAACTTATTTTGCTAGTATTGTCGTATAGTTAATGTTTACTGGCTGAAAAGTAATATTGAAATTTTACCCGTGACGGGTCTCGAACCCACGACCGTTGTATTATGAAGCACGTCCGCTGTCCACTAGGCTGCCCTGTCTCGTTCAGTTTACAAAGATTTTTAACACCTTTTGAAAACTCAGGGTTATAAAAAATAAAATATTATTGGAATTCAATTTAGATTTGTTCGTTAGATTTTTTTTTAATAATGAATGAAAAGAATTCTGGTTATAAATTACAAGCAAATCTAACACTTAAATTAATCTTCATTATTAATTGAAAAAAGAAAAAATGTAATTGTATTGATTATTATTATCAATTTCGCAAAACTTTATTGATTCAATTCTTCAATTAATTAAAAAAAAATGTAATGAAATCTATTTTTATTATTTTTTGGAAAAAAAAAATAATTTTAATTATTAACTAAATCAATAATTATAAATTGAATTTATTTTTATCATCGATAAAAAAAAAAAACATAATAATTCTAACTACTATCGCCAAAATGAAAATACACGGAAAAAAATGAACTATAAAAATTGAAAATGACAAGTAATATAATGATAAAGTGATCAGTAAATTCTATTATTCTAAATAGCAATTTTTTCATTTACGATTTAAACGTGAATAATTACAGAATAAGTAGGAAAATTTATTGTCTATGCAAGAAAAATTCCTATTTGAACTTTAAAAATTGTAACTGACTCTCAGAAAATTGACGACACGTATTATAAAATTTACTATTTGAATGTTAAAATTCCCCATATGGACAACCGGATTCCGAGTTATCATTTCAAATAGTAATTTTTAGAGTTTTTTTTCCGTGTAAGTGTTTTATTATTTAAAGTTTTTCATCAAAAGTATGTGATTATCCCTCATTAAAAACTTTGATTAAATCCGATTGAAGCTCGATCGGATTTTGATTGTATTTTTGTGCATGATCAGACATGACTTTGCATGAATCATGCTTGATCGTGCATAACTCATGCGTGATCTACTCTCTTAAAATGAATCAGTGAAATTTCACTGGTTCAACCAGTGAAATTCACTGATTCAACCAGTGGACTAAGATGATCGCTTAGCTCACTCGTTGAATCTGTGAATTCCACTTAATTTTATTTATTATAAACGTTTATTTAATAACAAAGTGAACTAAAAGAGTCTTAATAACAATTACTTATGATTATAAATTATTCAGTTAACGATTAATTTTAAAATGTTATTCTGGATTGAGGTTAGCTCTTTAGCTATTTAAGTAACCTCATAGTTATTTATTTTCATACTCTGTAAAAATTTTGTCATATAATTATTATTGTTATATAAAACTTAGTTGATATATTACAAAAGATAATAAATAAATATTAATAACTTATTGACACAATAAAACACTTAAATACACTCATGTACAGGATACTGCTGTACTCGCGCGCTTACATATTGTTAGTTCACTGGTTGAAACCAGTGAAATTCACTGGTTCAACCAGTGACTAAAAGTTCACTGGTTGAATCAGTGGAATTTCACTGATTCATTTTAAGAGAGTATACTTGATTATGCTTGGTCTTGCCTTAATCATGCTTGATCATGCATGCTGATTTTATCCTGAAGGGGGTAAGTCGTTGATCATTAATTAGACGATAATGAGTTACATCTATTTGAATCACTCAGTATCGACTCAAAAAGGTTACGAATTTATAGCAGAGCAGAAATTCAACGAATACTATTTACTTCTGATATTTATAAAACTATAAAAATAAATAGATTTACAGTAAACTTTATTTTAATTTACAATACTGAAAATTATGGATCAATAAACTTTTTTGTAGAAATGAATAAAATTGTGTGTTTTGTTTTAGAGAAATTTGTTATTGAAAAAAAGAAATTCTTTTTTAATTAAAAACACCAAGTTAAGATAGATCATATAATACCTATAATTGAAAGTAAAAAATTAACTTTTTTTTTATTATAAATCGAGTGAAGATGATAAGTCACGTATTACGTATAAGGAACTTTGTATGTGATAATTTGAAATTATTAATAAATAACTTTTAGGTGTTTAATATTTTATCTGTAGAAAAATTTTATTTTTTTGTAATTAGTAAGTTAATATATTGGAGATAAATAATGAAATAGCATGATTTTACTGTTTTAATGTTCTTGCATTACTATAATTTCGTATGAGTATAAATCCGTATAAATATACCCAACCATTCAAGCTCATAAGAACTCTTGTAAGTACCTGCATGATCGATTTAGTGACGTAAAAAATGGTTGAGCATGACCAGTCTTGACCAAGCATGAATTGTGTACGACCATACAAAATCATACGTAATCATGCAAGCTCATATATGATCGTATAAAGCACGCAAAAAATAATTGTGCATGATCAAGCTTGATCAAGTCTTATTTTACATGCTCATACAATGCTATACTCGGTCAGGTAGGCTCGAGCTTGATCATTCTGGCCGCTCAAAAATAGACATGGATGGTCATGTATGATCAAGAATGATCATGGATGCCCATTCAGAGCCATGCGCAGTCGTGCATGATGGCCTTGACTGGGTTAAGTATTATTATACATGATCAGGCTTGACCAAGCATGAATCGTGCATAATCAGGCTTGATCAAACGAAAATCATAAATGGTCATGCAAAAACAAGCTTTATTAAGCAGGCTCGTGCACAATCTTTGAATTTCTATTGTACATGGTCGTGCACTGTCAAAAATGACTGTGCATGAATCATGCAAGTTCATGCATGATGGTATATGACTATTCATGATTGAAATATATGGTTGAGTAGGACTTTGCACAACCTTGCATGATTCATGCATGCCCGTGCCTGATTCATGCACGATCATACATGATTCATGTATGATCATGTCTGGTTCATGCTTGATCAAGCATGGTCTTACATGCTGATTTTTTCCCGGGCATTAATTTTCAAACCAACAAAAATTACATACTCACATAATTGATTAGTCCTGATGTACCGATGACGAACAGTAATGATATCTCGCAAATGCATCATTATAAATAATTCTTGACAGCCCTCGATTTACCAAATGTCAAATCGATAAATAAACATAACCAACAGAATTAAAAAATTTATTTTAAACAAATGACAATCGAATAGAATAAATTTAGTTATAATAAAAATTCATTATTTCTAAATCAAAAAAATATCAGCTCCGGATAAGAATCACCAACATATCATATACTAAAGCCTTCTCCGAAACACGCTGCATCTTATGGTATGAGTATTATTTCGATCGGTTCAGTAGTTTTCGCAGTATAACCCAACAAAAAAATCGGCTCTCCATTTATTAGTATAGATAGATATTATATATATATATATTAGGGGGCTTCGTTTGATATAACTATTTTTGTTTTCCAACTCCCATCTCAAAATATTATCGTAAACATTGAAAAAAAAATAATTTCACCGAAGATAAAACCTTAATTTTAATTTTAAGTACTCGCTAAATAAATTTGGAATTTTTCTCTTTAATAAATACGTAAATAAAAAATTTTTTTTTTCAATTATCTATAGCTTCACGATATTTCAAGATATTTAATCAGCTATAGGTAGAAATCAAAGAAAAATCTTTCCTCTTTAAAAGTGCTGGTAGCTAATTTATGTTTTGTAACCGGCCTCCTTGGTAAAAAAATTTTAAAGCCAATTTTTTCTCGAATTTCATGTTTTTTTTATTTTACTCGCAAACCATTTACTTTACGGCAAAATTGTACAGGACTTTTTTTTTGTAGGGAATTTGATTTCCTACAGAAGAAATTATGTAAGCCATTACCGTAGAGCTAGTACACTGTGAAAAATAAGGTACTGACTTCAAACTCCCTAGGAGTTGGACGAATTTCCTCTTCAGTGAAACCAAATTCGTTCAAACCAACAAAAACGAGTTTGTCTCAAGAAAATCATTTTTATTGAATTAAAATCTCTACTCGATTATGAGAAATTGCTTAAGCGTTTATGGTAAAGTTTTTAAGTTTGCCCGTAATTAAACTAACATTTGATTGAATAGTAAAATATATTTAAATTAAAGTTTGGATGTACTTGATTTAAAAATAAAAACTTGTTGAAGGAAACTTTTCAATTTTGAGAAATTTAACTGAAACCGAATTTATAATACCGAACGTGTCGTGTCAACCGACGAGTTTCTTGGAGAGAGAATCCGATGAGGTTAAAGAAATAATTTCACGCAATCACATTAAAACTGAAAAATATTCGACAACAATATAAATGTATTCATTACAAAATATCGAACTATATTTGAATGAAAGTCTTTATGTTATCGATTCCCGATGAAAAAAGTTTTTGTCTAATTATATATGATTATATATAATCATATATGAAGTTATATATAATCATGCATGATTATATATAGGGTCATATACAATTATATATAATTATATATGACCCCATACATAATTAGATCTGATCATACCTGGGTGTTATTAGCCCATATATAAGTCTATATATGATCAGATCTAATTATATATAAGTCTATATATAATCAGATCTGATCAGATCTGATTATATATGAGCCTATATATAATTAGATATGTTCATACTTGGCTGGTATAACTCCATATATAACCATATATAAGTCTATATATGATCAGATCTAATTATATATAAGTCTATATATAATTAGATCTGATTAGACATGACTGATACAAATCCATATATAATTAGATCTGATCAGACATGGCTAATATAAATTCATGTATGGTCGTGCATAAGTTTATATATGATTGGATCTGATCAGACATGACTGATATAAAGTTATATGTAGTTATATATATATATATATATATATATATATATATATATATATATATATATATATATATATATATATATATATATATATATATATATGTATATTACATAATATGACAATTTTTGAATATGAATGTTATTAAATTTTTATTTTGTCAACTATCAAATAAACTTAAATCCCTAATACTTAAAAAATGTTCAAAGGTTTCGGCAGCAATTTAAAAGTATCAATCGATATCGATTTATATACGATTATTTATAAGTTTATAGATAAATAGATTTGATTATATGTATCTAATGAATTCTATTGTAATTTATGTACAAAATCAAATTCATTATTAGGTGCATTATTTACGTATGATGTATCGACTTGATTATTTGAGTTAAGTAATGCCATAAACTTTCATTTATTGTAAGTTCATAGCAGACTAAAGGATCAGACTACAATCCAGCGATCACCAAAGTTAAGCAGCATCGGCGTAGGTCATTGATTGGATGGGTGACCTCGTAGTAAAGTGGTGGTCAACGAATAGTAATTTTTTTTTTTTTTTTTTATTTAAATTTAATAGATATTTTCTCGCCTCCGGGCGGAAAGCGTCAACTTTCGTCCCGCTGTGCAAAACGAAGATGCCGCTTTCCGCCTCCGTCGACGAGAAAAATAGTATACACTCCTCGGGAAGTAAATAAGAAAGCCTCAGATCACATGTTTGTTGACCTCGGCTTCGCCTCGGCCAACAATTACATGCGATCTGAGACATTTCTTACTTTCCTTCCCTAGGTGTGTAATATACTATTATATTGATGAAAACAAGAAATCCTAATTAAATTACTTAATTAATAATTTAAAGGTATTCGAAATGAGATTCTAAAAATGACTATATTCATTCATGCATGATCATGTATAAACAGATCTGATTATATATAATTAGACCTGGCCAATTTTTGGATCCAATCATATATAGATGATTATGCATAATTATATATGATTAGACAAAAACTTTTTTCATCGGGTTCGATAAAAAAATTTATTTATAAAAAGAGTCACATATTTATCTCGTTTAGATCAATCTATAAGCAGTTGACTGGATATATCCATTCAATATGAAAACAAAGTACTAGAAGCACAACTAAACTAAAATTTTCCTGCTGGTTCCGTAGCGTAGCGGTAAGGTGTCTGACTCTCACGCGTAAGGTACTGGGTTCGAATCCTCCGGATGGTGATATTAAAATTATTTAACTTTTCACTAAAAACTGTGAGTATGTTAGGATGATTGGTAAGAGTATAATTGATGTAATATAATAAAATAATGTAATTATCCCAATACTTAATAAAAAAAAATCTGGGCGTCGGTTGGCCCTGCGGGCCAGCCCCAAAACTTCCCGCTGTTTTTGACCTCAAAGACCTCGAAAACATTGGTGTAGATATATTTTCGAGCTCTTCGAGCTCGAAAATGCTATCATATGCGGTTGTTTTTTTACGATCTTCTCAAGCTCTAACAAGTTGCCAGTTATGCTGAAGTTTGAAAATTTAAGAATCAAGAATTGTTAATGAAGCGGTTTTTAAAATTTAATCCCTGATTATGTTCAATGAAATAAGTGTATTCAGGCAGAAATCAATGCCAGGGATTCAAATTAAGACTTAAATGAGTGTTGACTCATGTGAGATACAATCAAATATGAAATATCCGGGAAAAATATTGAAAACTACGTTGTATCGATTTTATTGTTTATATTATGATTTAAACTAAAAACCAAGTTCGATGACATTATGTATCGAAAGTAACCATATAAAGGATGAGTTAGTATGACTTCAGATACATTTTAGTAGGTTATATTATGATTTATCCAGGAAAAATAACATAAAATGTTATTTTTTTAACTTTTCAATGCCGATATCTTTCGAACTAATTGATCGATTTTGACGTTTGAGGTGGCAATCGGCGCGTTTTATTGAATTCTAAAGCTGATTAAAATTTGAAATCGATCACGTCAGTCGTTTCGAAAATATTTAGAAAAAACCGTTTTTCACCATTTCTTTCTCCCGCGATAACTCTCGAACGAATTATCCGATTTTGATGTTTGAGGTGGCAATCGACGCGTTTTTTTTAGTACTAGAGCTGATTAGATTTTGAAGTCGATCGTATGAGTCGTTTCTGAGAAATCAATAAAAAACTAAAAAAAAAATTTTTTTTTTTTCGAAATTCGCAGATATTTTCGAATCTCTTTGATCAAATGATCTGAAATTTTCAGGAAAGTTGATGGCCAACAAGCTCTTTTAATCGCCGCCTTAAACATCCAAATAGGTTCATTGGTTCAAAAGTTACAAAGAGTTTACATACACACACACACACACACACACACACACACACACACACACACACACACACACACACACACACACACACACACACACACGCACACACACACATACATACACACACTCGGACATCATTCCAAAAATAGTCAGAATAGCTTCCTAGGACCTCAAATCGTCGACATCTGATGAAAACTCGATTTTCGAAAATCGGGGTGAAAACAATAACTTCCCGGAATTTTCGAAAATCGTCGATTTTCTTAGCGGGAAGTTAAAAAAAAATAAAATAAAATAAAATAAAAAATAAATACATAAGAAAAAAAAAATTTTTTTTTAAGACGCGTTTTCATTTGTTTCTTTATTCGCACTCATCTGGATAAACGGTACTATCTCTGTTGCACTTGTACATTAAATGGGAACTTTGTCCAAGCTTTTCTCGTAAACAAATGGAAGTTATCAAAAAATTGAACTGCACTTCGCTAGATCATAGAGTAAAGCATTGGGTCTGTGTCTTTATTTTGCGTTTAGAGCTTTTATTTCGGAGAAAAGTTGGAACAAAATTATCTGAAAACCGTTCTTAATAAATTATTAATGAGATAATTAAAGGCAATATTTATTTGATTCAGATTACTGTTTTTTTGAATCAATCCAATACAGCAATTTGAAATAATTAGATTTTTTATTGAATCAATTGCAAAGAGAGTTTCTACGGACCTAAAAAGATATTACTTTTAACACTAAAATTCATTAGCTTTAATAAAATTTTGACTTAACTGAAAATTCATACCTTCAATCTCCTTACAATTTACTTTGAGTGAAATTTTTAACTTATTTATATAAAACAAAAATCATTATTGTATCAACAGCATAAATGACTTGAACTAATTTCTATTTTTTAACTTCCCGCTAAGAAAATCGATGATTTTCAAAAATTTCGAGAAGTTATTGTTTTTACCCCGATTTGCGAAAAACGAAATTTCATCAGATGTCGACGTTTTGAGGTCTTAGGAAGCTATTCTGACTGTTTATAAAATGATGTCCGAGTGTCTGTATGTATGTATGTGTGTGTGTGTGTGTGTGTGTGTGTGTGTGTGTGTGTATGTATGTGTGTGTGTGTGTGTGTGTGTGTGTGTGTGTGTGTGTGTGTGTGTGTGTGTGTGTGTGTGTATGTGTGTGTGTGTGTGTGTGTGTGTGTGTGTGTGTGTGTGTATGTATGTATACTCTTTGTAACTTTTGAACTAATGAACCGATTTGGATGTTTAAGGCGGCGATTGAAAGAGCATGTTGGCCATCAACTTTCCTGAAAATTTCAGATCATTTGATCAAACAGACTCGAAAATATCTGCGAATTACGAAAAAAAAAAAAATTTTTTTTTTAGTTTTTTATTGATTTCTCAGAAACGACTCATACGATCGACTTCAAAATCTAATCAGCTCTAGTACTAAAAAAAACGCGTCGATTGCCACCTCAAACATCAAAATCGGATAATTCGTTCGAGAGTTATCGTGGGAGAAAGAAATGGTGAAAAACGGTTTTTTCTAAATATTTTTGAAACGACTGACGCGATCGATTTCAAATTCTAATCAGCTCTAGAATTCAATAAAACGCGCCGATTGCCACCTCAACCGTCAAAATCGATCGATTAGTTCGAAAGATATTGGCGTTGAAAAATTAAAACAATAACATTTTATGTTATTTTCCCCGGATGAATCATAATATAACCTACTAAAATGTGTCTGAAGTCATACCAACTCATCTTTTATATGGTTACTTTCAATACACTATATCATCGAACTTGGTTTTTAGTTTAAATCATAGTACCAACAATGAAATCGATCAAACGTAGTTTTCAATATTTTTCTCGGATATTTCATGTTTGATTGTTTCTCCGATGAGTCAAAACTCATTTAAATCTTGATTTGAATCCCTAGCATTGATTTCTTCCTAAACACACTTATTTTATTGAACATAATCAGGGATTGAATTTTAAAAACCGCTGCATTAACAATTCTTGATTCTTATATAAATCTTCAAACTTCAGCATAACAGGCAACTTGTTAGAGCTTGAGAAGATCGTAAAAAAACAATCGCATGTGATAGCATTTTCGAGCTCGAAGAGCTCGAAAATATATCTACACTAATGTTTTTGAGCTTTTTGAGGTCGAAAACAGCGGGAAGTTTTGGGGCTGGCCCGCAGGGCCAACCGACGCCCAGATTTTTTTAACTGAAAAAAGTTATTGAGTTATATCAAATACCATAGAGTTAGCTTAAACGATTCGGGAACTTCCCTCAAGAAACTCTCAGTTGGAGCAAAGTATACTATCAAACGTAGAGGGCGGTAGACTCAATCCCCTGTGGAAAAGGTCTTATAAATTCTCATAAAAAATTGAAAAATTTCTATCAGAACCAATAAGATTCGAAAACGTCTATGAGGTGTGAAAAAATTTCTCATAGACCTTTTTTATGAGACTTTATAAGTTACAGATATCAATATTTTTGTATGAGGCATTACATTGTATATGTCTATGAGAATAAATAAGATTTCTTAAACTATGAGATTCTGTGAGTGAAATGTTGTAAAAAAGTTATGATTATGAATAAGTCTCATCACTTTTATAAGTTTGTATAAGTTTATCCTAATGTATTTTCAATAAGAATCAATCCAGTAAATTCTTATGCTAAAATACTTATAAATTCTCATCAAGAAATTTTGTTTTGTTGAAATTTGAAGAATTTATAAGTTTTAATAAGATTTATCTTTCGGGACAAACCTTTTTGGACATCATAAAATACTAATAATATTTTATAAGAAAATCCGAAACGTATTTTTTTTAGTATTTTTATGAGACTAAATGACGAATGTCATGGACAAATGCAGATGGTTTTCTGATAAAAATTTTATAAGATTTTATTAGAAAACTCTGATTTAATAAACTGATAGAAACTGAAAAGTCTTGAATATGCTTAAAGAATGATATGATGTTACTATTGCAATTTTGAAGTTTTACTGAGAACGCAATTTTCTGAGAAATATCATTTAGCATTTCCTTGTAGAAACGACTTCATAACTTTCAATTTAATTTTTCAAAAATTTCAACAAAAATTCGAAACTTTCTAAATTATCGTAGGTAAATGACTTAATTTCTAACAAATTTTTATAAGATTTTATGAGTTTTTATGAGCTTAAACTTTCATAATTGTTTTATTAAATTTGAATTGTATATTTTTAAGAATTGATGATATTTTTTAGGTTGTAAGGTGGTACAATTTAAGTAACAGCCGAAATTGGATAACTGGTATAATAAATAAGATAAAAGACCTAGTAGCTAATCAGGAACCAGTACCCGCTCACTCCATTAATTGTATATCTATATTTAGATATTTCTATTAAAAATAGATGTAGTGATTAGGTACTGGTTCCCGATTGGCTACTGGGTCTATTATTATAAGCTTTTTCCATTCCATAAGTTCAAGTTGATTGAAATTAATTTTTGGAAAGTATTGAAAAAGTCAATTTTCAAGATTTTCTGAGTCATGTTGATTACAAAATCGTAAAATAATTTTTTTTAATTATGAAAATTATAGGTTTAAAGAGACTTGTCTCATAAAGTAGCATTATAATAAATATTTATCATTTTTATAGAAAAAATTCGTTTTAATATTTTTATAAGACCGAATAAGGATTTACTCCGTCAAATACTTTATTTCTCTTATGAATTGTATAAGACATAATGTATAAAGTTATTACTGAATTTACTTATAAAATCTTAAAAATAACAAAAGTTGCTTAAGCCAAGAGAAAAAATTTCTTGGGAGAAAATATCGATATGGAGAAGGGGAAAGTCACCGGTGCTAGGCAGCAGCAGCGGGAGTAGTTCGGTGCTCGCCACGAGATCGCGCCTACGATTTGTAGTGTCCCTGATAAGACATTTATTTCAGAAGTGTTATATTCCAAATTTGAATACGGTTTTGTTCGAGTACTCCTCTGTCATTTGGCAGGGTGACAAGTATTATAGTATATCCTATAATACATCATGACTTTAATATTTTATATTAATGTTTACTTGAGTAATTTTTGATGAATAAATAAACTGACTCGATTTCATTGGTTTTTCGGGAACAGATGCTGAGGATTTTCCGCGTAAATACTCATACAAATAATCTTGAGTATACATAATAAAAACTTTTTGAATTCATGCTAAAAAATTCAATAATTTAGCATATAAGCCTTAATCAATACTAAAGAAAGTATAACTTAATCAATCTCATAAATTTTTTCGTTACTATATGGAAAAATTTGTACTCACATTCATTAATCAGTATCAAATCTTATATGATTACTTCAGAAATCGTCTTATACAATCTTATTCATTTTCAAAATCTACGCAATTGTAAACTTTACATTTTTCGAAAACTTATAAATACTTATAATCACAAAATTACAGCTTCTGTTTCTTATAGATTCTGATCATTTATATGGGAATTTTAAGAAAAATTTTTTTTTGATGCACAATCTATGAGAAAATAATTGTATAAGAATTTTTGAGATTTTGCGCGGTCAAATACTGATCGTTTTCTCATAGCCAATTTTTTTTATGAGATTTTATAAGACCTTTTCCACAGGGTCGCTTGACGCGCTTGGCTGCATCCAAACGCTCGGAGTACTTGAGCCAAACGAATCTGGTTTGATGTTAGGAATCTTTTTTTACAGTGTAGTTTGCGAGATAAATCTAATTAAACATCTCAAAATTTGAAAAATTGCTGTTTTAACCAAGATTTCAGTACGTTTTTTTATGAAATTGTGGCCGAAGGAAATATATCTAATGTAACCGAAATCACGCGTGTAATTGCATAAGTATACAAATGGTGATATATTTAGTTGTATGCGATATAATTTCTCAAATAAGTTCTTACACACCAGATACATAATAGCTTCCAACATGGACTCCCATACGAAAATGCAGGTAAGAATTTCATTCATTTTTATGTTAGTTACTCAGTATATGTAGGGTAAAGGAAGAAAAAAATTTCCAAAAAATAAAAAAAAAAAATTATAATTTTTTTCTACGAAAAAAGTTAACCACTACAAAATTTATTATATAAGTGATAATTTCTATAAATTACACATAACTCAGTTTTAAAATGTGATCTTAATTTTTGTTATGCTAAGCTACGAATATTATAAGTACACAGTACACTATTTAAAAACCTGTTTCAAGTTTAGTAGACTAGCATAATAAAATTTGACAGACTTTATATAATTATTTCATGTATTTTTGAGTCTCATTTTTCTCCGTGTAAGTAAAACCCTGTATAAATACACAGAAAAAAAAGGATTTCTTGGCGCAAGAATTATTTTACATTAGGAATCGAAGAGAAAAATTTTTTTAGGATCATAAAAAGTTCTTGGCTCAAAATTTTTTTGCTCGCCCCAAGAGAATTTTTGTTTTCAATTTATAATGAAAAAATTTCGTGGGGCAAGTAAAAATTTTCTTGGGGCGAGGAAAATTTATTTATGTCAAGAAACCTTTTTTTTTTTGTGTATATTTGCTAATTTTTTCAAGTTTTACTTAATCTTCTCAAATTGTCGATAGCCATCACTGTTTCATATGATGGTGGAGCTAAAAAATTTATTCAAAAAAATTTATTAGTTAAATTGTACATCGTTTTTTTTTTCTTTTTTTTCAAATCAGGAGACACGGTAGTGTCTCGTGCCAAGTACACGTTCAAACACATGTATATGTGTGAAGTGTCATGGTGCGAGCCTACCGTGTATCTATACCGTAAACATAGTGGTTTTTAGCTCTCATTTAGAATACTCACGATCTTCTGAATCTGTGTGAGAATAAATTAAATCAATATTTCGAGTTGGTGCATTATCTACGGTAGCTAAATCAACGGGTGGTGGTGTTGAAGGTGACTGCAATGGTACTGATGGACTATTGGTGTTGAAAATTTCTCTTGTAGGCAAAGGCATTGTTTCCGGTACATCTTTTGTTCCAATACAAATGTCATATGTTTTTTGAATAGGCTTGTGACTTAATTGTTTGTCATTAAGTATAAAAATAAATAAAGTATAAATTAATAATATTAATAATAATAATAATAGTAATAATAATAATAATAATAATAATAATAATAATAATAATAATAATAATAATAATAATAATAATAATAATAATAATAATAATAATAATAATAATAATAATAATAATAATAATAATAATAATAATAATAATAATAATAATAATAATAATAATAATAATAATAATAATAATAATAATTTAAAATCTATAATAATAATAATAATAATAATAATAATAATAATTTAAAATCTATAATATAATTATCAATTACCATCCAGAAACAGTGATGATAGTGTGAAGTAAGTATTTAATATCAATATACTTGCAGTATTGACAATATGATAAAGGTAATTTTTGAACATCTATTTCTAATATCGTTGCGCTTACTTTTTGAAACGGCCCGTGTCGAACAACTCGTGTTATTATATTTGTTTCAGTTTTTGAATTTAGAAATGGCTCTCGATTTGAAAATTTCAGTTTCTAATAATAACATTTTTAAATTAATACCATTATTAATTATTATAATTTTAAATTAAGGATTATATTGCTGAGTAAAATCAAAACATGTTTAAACATCTCAGTCATAATATCACAGTTGTGACATCACATAAAAAAATCGGTCTATCGGTTGACCCTGCGGGCCAGCCCCAAAACTTCCCGCAGTTTTTGAGCTCCTTGAGCTCAAAAACATTGTTGTGAATACATTTTCGAGCTCTTCGAGCTCATACATACTGTTGTATACTATTGTTTTAGGAAAAAACCGTTTTTTAGCATTTCTTTTTCCCACAATGTCTTACGAACGAATTAACCGATTGAGATAATTGAGGCGGCAGTCGACGCGTTTTATTGAGTTTGAGAGCTGATTAGATTTTGGAATTGATCGATCGAGCCATTTCTGAAAAATTTGAAAAAAACTGAAAAAAAATATTTTTTTTTTTTGTTTTTCTTCCATATCTTAGAGTCTATTCGATCGATCGATTTGAAATTTTCAGAAAAGTTGACGGCCAACAAACTCTTTTGATTGCCACCTCAAACATGTTAATCGGTCAGTTCGTTAAAAAGATATTAAAAGTTTACATTCACACACACACACACACACACACACACACACACACACACACGGACATCCTTCTGAAAATAGTCAGAATATCTTCCTAGGACCTCAAAACGTCGACATCTGATGAAATCTCGATTTCCGAAAATCGGGGTGAAACCAATAATTTCCCAAACTTTTGAAAAGTAATAATTTTCTTAGCGGGAAGTTAAAAATATAAAGTGTCAAAAAATATCATATAATAAACTATTACAAGTCTAATAATAATCAATCGTTCAACTATCGCATTGTTCATTGTTTCAATGTCATATGAAAAAATAGTATATTTATTACCATATAATATGCTACTTAGGCATATATCGCGTCACTATATAAAATTTCAAAAGAGCATATTTTTATACGCTCTTTTGGCTTTAGGAAACTAAAATCAAAAGGACGTGTAATGTTGTTTTAATGCCAATTGGTTTGTAGACTTATTCTAAAGCTGAAAAGTGGAAAAAAGTATCCATTTTTACTGAACTAATCGACCGATTTTGCTCGTCTCCGAATTTGATCGAGAAATTCGTGCAGAGTATGTTTGAAATTTCACCACGATCTAATATTACAAATTATATTGTCAAAAATTTACGGTATAATCTTTTTAGGAAATGACAACTGGTCCAAGCTTGACCTAGAATTTGTCCAATACTTACAAGGAAAAAAACGCAGTTTAAATTAATAAATAATTATATTCCTAATTAAAAAAATTCTTTTAGAAAAAAAAAACAGCTGCCGAAGTGGGCGAAAAAAAAATTTTTGATCGTACAGCACACTCTGATGCTTCGCATCATGAGTCCTGCAATACAATCTAAACCGAAAATTACTATTATTAGTAAGCAATTCCATTTCTTTATTGATAATTACAATTACTATCGGTATTGTAAATATTATATTGACTCAAATTTTTTAATTGTAAAGGAAATAATATTTTTTAAACATTAATACATTTTAAACGTGTACTTAGGACATTTTTTTTCGAAGAGAATATATTTTCATATGATGTATCAATATATTAATAATAATAGTAGAAAAAAAAAAAACGAAATAAAAACAAAGTTTACTTACTTGAATCAGAAGTAATGTTATAGTTGTTATCTCAACGGATGATAATTTATTATCAATATTTACCATAAATGAAATACGTTCACCACAAGTATAACCAGTAGAAGGTAACCGAATACGATATTTCATAAGTCCTCTTTTAATGCACGGTATCAAACATGAGAAATTTTCTACATCAGTTTCATCGATTCCTAACTTTAATAATTATTATTTTTCATCCATGCGATAACAATTTATTAATGATTCACATTATAATTTATAATTGATAATTTAAGACTTTAAAACATACCAAATAGCTTTCGTCAATCGGTAATTGCCTTTCAACTCGAAATGATTTTTCAGTTTCATGATTGAATTTCCAAGGCCTTTCCATTATCGCCGTAATACTGTATTTTATTTCAGCGCAATCGTGTTTTAAAGTACTCGGAATATTGTAGGGTAAAGTAAAATTAAACAGAAATACGTTGTGTCCTTGGTCGATTTTTATTCTGTTATTAGTGATGTGACCTAATAAATATTTATTATTATACAGATAATGTTTTCGTCGTTAATGGATTTTTTTTTTTTTATTACCCTCGCAACCTTGAGCTCACCGTGGAAATACCGTGGAAACACTGTGTTTGTGGAAACACCGTGCAACCTATGCAGTTTCCACGCTGTTTCCACGGTTGATTTGTTACATTTTTCCACGATGTTTCCACGATAGTTTTTTGCTGAGTCCACGGTGTTTCCATACCAAATTTACGGTAAAGACACAATGAATAATCACCGTGATTTCACGCTGAATCCACGTTCGTTACACTTTGAACCCATAGTTAATCCACGATGATTTCATTGGGCTTATGTCATTGATCCACAGTGAAAACACGATATATTTACGATGGGTTTGCAATTAGTTTTTGCAATGATTAAACGAAGAATCCACGGTAAATTCGCGGTGATTATATAATAGTTACACAGTAATAACATCGAGAATTTACGATGAAAACTCGATAATCTAACAGTAACAACATACTGTCTATGAGAAATTAACATAAAAAATCAATTGTGTTGCATCTACTTAACTGGGAAACTCTTATCAATATTATCTGATTGAATAATTAAAAAAAAAGCGCTTATGAGAGCTTACCTATGACAGTTAAATGAACATCTTATTTATATTTATATCCAACAATTTCTATTAAAATAAATAAAAATGTCTTTAAATATTTTTCCAATAATTTGATTTCTGTCCACTCAATATCAAAATTATTAGGATTTTTTTATTTTTTAACTGGTTAAATTTTCAATTCTGATTTAAAATTATAAAACGATTAAGTATAAACTATTAATAATTAAATAATTCTATATAGTTACAATTTAGCGATGTATATATAAGGGTTGGCCAAAAAACAACTAATTTTTTGAAGTTGACTTCTTTTGGCGCGTTTAGTAGAGAGTGAAATTGAGAGCTGCACGCGCAAGCGTACCGCAAAAACGACATGATGAAGTTGGCCACCAAATATAATTGAAAGGGAATATTTATTTTACTGACTATTAGGTTAACTCGTATACAGAATAATCGCAAGGTATCCAACAAAACATGTGGTTATATTTGGAATCGATAGAAAAGCCAATGTACGAAAAACATTTCATATACATTAATTATTTAAAACGTGAATTATTTATATAAATATATTATCTATAAATTTTTCCTAAATTATGGCGTAAAAAACGTATCAGTGATAAAAAAATTTGTTAAAACTTTAAATGTTTTAAAAATTTGAGGTTAATTTTTTTAAATTGTGTAAAACCTTTGAAAGTTTTAAGTATTTGAACTTGATTTTATGTAAGTATTATTTTTAATAAGTTAATGAAATAATTACTAATTTAAGTAATAAGTAATTGAATATTTCATAATACATATTTATTTTTAATGAATAATTAAAACGAATTTTCATTATTTTTAATGAGTAATTTAAGACAATTTTAACAAATTCTAACAAAAAAAAAATATATAATAACAAATTTAATTTTACAAGAAAGAGAAATAATTAATTTTTATTTTTTTGAGAAGAAAAAATCATATAACAATAAATTTTATTTTAAAAGAAAGAGAAATAATTTTTTTTTTTTGGCGAAAATAAAGAATTTCATTCAATATTAAAAGATTTTAGTAAATGCATTAATTTTAGAGTTACGTTACAATTATTTACAATTAACAACTGTAAATAAATAAATTACACTCAATAATTTTATAATATTTTACCCCTTTTGTAACGAAAGAAAAAAAATATAAATTGAAAACAAAAAGTAAATAAATGAATTATATTTTAAAAGAAAGGTAAATAATTTATTTTTGCAAAAAAATTAATTATTTCTTTTTCTTGGAAAATTAAATTTGTTATTATATATTTATTTTTTGTTAGAATTTGTCAAAATTGTCGTAAATTACTCATTAAAAATAATGAAAATTGTTTTTAATTATTTATTAAAAATAAATATGTCTTAAGAAAATATTCAATGACTTATTACTTAAATTAGTAATTATTCTATTAACTTATTAAAAATAATACTTACATAAAATAAACTTCAAATACTTAAAACATTTAAAGTTTTTACACAATTTTTAAAATTAACTTCAGATTTTTAACAGACTTTTACAGCTTTGACACAATTTTTATCACTGATAAATTTTTCACACCATAATCTAGGAAAAATTCATAAATAATATTTTTATATTTATATATATATAATTCACAATTTATAATTAATATACATGAAATGTTTTTAATAAACTGGCTTTTCTGTCGATTTCAAATATAACCACATGTTTTGTGATAAGTATGACAGTTTCGCCGGACAAGTAAAATGATTTTGGAATTTACTACAACTTGACTTCAAACTCCAATAACTTTTGAACAGATGGGTTTATCAAAAAATGATAAGAAACTTTTTGTAGAACGTTTAATCTTTTACGAAATAATATCTCATAGTTCTGAATGAAAATTATGAAAATCTAACTTATTATACACGTTACTCAGACGTAAATAATGAGAAAAAAATATGTGGTGTTAAATTTAATAAAATATGTTTTAGTTATAGAATGTAATTATAATAATAACGATTACTAATATTAGTATATTGACTACTGCTTAAGTTATTGAATGACTTAAATTTAATCTAAATATTGTAATCTTTAGCATTATCAATATAATTAATATTATTATAAAGGCTGTTTTGTAATGTTTTTATGTTTTGAAAAAATAAATTATTCTTTAAATGAAAGCGTATTTGTAATTAAATAATGATATTAGTGTGGATATCGTAAAAAAATTCGAGTTTAGCTACACAGCGGTGTATGGCTGCCTGGATTTTATAGAATGTTTCTACGGTGAATTTATCGCATAATAATTGCGAACCCGTTGAATTATCATTGACAAACTTCTACTAAACCATGGTACATTTAGCGTATTTTCAGCATTACTACACTATGTGTTTGTCGTGGAATGACTGTGGGAACACCGTGGAAACACATCAGAAATATTGGGGAAACGTAGTCAAATTGCTATGGAACTACTGTGGTTTCATCGTGGAAAAATGGAACAAATCCACGGGGTTCCCACCGAGCATTTACGGTGAGTCTGTAGAGTTTCCACGGTGTTTCCACGGTGAGCTTAAGGTTGCGAGGGTAAATATAAAATAATTAAAAGACATTACTTTCTGCGTTACGAAGAATTATTACACTTTCAATGTATTTTTCTTTAGCCGAAAAAGAATCAACCTGGTAATTATTTTCTTTCCATGAAACTTCACATGTACCTTTAATTTGTAATGTGAGGGCTGTAAAATAAATTTGTAAACAAATTAAATACTGTTTTCTGATTCACAATATTTAATTATTTGAAAGTTTTAAATCTGCATACGGATTAGTACGAAATGAATACATTTCTTGGAAACTGTTGTAATAGTATATTACTTCCCTAGATGTGTAATATACTATTTCTCCTCGACGGAGGTGGAAAGCGACAACTTCGTTTTGCACAGCGGGGCGAAAGTTGACGCTTTCCGCCTCCGTCGACGAGAAAAATAGTATACACTCCTCGGGAAATAAATAAGAAAGCCTCAGGTCACATGTGTGTTACTACATGTGATCTGAGACATTTCTTACTTTACTTCCCTAGGTGTGTAATATGCTATTAATATGCACTGAGAAAAAAAAACTTTTTTCAAGTATATAAATATTTGTATCGTACCAAGTAAATATTTATTTAATCTTAGTAAAAGTGTACTCCAAACACGTATATTTTCTTAGAATGAGTATAGGAATTCTTAAATCAAGAAAATATGACTCGCTTGAAATATATATTTACTATGATTAAGAGTATTATTTGTTTGTATAGTCCCAAGTGAATATTTGTTTAAATGAAGTATTTATACTTGAGAAAAGTGTTTTTTTGTTTTTTCAGAGTGTAGTCGAATTCTATCCCATAATTTATATTTTTCATAGTAATGAGGCTTTACAAAAGTTTGAAATTGTCTCAAATTTTGAAGTATGACTGGTTGAACTGTTATCAAATTTTTATTTGTATCCATTATAAACATATTTTGAATTTACTGTAAGAATTTTAATATTTAGATCGACGTGCATATTAAACTTTAATTTTAAATAAATCACTGAAAGAATTTCATTATATAAATGTCATAGAAAATAAAAAACTATATAAACTTTCATATTCGGAAACTTATAAACCGCGCAAAGTTTGAATACGCTGACAGTTACGTTACGAAATTTTAACCTCACAACACAAACACCTTAAAAATAAATATTTTCTTTTCATTTTATGTACATTCTACATACGATAAAAGTTTTGGCGGATGTAAATTGAATTTCACGATTTAATAATATGATATAAAGAGATGTATGTTAATACCTTGGATAATCTTGTCTTTATACAAATCTATAATAACTTCTCCATATATTTTTTCTCCAGGGACATAATTACTAGTTAGTTTGTGCAATTTTATTTTAAATGAATTTATCCCATGCGACATTTTAGAAACTTGTATAAAACTATTATTAACTTTAAGGTTTTTTTAAACCACAAAAGTCATCCGCACTTATAAAACATAATAAAAATTAAAAATAAGTATTTAAATATACTGAATGTTTTACTACATTAGTAATGGTATACTACAGTTATATCTGGCTAGATGTCATCAAAAAGATTTTGGTGATAAAACATGAAAAAAGTGGGGCATTGAAACTTGCGTAGCCGAAGATAGTATAAATTCTTTCTACGCAGACATAATTACAAAGATAAAACTTGGTTTCTATTTAATTTATTCTTGTATGTATATATATATATATATATATATATATATATATATATATATATATATATATATATATATATATATATATATATATATATATATATATATATATATAAGGATAATTCGAATGTTGATAGTAATTGAACTATTATTATTTTATTCTTCATTACAATTTTAATTGTCATTTATTGTCCATAGTTATTTTATTTCAAGGCCAAGTTCTACTTTAAAAAGTAATTGTTATAACAAAAAACACAAGCAAATGATATTTTGTTTGGCTTCTCTACAGATAATTTGATTGTCACAACATAAAGTTGAAAGTCTCAATTCAACAAAGTTTTTTTTTTCGCGATTGCTTGTATAAAAATGAATTATTACGTATGATTTATAACAATAATATTTACTTGGATTAAATATATCAACAGCGAAACCTGAATACGTGGGACCCAGATTAGTGAGAAACCTCTATAACTGAGACTTTTTGTCAGGTCCCGGCACCTTCTCAACGATAAACCTCTTTAAGTGATGCAGAGGAACCTCTCTAACTAAGACTTTTTTTGAATCTGTTTATTATTATTTACTTTCATAGTCAAAGCTATTTATTTTATTGTAAAGACAAAATTTTTTTCATATGCGTACATATAAATATGTATCAGGTACTCGTCACGTGTTTATTATATTTACAAATCTTCTTATCTTTTTTTTCTACTCTGGCATTTCAATTTTGTTTATTTTTACAATTAGTATCGCTTGTCCGTCTTTGCGAAAATGCCGAAAACGAAGCTACACTGTAAAAAATAATTTGAAAATTACAATACAAAAGGTATTGAATTTTCATAACTAGATATTTGAATTGTATTTTCAATAAAAAAAAGCTTCAAATTTAATGTACGTAATTTAATAATCAAGCTGGTATTTAAAATTAAGAAAAAAAAATATGAATTTTAATAAACGTACTTAAAATTTATACTTATTCTTTAAATTTTCAAAGCAAGCATTGAAAATTCTAAGACACATTGAATTTTAATAATTCCATTTGAAATTTCATAATATTTATTTGAAAATTCAAATACTTGTATATGAAATTGCTGCGCGTGACGTGCTGCACGTTCAGTAATCAAGGATTGTATTTTAATACTAATTAGTTAAATATATAATAAATTTGAGTAATGTGAGCGGTGTACATCAGACTTTATTGTTGTAAAGCTTTTATTTCCTCGATAATATAAAGTAAATAAACTTTGTGACTGAACTGAACATCATTGACAGTATATGTACTGTATACAGTATTAAATGTGATATAGCATAATGCTAATAAACATAATATAGTTTTATACTGATTTAAATATTAAAATGTGATTTAACTGTAAAATATTTATTTAACTTCTACTTTTTTAAATGTTTAAGAAAAAAAATATAATTACCCGTTATATTAAATTATATTATAACAATGGTTAATAAAAAAAAAAATCGGTCTGTCGGTTGACCCTGCGGGCCAGCCCCAAAACTTCCCGCCCATTTCGAGCTCCTTGAACTCGAAAATATTGTCAGAAATACAGCTTCGAGCTCAAAGAGCTCGAAAAAACTTTAGCATGCCGTTGTTTTTGAAAAAAATGTTTTTTACCATTTCTTTCTCTCACAAGATTTCATTGACAAATGATTTGATTTTCATGTTTGAAGCAGCAATCGACCCGTTTTGATAAAGCTTAAGACCGATCAGATTTTGAAATCGTTTGGTTTAGTTATTTTAAAGATATTTGCAAAAAACCGTTTTTCACCGTTTCTTTTTTCCACGATACTTAGAAAAATAACCCGACTTTGATGGTTGAGCTAGCAATCGACGCCTTTTACTAAATTCTGAAGCTGATCAGATTTTAGAATCGTTTACTTCAAGTGTTTCAAAGATATTCGGAAAAAATTGCTTTTTATCGTTTCTTTCTCCCACGATAACTCTAAGACAAATGATCCGATTTCGATGGTTGAGGTGGCAATCGACGCGTTTTAATAAACTCTAAAGCTGATCAAATTTCGAAATTGTTTAGTTCAGTTGTTTCAAATATATTCGCAAAAAACCATTTTTCACCATTTCTACTTCCCACGATAACTCTAGAACGAATTATCCGATTGAGATGGCTAAGGACGAAATCGACGCGTCTTATTAAGCCCGAGAGCTGATTGGATTTTAAAGTCAATCGTTAGACTCGTTTCTGAGAAATCAATAAAAAACTAAAAAAAAAATAATTTTTTTTTCGTAATTCGTCAATATTTTCGAGTCTACATAATGAAATGATCTAAAATTTTCAGAAGTTGATGGCCATCAAGCCTTTTCGATTGCCGCCTCAACCATCCAAATCGATTCATTAGTTAAAAAGTTATAGCCCGGTCACATACACACACACACACACACAGACACACACACACACACACACACACACACACACACACACACACACACAC
Source organism: Microplitis manilae (assembly GCA_030273425.1). Classification (NCBI taxonomy): domain Eukaryota; kingdom Metazoa; phylum Arthropoda; class Insecta; order Hymenoptera; family Braconidae; genus Microplitis; species Microplitis manilae. The sequence goes on from CP092721.1 coordinate 15,844,182, forward strand.
ACACATACATACATACAGACACTCGGACATCATTTTATAAACAGTCAGAATAGCTTCCTAAGACCTCAAAACGTCGACATCTGATGAAATTTCGTTTTTCGCAAATCGGGGTAAAAACAATAACTTCTCGAAATTTTTGAAAATCATCGATTTTCTTAGCGGGAAGTTAAAAAAATTTATAATGTTGTTCATAAGAAATTGATGACAGCTTACGAAATTTTGAAGTTTTATCAATAAACATTTTGTTACTTAACATACCTAATAGTCTTTAATTTCCATGTAACCATACACTGTTAAAAAAATTGTTTAAATTTTCAAAACATTGTATATAACGCAATAAACACATACAATTGTGTTTGAAATTTCATTGTAACGATCGTATAGAATTTAAAATACTCGCTTTTGATTTTTCAAATAAACGCTTCAGATTTTCATATACATCTATATGGAAATTAAAAAGAGAGTATTTGAAAATTAAATGAAAGATATTTTAACGATTAAACGAACTTACCTGTAAGTGAAGTTCTATCGTAATTGTATGAAGCGCCTCCTCCGAAAAGATCACCAGACGTAGTACCTACTCTTAAGCTCAGAATGCCACAAAGTTTACAGTAAGAAACGAAAAAATTTGTTTATTAATTAGTTGCTTACTTAACGATAGTGCTATATATAATAAACACGATCTTCATTATTCAAAGGTCAACCGATACGATTGTAAAAAAGGGGCTAAAGTAAATTTAGAAAGGGTTAAACTAGGGTGGGACTGATCTTTTCGGAGGAAGCGCTTCATACAATTACGATAGAACTTCACTTACAGGTAAGTTCGTTTTAAAGAGAAGTATCGGGAGATTAATATAAAATAAAAATAATAATGATTTTTTTTTTTTTTTTAAAGAAAACCAAATTATTTATTAATTATTATTATTATTTTTTTTTTTTTAAAGAAATAAAATGAAAAGTTATAAAGTAACTTTGAAACTAGTTATTTTTAGTTTTTAAAATAGCTTTTGCAAAAACAGAACGGTCTTCAATAATTTGACGATCATAAAATTTAGCAAAAACCTGTGAAGATGATGTCCAGCCAGCAGTTTTTCTGATTAAATCGATACTAACTCCGTTTCTTTTGGCTGATGAAGTCGAAGCATGTCGAGTACTGTAAGCAGTAAATTTTGAAGTATCTACACCACTTAATTGTAAAACTTCTTTAATCCATCTGCTTAGAGATTGTGTAGAGATAACTTTATATGGCTTTTTCCATGAAATAAAAAGACTTGAATCATTTCCACGAATATTTTGAGTACGTTCTAAATAAGTTTGAAGAGATAAAGCAACACAAACAGAAGAATCTTCATTAAAGAAAGGGATAATTAAATTTGGTTGGAACATTTTTGGTCCTGAAGTTTTTAGATGATTCGTAATTTTGATCTCAATACGATCATTAGATTTTATTATATTATTTTTAAATCGCAGCCAAAGTTTGAATCCTGTGACCTGTGGTAAGAGCCAAAAGAGTTACAACTTTATAAGAAAGATGTTGCAAAGATATATCTTCATTTGGAAACGATTTTGAAACGAAATTCAGGACAATTTTTGGGTCCCACGTACTATCATATCTAGGACAGGGTGGCCGAATTTTGGCAACGCCTTTACAAAATCGTTTGATATCAGGATTTTCACCTAATTCAGGACCCCAAATCACAGCAACAGCTGATCTCAAAGAATTAATAGTTCCATAAGAAGCTCCTTTATTCACTTCACTTGTCAGGAATCTTAAAATATCTGGAATTGTTGCTGTAAAAACCGGTGTATCCGTTAAGTGACAAAAATTCCACCACTTCTTCAGGGCTGAGTCATATTGGCGAATACTAAAGTCCGATAATGATGCAATGCTTATTTCACTAGTATCAGAAGAGATATCTTTCTAGGACAGCGCTTGTTTGATAAGATTCCTCCCACCAGGGAAAGCTGGGAGTGAAGAGGATGAGGTTCCCTATGAGAGGAAGAAAGAAGATTTAAACTTGGCTTAAAAATAATAGGTGATTTCTCAAACATAGACATACACCTAGGGAAACAAGCTTGTGATGGCCAATTCGGAATTATTAAAAGACCTCTAGCATTATCATTCTCAATTTTTTTTTAAAACTTTTTCAATTAAATTAAAAGGAGGGAAAGCGTAAAAGAAACATTTATTCTAGGGGTGTGCAAATAATTCGAACTTACGAATTATTCGTCCCGAATCGAATATTAAAATTCGATTCGAATAATTCGAATTTCGAGTTATTCGGAAGTTCTCAAATAATTCGAAAATTTTCGAATAATTCGAAAGTTCTCGAATAATTTGAAAGTTCTCGAATAATTCATTAATTTTCGAATAATTCGTTATTTTTCGAATTATTCGATATTTTTCGAATTATTCGTTAATTTTCGAATTATTCGTTATTTTTCGAATGGTTCGAAAGTTTCCAAATAATTCGCACATTGACAAATAATTGTAGAATTTTTGAACTATTCGTCAATTTTTCAGATAATTTTGAAATTTTATAAACGATCAAACGTGGAATTCGGCACTCTGTACATCTTAAGTATTTTATAAACAACATACTTTTTTTGAGTTGAATTTTTAAGTTGAAAAATTAAAAAAAAAATTTATACAACAAAAAATATTAGTGATCTTTGAGTATCAGATATTTTTATTATACAATAGAGTCCACAAATCACTTAAAGCCTCGAATTATTTTAAAAAATTTACGATTTATTCAGAATATTATACAATTAATTAAAAAAAAAAAAGTATTTTTGAAAAATTCGAAAATTTCCGAATAATTTGAACTTTTCGAATAGTTCGAATTTTTCAAAAATAATTATATAATATTCTTAATGAATCGTAAATTTTTTTAAATAATTCGAGGCTTAAAGTGATTTATGAACTCTATTGTATAATAAAAATATCTTATACTCAAAGATCACGAATATTTTTTGTTGTATAAATTTTTTTTTTAATTTTTTAACTTGAAAATACAACTCAAAAAAAGTATTTTGTTTATAAAATATTTAAAATGTACAGAGTGCCGAATCCCACGTTTGATCGTTTATAAAATTTCAAAATTATCTGAAAAATTGACGAATAGTTCAAAAATTCTACAATTATTTGTCAATGTGCGAATTATTTGTAAATTTTCGAATTATTCGAAAAATAACGAATAATTTGAAAAATAATGAATAATTCGAAAAATTCCGAATAATTCGAAAAATTTCGAATACTTCGAACTTTTCGAATACTTCGAACTTTTCGAATAATTCGTAAGTTCGAATTACTCGATTCGAATTTCGAATCGAATAGTATTATTCGATTCGATTCGAACGATATTCGCACACCCCTAATTCATTCCAATCCAAAGTAAAAGCATCAACTGCAATCGATCCTGGGTCTTTTTTCCAAGAAACGTATTTATGACATTTAGTATTAATACGACTAGCAAAAAGATCGATTTCAGGGTAACCAAAGGATTTACATAATTTGGTAAAGGCTTGACTCGATAAACTGTACTCAGTTTCAGGTTCAAGTCGCCTAGATTCAAAATCAGCTATTATATTATCTTTTGAGCTAATGTAAGAAGCAAAAATAAAAATATTCTTCTGCTCACACCATTGCCAAATTAATTTTGAAAGTCTGCTAAGGTTTTCAAATTGAATACCACCCATCCGATTGATATAAGTAATTGCAGTAGTGTTGTCTATACGCAAGAGTATATCACAGTTACTTAAATCATAAGCAAAACATTTTAAACCGAAAAATGCAGCTTGTAGTTCTAAAAAATTTGTTGGATTTTTACGTTCCTGATTATTCCAGAATCCGTGAGCTTTTTTATTACCACACCAAGCTTCCCAACCAGTTAAAGATGCATCCGAATATATTTCTAACATGAATTCGGGACTTTCAATGGGATTATAGATTTTTTCAATATTTGATCTCCACCAGTTAAGATCTTCATTTATCGAATCAAGATAGTATCATTTGTGCCTCATAGTTACCCTTGTTATTTTCTAAAGCAAGAAATTTTTCTCGTTCAAGACTTTTCATGTAAACCCAACTGTTCAACGAATAGTCTGCCGGTTATGTAGCTTTATACTGAAAGAATTCTTTACGTTGAAATGAATTGATGGCCTTGAAAAAGGCCGTTGTGGTCTTGAGAAAGACCGTTTGAGAGTGACGTTTGAGCTGGAGACGACGATGAGTAAGTTCGAAGCTGGTCCTTAAAAGAACCGTTTGTTGTACTCGAGTAGTCTAGCTGGAGATCCAGAGATCTCTTTAATTTGAAAGTTTCTTACGAGACTAGCCCTGAGAAGAGCTAGTCAACACTTGACGAGATAGTTCTAAAAAGGACTGGGGCTTTTGAGAAGTAGCTGGATAATATTCAAGCTTTGCGGGCTTGAATATTAACTGTTTATCGCTGATAGCCTTGCTCGCTATCTGGAGAGAGTTCTTCACAGTAGGACTGATCAGAATCGAATACGCTAACGCTCTCAGATCACCATCTTTTATACCCGAGAGTCCGGCTTCTAGAAGGTTCTCGGCGGAGTGGGAGAAGTCGGTATCTGCGCTCCAATGAGATGGCTTAGTTGAGGACAAGCTAAGAGCGGGCGAATGAGAAGTCTTCGTTGAGAGTGGAGGGGATCGAGTCAACTCTTATTGGTCGGTCGCGTACGGAGAGCGAGCAGTCTCTCTCACGGTCCGTGCGAAGTTGATGAGCCATGGTATCTCTCCATGGTCCGCGCAAAGTTGATGACTTACTTTCGAACATTCTCCCCCCCCAATTCCGCAACCTTGTGAGGAATTAGAGTCTTCTTCTCGTGAGTCGTCTTGATGAGGAGAGATTGGCAGTAGAGCGAGCTTGACTATCGGTCGAGTAAGAGTCGAGGTAGCTGTTTTGACGGTTACTACTCGACACAATCCATCACTACCAGGATGGAGCTGAATGACCCGAGCGAGAGGCCACTTTGATGGTGGAAATCGCTCATCGGTGAGAAGTACTAATGAGCCCACTTGAATGTTGTCCTGAGTTTTCTGCCATTTAGAGATCGACTGATGAGCTTGAAGGCATTCCGTTGACCACCTATCCCAAAATTTCTGAAATCGGTCTTGAATTCGTTGGAAATGAGAAGGTCTTGATTCAGGTACAGAGGATAACGATGGTTCTGGTATTGTAGTCAGAGCTTCTCCACGAATGAAATGTCCTGGCGTTAAGGCTGAGAATTTGTCAGGATCGTCTGATAGCGCACTGAGCGGTCGTGAGTTCAGTACTGCTTCTACTTGTGCGAGAAATGTGGAAAAGTCTTCCAAAGTGAGAAGAGTTTCTGAGATGGTTCGTTGCAAATGATATTTTACAGACTTAACCGCTGCTTCCCACTTTCCACCCATATGAGGGGCACCGGGTGGGTTGAAAATCCACTTTGTACCATCGTTAGCGAGAATCCGTTGAAGCTCTTGAGATTCCTTTGTTGATTGTTAAAATAGGTCTTTGAGAACAGCGTCAGCACCTTTAAAATTTGTACCACAGTCACTTCGAAGAGTCTTGCAGATTCCACGACGACTGGTGAACCGTCGGAAGGCTTTGAGAAATCCTTCTGCTGAGTAGTCTGAAACTGCCTCTAAATGAATAGCTAACGTGGTGAAACACACAAAGACTGCGATCCAGCCTTTGAAACTTTTTGCACCTCGACCTTGAAATGTCTTTAATGAGATCGGACCTCCGTAATCTACTCCAGCATGCTCGAAAACTAGAGATGGAGTTACTCGAGAAGTCGGAAGAGGAGCCATGAGTTGTTGAGCTCGAACCCCACGTATTCGAGCGCACACGAGACATCGTTGAATGAATGATTTGATGGGAGCTCGGCCACCGATGATCCAACAAGTCTTTCTGACGTGAGATAGAGTTAACTGAGTGCCGCCATGAAGAGTTCTTGAGTGAGCATCTGCTATGATTAGATCTGAGAGCTTACTGTGCCGGGGCAGTATAGCTGGGTGTTTGCTGTCCGCCGATAGTTGAGAATTCTGGAGACGACCTCCAACTCGCAATATACCAGTGCGGTCAACTATTGCCGTCAGTCGAGAGAGAACATGATTTTTGTGAAGTCCCTTGCCAGCTTGTATAGTCTTGATTTCTGCAGAGAAATATGCCAGTTGAGTCTCCCGTATCCAGAACAGCTTTGCAGCTTCTAAGTCAGCTGGATTGATTGGTGAGATTACTAAACTCGAATTTGGTACTCGTTTAAATCTGGAGATGGCTCGCTGACAAATTGCCGTGATTCTGAGCAGCTTCGGAAGGCTTTTATTGAAGGATTTGACTTGAGGTAAGTCAATGAGATCCCACAATACTGGTGGAGACGTTACTGACAGTGAAATGCCTGGTCTTTCTTCCAAATCATCTTCTGGAGATGGTGCTACTGCTGATGGCCAAAATTCTGGAGGTTGAGAAAGCCATGGTGGCCCAGTCCACCACAATGCGTGTTCAATGAGTTGTGAAGCGCTTAAGCCCCGAGACGCACAATCTGCTGGGTTGAGTTTTCCTGATGTGAATCTCCAATGAGCATGTGGAGTAGCATCATGAATGGCTGAAACTCGGTTGCCCACAAACACCTTCCATCTCATTGGATTATTTTTTACCCATGCGAGAGTGACTGAGGAGTCTGTCCATAAGAATACTGGCACGTCATTGAGATTGAGAGTCTTCTGAGTATGTTTAACGAGATTTGCAAGTAAAGCAGCTGCGGATAATTCTATTCTTGGAATTGTCAGACGTTTGAGAGGTGCCACTTTAGTTTTTGAACAGACTAGATTGACGACTGAAGAGTTATCTGAGTATGTTACTCTGAGATAGACCGCTGCTGCCATTGCTAGCTGAGAGGCGTCTGAGAACCCATGAATTTGTATTGAGTAGGCTTGAGAATGCAAATGCAACCATCTGGGTATTTTGATTGTCGAGAGTGTCTTGAGGTCTTCTCGAAATTTATCCCATTGATGAATTATTTCAGGCGTGAGTGGTTCATCCCAACCAATCTTTTCCAGCCAGAGTTGTTGCATCAGAATTTTTGCTCTGATTACAACCGGTGATATAAGTCCAAGTGGATCGAAAAGTTGAGCTACTTCTGAGAGAATCGCTCGTTTCGTAATGGATTGTTTAAAGGAAATGTTCCCTTGGAATGAGAAGATGTCTTCATGAGGATGCCATGAGATACCCAGTATCTTTGAAGTGAGATCTTCGAATGTATGAACAGGCTGAGCTTCTTGAGTCGATGCACTTGGTAGTGAGAATTGCGGATGATTACTTTTCCATTTGTCGAGAGGTAAACAAGCTGAGAGGCACGTGTCGTTCAATTGCGTAGCAATGGCCTTGAGTTGCTCTAGAGTTTCTACACCACCTGAGATGTCATCAACATAACTACCTTTGAGAATAGGATCTACTGCATGTGGGTAATTAGAGCCTTCATCAGCTACTAATTGCTTCAGCACTCGACACGCAAGATATGGAGCTGACCGTGTACCGTATGTGACAGTAGTTAGTTGATAGGCTCGAACATTTGAGTCTTGATCTACCCAGAGAATACGCTGAAGGTCCCAATCATCCTCAACTTTAATTTGACGGAACATCTTGACTATGTCCGTAATGAAGATGTATTTGTGTTGTCTGATGTAGAGCAACACGTCGAAGATGTCAGACTGAGTTTTTGGACCAGTATGCATAATGTCATTGAGTGAGACTTGAGATGACGTTTTACTGGATCCATTGAAGACTACTCTGAGTCTTGTTGAGGTGCTCTGCTCACGTAATACTCCATGATGCGGAAGATAATACGTATGAGGTGGCTCTGGAGCGTTCAAAGGCACAGCAACCATATGTCCAAGGTCTTTATACTCTTGAAGGAACTTGATATATCGTTCTTTAAGAGTTGCATCTGAGGAAAGTCGTTTGAGAAGACGTTGAAGGCATCGTTGCGCTATTGACTTGGAATTACCCAGTAGTGAGACGTCTGAATTGAGAGGTAGCCGTACAACGTAGCGACCAGAATTGTCTCGATAATGTGTCGCAGTGAAGTGTTTTTCACATTCTGACTCAGCTAGATTCAGGTGTGGCTCTGATGTTGTTGGGACTTCCTCTTGAACCCAAAATTTGGTGAGAGTATCTTGTAGGTCCTCATTGCTAGTCAGATGAAAAGATCGCAGAGGTTTTGTCTGAGATTCCGTAGATGCTTGACCCAGAACAGCCCATCCAAAAATAATATGCATAGCCATGGGTTCAGAAGGACCTCTTATGACTAAATGAGATGATCTGAGTATACTTCTGAGGTTGTCTGCACCAATGAGGATGTCAACTGGACCTGGTGTTAGGAAGTCTGGATCAGCTAGCTCTAATTTGTTGATGTGATGCCAGTCTTGGTTAGTAACCACTACCGATGGAATGTGAGTGGTAATACGTGGTAATATATGAGCATTTAACTGTGCATGAGAGAGCGAATGTGTGGACTGTAAGTTGAGCATCGCTAGGCCTTGAGTTGTTCCGGGTGAGGTACTACCAACTCCCAGTATTGGGATTGCTGCTGGCTTTCTCAGAAGTCCAAACTTATTGACTAGTGTTGAAGATACTAGTGTTAGTTCAGAGCCTGGGTCTAAGAGGACACGAGCTTGATGTTGTGAGTTGTCTGGTGATATGACAACTACCTTACAAGTAGCCAGTAGAACTGCTGTTCGTGATTGAACGATTGACACTGGACGAGAAGTCCGTTTCTTGCTTGTTTGAGAAGTCAAGTCTGTAGTTGACTGAGATGTCTGCCGTTGAACCGGTTGAGAAGTCGGTTGTTGAATTATTTGAGAAGTCTGTTCTTGATTCATTATTTGAGAAGACTTAGAGACAGTAGTTGGAAAGATGAATTCAGTCTGAGTAGACGCGTTACACTGTCTCTTGAGAGGTCGACGAAGGCTCCGAGAAGTCCTACCTAACCTTCATTGTGGTTGAGCTGTGCTGGTAGTAGCTGGAGTAGAGTCTGGTGGGGATTCTGAGGTGACTTGAGTGGCTACTGTAGGAGGCGTGGGATTTTGATGAAGTAGCGTGTGATGTCTCTCTTCACAAATCTTACAGCCTCTTGGAATCTCGCATTTGCGCAGATTATGTCTGCCAAGACAATTGTAGCATAGTCTCTCTCTGCGGACAATATCCATCTTGTCATTGTAACTAAGTTGACTGAATGCTGGACAGAAGGCTATGTAGTGAGATTTAGAACAGGCACTACAATAGTTTTTCAAGTTTGGCTTGAATGTCGGAGCAGCTGTAGATGAGTGAGAAGACGGTTGTAGTTCAGACTGAGCAAGATGAACGTAGGCTAGAGGAGTTTGCTGAGATGCCTGAGAGTAACTTCTTCTAGCTGGCGTTGATGAGGAGCTCTTAACAGGAAGTGTCTTCTTTGGAGATAACTGACTCTCCATGCTCTCCAGAGCTCTGGCAGAACCTGTCGGAAATGACTTGAGTTGATCGTAACTTGGGGATTCAGTGCTGGAACCCAGATGAATCTCCCAAGCTTCCCGCGTACGGACATCAAGCAATTGTACAATGTCGTGTACAATGAGATCATCCCAGGTGCTAGCGGGGCAACCAAGTGCTTTAAGAGCATTTAAGCACTCTGAGACTGTGGTCAGAATGTGGTTCAACTCCTTGGCTGATCGATGTTCCATCTTCTGAAGAGCCCGTAATTTGTTGAGATGAGCAGTCTTGAGAAGCCTCTTGTTCTCGTATCGTGCGGTGAGAGTGTCCCATGCTGATGCGAACGAGTCTGCAGAGATCTTGAGGTTGGCTATTAGACTAGCCGCGTCTCCTTCCAGACTTGCACACGGATAATGCATTTTCTCGACTGCTGAGATGGATGAATTCTCTCCGACAAGTGAAACGAAAAGGTCTTGGAAATGCCGCCATTCAGAGAAGCTCCCAGAGAATTTAGGAATGGAGATGCCTGGTAGAGAAGGTCGGTGATGAGAAGTCCCTTGAATGCTCAAATCAGCGAGAGAGTTGCCAGCTGGAGGTTCCATTGCTTCCAATTCGGCAATGCGAGTTGACAGAGCGGCCTCGGAGAGTACATATGCCTTCATGGATTGATCATACCACTTGTTCTTAAAGTAGTCATGATCTGGAGAGACGTCGGATTTCGAGGAGACTAGCTTCTCGTGATCTGCCTCGAGTTTCTCCCAGTTGGTTTTGAGCATTTTGAGTTTTGCCCTAGCTGCAAGGATGTTAACCGCTGGGATGACGCCAGACTCGACTTCGGTTGCGAGCTCTGTGATGTAAATGAAACGACCCTCCTGGAGTTTTAATTTACCCGATGAGTTGGCCATGATGAGATGACGATGAAGATTCCAACCAATCTAAAAACCCCGCAGCACTCCGTGCTTCGCAATGCGTTGAATTTAGACTGATTGTTCCCTTGGAGATGTCCTTGGCCTCGTGACGATGTGTTGAGAAATTCCACTTCAATACAAAGCTATCCGACTCGAAGGACCATAAAATGTTTAACGAATAGTCTGCCGGTAATATAGCTTTATACTGAAGAGAATTCTTTACGTTGAAATGAATTGGTGGCCTTGAAAAAGGCCGTTGTGGTCTTGAGAAAGACCGTTTGAGAGTGACGTTTGAGCTAGAGACGACGATGAGTAAGTTCGAAGCTGGTCCTTAAAAGAACCGTTTGTTGTACTCGAGTAGTCTAGCTGGAGATCCCGAGATCTCTTTAATTTGAAAGTTTCTTACGAGACTAGCCATGAGAAGAGCTAGTCAACACTTGACGAGATAGTTCTAAAAAGAACTGATGCTTTTGAGAAGTAGCTGGATAATATTCAAGCTTTGCGCGCTTGAATATTAACTGTTTATCGCTGATAGCCTTGCTCGCTATCTGGAGAGAGTTCTTCACAGTAGGACTGATCAGAATCGAATACGCTAATGCTCTCAGATCACCATCTTTTATACCCGAGAGTCCGGCTTCTAGAAGGTTCTCGGCGGAGTGGGAGAAGTCGGTATCTGCGCTCCAATGAGATGGCTTAGTTGAGGACAAGCTAAGAGCGGGCGAATGAGAAGTCTTCGTTGAGAGTGGAGGGGATCAAGTCAACTCTTATTGGTCGGTCGCGTACGGAGAGCGAGCAGTCTCTCTCACGGTCCGTGCGAAGTTGATGAGCCATGGTATCTCTCCATGGTCCGCAGCAAAGTCTCTAATTTTATGACAGGAATTAATTTTGAATTTCGTTTTTTTTTTTTTTTTTTTTTGAATTGAGCATTTTCGATTATTACAATTGATTAAAAGATTATTAAGGCTTTTTAATGGATTCGCCCAGTACAAGTTCCCACAAGTGACACGTGGATTAAATAACAGTATTTAGTGCAGTTAATATTAACATATAAGTGAATGAACAATCAATAATAAGTGAAATTATATCACAGTCAATGTTAGTGCCAGCTTGTATAAAAATATAAGTGATTGAACAATTAATAACAAGTGAAATTATATCACGGACAAAATTAGTGCCATTAATATGGACGTGGAAGTGGATAAAGTGCCGCCAGATAAGGTACAACAACTATCAACCGCAGCGAATCAAGAATGGCTCACATCACGATCTCGCAAACGGCCTAAAATTAATGAATCCAACCATGAGAACAATGCCGATATCTACAATCCAAAAGAAAGTTTAAGTAATGTGAACCAACCAGTAAAACTTAACAAGGTACCACGAATCATAGTGAAACAGAAGACTGCAGGCATAAATGTGTTTACCAAAAAAATCCAAAAAGAGTGTACTGCACCAGTTAATTTTAAAATTTCACGTGATGCTATAAGTGTCTTTACAAACAACAAAATTGACTTTCAGCAAGTCAAGTCACTCTTCTCACTACTAGATGTTCCGTTCCATACTTTTACATTGCCGGAAGAAAAACCAAAACACGTAGTTCTGAGAGGCTTATCCGTCATAAATACGGCAGAATTATCAAGTGAACTGATGACTCATCAGATTAAAACAGAGAGGATTATTGAATTGAAAAGTAAAGCAGTAAACACTACAATAAACCAAGTGCCAGCATATATGATTACACTCAAGAATCCTGAAGATCTACGCAAAATTTACAAAATCGGATTATTATTTTCTTACAAGGTCAAGTGGGAAAAGTATAGAAACACACGAAATATTACACAATGCTTTAGATGCCAACAATTTGGGCATGGACAGGCTAACTGTACAAATAAACCGAAATGCGTCAAATGCTCGCTTGAACACTTAACAGACAAGTGCGAATTAAGCATCAACGACAAACCAATTTGCATTAATTGCAAGGGAGCTCACCCAGCCAATTTTAAAGGCTGTCCAGCTTATGTTCAACATTTACAAAAAGTTGAAGCGCAACGTAATAAACGGCGTAATTTACATGCCAAAAACGAATGGACGATTAATCAGCAACAATTTCCCACATTGCCTACAATACGCAACCAAGAAGCAAGAGCAGATTCTCCAGTATCGCAACAAGTGCAATTGCCCCCGGCTAATAATCCATCACCATCTACAACATCAACGTCATATTTCTCGAGCCACTGGCAGCCACCAGCTCCTAGAGACAGCGCAGCAAATCCAACTCAATGTAACGACAAACAATCCTCTAATTATTTAAGTATAAATCAAAAATTTACTAACCCAACCCCTAGCTCAAATAATACAAATAGAGATATTAAACAAATAATAGATTTCAATAATCTTATTACTAGTATTAATAAGTTAAATACTGTTTGTAATTTTAGAAAATTAATTACCATAGCCAATGAATTAACCATAAAACTAGCAGACTGTGATAACGATGTAAGTAGACTACTAATTATAAGTGAATATCTTGCAAATGGCTAATACGGGTCAAACAAATATTATTAACATCGTACACTGGAATGCTAACAGTATTAGTAATAAGATTGATGAATTACCATATTTTATAGATAAATATAAAGTTGATATCCTACTAATAAATGAAACAAAACTTATCGCAAAAAATAAATGCTATATAAAAGGTTTTCGTTGCTATAGAAAAGATAGATTAGGAGTAAATCATGGAGGAGGTGTTGCTATTTTTATTAAGAACAATATCCCTCATCATGAATTTCCGATTACTACAAATTCACTTGAGACACATGCAATTAAAATACCTGGCAATATTTTACTCATATCATGTTATAATCCCCCTAAAAATACTTTAAGCACAACAGATCTCAAAAATATTTTTAAATTAAATAACAAAATTTTATTAATTGGTGACTTAAACGCCAAGCATTTAAATTGGCGCTGAAGTAGAGCTAATAAAAATGGTACAATTTTGGATAACTTCATACAAAAAAACCCAGTTCATATCCACTATCCAGACGATCACACCCTTCATCCAACAAATAACGGTCTTCCTTCAACTGTAGATATTATATTAAATAAAAATGTTACCAAAATAAACAAACCACAGGTTCTGCATGAACTTAACTCAGACCATCTACCAGTTCAAGTGATAATAAACGATATGAGCTTTGTAGCACAATCTATATCAATTCTTAACTATAAAAAAGCAAACTGGGACCGCTTCCATGATTTACTTAATAAAAGCACCGTAATAAACTCTAAAATACAAACCAAACAACAAATAGATCAAGCGGTAAACATTTTAACTGATAACATAACTCAAGCAATCGAAAAATCTATTCCTAATTTAAGTCTCACATCAAAAACTAGTAACCTACCAGCAGAAATAATAAATCTAATTAAAATTAAAAATTATTATCGGCATAAACATCAGCGCACACATCAACTAGCCGATAAATTAGCTTATAACAATTTAATAAAACAAGTAAAATCAGAAATTAAGAAACATAATGATTTAATTATTGTAAATAAATTAAAAAACTTAAGTATTAAAAATAACTCACTGTGGAACGCTATCAAAATAACTAAAAAATCTAATACTGCTATCCCAACTCTTATTACAAACACTCAACAATTATTTGATGATGAGAACAAAGCAGAAGCTATCGCGGATGTCTTTGAAGAGACACATAAATTAACTAACGATCTTAGTGATAATGAAACTGTAAATCTAGTCGATAAGAAATATTATGATCTAATTGGTAAACAAATCGATGTAAATTCTGTCACAAGGGTTACTCCTAGTGAGGTAGTTAAAATTATAAAATCCACAAAACCTAAAAAAGCAGCAGGTAATGATAAAATTCAAAATCTAATTCTAAAACAACTCCCCAAAAAAGTAGTAGTGCAGTTGGCTTATATTTATATGGCTTGTTTAACGCTATCTTATTTTCCTCGTTCTTGGAAAGAGGCTATGATATTACCATTTCATAAACCAGGTAAAAATAAATTGCTTCCACAGAATTATAGGCCTATCAGTCTTCTTTGCACTATGGGCAAGATTCTCGAGATAGTTGTAAACAATAGATTAAAAAAATACCTAGAAACTAATAACATTCTAATAGCTGAACAATTCGGTTTTAGACCGCTCCATAGTACAGTTCAACAACTCGCTAGAGTCACAGATTATATATCTACAAACAATAATAAAAACAAAAGCGTAGGGTTACTTTTATTAGATATTGAAAAAGCTTTTGACACGGTGTGGCACCGTGGTCTTATTTATAAAATGCTAGAAAATCAACTACCTGAATATCTAATAAAATTTATTGACAACTATCTCGAGAGTCGTGCCTTTAGAGTAAGGGTTGGCAACAAACATAGTTCTTCCCGTAACATTTCAGCTGGTGTTCCGCAAGGCTCCATACTTGGACCCCTCTTATTTCTATTGTATATTAATGACATACCTAAGTTTCCTAAAAATATAATAGCTCTGTTTGCTGACGATACTGCAGTTCTCACAGCGTCTTGGAGTAAAGACGTTATAATTCAAAACCTCCAATCTCATATTGAATTACTCCAACAATATTTTTTCAAATGGAAGATTAAAATTAACACATTAAAAACAGAAATTCTAATATTCTCTCACAAGAATAAAAAACCTACTAAATCAGCATCAATGAACGGCAGTGCTCTCAGTTTAACAAGCACAGCTAAATATTTGGGATTAACTCTAGATTTGAAATTGACATTTAATAAACACATAGATTCTATAATAACCAAAGCCAATAAAGCCATCTCTATACTATATCCATTAATTAACAGAAATAGCCAGGTTTCACAAAAAAATAAACTTACTATCTATACTATGTGCATAAGACCCATATTACTATATGCCTGCCCCATATGGAGTAATACTTGTGACACCAATTATAAAAGACTTCAATTAATTCAAAACAAATGTTTAAAGATGATTTGTAATGCGAAACCACGTACGAGAATCAATGATTTACATAAAAAACTTAACATACTTAAAATTAAAGAAATAATTGAAACTCATACATTTAACTTTTATAATAACAAATTGAAAATCTTAGATATATTAAAAAATATTTGTAATGTTGATGAAAACCCATGGCGTAAATATAAAGTGCCCCAACAGATGTTAATTAATAAGACTAGCCCAAGAGGCAATTAGCTTGTAAGTGTTATGTTTGATATATATTTTATTGTTATTATTGTTAGTTATAAGATAAAAAATGATTGAACTAGGTTTTTATCCAAATTTTTCCTAGAAACTAAAAGACTTCCTAATGTAAAAATTGTTAAAATCTAAAAACAAATTAAACTTATAATTAAAATGAGTTGAATCCGCATAGGATGGGAATCATGAAATGGATCAATACTAAAAGTTACAATTATTTGTACTAAAGTCACTTTTCAATAAAAGCAACTTAAAACCTAAAAAAAAAAAACCTAAATTTTGAATTTCTTAAAAAGGTTAAGTGTGTTAGAGATCTTAGGAACAGGTAGTTCAATCTTCATATCATAAGAATTTAAAATGAAGCCTAAAAATTTTTGGTTTTGAGAAGGAATTAAATTGCTTTTTTGTTGATTAATAATGAAACCAAGGCTTTCTAATAAAGAAATAGTTTGCTTAACATTAAGTAAACATTCTTCTTCAGAGTAACCTATCAAGAAGAAGTCATCAATATAAATAACAGAAGAAAAACCTCGTTGTCTCAAAAGAGATATTACAGGTTTCATTAATTTAGTAAAGACATAAGGTGCAGTGCTTAAACCAAATGGTAAACAATTGAATTCATACAATACACCGTCAAAAATAAATCTCAGAAATTTTTTACAAGAATCAGCAATAGGAATAAGATAATAAGCATACTTGAGGTCTAATGTAGCCATAAAACAGCGGTAACGAATTAAATCCCGAGCAGTCCTTATGTCTTCTAATTTAAAATGTTCAGTTTAAATAAACTCATTCAATTTTTTAAGATTTAAAATAAATCGACTCGAGCCATCTGGCTTGGGAATAAGAAAGATGCTTGAAATAAATTGACCATCGCAATCATTACAACGTTGTATTGCACCTTTGTCTAACAATTCTCTAATCTGATTAGATAATTGTATTTTTTCATTTTTAGACCAACATGGTTCCTTTGGTCATGTGTTCTGACTGAGTAGATCAGCGAAAGGGATAACATAACCAGTTATCCAACTCAAAATAGTTTTGTCCGAAAATAATTTTTTCCAAATAGGTAAAGAATATTTTAGACGTCCGGCCAAAACACTTACCGTCTGAGTTAACGGCGTTTTTTGGAGGAGACTGGCCTCCCCCCCCCCCTGTTTTTTTTAATGGTTGACGATAACTGGAGGTCTTTGGAAGTTGATTGTTGGATTTGCCCTGCCCCCCCCCCCCTCCGTCACTGATTGATGACTGTAGGATTGACGGCGGGGGCCCTTCAAGTTTTTTGAAGTTTTTTGCGCATAATTTACAGAAGACTTGACAATAGGTTTGAGATCTTTGGACGAGCGTTCGAGAGATTTAGCGGTTTTCAAAGTATCACCAAGATCTTTGCCAAATAACCACTGATCAGCAGTTGTAGCGTTTAATGTCTCCTTCATAGAGACATTAAGGTTTGAAGCAATAATTAAACGTCTCGTTAAAGTTTCATCACGTTGCAAGTCTACTAAGATTCGGCCCATATCACTTAGATTAGAAATTAAAGTGAGTGAATCCAATGATATACCTTTAAGTAGGTTAGATAACATTGAACCTAGATTAGATAAACAAACCGAAATTTTTTGTTGTTTATCGACAATTTTATTGTCTCGATGAATAATTGGATCCAATAACGAAGCTTTAATTTCTGCATTAAGTTTTGGAGGTTCAAGGGAAATGCAATTTTCTGGTGTCAGATGTTTTTTATAAAGACTTTTTCTCTCTTCATCTGGTAATCCTTTTTTAAGAATGTCTTCCCAGCGAATAATAATGTCATTGTGGATGGCAGGAGCATGTTGATTGTCTAGGTTCAAACGCTTGCCTATTGCCTCCAAAATTTCTTGTCCAAGAACTGGTTCAGCAGACTTTTCAGGATCTGTAGCAGGTGTTGTATTTGAAGGTAGATCAGTTGATTGAACAGTCACTGATGGAGCAGGCACAGATGGATTATCAGATGGTTGGACATTTGGTGGAGCAGAAACTAATGAATTATCAGTAGATGGAGTAACTGTCGACACTTTATCTTTTTGAGAATTAAGTTGAGAAGATAAAGTTGATTCAATATCAATAATATGATTGCTAGGTTCCAGATCTTGAGATAAAAGAGACTCAGAACTTCTTCGATCTCGTGTTAATGAATAATCACGATGACGATGAGAGCGGTGACGATGATTTTTATGAGACCGATGTCATTTCGATCTTGATCGAGAACGAGATTTATCTGAAATCAATATGATTCAGGGTTGTAGGATTTTATCCTTTTTTAACCAAATTTATTGGTTTAAATTAATTATGTGTACTTGACACAAATTAATTAAATGAATGTGAAAATTTTTAAGCAGAAAAATAGAAAGTAACTTGTACTAAAATTTTTCAATGAAAACTTGTTCATTTTAGTTAGTAAACTGTTACTTGAACAGTTAATAAAAATACCTTACTTGAAGGATATATATATATATTTAAAAATATTTTTTTTTTTTTTTTTTTTTTTTTTTTTTTGACAGATTAAAACAGTCAATTTTTAATAACAAACTTACGATGTTTATGTCCTTTACGTAAATAATGAATTTCTTCTTCTTGACGATCTAGTTTTCTTTTTAAACTACGTATTTCAGAAGTAAGATCCTCCATATTATAATTAAAAAGATTATTTTTATTTATAACTTGAAGAAAATAATAATAAATTAAATGAAATAAAAATTTTATGTGGCATTCTTTGAGCACAAAGAAAAGGAATGAAGATCGTGTTTATTATATATAGCACTATCGTTAAGTAAGCAACTAATTAATAAACAAATTTTTTAGTTTCTTACTGTAAACTTTGTGGCATTCTGAGCTTAAGAGTAGGTACTACGTCTGGTGATCTTGAGGAGGAGGCGCGTAATACAATTGAATATTAACAAAATTGTATTTGAAAATTCAAAACGAAGTATTTGAAAATCCAAAGTGTTGATTTGAAAATTCAAAAGCATGTATTTTAAATTCTATATGAAATTAGTAATGAAATTTCAAGCACAAATGTATGTGTTTATTGCGTTATATACAATGTTTTGAAAATTCAAACAATTTTTCTAACAGTGTACATTATCTGACAGCGGGTGATAAATTAAATTTAATATCATTGAATAATTATTGACGGAACTTTATTTCAAACAAACTAAAATAACGGAGTTTTTAAGTGAATTTTGATGTTATTAAATAAAGAATTATTATTTAACTCTATATGAGGGTGATTCATTTCCGCAAAAGTTTTTTTTGTTTTTAAGTGCTCAAGCAAAATCTCAATCTACATCGAAAAACAAAAATTCTCACCAAATATGAGCTCTTAATTCCAATGCTAAGTACTTACTATTTGATTTCAAAGAATTCCCATTTAAAATACACGTAAATTAAATTACTTTTTTTTTAACTTTCTAATACTCAGCTGTGTTTCATGGTACGAACACGGTTTTGGTCGCAAGTTATAGGGCATTTGGTGTTCTTCAAAAGTGCACATAGTTACTTAGCTGTTATTCCAGCTCTTTCACCTGTGTCCGCTGCGGAACTCATTTTTCCTATAAAATTGACCTTTATTGGCTTGCAGAACGTAAATAAACGAAAGTACACTAAAATCGCTAATAGAAATTTTATAGGAAATTGTAATCCCTTCAGAAAAAGTTCTATGAGTTAAGCCGCTAAAGTCCATAGTTTCCGAGTTTTAGTCATCTTAATAATTTGAAAAATATAATATAAAAAAAAAAAATTACAATTGCTATTTTATTCTTTAAATTATTAAGATGACTATAACTCGGAAACTATGCAATTTCGCGGCTTGACTTGTAGGACTTTTTTTGAAGGGAATACAATTTCCTATAAAATTCTTATTAGCGATTTTAGTGTACTTTCATTGGTTTACGTTCTGCAAGCCAATAAACGTCAATTTCATAGGAAAAATGAGTTTCGCAGCGGACACAGGTTAAACAGCTGGAATAACAGCTAAGTAACTATGGGCACTTTTGAAGAACACCAAATGCCCTACAATTTGCGACCAAAACCGTGTTGGTACCATGAAACGCAGCTGAGTATTAGAAGATTTAAAAAAAAGTAATTTAATTTACGTGTATTTTAAATGGGAAATCTTTGAAATCAAATAGTAAGTACTTAGCATTGGAATTAAGAGCTCATATTTGGTGAGAATTTTTGTTTTTCGATGTAGATTGAGATTTTGCTTGAGCACTTAAAAAAAAAAAAACTTTTGCGAAAATGAATCACCCTACTCTATATACATTAATTATATGTATTTAAATTTATTTATTACGCTAATCGTGATTGACTCACTGTCCCTTTATAACTGAGAAACCTCGATGTATGAGAAAAAAATTTTGGTCCCTTCGAGTCTCACTTATCAAGGTTTTACTGGTATACTTCAAAAGTGTTGTGAAAATGAAAAATTTGAAAAAAACAAAAAAAAAAGCACCAATCGGCAAATTTTTCGCAAAAATCAATATCTCGAAAATGGCTGGACAAAAAAAATTGAAATAATCGTGGAGGCCTTTCTCTGTGGGTATACTATAACAAAAAAATTATCGATAACATCGGAGATGCAAAAGCAGAATGGTGTCCAATTCGGCGTGAAATGCTCCATACACTAAATAAAAGATTTATTTGAGCAAAAAATATCGTATATTTGGATATGGCCAAATAAAAATTTAATTGTGAAAAAGGTGTAATATATTTAAGTAGTTTAAGGAGGTATGGGAGTAAAGTCGAAATAATAAGATCAATTCAAAATATTAAGGATCGATAAAAATATATTTAATACGTGTTGTGTTAAAATTTCAGAGACCTAGGGTTCATAGTTTATTTATAAAACGAGATTAAATATAGGTCATTTAACATTCTAATGATATACCCGGCCTCACACTTACTCTTGTTTTAATAAATTTCATGATGAAAAAATAATGAAAAAGCTTTGAAAAACTCATCGTGTAAAAAAAAAAAAAATTGCAAAAATTATTGAAAAAATAAAATCAAGTTGAGGGTACTTAGTTATAAAATTAATTCAGTTTAAAAAATGTAAATTTTGAAAAAATAGTCAGCCATAGCAATTGTAGGTTATGATGACGGCAACGTTGTAAATGGTAGGTTACGCGTGAAATTAAAATTTTCAATGAAATCGGTTAGCAAAAAAGTAAAATAGGTAAAGAAAAGTATTATAAAATTTTTATTATTTATTATAAAACATAACATAAATATTTACTAAAATAATTCATAATACTTTGGTTTCCTTTTATTATTCAAAAATTTTGCAATGAACTAACAATTTGTCTGAATAGCATTACTTGTAAGCATAACACACACGTACACATCACCAACGCAAATAGAGCAGTCGACGCATGCGTAACCGCGGTAAAATTTGTGGCGTTGCCAAACTTTTTCAAAAATATTTAAAATTAAATAACTTTTTATTTTGTTTAAATTTAAAATAAATTATCAGTTATTTTATAATAATTTAGTTATTTAATACATAAAAAATTATTTTGGTAAGCTAAATGTCATTAAATCACTAGTAAAAGCTCGTTACATTTTTTGAAGGTACAGTCTCGAGCTAAATAAATCCTTCTCAAGTCACGTATTATAGTATATCTATATATATGTATTGTGGGATGAAACGCAGCAGCCCTCTCTGACTCCCCACTACTTTGAATTCTTAGTGACTCTCACTGAACTAATCCAATAGACGGCGATAGTAGTTCTCGAACCTAGATCACATGGGTCAAAAATGTGTCAAAAAAAGTTTTCAAACGCGGGAAATTTTAATATTCGATATGGAATTCAAATGAACAATTGAAAGATAAAATCAATTCTTTCTAATATATTCTATATTCCATTCATCTTAGTGTACAGAAACTAAATTTAAAAGCTCGTATCTCAAGTTCGATGTTTTGAAACAATCTAAAATTTTATCCCACTGCAAATTTTCATATAATTTATTAATATTATTATTCATTCATAATATGTAGAACCGATCGAAAAACATTTTTTTTAATTAAGAATTTCTATACTCATTTTGAGAAAACATACTTGGTTCAAGTATATTTTTACTAAGATTAACCCTTCAGAACCATCGTGTAGAGAGATTCTCTCACACTTTCTTTAAAACTTTTTTTTCTTTCTAAATTGAAATGGAATGACCCCCTGAAATTTTTTTTAGCATACCAAAATTTAATGTTCTAAATGATACTAAAAAAACAAAATTTTTTAAACTTGAAAAATAAAGAAAAAAAATTATTTTTTCATTAACTGTGAGAGTTTCTCTCATCGCGCGAGTTAAGTCAGGCACAAAAAAAATTGCTGTTCGTATTACTTCGTTTCATTTCGGCTGTCTCCGTGGTATCTAGCCGCCATTTTAAATGTATATAGATCTACAAATAAACAGTATTCTAAAAGTTGTTTACAATAAGTGTACCTGTATACCAGTATTTTAATCAAAATAAAAAATGTAATAATATCTAAATGATTATTTATAAAAAATAATTTATAAAGAATTATTATTTAATTTTTAGTATTCAAGCAAATAATATTTTATGTTGTATTTTACTTGATATATAACCTAAAATTATTTAAATATATTTTAAATTTCGCTCTTAGCGCTTGCGCATTAGGCGTGAGATTTTCTCTCATTACGATAGCAATGACTGTGGTACGGAAGGCGTATGTTCTGAAGGGTTAAACAAATATTTATTCGGTAGTATTCAAACATTTATGTACTTGAAAAAGTTTTTTTTCTTACTGTATATAGATATATATTTTATACATATATATAGATATATATTTTTCTTAGTGTATATAGATATATATTCATCATTGAGTAAATCGTTTTGTTTAATAAGGGGTGGTAAATTTTCTACAAAGTCATATATTGGTCATGCTATATGCGTATTTCTCAGCGAGTAATAAAATTTTTCTTATTGCATAATATGTTGAGAAAGTACCATCATTTAAACAGGGATAAACGGCACTAAAATCAACTATTTCAATGTACTTTTTTTATTATTTTTGGATAACAAATAAATGATTTATATCACGGCCAAGTGTAAAAATCGTACGTGGGAGACAACAAATACCCTAATGTATATAGGCATAAATTCAGAAATACTAAGCAATTGTGTAAGTTCATAAAATCCTAGGACTCTAAGGTAAAGTAATTAATACTAGTTATGTCATTTTAAGAAACGCAGTGAACAGACTGTACGTACCAAACCTTCTTAATTGCGTGAAATAAGTGATTTATTTGTGGTAAAGGAATTATCCAATTGCTACTAATAAATAAGGGCTTCAAAAATATGTATAGAATTGCCCAATTTTAGGTTATTTGTCACAAATTTAAATTCTTTATCACAAATATCAATTACTTACCACAAATAAATGATATATTTCCGTCAAATTATAAAATTGTTTGAATCAACTGTCATATTCAAACTGTAAAAAATAAGGTACTGACATCAAACTCCCTAGGAGTTTGACGAATTTTCTCTTCAGTGAAACCAAATTCGTTCGAACCAATAAAAACTAGTTTGTTTCAAGAAAATCATTTTTATTGAATTAAAATCTCTACTCTATTATGAAAAATTGCTTAAGCGCTTACGGTACACGGAAAAAAAATTCGACGAAAAATTCCAATATTACTATCGTAATCCTGGACTATACTTTTATTATCTGTAACTTTCAAAAGTATGATACGAAAATTTACAGTTTCTGAAAGATTTTTTACTATTCACTATCGTAATTTCATTAAGAGTTTGTTGCATAAAATTCAATAAGAAATATTACAATCTTACTATCGTAAATAGTAAACGAATAAAAAATAAGATTTATTTTTAATATTTATTCTTTTTTTCTCCCTCTTAATTTACAGTGCTGCCTCTATGTTTTTACAATACAAGCCACAAAATTTACGATAGTTGCATTGTAAATTTTCTGAAATGGTATATAGTATATGCCATCTAAAGCGTTTACGTATGAAAGATAAATGTTGACTTGACAAATCAGTGCATCTTTATCTACACTGTAGTGCAGAAATAGAGGTTATTTTTCTTGACATTTTTCGGACAATGGTAAATAAAAAATTAAAAATAAAACTGTGGTTTCTTCATTACAAACCTACATCAATTAAGGAATATAATAATTTGGTTGTGTAAGTATAATTATTACTATTCAATTTTTACTAAACTAAATATTCTGTGTGTATATCGTTTGTTTCAAAAATTATTTATCTGGACATGAAGTTTATTTTTATAAACAAGTAGTATTATTGTCATAAGATGAATGATTCTAAAAGAATGAATTGTTTGTGTTTTAATAAATTCAATTCTCACAATTTTGTTACAGAATATTATTCATTTGTCATCAATGAATAATTTTATCCGACTTGGTGATGAGGTAAGCATTTCAATAACCTCAAATTATGGACATTTAATGTTTATTTATGAAGTTAGTCGACGCCTAATAATTTTTGGTTTTTTTTTAAAGTGACAAATTATGAAAAAAAAAATTTTCGAAAAAATTGCACCTGTGGTTTTTTTAATTTCCTGCATGTGTATATTTTGGATATAAAGGAATGAGTTATTTTTATTAAGAATAAAACAAGTATCATACTTTTTAAACCTGATGTGATATTATAACTTATAAGTTAAATTAATGATTAATTGAATAATTTTATAAACCAAAAAAATATGTTTCAAAAAATATTAAACAAATGTTTTACTATTGATACTTCAACATGTTTTATTTTTATTTTGACATTGTATTTACCTTCTCAATTTAATTATTAAAAAAAAAAATACAATATGATAAACTTTCTTTTTTTTATATTGTAAGTTCTACTTTTTTAAGAAAATAAATTTTACTCCGCTGACTTCTAATTATACTTTTATATTTAAAGAAATTCTACATTACCGACTCATTCATTTTACGATAGTTGCATTGTAATTTTTATTAACACAACTTGTATAATTTACTCTATAATATCTGATTTTTTCTATCTTGTAGTAGTATTGATTATAAAACAAAATTTACGATAGTCAATTGTAAAAATTATGATTTAAATTTTATAGTCCACCGTTACGATACCATATAATGAAAATTACGATAGTTAAATCGTAAAAAATCCGGGAATTTTTTTTCTGTGTAAAGTTTTTAAGTTTGACCGTAATTAAACTAACATTTGATTGAATAGTAAAATATATTTAAATCAAAGTTTGGATATACTTGATTTAAAAATAAAAACTTGTTGAAGCAAACTTTTCAATTTTGAGAAATTTAACTGAAACTCTTGAAACGTTTGGTTTGACAACTTTACATATTTCAATGAAATAAAAGTAGTTTCCTATAATACCGAACGTGTCGTGTCAACCGACGAGTTTCTTGGAGAGAGAATTCGATGAGGTTAAAGAAATAATTTCACGCAATCACATTAAAACTGAAAAATATTCGACAAGAATATAAATGTATTCATTACAAAATATCGAACTATATTTGAATGAAAGTCTTTATGTTATCGATTCGATAAAAAAATTTATTTATAAAAAGAGTCACATATTTATCTCGTTTAGATCAATCTATAAGCAGTTGACTGTATATATTCATTCAATATGAAAACAAAGTACTAGAAGCACAACTAAACTGAAATTTTTCTGCTGGTTCCGTAGCGTAGCGGTGGGGTGTCTGACTCTCGCGCGTAAGGTGCTGGGTTCGAATCCTCCGGATGGTGATATTGAATTTATTTAATTTTCCACTAAAAACTGTGTGAGTATGTTAGGATGATTTGTAAAGTATAATTGATGTAATGTAATATAATAATATAATGAAATTGTGCAGACACTTAAGAATAAAAAAAAATAATAATAATGAAAATAACATCAAATCAAAAATAAAGAAATAAATACATAAGAAAAAAATTTTTTTTTTAAATGAATTATTAATGAAATAATTAAAGGCAATATTCATTTGATTCAGATTACTGTTTTTTTGAATCAATCCAATACAGCAATTTTAAATAATTAGATTTTTTATTAAATCAATTGCAAAGATAGTTTCTACGGACCTAAACAGATATTACTTTTAACACTGAAATTCATTTGCTTTAATAAAATTTTGACTTAACTGAAAATTCATACCTTCAATCACCTCACGATTTACTTTGAGTGAAATTTTTAACTTATTCATATAAAACAAAAATCATTACTGTATCAACAGCATAAATGACTTGAACTAGTTTCTATTTTTTTTAAGGTTGTTCGGACATTAGTGCGACATTTAGATAAAAATTTGAATTTTTAGTATGTTATTAATTAAAATCAAATATGTATAAATAAATTTTTTCAGGTAAATCTGACGAATAGTTTTCGCGTTATTAATTATTGAAATATCGTAATTTAACACACAGAGTATAGGAAACGCAGCTGAAATGCCCTTGTATCGAGTTATGTAGTTGCTCCCTATAAAGATAAAAAAACAAAAAACTTTTCTCTTTATTAATTAACCATCGTAGAATACGTTAGAAATAGTTAAAAAGTGTTCTGACGAATGATTTTAAAAATGTTTTAATAAGAAGCACAGAAAATTCATAAAAACATTCACCCGACATGATGAAAAATAATCTATTAAGGTGACTCAAATGAGTGGAGCAACGTCACAATAAATAAAACGCGCTAACTTTTAAAATTGAAAACATAACTGATTATTTCTGCTGGTGCATATCATATTTTATGACAATTTTTAATTTTATTTTTAAATTTGTAATTGCGATAATCTAAAAACATTAAACAAATAATTTTTAACATATTATTACAAAATATTATACATAATAAGCAGGAGTAAAATAATTTTGAATTAGTAAAAATAATTTCTATCACTTATTTTAAAATTTTTTAAGCTAAATAATAATTAAATAAAATATTTTTTACTCTTCGGAATAAATAAAATTCAACTGAACACTTTCCAGCTAGATTAACGTGAACACCCTAGCGGTTTTGGTGCCACCGTAGGAATTCGGAAAAAACTCGACAGAAACTCGGTGTTTCGAAGGAGTTTCGACTTTTGAAGAGTTTTGCCAGTTTTCTCACGGAGTTTTGTTGGTGTTTTCTTGGAGTTTCGTCGGTGTTATCGCGAAGTTTTCTTAGTGTTTTAACGGAGTTCTTTGGGTGTTTCCTTGCAGTTTAGTCGGAGTTTCTACAGATTCTAGCGCTTTTAGCGCCACTGTAAAAATTCGGAAAAAATTCGAGCGAAACTGGCTATGACGTGGAAGTTTCGACGGTGCTTTCATGGCAGTAACGCGGTATTTTTGTATACAGTTACGACACGGAGTTTTTGCGGAGTTTAGTTGGTGTTTTTACTGACATTCGTTGGTTTTCTCTCGGAGTTTTATAGGTGTTCTCTAGGAGTTTCGTCGGTATTATCACGCAGTTTTCTTGGTGTTTTGTGGGAGTTTTTAATGTGTTTCTTTGCAGCTTAGTCAGAGTTTTTACGGATTCTCGCGCTTTTAGGGCCACCGTAAGAATTCGGAAAAAACTCGATTAAAACTAGGTACACTAAGGGAGTTTTGACGGCATTTTTATGGTAGACACGAAGTATTTTTGTGTACAGTAACGACACGGAGTTTTGTCGGTGTTCTTGCTGAATTTCGTGGGTGTTCTTTTGGAGTTTCATCGGTGTTTTCGCGAAGTAGAGTTTGGGCTTACTCGGAATTTCTATGGTAGTTTTTCATGGTTTTTGCGGAGTATATTGAGGGTTTTTTCGTCGTTTTGGTAGTGGTAACTTAGAGTTTGTGAGGCATACTCATGGCATTTTGAAATAACAGACTTGAACATTTACACTATCGGTGGTGTGAACGTTCTAATTCACACAGTCTAAAAGTTAACACTGTGCGTTGTGTGACTTTTACACCGGCAGTGTTGAAAATTTTAACACCAAATCATTCACACCAAACCGTAGACTTCAAATTTTTTACATTGTTTAGATGTCATTAACAATTTAAAGTTAAGAATCAAACGAACTTACCTTAAGTGATGTTCGATTGTAATTATATAAGAGTCTCGTTCGAGATGATTACATCGTAGTACCGCTACTTTGACTAGTTCTAACCACACGTTTTAGAGTATAATTTGAAAAAATTTGGCTTCCCGCCGCCTGCTCCTACGTCGCACTCTAGCGGCTAATCGTCATATAGTTTAAAGCTTCTCCCAATATTATGGAATTAAGCCTTACCTAACTCTTCAATTTAGGGATGGGGAGAAATTTTTAAGGGAAAGAAAAAATTTCCCTTTTTAGGGGGGGGGGGATGTAATCATCTCGAACGAGATTCTTATATAATTATAATCGAACATCACTCAAGGTAAGTTCGTTTGATTTTTAATTATATTACGAGTCTCGTTCTTCGAGATTACATCGTAGATGTTTAGAGCAAACTAATTTACTTTTTATCAATTACCTGTTACAGAACTTAATACCATAATAATACTTCTTTTTTTTTTTTTTTTTTTTTAATTCTTAACTTAATATAAGCCTCATCCAATTTGTTGATCAAATAGCACCTCCACAAACGACTCTCTTCTTGGTTCTATCGGACGTTTGTAGAACTTAGCGAACACCTGTGAGCTGGCTGATCATCCCGCTGTACTCTTTATGATGCTTACATCCAGACCTTTCGCTTCTGCAGCAGACGTGGCCGCGTGTCTTGTACTGTGAGCAGTGTACTTGGGATCTATCCCGGCTTCCACAAGACAGCACCTTATCCAGCGACTTATTGACTGGGGAGTTGCTCTATGGTAGGGCCTCTTAAATGTAATAAACAGATAGTCCTCTTCCCCTCTCAGATCTTTGGTTCTTTTTATGTATTTCAACAATACCGTAGCAACACAAGCGTCCTTTCGCTCTTTAAAAAATGGTAGATTAAAGGAAGGTTGTGCTGCTCCAACCCTGGACGTTTTAATTCGATCAGACACTTATATGATGACATTGGTTTTAGAAATTATCATGTCACTTAATTTAATTAAGGACAATGGCTGAACCCTATGCGCTGTAGCTAAGGCCAATAAAGATACTAACTTAAAGGTGAGCGCTTTTAGGTCGAGGGCTTTCAATGGTCCGAGTGCTTCTGCCCAGTTTAAGACTGCCTCCGTGTTCCAGGTGGCATCATATTTAGGCTTGGGTAGTCTGTTCTTAAACACCCCTTTGAAAAAACGACTAATTGAAGGATCGCTACCCAAGTCTATCGTGCTTATAAGATTAATCGCCGATCTTTCTGAGTTAAGCGTGCCATATGATGCATCTTGATTGAATCGAGAAGTTAAATATTTTAGTACTAGGTAGACGTCTGGTTGTAAAGGATCTCTATTGGCACTCTGACAATAACTCCACCAGTTCTTAAGAGCTGTGTTGTATTGTTTGAGGGTAGAATCTGTTAATGAAGAAATTAGAATCTCTACTGCTTCTGCTGGTACTAGTTTTTGTTGATACGAGCGCCGGAGAGCTTTCCTGCAACCAGGGAAAGATGGTTCGCTAACGGATGGATTAGGGACCTGCAAGGAGATAATAGTAGATTAGGTGAAGATGAAAAACGCAACGGTTCTTCCAATAGCATTGACTTAAATAAGGAGAACCAAGGCTGAGTAGGCCAATGGGGGACCACCACTATTCCCTGAGCTTGATCTGAAATAATTTTGTGCAGTACTTTGGCAACCATCGCGAAGGGTAGGAATGCATAAAAAAGGTATCTACTCCAATCAACAGTAAAAGCATCGATGTACCGAGCTTCTGGGTTCCGTTTCCAGGCGCAAAATATTTCGGTCTTAGCATTACTTCTTGATGCGAGCAAGTCTATTTCTGGTAACCCCCATTTTTCTTTTATGGTTTGAAAAAAGGGGGCTCCTAATTCCCATTCAGTATCGATATTGACTCTTCTAGATTCCCTATCTGCGTCTGTGTTTTCTCGTGAGGGAATGTAAGAAGCAAAGATCCAGATCTTTCTCTCTTCGCACCAAGTCCAGATATCTTTAGCTCTTGATTAAGTTCTACGTATTGTACCCCCCCATCCGATTGATGTACGAAATCGCCGTAGTGTTGTCCACTCTAAGTAAGATTTCGCAGTTTTGAGCTTCTTTAGCGAAGCACTTAAGCGCCAGAAACGCTGTTATAATCTCTAACTGATTTATATGTAACTTCTTTTCCTTCTGAGACCAGAATCCATGCGCATTTTCTCCATTGCAGTGAGCACCCCAACCTGTGAGCGATGCATCCGAGAAAATCTCTAGTTTATAATTGAATGACCTAATCGGATTTTTTACTACTGGAATCTTATTCAGCCACCACTCAAGATCTTTCTTTACATGCGAGTGAATAATCATACTTCGATCAAAGTTTTGATCGTTTAGGATCAGTGCCTTCATTTTTTCCCTCTCTAACATCTTAGTATATAGCATGCCATACGGTACACCTGGGCATGCTGCGACCAATACTCCAATTAGACCCGCCATCTCTCTAATGAGACAAGAATCTTTGCCCAAAAATTCTTGAATTGTTTTAATTAACTTACACTTTTTTTCCCCGGGTAAGGACAGTGTCAAGTCTCTGGAGTTTATAATAAGACCTAAATACTTACATTTGTAATCTGGTTCGTGTTTACTTTTCTCTTCATTTATAATAAAACCCAGTTCCTTAAAAATTTTTCTCGTAGCTACTACATTTTCCCTGCATTCAGACAGAGATTTACCGATGCAGAGCGTATCATCTAGGTACGCTGTCGATAACCAACCTCTTTCTCTAAGAAAGTTCAGGACTGGTTTAAGTAATTTCGTGAACACATACGGGCTTGTACACAGTCCAAAGGGTAAACATTGAAATTCAAAGATCTGATCTTTGAATTTAAATCTTAAAAATTTCCGGCTACCGGGACTAATTTTTACCAAAAAATACGCATCTTTCAAGTCCAAGTTGCACAGAAAATAATTTTGATAAATTAATTTCAAGGCTACTCTCATATCCTCGATTTTAAAATGACTGGTCTTTATGAATTGATTTAAACATTTAAGGTTCAAAATGAATCTCTTAGCACCATCTGGTTTTGGAACAAGAAAAAACGGTGATAAAAATTGGTCTTCTACGGCTTCACATCTAACTATCGCCCCCATATCTATTAGCTTTTTTATTTCATTTCCTAAAGATCTTTCGTCTTCTGACGAAAAACGCAATTCTTTATTAAAGCTCAGGGCTCGTGGTGGTCTTTCAAGAAAGGGAATTTCATACCCTTTCACATAATTGAGGACAAAGGAATCATTGGTGATCTTTTTCCGTTGTGGAAGGAACTGACTGAGCCTTCCTGCAACTGATATCACCTCATTATTTACTTCTTCTTCCCTGCCTCCGTTGGTAGCTGAGATTTGCTGGTTGACTTCAAGGCATTGCTGTAGTTGCTCTTGCTGGTGTGCTGTGATGGGGGAAACTTCGTCTGGTACTGTTTCGGGCCCTGATACGAGTTCCCCTGTCTCGCATATGGGCCCTTCCAGTTTAAAGTACGTCTCGGCACTGGGTTGCTTACTTTTTTGATATTACCAGAGAACGAAGGAAGAGGAGACGCCTTGATCTCTTTGCCAATTTTCTCCATAGACTTTGCGGTTTTAATCTTCTCAGTTAGCTTCTCTCCAAACAACAGAGACCCAGGCTTGGTCGCCTGTAACAAGTTTTTCATTGACTTGGTCAATATTGGGGCAATAAAAGCTCTTCTAGCTGAAGAAACCTGATAGTGCAATTGCGCCATGAGTTTGCCTGCATCTGCTAGTTTTTCTAACAACTCTAGGCGATCTAGAGGTTCTTCTTCATCTCTTATGATCATTGTGATGCCTTGTCCCAAGGCTGACAGGGCCGAACCAGCTAGATTTTGTTCCAGGGTAAATAGCTGATCTCTCTTGACGCCCGTTTCATTCAGCGTAGCTGCAATTTCTTTATTTGATTCTGGGGCCTCGAGAGAAATATTTCCCTTACGCGGATATTTCTCTACCACTTGGTCTTTAACCTCTTTTGGTAATCCGTCCGTCAACCAAGATGACCAACGCGACACCAAGCTCTCGTGTAGCCCCACTTGTTCTTTTTTCTTTGCTCCCGGATCATCTCCTAGAAGTAGTTCTACCTCGTCATCTAATTTCTTAGACTCAGATATCTCAGTAGACTCTATATCAACTACTTGGGCCCCATCCTCAGCCTGCATCTGCGCAAGCTCGTCAGCGAGCTTGTCTGAGTCCGAGGTAGGCTTTGGCTCCTTCAACTCGGGATCCTCTACTTGAGGAGTGACGGGTTCGCTTTCTTTATTAGAATTGACCCGAATTCCATCTGCTAGAAAAAATTTTATCAATTAAATTTTTCCCGTAACGCCAGATGAACATTTATTGCACTGGTTGTTATTGCCTCCTACGTGCAAAATTCACCAGCCAAAACGCCCGTCAAGGTCTCATCTTATAGAGTCCTGACGCCGTGTTATCATAGAGATAAATTTATGATAATAAAATTTAGTTTACCTTTCTCGAATGCTTTCGTAACTGTGTCTGAGAGACATTGCACTACTTTCTCTAACCTCCTAATGCGCTTCTCGCAATTATCGTACTCCTGTCTTTCTCTGCTTCGTTTCTTATCTTTACCCATTATCTTGTTACTGGTATAAAATTTTTCTTGATCCGAAAAAACAATAGAGGCCAGTAAATCGTGAATAAAAATTAATGTGTAAAATAAATAAATTCTCCAACATGTGATTTTGTTTAGTACAAAGAACGTTATGACGATTAGCCGCTAGAGTGCGACGTAAGAGCAGGCGGCAGGAAGCCAAATTTTTTCAAATTATACTCTGAAACGTGTGGTTAGAACTAGTCAAAGTAGCGATACTACGATGTAATTTCGAAGAACGAGACTCGTAATATAATTTTAGGTTATACGTTAGAATATTAAAATGATAATTATGGTTATAAAATCAAACTAATACGTACATGAATTTACTAAATTAACATAAATATATAGTAGAGATTAATATAAATAAATTAAATAAATCAATCTCATTTAATTTAAAAAATTCATACAAATTTATCCAAGAAATAATATCTAATAAATTAATATAATCAAATTACAAGTTTAACTTCAATTAATTACTTTTATTATAAAATTAACAATTGTTAAAAATTAATTTTTAATAAAAGTAATGAAATACTTTATACCATTTGAATAGTTTGAAATTTCAGTAACTATTCACTTATAGCTACAATTTAATATTATCACTTATTAATTATCATCATTAATTAATTCACATCATAAAATAAACAATTTTTAATAAATATTTGTTCTGATCGCCCACAATCGAATTTCCACGATAGTATCAAGTCTTTTATATCCGTGAAAAATGAATCATACATGGCCATGCATGGCCGTATATGGCTCATACATGGAGCATATATGGCCATGCATGAAGCATATATGGCCATACATGGGCATACAAACTTTTTTAATACAGTCATGCATGGCCATATACAGTCATACAAAACCATGTAAGGCCATACATGGCCTTGTATGGTTCATATATGGCCATGTATGACTGTATTAAAAAAGTTGGTTTGTCCATGTATGGTCATATATGCTTCATGTATGGCCATATATGCTCCATGTATGATTGATTTTTCACCGGAATGCACGCCATGAACTCTCGTCCTGTAATAAATGAATCATACGCGGGCATACAAACTTTTTAAATACAGTCATGCATGGCCATATACAGTCATACGTGACCTTGTATGGTTCATATATGCCCATGTATGGCCATATATGCTCCATGTATAGTCATGCATGGCTATGTATGATTATTTTTTAGACTATTACAATTACTTATAAACAGTATGTTGTAGTGTTAAAAAAATCAGAAATTTTTTTGATATCACTAACAGCATATCGATGATTATATTTCGCTTTTTCGAAAATGATTATATTCTTTGAACCTTAAGTAGCACGACTAAACTTTGTTGTAACTGTCGGTCGCATAGCCTAGTCGTCAAAGTGTCAGTCTCTCGTGCGGAAGGTCCCGGGTTCAAATCCTACTAAAGCGGGTGCATTTATTAATAAGTCTAGCATTTTTTCTCTGAATTAAAAATTTCCATTTCGATTAGGAATTCAATTAATCGCATATCTGATAATCTCTGCATCACCAAAATAATAAAAAAAAAAAAAATTTTTTTTAATTTAGTTAAAATTTCTATGCATAGTCATATATGGCCGTATCAAGCCATGTATAGCCGTACATGGCCATGTATGGTCATACATGGTCATATATGGCCATGTCTGGCCAATTTTCATACATGGCCATGCATGGAGCATTCATACATGGCCATGTATGATTCATTTTTCACGGGCATACCTTTGGAAATATCAATTTTCACAGAATTGTTATTTATCGTATTACTTGTTAATCACGATAATAATCTATTTATTACAATAATTTAGCATAGTAATAAATTATATATAAACGAATTCATATAAAATTATTTATATTATATAGTTATTATTATGTTTAATTATACAACACTTTACTTAGCAAATTATTATCATGAATTTGAGGTTATGTAGTACATTATGTAAATGTACCTTGACAACGACAGTACATAGGTGTAAGCAATGTTTTATCAGGGTATCACTTCTAAGTCATCGATTATTCTTTAATCAAATAAATTATTTTATACAAACTAATATGATGAAAATTTAATTAAAAAATAGATTTACTCATAATTACAGAGATATGCATTCTATAATCAATACTTTATTCTTATGTTAAATAAATTATTCAATTAAAAAACAAAATATCATTTACTTTGAAAAAACGTTTTTTATAATCAAATTCTACTATACACTACATGATATACTTAATACCGTTGGATAGCCGCAAATCTATCAAAAAAATCCCAAGAGTATATCGACAGTACCCTTGTAGGAAATGACGACGGGCTCAGGCTTAGTTGAGGCTTGGCCCAATACTTGCTAACTCTGGGCCAAGCTAGAAATTCAAGCCTGGCCCAAGCTCATTTGAGTATCGGGATGATAACTTCATGCCAGGCCTGACACTCTATCCTGGCCCAATATCGAGTACCAGTATTGTGCCGAGGCTGCATCTAAGTATTGGCCCAATATCGAGTGCCAGTATTGTGCCGGGACTGCATATTAATATTGTTCCAATATCGAATGTCAGTATTGTACCAAGGCTTTTGATAATTAATAAAGCAGCTATATACTTATTATAAATAAATTGAAAAAAAAAAAAAAAAAAATTATATCGGTAATCATGGGTGTAATGGTAAGATATTGAGGTAAATTTGGACATAGAGAAATCGAGTAAACCAGTGGAAATAATTTTTTTTTGCATTTGCTGGGTCTCGAACCTGGTCCTTCATGGCTGCTAGGCAAGTCTCGTATCCACTAGGCTGTGAGGCTATTCATGGAAACCGGAGTTTTTTTAAGTAGTATTTGTTATTTAGCTGTTTTATAATTATATGATATGTGAAATTTTTAAGTAATACAAAATCATTATATTTACTGCTTAAGGTTATTTGAACTCAAATAAAAAAATAATTATTAGCAAAATCGAATAAATTAATAGAAAATTGACTCGTAAGCTGCAACTATCAAACCAAGACTTGGTAGTCGAGGATTGGCAAAGTCTTGGGCCAAGATTAACAAACCGAGGCTTGGTAGTCAAGAATTGGCAAACTCTTGGGCCAAGATTAACAAACCGAGGCTCGGGAGTCAAGGATTGGCAAACTCTTGGACCAAAACTAGCAAACCGAGGCTCGGTAGTCGAGGATTGGCAAACTCTTGGGCCAAGATTAACAAACCGAGGCTCGGGAGTTGAGGATTGGCAAACTCTTGGGCCAAAACTAGCAAACCGAGGCTCGGTAATCCAATGTTGTGCCAAGACAGGCCCCGTCGTAAAAAATTTTTTTCCTACAAGGGGTACACTCTCAAAACTCCGCAAAAACTTCATCAAAACTCCGTGTCAAAGCCGTTAAAACTCCGACGATACACCAACGAAACTCCGTGAAAACCCTAACAAAACACCGGATAAACACCGACAAAACTCAAAGTGTCAAAACCGCTCAAACTCCGATGATACACCGACGAAATTCCGCAAAAATCCTAGAAAAACTCCAGAGAAACACCGACAAAATTTCACGAAAACACCGGCAAAACACCGAGGAAAGTCCAAAAAAATACAGTGGAAACTCCGGGCGAACACCAACCAAACTCGAAGAAAACACGAGAGACACCTTGTCTCGTAACTGCACAAGAAACGCCGCCCTTATACCATCAAAACGCCGTCGTAACTCCGTCGATACACTGTGGAAACACTGTAAGGGAGTTAACTCCGTCGAAACGCCGTGTTTGCACCACGTTTCTACGGTGTCATCAAAACCGCTAGGGCAGCTGTTCGAAGCGACGTTGTCAGATCTACATTATGAAAAAAAATACTTGAGTCAAAAGAATTTTATTTTTTATTTATGTTAATTAAATTAATGAATTTATTCGTTCGAAAATAATGATAAGTACAGTCTAAATTTAAATAATGAATACATAATTACATTTTCAATGTTTGGGGAAAAAAAATTTAGATTTTATTTTGATTTACGGGGTACTGTCCGAACAACTTTAACTGAATACAGTTATTGAGTTGCATCAAATACCATAGAGTTAGCTCAAACGATTCGGTACCTTTCCTCAAGAAACTCGCAGTTGGAGCAAAGTATATGGGTCGACCCGTATGATCATACCATGTCAAATCGACAATTTTTTACCTGACCCCGTTTGATTTCGCTGAAAATTTTCTATCTTTTTCTACCCCCCCCCCCCCCCCCGAAAGATATTTTTCAGAATTTTTTCAAATTTTTTTTCCCGACTCAAAAAAAGTTATGAATTTTTGAAAAAAAACCGCTCTTTTATTTTTAAATTGCGAGAACTTTTTCAAAAATTGACCGTTTGGAAACTTTTTTTTTTCAAAATTTTTGTTTTCAAATGTAGTTAGTTTTCGAAAAAAAATATGAAAAAATTTTCAGAATCCCAGATATATGAAATATTTTAGTTTTTTTGAAAAAAAACCGTAATTTTCTCAAAGTCCGGCCGTTTTTTTTTTTTTTTTTTTTTTTTCTCTAAAAATACTTCAACTAATTCTGCAATGATCCCCGTTAATCAAAAAATGTGACGACAATTGCTTCTAATTTTTTTTCTTGATTATAAAAAAATTGTCATCAAATTTTTGCTGATTTTATATAACTTTGTTATGAAATTTTTTTTCTTTCCTCGTGAAACCTCAAAAGTTTAAAAATAAAATTTTATTGGAGTATTTCAAGTGATTACCGACCAAGAAATTGTTATTTTTTTAAAAAAAGTAAAGAAACAGAACTTTTCATACTCTTAAATAAATTCACCGTCTCTTAACATCTTTAAATAAATTAAAAACATTTTTTTGTATGTGTTCAAATTATATTTTCTTTTATTTAACATAATACTTGATTCTTAGATCCAACATTACACCTATTTTTATTATCTCTTTTTACTGGATGATTCCCTTCTTTTCTTCATCGTACTGTGATTTAAATATTTTTCTGAAGAAGAAAACATCTTAACTTGCACCTATCTTGTCATATTTCAGTACCAAAAAAAAAGGTCCATAAGAGTAAAAAATAACGTCAATGAGAAAAAAAAATTATTTTTTTAGAAAAAATAACAATTTCTTGGTCGGTAATCACTTGAAATTCTCCAATAAAATTTTATTTTTGAACTTTTGCGGTTTCACGAGGAAATAAAAAAAATTTCATAACAAAGTTATATAAAATCAGCAAAAATTTAATAATAATTTTTTTATAATCAAGTAAAAAAATTAGAAGCGATTGTCGTCACATCTTTTGATTAACGGGGATCATTGCAGAATTACTTGAAGTATTTTTAGAGCAAAAAAAAAAAAAAAAAAAACGGTCGGACTTTGAGAAAATTACGGTTTTTTCAAAAAAACTAAAATATTTCATATATCTGGGATTCTGAAAATTTTTTCATATTTTTTTTCGAAAACTATTTATTTATAAAAGACCCGACAGCCATGTGGCCAGTAACAGGATCACAAAAAGATACATAAGTATAACATAAGGTAATGTGGCATCGAGCGATTGCATACAATGAAAAGAAACTTTGTAGGGTAGCTCACTATGATTTGTTTTCAAAAGAAAAAAAAAAATTTTAAACAATAATATTGGAATATAATGAAAGAAAGAAAGTTTAACAATGAAATAAGATTTAATTACATTTTAGAAGACAAGCTACTAGTGTAAAGAGTTTTCAGAACGTATTAAGAGAATGCATTAATTATTATTTTCCTTTTATAATTATTTATTATTTATTTTTATTATGTTTTATTTAATTATAATATTTTAATTTATTATTATTGTTATCATAATTTTTTTTTTTTATTTTTTAATTGTTGATTAACAATGTTTTAATTAGAATATATGAAATATACCATTTTTTGCGTTATATCGATATATAAACACATACATACACATACTATGCTCATTATCATATCATAATTTTAATAATTACGCCTCTGAGAGACGAGATAAGACGCAATGGTATTTATCACAATTTGTTGGCTAAAGTCGAATATATCTAACTTGTTATCACTTATATCACAGATGCTATTACAAACTGCAGTGAGTCTGAAGAGAGGTGCAGACCTCGTCAGCATTGTTCTAGCCGGAGGTGGATGAAATGGCCAGACTGCTCTCGTAGTTCGTGTAGGTACTAATACTGGTAGTAAGGCTAGAAAACTATCGCAGTCCACCTGTCCTCTGATCAAATTTTTGACAAACATAAAGGATGAGCATACCCTTCTCTCTTCAAGCGTCAATAAGTTGGCATCTACACAAAGTGAAATATGAGCCATATTTTTTGTAAGCTAGATATTTTAAGAATCTACGTTGGACGCTCTCTAAATTCTTTGAATATTTTAGATAGTTTGGGGACCACACTAGTGCAGCGTATTCTAGTTTGGGGCGTACCAGTGAAACATAGAGTATTTTTATCGCGTTAAGATTTGTAAAGTTTTTCGTTAACCTAGTGATAAAACCAAGTGTTCTATGGGCGGATAAGATGATATTTTTATAATGATCAGTGAAGGTCAGTTGAGAATCAAATGCTACCCCAAGGTCTCTGCATACCGAAACTTTATCAACCTCGACACCCTCTATTTCGTAAGGAAATGAAAGCATAGTGCGTGATTTGGTAAAAGAGATAACTTTGCATTTCAGCACGTTTAGGGCAAGCTTATTTTCCTTACACCAAGCTACAAAAACATTAATATTAGCCTGGAGGAATTCACAGTCCCTTATTGCCCTAATACCTAGATATAGTTTAGCATCATCTGCAAATAGATCCAGGAACACCGGGAGGATCGAACCAACTGGATTGATAAAGATAATAAATAGCAAAGGGCCCAGGTTAGACCCTTGAGGAACACCAGACGTTCCAACAAATGCATTTGAGATACACCCTAGGAAGATTATGTAATTCTTTCTATTAAGTAGGTAGCTAGCAAGTAATTGTAAGAGCTGATCCGGAATACCCAACTCACACAGTCTACGAATAAGGATGATTATATCGACCTTATCAAACGCCTTAGCAAAGTCAGTCTGTATAACATCTACTTGGTCGCCATTGGAGATTCTATCGCTTATATATTGTGTGTATGGAAATAGATTAGTTATCGTAGATCTTTTACGACAGAAGCCATGCTGTGCTGGCGTTATTGAAGGGCTGAAAAGGCATTAATAGGTCATATATTATCATTTCAAATATTTTTGATAGGGTAAACCTTAGCAGACTTCCATGTGTCAGGAAATATGCCTTTGGCTAAACACCAATTGAATATTATACCCAAAGGACGGAGGAAGTAGTGGGCGCAATCCTTTACCACGGCGCTGGGTACACCATCTAAGCCCGTTGTCATCTTGTTCGGTAGTATATTGATACAACTCAAGATGTCATGCTCAGAGATTAAATTACCGTTACCGAGTAAGTTGTAACACCGCAAAGGAACAAATGCCTCCTCACAGCCTTCTAGCGGTTCATAAACACTACTGAAGAAGTCAGCAAAACTATTCGCAATTATTTGTGGATCATCGCAGGGTTCGCCATTTACTTTAAATATCGAGGGAAATTGATTCCTTCGCTTGCGTGAATTGACAAAGTCCCAAAATTTTTTAGGGTTCTTATCTAAACTACTTTCTGCTTTGTTTTGATAATTTTTAAATGTTAATTTAATTTTAGATTTAAGAACCTTTCTGATCTCATTATACTGATTAATAAAATATTGTGACCGATACTTATTTTTTTTAGCTCTAAATTTCTCCTTAATTTTACAATCATTTATTATTTCTGATGTGAACCATGCGGGATAATTATCTCTATGGTAAGTTTTGTCTGACAGGGCAGGTATAGCCTTACTGAACACCGTGTTAAGAAGCTCATAAAATCTATCACACTGCGAGTTAGGTGACTCGAATAATTCAAGCTCAGACCAATCCACCATGCTTAGCTCTATTAATAGGTTATCCTTGGTATATTTGTGGAAATTATATTTTCTTAATGGTTTGCAGGCTAAGTTCCTGACCCTATTTACAATTTGCTGGATAGACATTGTTAACGCTGGATGATACGAGTCTAGCTTGACCAGAGGAGTAGCATTTCTTTCTACATAACAACTAATATTTGAGAATACAAGATCCAAAGTACGATCATGACTATTTAACACAGTATTGTCCCAGGCTGAGATAGGTTGAGAACGCTGATAATAAATCGGCTTTTTTATTAAAACATTGACTACCGTAATTAGCAGTGAAGAGAGGAGAGTTGAAATCACCCAGTAAAACCAACGATCATGAGTTCATTGCGTCATGTGCAGAGAGAGCATCCAGGAAGTCAGAGAATATAGGTAACGGGATATCAGGTAGAATATATATAACAACAATAATTAGTATACTGCTATTGACTATTTTTACTCCAACAATCTCAATCTGATGAAAATCACAAAGCAGGTCCTCAAAGTCTACGCTCATGACATGGAAAAAAGATCTACAGGCAATGAGAACCCCACCTCCTGACTTCCTGAATGCTTCCCTTCTATCACACCTGAAAACAGAGTAGATATTTATATCAAAAATTTCAGACGACAGTGTGCCTGGCTTAAGCCAAGTCTCCGTAAAAGTATAAAAATCATACTCAGTATCTACTGTATTAAAATGTAATTTACTTAATTTAGTATTCATTCCCCTTACGTTCTGATAATAAATATTTAAGCAAGAAACAGATTTGTTTAAGATAGAGAAGCGGTTTGAGCTGTGGCTGGACGATGCAGATGATTGCTGATTATTGTAGCGATGCCATTCCTGGTCACTATCTTCAGGTTCTTCTCTCCATTGGCTCTGCGACGTTGAAGCTCCATTGATACTTCTTTCTGTTGCGATCTCTGCAGGGCAGTGTGGTCCTTCATTATTGTAACATTCTCTCATGTTTGAGGTAATGGTGGCTGACGTCTCAGTTTGCCCAGTGCCATGATTATCTGCTGGACATAACTCGTGTTAGAGAGTGCAACCTTAATGGGCCGAGGAGTGGGCAGGTTGGGAGAAAACTTCCCAATATGGAAACAGTTGTCTATTGTAATGTTGGGGCAAAGTAAAGAGCAGATTTCCTTAACTTTACCAGTATCGGTCTCATAACGTTGCGCAGCAGTTTGACCATCTGTGAAAAATGATTTTGTCTAATTATATATAATTATGTATGATTATACATAATCATATCTACCTCTATATATAATTATGCATGACATTATATAAAATTTGATATGATTAGATCTGCCTGATATAAATCCATACATACTCCCATATATAGTTCTATACATACCTTGATCTGATTAAACATGATTGATATAAACCCATTTATAATTAGATGTAGGCCTAAATATAATTGGATCTAATCAAACATGCCTAATATAATTTCATGTACAGTCGTGCATAAGTTTATATATGATTGGATCTGATCAGACATCACTGATATAAACTTATATGTAGTTATATATGTCTATGTAAGATTAGATCTGATCAGACTTCATTAATTGATATCTCGGGTCATAATATCAAGCCTCATCGAACCTTAATCTATCTTCATCAAACCCAAGTAAGCTTCAATCAAACCTCACTTAGCTAAAAAAGTATTTTGAGCCTTAAATAATGCTTATATAGCCTCAATGAGCCTCAAATGATATTCACAGATCCTTAATAAGCCTCGATAAGCCTCAATTGAACCTAGTCTCGACTCAATGAATCTATAATAATAATACTAATTTTAAGAGTTCGATCAAATTTAATTTAAATTTGATTAGTATTATTTGAGGCTCATTGAGGCTCTATGAGCATTATTTGATGCTCAAAATGCTTTTTTAGCTAAGTGAAGCTTGATTGAGGCTTACTTGGGTTTGATGAGGCTAGATGTTATGACCCGCGATGAAATCCATAAATATTTAATTATGTATATATATTGTGCCGTTATTTTTTGTACGAGGCTTGGATTAAGGTTAACGTCACAAGCACCAACTTCTTGTATTGTATTTTCGAGCATGGTAACTCAAGACTCATAGTTTAGCTTACAGTAATTAATGATTTTGATACAGATTTTTGATTAATGTTATAATTTAAGAAGGAAGTATAGAGTAACGTCTGGCTACCGTTACAGCTGTTGATAAGAAAAATTAGATTAAAGAATTAGAATCAGATTTATGGAAAATTATTATGGGATATAGCTTGAGATTAGAGTTGGGTTGGAGTTTTCGGATTTACAGTTTTGGGGTGTATTGAGTATGTGTACAAGTCAGAACAACCGTGGGGTAGGGCTCAAGTAATTGCCACCCGGTTGTATCTGATGTCAGGATGCTTGCCTGACCCTATGAGACTTCCATGTGGATTGCATAGGTCTAGCTGAAATGCTAGCGCTCCAAAATATGGACTATGGATTAGGTACATGAGATCAGTTTTTGTGTTATTATGATTGGCAGGGATCAGCGATAATTTTGTGACCATTATCGCTGAGGAAGCCGCTATTTCTGGTCATTTTTGGAGTTTTGGGTTTAGTTGGTAGGCTTCAGTGGACAGTTTTGACCAGTGTGCTGCTGAGGGTAACCGCCGGTCACTTAAATTTTGGAATTTGGTCTGCGATCTCAACCGAAGCCAAGTCCAGGAGAGCAACCACTTTGGGATATCCATGCTTAATAGAGTGCGCTTTAGTTATTGCCTGTTGAGTATTTGATATTGAGTTGGAGTTATTAGTAGGGGAGCCCACGAGGCTAAATGGAGATTTACTCGAGCGTCGTAGAGACCTATTGGGATGCAAAGCTTAGATGATAAGAAGAAAAAAATGTTGCATGATTTATACCTTTACATCGGTGGGGAAGCGGCTATAGATTTTTAAATATGTAAAAAAAAACTGTTGCATGGACATCCTCGAGCGCATCAGATATTGATAGCATCAATGCCCTACGTATTTTTAAAATGTACGTGTGTTAATCTGATCGTTTGCATGATGCGGGTGGTTGTATTTAAGGGTTGAAAATGAAAAAAAAAAAATTTAATCGAGCGCGTCAGATTTTCTAAGGGAGTGTTAAGTACACCAAAAAAAAGCTCTCATTCACTAATCTGACGATTTCGATGGGACGCAAACTCGCGGCCATTTTTATAATGTGCAAAAAAAAATCGTCATTTTGAAATACTCAAGCGCGTCAGATTAAGATATATATGGTTCATCTTTATGTTCTAAACGTACTGTTTCATAATCTGACGATTATCTAGAGGGATTCGCCCGATCTAAGAAAAAAAAATTAGAAAAACGGTTCACTTTAAAGGCCATCCCTGCAACTTCCCGCTAATTCGATTCCTGGGCGCTTGAAATTGTACTTATGACATTTTTGAGCTCAAAATATAGTTGATGTGATATTTTGAGCTCGCTAAGTTCAAAGAAATAATATTCCTATGCATTTGAGCTCTCCCAGCTCGAAAGTCTGATAGAAGTTTCATAGAACACTATTTTTGGAGTTTTCAAACCACAATAACTTTTGAATGGATCAACCAATTTTCACGCGGTTGGCACCATTCGACGCAGTTTTATCATCCTCATAAGTAATTTTGTAATTTTAATTGATCGAACCACAAATTTCGGAGTAATCCCGAAAAAACCCTTTTTCGGGTTTTTTTCGTTCACGATATCTCTCGAACGAATAACCGATTTTGACCAGCTTGGTGGCGATCGACGTGGTTTTTCAAGCTCAAAGGCGGATTAGTTTCGGAATTCAATCGATAAAGCCGGTTAAAAGTTATTCCAAAAAATAGGAATAGAAATCCGGAGAAGGAAATGTAGGCATCACGCAGCTGCACGCATTAAACTTTATCGACGAATTTTTCGTTATTTCGGCTTGCGGAAATCGCCAGATTATATATTTTACATTATTCTTGAATTATTTTCTTGAAAATAAAAAAAAATTTAGCTACGCTCGAGAATGTCGAGATGACGTTTTTTTTTTTACAACTTAGTTGCCCTCCCCTTTTTTTACGTCTCTATCAAATTGTCAGATTAGTGGAATATACACTTTTTAGGATGTAATTAACTCACCCTACCTTAATCTGACGCGCTCGAGAATTTCTGATGGTCAATTTTTTTTTACTAATCTGATCCTGTATCCTTCACGGGCGGCTTTATATATGGGCCTCATGTTTTGTGGAGGTACTTAATCGGGAACAAGGTATCCCTCTGTATATTAATCT
The DNA here is from genome assembly GCA_030273425.1 of Microplitis manilae. Taxonomy (NCBI): domain Eukaryota; kingdom Metazoa; phylum Arthropoda; class Insecta; order Hymenoptera; family Braconidae; genus Microplitis; species Microplitis manilae. Next base: position 15,888,736 of record CP092721.1, read on the forward strand.
GCCACGCTTTAGTAAATCCCGAAATCCCCGCTTGGGCTTCCCTACTATATGGAGTGAAGTATAGAGCTGGGAGTAGAGACTCGAGGATTCGACTCTGGTCGCTCGAAGCGAGCAGACGTGCCCAGAAATGGCGCTACAGTATCATGGCATTGCAGAAAGCTACCGATTCAGATTATTGTTACAGAAGTATTATTTAAAATAGTGTAAGACGTTGCTTGATATTTTATTCATCAGAAATCAGGTATGAACTAATTATTATAATTATTAATAATTAATTGAGTTTGAGTCCGAGTCTTGAGGTATTATGCTACCGTTTTAATTGAAGAAAAGTTGTAAGATCTGAGATAATTATGAGAATATTGTTACAGTTAGAGTCATGTTCACGATTTATTGTTACTATTATTTTATAAAATAATTATAAGAAATATGCTTGGTTATTGAACGAATTGTCGTCCGATTAACCTCAATATGAGACCCATGTATGTTAGTTTTACGATTTTGGCTAAAGAAAATGTTCTAGAGTATCGGATCCATCATTATTGGTCTAGTTCACCCAATACTAATCGAGTATCGGCAGGCTCCAGTTACTTAATTAATTAATTAATTTATTTGTTTGTAATGTCTTGATACGCATCATTTAGATGACAATTTACTTCTGTTAAGATCAATTTTACTGTTAATATTAGATTCAGTATTTGATTATAAGGAGAATTATTTGTACGATGCAACAGTATTTTGTTAATTATTAAATAGAGATTTGAGTGTATTGTTGTTAAATAAAAAAATTGCAAATCCACTGATAATCTACATGAATTTGGAATGATGTAACCCGGACCCCTCCCTCTCTCCATGAAACTACACACTGAGCGACACCATGGCATACCGTAATTCTGTTTTTAGTTTCCAGTCTCTGTTTTGTTTTTGCTTATAAGCAAAATTATCTTATATTTTGTTAAGTTTTAGCTTTAGTTTTATGTATGCGTGGTTTTGAGATAATTCCACAGATTAAAAATTTATCTATTTCTTAAGATTTACTGGTTTGGTGATTTCAGTGATAAAAATTACCTGGCGCCCTATTCGTATTGAGACTGGAGGCTAAGGGCAGAGAACGAAGTTGTAGCGCAAAATTTAACGTATAGCGTATACAATTATAGCGTTATAATATATATATTAGGGTGATTCATTTCCGCAAAAGTTTTTTTTTTTTTTAAGTGCTCAAGCAAAATCTCAATCTACATCAGTGCTGCCAGAACGTGCGATATTTTTACCCCCTCCTGCTATTACAGTCAATGCTATTTCACCTCAAGAGGAGGTAAAAATATCGCACGTTCTGGCAGCACTGATCTACATCGAAAAACAAAAATTCTCACCAAATATGAGCTCTGAATTCCAATGCTAAGTACTTACTATTGAGTTGAGTTGAGTTGAATTTAACCGGGCACTCAGCTTGTGTTTTCCATTGTACCCGGGCCCATTGAGGACAATTTTTTTTATAGTTGTCGGAGAGGATTGCGGTCCTGGTGATCATCGTTATTAGGCCTTGCATTTTTGCCAGTCCACCTAACAATGAACTTAGCAAGCCCACTGTTCTTCCAACAACTATATATATACTTTTGACTATTGTAGATACTATTGCTTATGAGTTGATAGGTGGGAGAGACATAGTTTTTAAACACATTTTGAAACACGTCGCGGGACACAGCTGCTGTCAGTAGTCCCCCCTAGTTCAAGAAGAACCGGGACCTGGCATTAGCTAAGCCCACCGTCGTACTCCCATCGCTATGAGTCCTAGCTTTCAGCTGCCGTGGCCATCTTACGTCGTGTCCTTCTCGTCGGGGGGTCTTGTCAACCGAAATTATGTCTCTTGGGAAGTTAATGTGGGTGTATTATGGTCCATCCTACAGAGCCCACTGTGTAAGATAAGGCACTTATACAATGGAGGATGCCTGTTATCCAAGGGCAACGTTGTTGGTGGAGGACTCCCTCTATTATTGCTTTGACACGTTGGCTTACACCAAAGCTAGAGGTTCTGCGGATGTTTATGGGCCTCCGCCGCCATCAATGCTCGGCCGATACCGGTGTTCTTCTTTGATAAGAAGTCCCACCCGCTAGCCTAGCCATAGAGGCAGCAGAGTCCTGCAGTTTCGATCGAATTTTTGTGTTCCGCTATCATTTTGTATTGAAGTCGGTGCCACTTCCACTCGCTCGAAAAATCGTCGGTATTCCACCACCAGGGAGCTACCAAAGTAATGCACATAAATAGTATTGTGAAAATAAAATTCATTAGTGCATGCCGGAATTGAACCTGGTCCAATGCTGTGGTAAGCAAGTACCTTGTTCAATAGGCTATTGCCAGCCCAGTACTTACTATTTGATTTCAAAGATTTCCCATTTAAAATACACGTAAATTAAATTACTTTTTTTTTTAACTTTCTAATACTCAGCTGCGTTTCATGATATCAACACGGATTTGGTCGCAAATTGTAGGGCATTTGGTATTCTTCAAAAGTGCCCATAGTTACTTAGCTGTTATTCCAGCTGTTTCACTTGTGTCCGCTGCGGAAGTCATGCTCTTCGAGCTCGAAAATACCTTTGTCTCACTTTTTTATGAGCTTTCCAAGCTCAACAGGATTTCGTATTATATTAAAATTGAAGAATTCAGGCTCCAAAATAATTAATAAATAAGCGTTTTTTACATATTTATTTACAATTATGTTCAATAGTTCGCTCAAAAATAAGTTTACGTGATATGTTGTATCTACATGGTGTATATATAGTGAAACGAGCGAACATGATAATTTTTAAGAAGTCACTTCCAATGACTTACATAAACAAGAACATATTAGTTTTGAGTTATGTTGTTCAGTAATTATGATGTTATTCAATGAAAAAAGCTGATACAGATTTTACATTGATTACTCCGTCAACGATATCTCTCGAACGAATTATCTGATTGGTACGTTCTTGGCAGCAATCGAATGCTTTTATCGAGTTCTAGAGCTGATAAGATTTTGGAAAATACTAAAAAAATTTTTTATTTCAATTCTTTCGGCGACAGTTTCTCTTGAAAGAATTGCCCGATTTTGATGTTTGAGATGGCATTCGACGCGGCTTATGAAGCTTCAGAGCCCAGTTGATTTTGGAATCAATCCATAGAGAACATAAAAAGTTATCCAAAAAAAACATTTTGAAAAAAGTTTATTTTTGGAATATTTCTGAACAAGCCGTACCGATGAAGTTTTATTTTTTTCAGTTTCAAGATATTCGCAAGCCGCGTCGAATGACACCTTGATGATTACGATCGGTTTATCCGTTCAAAAGTTATAGATACTTACATACGCACGTACATCCATACATAGATACATACCCTCGGACATCATCGTGAAATTCCTCAGGATAGCTTTCTAGAACCTCAAAACGTCAAGATCTCTTGGAAATTATATTTTTGAAAATCGGACTGAAACCAATAACTTCCCGAATTTTTGAAAATTTTCAATTTTCTGTGCGGGAAGTTAAAAAACGATGATATCCTTTGTTCATTCGTTACATCCAATTTATAGCAAAATTTCCGAATATCCTTAATTATGCGAATTTTTACCTGTTTTTTAATAAACATTATCGCTTAAAATAAAATTTTTCCACCAAAACTCACTAATTTTGTCTTACAGAGAATGTTTTCCAGTTTTCAAAACCCTACTTCCGTTCTCTGTTCGACCAATACGTCGGAGTTATTGATTATCAAAGCCAAAATGGACTTTTTTGCTTTGATCCATGATAACTCGGCGCCAAATCGTCGTAGAGACTTTTTGAGGTCGCCAAACTAAAGGGCATAAAGTTTTCTAGAAGCGTCATAAGGTCAAATCATCCAAAAAAAATTATTGAAGCCCCTAGTTCGGGCTATCTATATTTTTCTCAATTTATCTATAAATTGTCTTATTGAGGAGGTTTGCATGTTTTAGGCTTTCACTATGTTAAATTGGTGTAATACCGTACGATGGACGGTGTGGCTCAATAAGTTATAGATCAAATTGAACGGAACATAGTATAGTGCCGGATAGTTCAACTGGTAGAGCACTCGGCGCGATACCGACGTGGTCTGGGCTCGATTCCCAGTTCGGGCTATCTATATTTTTCTCAATTTATCTATAAATTGTCTTATTGAGAAGGTTTGCATGTTTTAGGTTTTCACTATATTAAATTGGTCCCTAGACTTGTTGAAAGGCGAGCAAAAATTTTGAAAATTTTTTTTTCGTTGGTTTTCTTAAGATTACTTCGGAACCGTGCATGACAAGAAAATTTGAGATCCAGATCTGAAAACTAGAAACTTGGGGCTACAATTGGCTTTTTTTTTAATTTTTACGCTACAATCATTTTGCACTGAGTTACAGCATGTTGAAAATCATCCAAAAATTTCAATTTTTTTTTTTATCTCTTAATTGCACGACTCTTAATGCGAAGCATTAGAGAGTGCTTTACGATCGAAAAAAAAACTAAGTTACACATCATCGGATAGAGAATTTATAACGTTCTCCTCTATTTCACGCGTCCCACGGCGGAGTGTGGTCAGCGCTCAATAGCCGTTATGGCTCTCCGTTGGGTGAAACACTGAAAATAAAATAATAAACACAAAAAGTCCCACTTGAAGATGTCCTGAATCTCCCTGGACCCGCAGCTTTGCTCAGGCTGGGTTAGACAATCCTAGTTGGGCGCCAGTTCGTGTCTCCCACGAACAAAATTCAAAAACCAAAATAAAACCAACGGAGAAATGAAAATAAAATAAACGACAGGGTATCGGTTTCAGATTTTAGGAAAAGGAAGCAAGAAAAAGATAGTAGTAATGTAAATAAATTAAATTTAAATTAATACCGGGTTGATGACCATTTGTTTCAAATTATATTTTAAATAATAAATTAATACTCAATTGCATCGCATATCCAAAATAACAATATCAAATTAAAATAATAATAGTTCACTTACAAAATAAAATTGGTATGCGTATACAAATAAAAATAATACTAATAAAGAATAGACAATAAATATCTTAAACACAAAATATGTTCTCACATATAACTAATGATAACACTCACACAGGATATTCAAAAGCTAACACTATAATCTCAAGATAATCTTTAAATATTTCAAGTATATATTTCGTACAATTAAACCACTGGTGAATGTTATACACTATTCACAAAACATAATAATCGCAAAATAATAATATAATAATAATACTCAAAATTAATAATAATTACATAAAATAATATCTAGAAATTATTGCATCACTTACACGTGATAGTAAAAATAATAATAATAACGCAATAACTAATAATTATAGCAGAAAATAATAAAGAAAAATAACTAATTATTTATCACACTCAATATTTGGAAATAATAAAATGATACTGAATATTTTTACTGATTGTATTAGTACCTACTGGGCACAATAGCCACGCATTCCATCATATGCTTATGGAAAATATTAATACTCAGTATTCACTATCTCTCTTACTCTTATGAGATAAAAAATTATCACTAACGCGGGAACAAAATTACACGCCAACGTATTAGCCAAAAAAGTACTTACAGATTACATATTATTCAACCACCGGGTTGCACTCTAATACGGTAAATGTATTTTTCCTCTATGCTTTTACCGAAACTCAAGTAATGCCAATGGATTTATATTCTCACTCAAATACCAAATGGTGACAAATTTATAAATATTTTAATGTAACAGAGCACACACGCTACTCTTACAGAGACCACCTCACGTCTGACCATGGCAGCACGTGAATCTCACGCCGGCACCTAGGCCAACGCCATTTTGTTGTATATCTCACTTTGACAACTGCAGATATATAACTATCGCATGTTATTTCTTTACAATACCACCAACATAATACATAACTTTGGCCGTGTAATTTATCCAGTTCCCTACGCTAAATGACCACTTGCATCTTTCATAATTAATTCCCAATATGAGTTATCGACAAATCAACCAATAATTTATTCATAAACTAGTAAATTTATTCATTATAAATAAATTTACTGATACCAACTATAACGTTGGCGCGCATGCGCCAACCAATCAAAGTAATCATAATAATAATAAGCATACTAATAAAATGCGCAATTATTTTCCCAGCGCTACAAAGAATCCAAATTTACACTCAAATTACTCAGTGAAATCTCCTGAGTTAAATACAATTTATACCTAAAAAATCAATTAAATATCATTAATGCAATAATTAAAACAAAATCTTTTAAATAACAAAATAATTATAATAACAATGGGTCGGATGAGACGTGTGAGCAGCGTGTGCTGCCCTTTGTTGCTCACCGACCTGATGCGAGACTGCCACGATATTAAAATATCGTGACAAATTTAATAAGGATTAAGTTTATTACTTATGAAGACCAATTTGATGCATTAAATACCTAAAAAAACGTCAAAATGTAAAATAAAATTTCCCCGTCAAGCAGTAGAGAATGTGTCCGTAACCCGTAAACACAGAAACTCGAGAAAAAAGCCATTATTTGGATCACCTTTTTTTTTTAAAAGATTATTTTAGGGCCGAAGAAGAAATGTGTTATAAATGGCCATCAAATTCTGCCTCGTTTAATTATAATTAATAATAAAACATAATTAATTTTTTATATATCTATATATGTTTTTTACATAGACTTTCATCACACCAGTCGCGCCTGCGCGAAGACACACAGCTGACTATTTTTTAGAGCAAAATTTGAATTTCTAGTGAAATAGAAAGGAATAAAAAAAAATTGTCCTTGAAACTTTTATCGTTCATTTTTTTCACGGCTCTTAATGCGAAGCATTCGAGTGAACTTTACGATCAGTAAATTCAGTTTGCCTCTTTTTCGCTACTGTTTTTTTTTTTAATTTTTAATTTACAAAACTTTTATTTTTAAATATTTTCCACTATCAAATGAGCATTCCCAGTGAACACACCAACGTAACAGTGATATCACATCTAAAGAACATGTAACGTAACAAAGTCAACGTAAATTTTACATTCTGATTATATAAATTGTAATGTAAATGGTACGTCAAATTTGTGACATTAAGATTACATGCATGTTACTGACCGAGTGATTTCACATTGGTTACCTTAATGTGACGTTATATTTATATCGCATACTAACATTAGCTTTACATTCTAGATATTACCTCAAAATTACGTAACAAAATCGACTTATAAGTGACATAATCTTGGTGATTCTATTTTATCGTCACATTTACATCACAATGTAATGTTTCGGAAATGTTCATACTGTTACATCACTCTTACATAAAAAATAGTTATATTTATTTTACATTGAAAAATTTCATCGCTTATATGTAAAAAATTTTACTTTAAAATGACGTACGTAATTCGACGGCATTGTGATAGAATGGGTTATGCATAAAAAGTATGTAATTATAATAATTAATATTTTTGCATTTTATTTATGTAAAAAATAGTATTTAACATTGAAACGCGCTGAGGTTTATGTCGAATCGATGGAGAGAACGTTTTTATTAATTTATATAAATTTACATCTGTATTTTCATTTGCTTATAAATATCTTTATTTTATTATTGGACATTTTCTTTGGTTTTTTAAATTTTTATCATTATTATTCTTATTGATTAAATTAAATACTAATAAATAACCATAAAAATAATTTTAAAATCATTATTTACAAGCAGGCAGAAAAAATTGATAAAGTGTTTGACGTGAGTGCATGCAGTTGCTGCACAATAAATATTCGGTAATTCAGGAATCCACCGCTAAGATATTCGTGGGCGCACAAATTATTCCTCCAAGGATACATGCGATCCACCTTTTATCCCCCAATCGAATGCACATTCGAGGTAACCAGTACAACGGATACATTTTTGTCGTATCTGCCCATGTGGGACGATACTTGAATAAAAACAAAATATTTCAGTATTGAAAAAATAAACAAAAATAAGGACTTGGAGATTTTTAAATATTTATTAAAAAGAAATATACTTTCGCATAAAAAAAGTTTATGTATGTTTTTCAGCCAATAAATCAAATATTAATAATAATTAAAATATTAATTAATCTATTATATTTTTTCTGTATGATTTTATTTTTATTATAACATTGCAATTATAATTCCTAGCGCATAAAGTGCTTTGTACAATTTAATAGAAAATGATGTCACTTAGAGGTCACTGTTATATAACCTCAACGTAAAATTTGTATTTCTTCATGACTTCTATGTTATGTAAATATGATATTCAAATAACATCACCGCTATATCACCAATGTAACATGTACGTCACATTAATATCACATTTACGTTTACTATGTTACGTAACAATGTTACGTAAATGAGTGTGAAATTGTGATATACATGTTATGAAGATGTGATGTATTTGTGACTTACGTTTTTACGTCACCGAAAGTTTTCATTCTATAAATATGACATCCCTGTTACGTTGATGTGTTCACTGGGTTAAGAGTCGTGCACTTTTGAATTTACCAAATTTTTTTGGGAATAGTGTATATATAGATATTTATAAGATATATTGTAATAATGGATGGCCGCAAGAAGCTTCGACTTCATGGCCAATTAAATAAAGAATAATAATAAAAATAATATAAGTTTATAGATAAATAGAATTGGTTATATGTATCTAATGAATTCTATTGTAATTTATGTACAAAACCAAATTCATCATTAGGTGCATTAATTACATAGGATATATCAATTTGATTATTTGTGTTAAGTAGAGCCATAAATTTCTTTTCAATTATAAGTGTATAGCAGACTAGAGGATCAGACCATAATCCAACGATAATCAGAGTTAAGCAGTATCGGCGTGGGGCGTTAATTGGATGGGTGGGGCATTTTGCCCCCAAATCATTCGAGGCGCTCAAAATTTTAAGTGGCCCATTCCCCCCTCCCTTTCCCTATTAGGGGAGAGTGGAGCAAAATGGACCCGAGGGAGCAAAATGGGCTGACATTTATATCACATCTAAGTCCTCATTTCTTAAGGGGCCTATTCCCCCCCCCCCCAGTAGTTAACCGATCGTAATTTTTTTTTAATTTAAATGTAACCCACATTTGTATTGACACGGAAAAAAATAATCGGTAGCATTCGTGCACGGACAGACTCGCACTCGCACACATGCACACAAACACACACACATTCGGGCCGAATGTTTTTCGACTGCTGTTTCCGATTTTTTTGGTATCAGCGTGCGTAGGTGCCCGCGTGTACGCGTATGTGTGCTTGTGCGTTCAAATGTGTGCGTCCAAGTGCGTGCAAATGTGAATGTGCGCCCGAGTGCATGCGAATGTGTGTGTGCATCCGAGTGTGTGCGAATGCGCGTGTGCGAGTGCGTTTACACGTGTGCGAGTGTGAGTGTCTCCGTGCGTGCACAAGTGCGCATGTGTGTTCCCCTGTGTATGGGTTTGTGCATGTGTATGTGACTGTGTACTTGTGTGCGCGAGTGTGTGTGTGTGTGTGTGTGTGTGTACGTAACAGCTACCAAAAATTAGTCTGTAGCTGCTACCGATTATTTTTTTCCGTGGATGAAGACAATGAAACCTAATTAAATTACTTAATTAATAATTTACAAATATTCTAAATCAGATTCTAAAAATGACTATATTCGTTCATGCGTGATTATATATAATCAGTTCCGGCCAATTTTTAGATCTGATCATATATAAGTGATTATATATAATTAGGCAAAATCATTTTTTCCCAGGACGGGCTAATAAAAATTTTTTTTGGCTAAACCAATGCATAGGACGGTTAGCAAATTTATCTAGCTTTAATTTGCTTTGTAACTTCTCGTTAATTAAACATGTTTAAAAAAAGGGAAATTATTTGTTTCGTCCGATTTTCGGAAACCGCGCTTTTATCAGATGTCGACGTTTTGAGGTCGTAGGAAGTAATTCTGACTGTTTTCAAGAGGGTGTCCGAGTGTATGTATGTGTGTACTACGTACGACTGTATGTATGTAAATATTCTATACATTTGAACGGATTAACCAATTTAAACTGCTGGGGTAGCTTTCAAAGCGGCTTATTAATTCCTACAATTTGTAAGTAATTAAACTTAATACTGTATGTTATTTGAAAAATTAGGAGTTATTTGAAAAATATAACAAAAAAATATATTTTTCAAATAACTTCTAACGTAATTTATGGATTAATTCAAAAATCAAATCGCCTTTAAAAGCCTATAAACTGCGTTGAATGTGACCGCGACGATTCAAATTAAATCATTTGCTCAAGAGATATCGTTAACGAAAAAATTCCAAAAAAGTGTTTAGTTCCATTAAAATCAAAAATGTTCAATTGATTTTGTTCAAAAAGCATTCAGTGTTAGAGTCTGAAAAAATGCGTCAAACACCACCTTAAGCGTCAAGATTGTTCCGTTAGATCAAAAGCTATCAGCAATGAAATATTTAAAAAGTAACAGTTGTCCTCATTTTTCCTGGATATCTCAATAAGTAATTTATCAAATATACCTAAAATTGAATAAAGCCTACCATTTTATAGTCATTTCGATCACTAAAAATTTTATTGCAATCGTTTCGTTTATTTAAGTAATACTATATTGAAAAAATACAAGAAAAATCACTGTTTTTTACACTTTTCTCGAATATTGTATACATTAACGCTCTGATCTGTTTCAAAACTCATTTAACTTTGTATGCAAATCGCATTTATTAATTTTTGTCTGAATTTATTAATTTCATTAAGCGAAATCGTGAAACAAATCTTAACAACTACTTGTTGAAGCTCGAAGAGCTCAAAAATATAAATATATTGAAAGAAATTGTCGAGCTCGTCAAGTTCGAATAAGTATTTTGACAAAAGTGATTTCGAGCTTTTGGAGCTTGAATACAGCGGAAAGTATCAGGGCTGGCATGCAGGGTCAGCCTGTTTTTCAGATTTTTTCGTATGTGTTGTTGATTTCGGTAGATCATCCTGGATCATCCGATCATCTCATTCTTTTGATAAATATTTATCCGATTTGTGATATTTATATAGTAAATAATCAATACTTATGTAATATATATTGTGCAACACGCAAGTTATAAAAGTATATATTACAAAGTGATTATAATATATTTAATGTTTTTCATCCTTGCTATAAGATTAAAAAGCATATTTGACGACTATTCTAACAAAATTCTCACAGAGAATTGCTATTACAATTTAATGTAACGAGTTCATATCAATACCCCAGGGCTTGGAAAAAAAAAATTTACAGACAAATTAATTATTTTTACGATAAAAATCTTAAAATTCTAGGTATTTGATGAAGACATAATCAGGTTACATATAGAAATATATTTATCGTGTATAAAATAAGCATAAGTAAATTCTCCTCACTATCCATATAGTTATATAATTAATAAATGAATATTGCTGAGCAAATAAATAAACACTCATATTATAATAACTTTTCTCTAATTAAGCAGGCCTTCTTTTGCTCAACCAAAATGAATCGATACTAAGGTATCGTTAGGACGGCTGTATAAAATTAATGCTCATGCGCGAATGAAATGAATTTAGTACTACAAAATGCGGATTATATACATATATACATATACATATATATTTATTACATTAATTATTCAATCTTCGCGTTAATTTAAAATTTTTATATACTTCTGATTAAAATGATAGTCATTATTCATTGATAATAAAAAATAATTAAGCATTAAAACAATGCGAATAGCGCTGCAGAAAAAAAAAAATTAAATATAATTTAATGATACCAATTTTTTTTTGCTATTTTATTCAATAAAATTTTCCGTCTATAATAACATTTATAATTTATTTTCATGAACAAAGGATTATTATCATCACCTATTTTATTATTTAAGATAATGCTGAGTCATTATTTAATCAAGGCACGTAATCCAATTATTATTTGATGTTATGTCGTCACATTTACATACATGTATTCATATATTCATATAATTCATAACTGTTGATGTATGTATTTAATTAATGTCGGGCATATATAAAACTCTATTAATCGTCAATGAATAATTATTGTATGATTATAATTAAAGGTTCACAAAAAATATTAAATATGTTAACGATGTAAAATAATTAATCGCGTAAATGAACAAATAACTGACGACAAAATATTTTTAGTTATTGTTTTGATTGAAATATTTCATTTGAGGATTAAAATTAAATATTTGAAATATCATGTTTTGCATTTAAATATTTATATGCACGGATAAAAAAACCAGATAACATTTGTTATATTTTAAATAAAAATTACTATTTCACCGAAACAAACTTGAAACGGTTTGAAAATACAGAAATTTCCTTTCAAATAAGTAAAGATTATGATCACTTAATCCTACAAATTGCTAAAGCATAAGTAAAGTTACTTTAAAAGTACAAAATAAACGCATATTTAATGAATTCTACTATTTGATTTAGTAAAAAATCTATTTTAAAATGAAACTATCACTTAGACTACTATTGAATTGTTTCTTATCCAAATTGTGAAAATTGTCTTCATGTGTGCCATAATGAATTTACTTTTTTCCAATGATATGCATGTATATATTTATTAGGATGTGTCAAAAAATAATTTTTTTTTTTTCAGATTCTATAGTCTTATAAGTTTATTTAAGACTCAAAAAAAATCCTCTTAAAAAACCAGAATCTAGTCAGAATAGCTTTTCCTAGGACCTCAAAATATCGATATCTGTTGAAAACTCGGTTTTCGAAAATCGGACCGAAGTCAATAACTTTCAGTTCAAATATATTTTTATTTTATTTATTTTTATTTACTTGTATCACTCATAGTATTTTATAAGACTACATTCAAATTCTCCCTTCTCTCGCCTCTTTTTAATTTTTGCGGCTGTGGCCCAACTTGTGCTTATGACTGCACTGCATCATTACGGTGATGCCCTGTTACCTCCCTTGTGCAATGGAGGTGCAGTGGCGTAGGAAAACCACAGAGAAAACCTAGCCAGTACAGTTTTCAGTTTGGGTGAAGTTCCAGTGGTCGATAAAATTCCTATTTTACCGATCACTGGATTTTCATCCCGCGCCTAACGATCAGAGACCTTCTTTCGAACCCGACGCGTGGCTAAACGGTCATCCAGCCAAGTAGTGATTCTGCTCGATGCTACTTAACCTCGGTGATCACCCGAGCCTCGCGCGTGCCGAACGGCTGCCTCAGCTGCCTCAGTTAAAAAATAACTGAATGAAGCAGTGCGGAACAACAATGAGAACGAGCGTGGACCGTGGAGGAAGAGCGCTCTACTCCTCCCGAAATTCCAGACATCTCATTGGATTGAGCGGTCGTAACACTAGTTTGACCCCCTCTCCTTTCAATTCAGCCTCCAAATTAGAGCACCGATAACTAAGCTCCCACTCAAGCCCTTTGCGGTCTTTCTTACGACCACAACGGTCTTTTTCAAGACCACCCAAATATTTTTCATGGTAACAATCCCTCTTCAATAGAAAACTATTCACCGGCAGACATCTCCTCTAATATTTTTTGGTCCTTCGAGCCGGATAGGTCTCTAATGGAGTCAGGGATTCCTCATTAAGATATCAATCAGCTATAACTCAACACATTGCGGAGCACGGAGTGCTGCGGGGAATCACGTTTGACGATATTATCATGTCAGCTCAAGGCAAGCTGACACCGGTACATCTTAGGGGTGGCTTCGGAAGTGGACAATAGCGAGACAGCAGTAGCCAGCATCCCTGTGACCAAGGCGAAGCTGGAAGAGATGCTCAACACTCATTGGGTCAAGGTCGAGAGTGTCAATGAAACGCTTACGTGTTTTAAATCTGACATCACTGTAGAACACGAATACTTCAAGAATGAGTGCTATGAAGTTACGACGCAGTGCTACGTCAAAGCCTAGGCTGCTCTTGCTACCTGCATAGCCGAGCTGGAGGTAATGAAACCTCCTCAAGGCGTATCACTAGCCAACTTACGCATTCCCGGGAAAAAATCATCAGACCTGATCATGCATGATCATGCGTTAATGTCATGCATGATCAGGCCTGAGCAAGAGAACCCCTCGAATTATTTAAAAAAAACATCAAAAAAATTTGGCAAATCCAAAAGTGCACGACTCATAATCCTCATTTATTATGAAATAATAAAATAATAATAAAAAAATGGTGGGAAGCACGAATGAATTTAAAATATATACAATTTTCTTTCATTAAAATTTGTTGTTTTTTTTTTTTTTTTTTTTTTTTTTTAATTATATTAGTATTTTTTTTAAATTATAAAAAAATTTAATTAAAATATCTCATTTAATAATAAAAAAAAAATATATATGTAAAGAAAAAAAACACTAAAACGACATCATTTTATCGTTTTAATTTTTAATAAAATACGAAAATATTATCCATCAATATTCTTTAATATTTGTATAATTCTACCTAAAACTCTCAAATTTTTAACAACTCGTCCTTCGAGCCAGGCAACCCGAGAGCCCTTTTTTACGGCTTGCAGGATCTACTGGGGCCATAAAACGTGGGTACAACGCATCGCTCGAGCGGGACTACCACATCTAGAACGTCTCAACGCTCTCCCATTTTTTTTATCTAAACTTTTCTTTCAGTTAAAAGGAATATTCAACAATAATTTCGTTGTTTCAAGCTGGAATATTCTGGATTCTTTCAACCGAAAAATACTTGTGTACAGTCGAGTCTTTTTTTCTTTATATACTTTTTCAACCATCGAGACCTGAGGCCCAGGTCAGCGAAGCCAGTTCCTTCCGATTCGTCTTAGTGAACAGTTCTTGGTTTCAAATGTCGTTGTATTCAATTTTTACGTCACTTATCTCATCAGTCTTACATTTTGTGTCACATCCAAAACGGTGCTTTACTCATAAGCAGCGATCGTTGCGACTGGCGCGTTCCTGATTGCAATTTAACACTGCAGATCCAGATATTGCCTTTTGTAACCGGGCGGCAGTATACGACGTGAGAGTGTAGCTCTCTCGTTGACTTGGTCTCCACTTTTGTTCTACCTCTCCTTTTCTCATCTTGGTAAGCTTGGACTTTTTTTCTCAGGAGAAACTCAACTCCTGGAGAGCGCGTCCCCAGGTGGTGAATAGAGCAACGTCCTCACCGGATTGCCGGCGGGTAGGGGTGAAATAAAATAGCCCCCGTGGACCAAAAAAAGTGCGAGGAGGAAGGACACCTCTATAAAACAACCACGAAACAAACTTCGATGAAATGAGTGATAAGAAAGAGGAAAAACCCTACGCGGACACGTCTTTATTGGCTATCTCCGTCGCCGGTTCCTATCGGGTGAGAGCCCCGGTGGCCGACGCAAGCTCCGCGGATTTCGGGGGGAGCATTTTATCACTTCCGAATGCGGTAGGGTACCAGGCTGCTTATGCTACTGGAACAAATGGTGAAGAAAGGGACCGAGCAGTCGCTATGAAAACTGAAGAAGCAGCAAACACCAAGATGAAACCAGCTCCTGTTCAACTGGCTAGAAGCTCCAGAATCAATTTTGTTTCATCTGCCATAGACAGTGAAACGGCTTTTGAGAGACTTGGAAGGAAAATTGAAGAACTGATGAAACACATCAAGGGCCGAACAAACGTCTATGGTGAAATAAAGCGACTTGCTAACTCTATCGGCACAGCTTACAACCTAGTGCGCAAGGAAAACTACTCGACGCCGAAAAAGACTCTTGGAAACACTGCGTCGTCTACATAAACTTCTCCCTGGATGACTACGAATGATAACGCAGCGCCTACGTTCTCGGAGAAATTTTTCATACCAAAATCAGTCGCACCGTATTCGCTTTCTGGTGCAGGCGGGAACAAGAAAAGAGCAATAGCTACAGCTAGTCCAAACCCCGCCTCTGACGAGCGTGCCACAAAAAAACCGACATCAGAAACTAGCTGGGCTGTTGTCAAACTGAGGAGTAAACACCGTGAGCTGCGAACGTATGTCCCCCTAGTATCAGTCACACAGAACATGACTCTTGCAAACGAGGGTGCAGGTGCAGCAGGCCATCGTATAGCAAAGAGGAAGAAACCTAATCGCTTACGTCAACAGGCTGTTCTTATAAAACCTGCTGAGGGTAAGTCTTTCACTGAGCTCTTCAAGGATATCAAGGCTAAAGTTAAGCTTGATGAGCTAGGGGCTGAAATGAAATCTGTTTGGAAGACGGCTAAAGGTGACGTCTTGTTACATCTCGGCAGAAAAACCAAGGATTGCGCGCAATTTAGTAAAGCAGTTAAGGAAGCTGTTGGAAACACTGGAGTCGTTAAAGAGCTAGTTCCTAAGCTTACGGTTGAAATTCGCGATCTGGAGTGTACCACGACGGATGCAAAAGTACTAGCTGCGCTTGTCCAAGATCTAGGAGACGCTGCACAAGTGAGCAGTGTCCACCTCACGAAAAATATGTTGATAGAGCAGTGAACTGCTATTGTCGAACTCGAAGGAAGTCTTGCTTGTCAATTACTTGTGACATCACGTATAAAAGTTGGCTCGGTGAATTGCAGGGTGTGACAGAGAGCAAAAGCTTTGCGTTGCTTCAGATGCCATGGCTTTGGGCATCAGTCAACAAAATGTAAAGGCCCAGATCGCAATAAAGCATGCTTTAAATGCGGCAGCAATGATCACAAAATGGCAACCTGCCCCTTAAATCCACGGTGCTACCTGTGTACAGAGAGTAGAGACGAAGTCAATGCGGAGCATATAGCTGGTTCTGGAACGTGTGCAGTGTTTCGCTTGGCACTGGAGAAGGCTAACAAACACCTAAAATGATTGCTATACTACAAGGCAATTTGCGTAGAAGCTGGACCGCACAGCACTTGTTACGTCAGCTGGTATTCGAACTTAAAACTGGGAGTTCTAAAAAAAGAATATCATGCACTAACAAATAATATACCAGAAGCTAAAGCTGGAACTGAAGTGCTTGCTGGGAGTATAACCGGTGGACCTTGGGTTGGCTAGCTCTTGTCCAGGCCCCGGTTACTTATATTAATTTAATTAATTTAATGTTATGAGCTAATTATTAAGGAAAAGGAATGCCTGGTGGTTCATTTAGTGAAAGATTTTGTTTTGTATTATCAAAGAGGAAATATTATTTTTATTTAACCAAATACCCATTTACAATATGAAAATTTCCCCAATAGAATTTATAAGAATAAAATTTGGTATTTAAGTTCTGATATTTAAATTTACGCGGGAGGAGACCAAGTATAAATTTAATTTGGGGAAGACGGAATCCCACTTACGCTGTACCTTACTGCATGATCCATTCCTGTAGTTGTAGATCACCCTCAATAAGCGTAGGCAGCAAACGTGGCAGCAACGTTGTAGGCCTAAATCTTCGGTGATAGGAAATCGCAGGAAATGAACAGCAATGGTGTGGTAACACTCACGAATTTTATCGGCACAATTTCAAATTTAACATTAACTTTACTTAATGACCGCGTGTATAAATTTGACTCAAAATGTGGTCAATTAAAACGTTATTCAAATAAATAATTTATAAAACAATTACTGCGGCTATTAATAACGAACAAACTCAAAGATATAAAATAAATTAAATAAAATTGAACACTGGACTCAAAGACTAGATATGACTAGACGTCGTTAGGCCGGTTCAAGTAAATTGTATTAAGCTCTGGGTATAGAGTAGGAACCTCACTAGGCGTCATCAGTCCACTACCCTACTGGTCTACTCTGGGTGGTAGCCAGGGCCTAAGTCCAAGAGCCAAGAGCCTAAGGGCTGAGCGACTGTTTGCTAGCCCTTTTAAAGTAAAAGTCTGAGGGTGGGAAACTACCCCACTATTGTCTCAGTAGAATTCGATCCAGGGGGCCCTCTGACATAGCCCCGAGTGACTGATGAGTGTTAATTAACGCAAAATTATTCAAATAGATGGCCGTCGGTCAACTAGACTTTGGCGCTCGATTTTCAAGTCGAACGCACTGTTACAAGAGAACCATAAAAGCTATTTTCAAAGCGTGTAACGCTGCCATGCCTAAACTTCCGCCAACGAGAGCTCACAAACCTGCTTACTGGTGGACGCAAGAGATTGTCGAGCTCAGAAAAGCATGTCATGAGTTACGCAGACAAGCTGGTAGATCGAGCAAGCGTCAGCGATCCAAAAGTGGCATTCCTGAAATTGTGCAATACAAGAAGGCGAAAAAAGCTTTAAATAAGGCTATTAAAAGCAGTAAGTCGAAGCACTGGAAAGATTTGTGCGCTGAACTTGACAATGACCCATGGGGCAAAGCTTATCAAATTGTTTCCAAAGGTATTGGCAGGCAAACACCAGAAGCTCCGAAAGAGCCCTCACTGATGGAACACGTGATCAAAGACCTGTTTCCACAAAACGCCAAGTGGAGTGCGAGAGACTACCTGACAACAGAAGATATATCGCTGTTCACGATTCAAGAACTTCAAGCAGCTGCGAAGTCACTGAAAAGTGGTAAAGCCCCAGGACCAGATGGAATACCTGCAGTAGTTATTAAAGTGATCGCCAAATAATTTCCCCAGTTACTCCTGAATGTGTATAACAGCTGCATTAAGATGGGAGCTTTTTGCAAGCGTTGGAAAAAGCAAAGATTGGTTCTGCTCGACAAAGGAAAGGGTCCACCAATAACCTCAGCGTCACTTAGACCGCTGTGCATGCTTGATGTGACCGGTAAATTGCTGGAGGAACTTATTAAGGCACGACTTGCGTCGTCCATTGAAAAGTCAGGTAGTCTTATCTCAAATCAGTATGGTTTCAGGAAAGGCTATTCGACGATTGGAACCATGAAAGAAAATTTAAGTTTCGTAAAATCCTCGTGAGCTGAAGATCTAAGATCAAGACGTGTCTGTATTTCCATCACGCTCGACGTTAGGAATGCCTTCAACTCAGTAAGATAACAATATATTCTCAACGCTCCAGAGGATAATTTTGACGTTGAAGCATACATCAAGCGTATTGTTAGCGACTACCTTGACGAGAGATACCTCATCTACAACACAACAGAAGGGCCTCGCTGGATAGAGATTACATCAGGTGTACCGCAGGGCTCAGTCTTTAGGCCAGACTTCTAGAATATACGGTACGAAGAGCTGCTCAGAATGCTAATGCCAGATGAAACGTGTCTGATCGGGTTTGTTGATGATGTTGCAGCAGTCATTCTAGCATGAAATACAGAACAAGCACGACAGTGAATAACTGAAGTAGTAAGTAAAGTGTGCAGGTGACTGAAAGAACATGGCCTTGAGCTAGCTGCCCAAAAGACCGAAATGGTAGTGCTGACAAGACAAAGATGGTTTGAAAAACCATTCACCATAGAAATAAACGATGTACAGATAACAGCCGCTAGAGCAGTAAAGTACCTTGAAGTTATATTTGAAGAAAAACTGTCATTCAACGAGCACTTCTCAAAAGTGGTTGAAAAGGTCAATTGAGTGATCGCAAGCCTTTCAAGAATTATGATGAACACTTCTGGTCTCCGAAGCTCGAAGAAGCGGATCTTACTCAGCGCAGCACATTCCATTGTAATGAGAGAAAACGCACACACGAACGACGTAAAGAGTAAACGTTAACTCAAGAGACACGAGCAGCTGAGAAACGGCAAACGCTTGAAGCTTGGACTCACAGGTGGAGTACGACGACGACTGGAAAATGGACTGCAAAAATTATTCCTTCCATTAAAAACTGGGTTCACTGAAAGCCTGGTGAAGTAAATTACTACTTGACGCAAATGCTATCTAATCATGGGTTATTTAATGCGTATCTGTTTAAAATGAAAATTAAGGTGAAACTGGACTACAATTACTGCACAAACAAGAATGATGACGCAGAACACACGTTCTTCGAATGTAGTAGGTGGACAGAAGAGCACATTGTGGTATCCGAAGCTGTTGGTGCTGAAATTACACCTGACAACGTAGTCTGCTACATGTTGGAAAGCAAGACTAATTGGGACGTGGTGACATTTTTCGCGGACACAGTACTTCGATCAAAGAAAACAGAGAAAGAGTTGATCAACAACTGAAAAACAGCAAGACGATGTTATAAAACATAGAAATGGATCGGGCCGAAGTAATGCGAGAGCGGTTCCAGCCCGATCACCTTCAACTGGAGGTAGTAAGAGAAGAGGTTTTTTAGTGAGTAAGAATTTCACACTACTGATACAACACCCTTAGCTCTTTAAAAAATGTCCAGTGTCTTTTAGAAGATTTTTCCACCTCTCAAAAAAAAAAACTTGGACTGTTTAAAAATAACAGCCCTAAACCTCTGGCTGTTGATTCTGCTGAGCTTTGCTAAGCTTTTGTCAACATCTCCAGGCGTAGGGTTTCAGATGAACCGCAACTTACTCCACCTGCTGTCAAGATTGGTGAGCAACCAGAGTTTGCCATTGGTGAGGTTACTTCTGACACAGTAAAATGAACAATTATGATTATCAAATCTGACGTGGTTGGTGCAGACGGTATTTTGAAGAAGATGGTAGTAAAATCTCTTCCTGCAATACTTGGACCCATTACTGAACTGTTAAACAAGTCCATAAGGGACTCTACGTTCCTCGACACCTGGAAAAAAGCTATTATCGTTCCTATAAGTAAAGTTCAAACACTTTCCAAAGTTAGTAACTATCGGTATATTGATCTCTTATCATTTCTTGGCAAATTACTTGAAAGAATAGTCTTTTATCAAGTTATAAAGTACCTCACCGACTATGAATTACTCGACCTGTTTCAGTGTGGCTTCAGGAAGGGACGCAGCACTCAAACTGCTCTATTAAGATTTATCAACGGTTTTCGCTTTAACATGGACAAACGCATGGTCACCTTCTTATTGCTATTTGATTTCTCAAAATCTTTCGACACACTCGATCCCCTGCTACTCATTTAGAAGCTTATCATGATTGGTTTTCTGAGCCAGCTACTACATGGGTTTCCTCCTATCTAACCGGGCGTTTTCAGGCAGTCAAGGATTCTGATGGGAATCTAACAAACTGGATATACACTGGCATAGGTGTCCCTCAAGGCTCTATACTAATGGCCTAGTGACCATTACTCTTCTCACTATTTGTATATGACATTGGAATGTGCATTCGGTTCTGTAGGCGCTTACTGTATGCAGATGATTTGCAAATATATCGACGGTACTTTGGTAAAACCTCTTATCTCAGAAATCACCACAGGAATAACAAAAAACTTTCCATTAATAATAAGAATTTATTTTTAATAACTTTTTGATCTCAATATTAAAGATTAAGTACTTTTCAGTTCATTAAAAGTGAATTAAAAGATATCATAGTATTTTAACCCTTATTTTAAATGAATTTTATGAGATACGTGGTTTTTGCACGCTAAATTTACACTGGGACGCGAGTTACGTGTTTTTCTAAATAAAGAAATTTCAAAGAAATTAGTTTTATATTTATGTTTATTTATTATTAAATAACAAATTTATCAAGAATTTTAATCTTTAATAAACTTTTATAATTATATTCTTTTTATGTATAATTTTAATTTACTTTTTCAAAGTTAACTTAAAAATAATTAGTGAATATCACATCATTATTGCTCTGTATAAGCTAAATTATCATAGAATGAGTGATAATCTTTGGGAAGTAAGGATTTTAGAGGCTGTAAATCTTTATATTTTTGATTAGTTATAGGAATAGGTTTGGAATATAGCTGCTTAGGTTGAGTTTTGAAAAATGAATTTTTCATGCGTTGCAGAATTGATTTTCATGAATCATCAAACGAGAGCTGATACATCAGTCCGTCTCGCGAATATTTTAAACCTCTGATTGGGAGAACTGTCGGAGAACCAGTGTTATTTCCGGGTTGTATAAGTATTTAGTTTTGTAGGGGTTTTTTAATCTTGCATCGTTAATTATTTGTACGAAGTTCGCCGGGATATAAAGTTCACAATATTTTTTGCGTCTCTCGATTGCAGCAAGCACTGAATCACACTCCATTAGAGTGTGCCCTTTCACAAGATATTGTAATGGGTCCACTTGTCTTATTAATTGAATTGTGGTCTTAATAAAACAAGGGCCCACTCAGGTGTGAAGCTTAAAGGTGTTTTACGTACCTGTCCAGCTATGCTCAATAATCTCAGGACGAGAATAACCCCGTACTGGACCACGCAATATTAAAATTAGAGAGAGATCTTATACTAAACTTATCAGGAAGGTTGTTGTTAATTAATCAAGTAATGATGTTAAATTGAAATATGAAACTATGGCATTTATTCAAACAAAGCCGCTTTATAAAAGAATGAATGAAACGATGAACAATAATTATAAATGACAAATGAAACTGACTCGACTATTCTTTATTAAATTATTTGACTCGACTGACTAAATTATTAATTAACGACTTCTCAACAAATCAAATATTATTTTACAAACAAATAGTTAACCCGACAATAACAAAATGACTCACTTACTTCAACAATTCCAAACACAACCCAGTCTTTCCTTCCACCGGACCTTTACCTCCATGACCAAAGACCTCCAACCAGTTCCTTCCAGTCCACCAATCCATTCCAATCCTTTCCAAATAAACCAGGTCCAATCCACAATAATTATTAATATAATTTAAATAAACTTAATTAAGAATAAAATAAGCTTCCACCTGACGTGGGCTTATATGCTCTTGGCCCATTATGCGTATAACTAATAGCACGTGTCGTAGTAGTAGATGATAGTTGTATTAGTGGAAACCAAGGTGTTAGTGGTTGATCACGTCCATCCACGGTGGTTGCTGCGAGCCAAGAGAGCGACAGCTCGTCGTCTCTAGGCCTCGTAGTTCTCCCACTCAGGTTGGCCAACCCTTAAAACCAAATGTCGAAAAGCTCGACCGTGGCGAACCCGGCGCGTCGGTGGCTGTATTTTCTCAATTATTCACAGTTGTTGAAGAAGGAGGCCAGTTCTTTTGGCGCGAGTCGAAATTCAAATTCAAACGTCATGTTAAAGCATTTCACCCCATTACAAAATTTTTTATATATTACTACATTTTTTTCATTGGCAAATTGAAGTAATGCATTTGCTATGGTGACGTTTCGGTTTTGAGCACTACAACCATCGCTATTAATAATTATCGGTACTTTGAGATCAATTTCAGTACTTCGAAAATCTATCAAACAAGATGCAAATACATTCTTATCTACATCCCCCTTGCCTTCGTGCCAAACATAGCAAATAACGTCACCATTAGCTATATTATAAATAGTAACCCGATGGCACTTAAGTTTTTGTTTGAAATATACGTAGCCTGCAGGTAAATAAGGAATCATCTGAACAGCTTGGACGTCGACAGTAATGTTTTGACTTGGCCAACAATTGCACTCAGTTTATCATGTTCTTTTTCATCTCTAACACGATTTTTGTCTTTCAGATGTGATGTATACTGTTCCTTAAATATATTATTATTTTTGTGTGAAAAACAAATATCACAATAATCTTTAAGCTGTAAAAAAATATTACTATCTAGTTCCATCATTTGCTTACGAAAAGATTCGTAGCTTAGTATTTTATTATCTTTAAGATTGATTGTTTTTGCGTATTTTTGAAAATCTCGATACACATCTTGTGCTGATTTATATGTAGTTTCCAGGTATAATTTTGAAGATGACTTTCTCGAATAATGAGCTTCAAGTTTCGGTAATTTGTTAAAAAAATTTTTAACGTGTAACAACTTTGTTTGAATATCTTTTTTTGTATTTTTTTGAGTCTTGTCCGGTTTTGTTTTTTTCACAATGCCATTTTCCGTACCTTTTTTCATCTAATTTAAAACTTGCCACTGTCCTATTCCCAGGGTTGAAAGGAACATTTTTTTACAGACTGGTAGTTGTTTATTATTTACTTTAAGATGATACGTTAAAGTAAGATTTCGCTTTGATTTACTACTTTCATTAGAACGAACAATCTCTTTTTTAATAATGAGAGATATCACGTACACTTTTCGTTGCTCCCAATTCATATCATCCCAAAAAGAACTAAAATAAGTTACGTCTTGAACTTTCGTTAATTTCATTACATTTATTTATGGCACTTTTTGTGCACTTTGTCGAAGTACATCCAGGTTTTAATTTTCGTTGTTGTCTTAATTTATATGATTTTATATTATCTTTGTTGACACTTTGAGTATAATAAGCTTTACCTTCTCGAGCTTTCTTCGCTTTATTTCGATCATACTCATCTTTATTGCCTTTATCTCTTGAAGCTCTTTTTCTAGTTAGAAGTCCTGAATACTCGTTCAAAATTTTTTTACTTTGAGGTTGATGCTTGGAATCTTCAGAATTGTTATTTTCACTTGGATTATGTTGGATATTTAGTACGCTGCTGTCAGTAGTAAGTGACTTACGAGATGACAGAGATTTTTCTGAATCCTCAAGAAATAATCCTGTTGTTTCATCGAGCTGCATTTTTATAAAGCCAGATTCATCAATATTCTCAACTATATCAATTGGAATACAGTCGACTGGAACAAAAAGTCCTGTTGTTTCATCTAAGACCATCATACTCGAGCTTGTAATATTTTGAACGAAATCTGATTGACCAGTTAGTAACGATTTTTATAGATCAGCATTTAAAATTTGAGATGAATCATCAACTTTGTTTTTATCTTCAACATTAAGATTTTCCTGCAGAAGTTTTGATGAAAAACTGTTATTTATTACTGTAGAAGATGTTTCTTGTCAGCTTTTTTTTTATTAATTTTTTGTTGATTTTTTTTTTTTTTGCGGAATTTTCTGTTAAAAATGGAATTTCAACAAAATTTTAGTTTAAAAATCGATGCGATTATTTTTTAATTAATTTATTTATCGTTTAACTTTAATTGCATTTCGATAATAAAGTTAGGATAGATGCAATAGAATAAAAATTTTGTACTTACGTTGTGAATTTAGTCTTCAGTAAATAAACTAATATATTAATAATTTCATTAAATCCAGAAACAAATGATTTTTAATAATCATATAACAAAAATAATAATTTTAATAGCTTTCTAAATACAAAATTTAGACACTACATTATTGCTAGTAAACAATTGTACCTAGAATTATAACGTTCTCTTCTATTTTACACGACCCCCGGCGGAGTGTGGTTAGTGTCAAATAGCCGTTATGGCTCTCCAATGGTGAAAAACTGAAAATAAAAATAATAACGAAAACAAAAATCCCGTCTGGAGATGCTCCAAATCTCCACTGGGCACACAATTCTTATCAGGCTGGGTTAGAAATCCCAGTTAGGTGCCAGTTTGTGCACCTTCACGAACAAGTTCAAATAAAATGAAAATGAAAAATAAAATGAAAGTTAAAATAAATAAAATGATCAGGAAGCAGTTTTCAGGTCAGGAAAAGGATTAGCAAGAAAGATATAGCTATTAATTAAACAAATACAAGTTAACTAAATGCCGGGTTGGTGACCATGTGTTTCTCAATTATATTTTAAATGATAAAATTAAATGTTATATAAATTTACTAGTTTATACTCGTAACACAATATTCGCCAACTGTGTATAATATTCTAAAAATCACAAATCATAAATAATTGTGCTTAATAACACCATAAATGCACATAGAAATAATTGTTCACAAATAATTGCGTGCGTATGCCGCACAATCGCAAAAGTAAACAATAATGAATTGTAAGTAGTACGTATACATCACAAATAATAATTACTTATAAATACTTCTTGTAAATAAATGATAATCGCAAAATAATAATTATTAATCATAAATAATTTATATGCGTAACATTTTTAACACGATAATAATAATACTAACTTGTAAATCATGACAAATAATAATCAAGAATTAATACTAATCAATTAAATATGTGACGCGTATCATAATCAACACTCATAAATAATACATAAAATCATAAGTAATCATTGAAGTCCCATCGACTATTTATCGCATATACCGTGTACTAATAATGAAATAATAATTGACGCGTGTAAATAATAATGAAAAATAACCAAATATTTATAACAATCAATATTTGGTACTGATGAAATAATACTGAATAATTTCACTTATTGCTTTACTATTTACTGGGAACAATAATTACGCATTCCATCATATGTTTATGGAAACTCCTAATACTCAAAGTTCGTTATCTCTCTCACACTTATGAGATAGACAAATGGCCACCATCAAAGCGGGAACCAAAATTACACGCTAA
The DNA here is from genome assembly GCA_030273425.1 of Microplitis manilae. Classification (NCBI taxonomy): domain Eukaryota; kingdom Metazoa; phylum Arthropoda; class Insecta; order Hymenoptera; family Braconidae; genus Microplitis; species Microplitis manilae. Next base: position 15,914,920 of record CP092721.1, read on the forward strand.
TGTATTAGCTTAAAAGTACTTACAGTTTACGTAATTAATCAACTCCCTTGATTGAACGTTAATACGGTAAATGTATTTTCCTTAATCCTTTTACCATAATACTTAAAATGTCAAGTGGTGCGAAAAAAATACCAAAAGACCGAATGGCGTCCAATTTATAACATTTCTTAACAAACAGAGCACACACGCTACTCTTACAGAGACTATACCCCACGACTGACCATGGCAGCACGTGAATCTCATGCCGGCACCTAGGCTGGCGCCATTTTGTCATATATCTCACTTCAACCAATGGAGATATATAACTGTCACATGTTATTTTTTTACGATACCACCAACATGGTATATAACTTGGGCCATGTAATTTCTTCAGTTCCCAACGCTAAATGACCAATTGTTCCCATCATAATTAATTATTATTACGATTTGAAGACAAATCAATTAATGATTTATTCACCAAAACTAGTAAATTTATTTATAATAAATAAATTTACTGATGCCAACTGTAGCGTTGACGCGTACGCGTCAACTAGCCAAATAATCATAAGTATATAAATCAAATGTGCAATTATTTTTCCACACAATTTATACCTGAGAAATTAATTATGTATTATTACCGCAATAATTAAAACAAAATTTTACATGTAAACAAAATAATTATGTTGTAAATTATGCTTGTAAATCTTGAGATACGAGGTCTTGCATTGATAATTTATTGCAGAGTGAGATACGAGGTTTGAAATTGTTTAATAATAAATAAACGGTTGAATATTTTTACATAAAATTTATAAATCTTATAAAAAAACATGCGCTGATTATTTTTACGGTTTTAACTCAAAACCGCCAAAAATCGACTTAAGAGGTTTTACCAAAATACCGTCGATATCTTGCCTGTTACCCACATGAGCTCAAACATTGCGTGCAGAAGTTGAATTCTGACATAGTTAGCATTAAAAACTGGGTGGCACAAAAATTGGCTACAACTTAACCTAGAAAAGACAAAGGCTATCTTGATGGGCATAAGGTCCTTTATCAACGATATTGATATCTCACAAATTAGCTTGGGCTGTGATGGAATTGATATTACTATTGTTGTCAGCGTCCGAAATCTTGGTGTCATCATTGACTCCAAGTTGACCTTCGAGGATCATGTCAAACTTGTAATCAGTAAAGTGAATTGATCCCTGTACAAGCTAGACTACTTGCGTCACATTACAGATGTGAATATGTGCAAACCATTAGTAAATGCATTTATACAGCCACACATCAACTACTACTTAGCAGTAATATATGGCCTGGGCTCTGTACTAAATGGTAAGCTTCAACGTCTTGTCAATAAAGGTATTCACTTTGTGCTGGGCCTGCCCTGAGATGCCTACATAACGCAGGCCAGAAAAGACCTAAACTGGCTTACTGTCTGCAAAGCTAGAGCTCGAAGTATGCTGAACATCACCTAGGCGGTAATCCATGAACATACTCCTTCGTTTTTTGCTAAACTTATATCTATTTACGGGGCATTCCACGCCAAATCTTATGACCATTTTTTGTGGGTTTCTCAAATTGATATTGAGGATTTTAAAAAAAATTTTTTTTTCTTTAATCGAAAATGGAGCTTGTAGGGAATTTATTCAAGTTTCTTAAACTGCCCTTTAAATTACTGTGCGACCACTAGTTACTGAGATATCGATAATCAAAGACGAAAGAATCCTTTTTCATTTAAAGGCTGATATCTCAGCAGCAAATTGTTGTACTGAGAATAAAAAGCAGCAAATTGTCGCTAAATGAATTTCCTAATCGAAACATGAATTGGTTTTTCCGAAAAAAAATTTTCCGGCCCCATAGACCTAAAAAACAAAACTAAAAAGTTTAGAAAAATTTTGTCTCGGCCTATTTCTTATGGTTGAGTCAAGTAGATGCTGAATAGATTTGGCAACGCGCAGACCCGTCAGCCAAAATGCTGCGTGAATCACTTCCAGTAGCCGTATAATCACAACCCAGTACCAAGTTCTCGTTCTACCCTCTACGATTTTTACTTTCACCAGCACCAGAAAATTCATCGCTGTTGTATTGATTTTGTTAAATAAACAACCAACAGACAAATATAAATTTTAATTGAAAAAAAAAGCAATGATATTGATTATCATTATCAATTTGGCAAGAATGTATTAATTCGATTCTTCAATTAACAAAAAAAAATAAACTTGGCATCGGTTGGCCTTGCGGCCCAGTATTACGTTCTGGTTCTGATTAAATTTAAATAAAAATTTTAGAAATGTTTTTTTTTGAAGTCTCGAATTATTTATTCACCACAGTGGGCGAATAAACGGTTCGACATTTCATAGAATCATAAATAAATAATAAATTAATAAATCGTTACTTTGTTGGCGATATTATTTTATTCATCGTCAACAACGTAACGGAAATCTCTTGCGATAAGAGAATCGCCGTGGCTCGCGGACAGTCTGAACAGATGACGACGTATGAGACCCGGGCCACGACGATTCTCTCATAGGAAACCTAAGATGCAACGTTAACACTTTTGATAATGTATAATACCAAGGAGCGACAGAATCAAGTCAGTTGATCACAAGATCTAGTAGAGCCAAGAACTCTACACAAACCGGCTGGCTTGATCCTATCACTCGGACTTTGAGGCAAAATGTATACCCGTATTTTATTAAAATACGCACTCCTTATTTAACTATGGGCGCTGCTACCGGCAGCCTAAGCGCTTCCTTTCCGAATCCAAAATTCATGCTTCGAGGCCGATGAAGCAGGTCAGAATGTGCAGTACAGCTCGGTCGTGGGATTCGAGGTGTCATCGCGGACTTCGCCAAAGGTCGTCCGAGAATGAAGTCTGCGAAAGTTCTTGTTGAGTTTTCGCGCTCATGTGTTGTTGAGCCGTCGAGCTCGTGTGGTGTTGAGCTTTTGAGCTCGTGTGTTGTTGAGCCGTCGAGCTCGTGTAGTGTTGAGCCTTTGAGCTCTTATGTTGTTAAGCCTTCGAGCTTCGGTGGTTTGATCGACCAATTGGAATTACTTTCCCTTGCAAAGGAACTGGGCTTTCAAAGCTCGTCTTGTCTACACTCAGAGGAAACATCAAGGGATTATTTGGACCGAGTTATGGGGCTAATCGTCACCATGGTAAGTCATTAAAACATTTTTGCATAAAACAAAAGGAGGTCAACAGCTGACGCAGCTGGGGTCTATCGACACCTTAACGACGTCAACCTGGTCTATTTAAAAATATTCTGTCCAATAAATGGAGTAGCCAGAATGTAACACCAGCCTCAAAACTTCTCGCTGTTTTCGAGCTCTTCAAGCTCAAAATACCTCTGCTTCCTTTTTTATTATGAGCTTTTGAAGCTCAATAGATTTAAGTTGTTTGTTAAAGTGATAAATTTTAGAATCGAAAATAATTAATGAAAGAGCGTTTTTTATATACTTATTCACAACTATGTTCAATGAGAAGAAAAGCATATTATTTATTTTAGTAATTTATATTATGATTTACTTGGAAAAAATGACACACGGAGAAAAAAATCTGATAATATTTTTTATTTTTCAAATAAAAATTACTATGTCGCCGAGGCAAACTAGAACCGGTCCAAAAATATCGAAATTTTCCTTTAAATAAGTAAAAATTATAATCGCTTAATCCTATAAATTACTAAATTATAAGTAAAATTACTATGAGTTTTAGAGTACAAAACACAAGCACTCAATAAAATTTACTATTTGATTTAGTAAAAAATCTATTTTAGAATAAAACTTTCACTGAGACAGCTATTGAATTTTTACCAATCCAGATTGTAAAATTTGTCTCCTTAAGTATAATAATAAATTTTTTTTTATCTACTCTATTCTAATATTTTCTATTTCATCTACTGAATTTTACAGAATAGATAAAAATAAATATAAGTTTTACAGTAATTTATTGTTAATAAATTGTAATATTTAATTTCTGCGCTTACAAATCTTTTTAACTCAGAATTGTAATATTATCAAAGAGATTTTTAAATATTGTTACTTCCAGAATGATCGTTGTGAAATAATTATAGATTGTTACCATTCTTTGTTCAATTTTTACTAATCTGCATTATAATTTTTACAAATCATAAAATTTACAATACTAATTGTAAGAATCAATAAAAAAAATGTAACTTTCCATTATTAATAGTATTTTTTGGTTTGGATTGTAAATTTCTCTTCGGAAAGTAATTTTCATTTGACACTTATAAATATCATCTAATTTTGAGCTTCGTTTTTTCCCGTGCAGAAAATGTTGTTTTCTTAACTTTTCGATGCTGATATCTTTTAAGCTAATAAATAAATTTTGATCTTTAAAGTGGTAATCGACGCGTTTTATTGAGGTCTACAGTTGATTAGATTTTGTAATCGATTGATTCGATAGTTTCCGAAATATTCACGAAAAACGAAAAAACAAAAAAAACGTTTTCTTTTTTCATTCTTTTGTCGTCGATATCTCTTGAGCGGATTATCTGATTGAGATGTCCTTTCTGGCAGTTGAAAGCTTTTATCGAGTTCTATGGCTGATTAAGTTTTGAAATTGATCGATCCAGTAGTTTCCATAATATTCTCGAAAAACAAAAAAAAAATCGGTCTGTCGGTTGACCCTGCGGGCCAGCCCCAAAACTTCCCGCCTATTTCGAGCTCCTCGAGCTCGAAAAATTGTTGTAGATACATTTTCGAGCTCTTCGAGCTCGAAAATACTTTTTTATGCTTTTGTTTTCGAAAAAAAACGTTTTTTACGATTTTTTCTCAAACGATATCTCCCGAACAAATAAATCGATTAAAACGGTTAAGGTGGAAATTGACGCGTTTTATTGAGTTTTGCAACTGATCAGATTTTGAAATTGATTTATTAAGTCGTTTTTAAAAAATTTCGAGAATATTAAAAAAAATTTTTTTTTTAATTCTCTCGACAACGGTTTCTCTTGAACAAATTAACCGATTTTGACGTTTGAGGTAGGATTCGACGTGGCTTATGAAGCTCCAGAGCCTAGTTGATTTTGGAATCAATCCATCGAGCATATAAAAAGTTATCCAAAAAAATCATTTTTGAAAAAAGTTTATTTTTGGAATATTTCTGAACAAGCCGTACCGATGAAGTTTAATTTTTTTCAGCTTTAAGATATTCGCAAGCCGCGTCGAATGACACCTTGATGATTACGATCGGTTCATCCGTTCAAAAGTTACAGATATTTACATACATACATACATACATACATACATACATACACTCGGACATCATCGTGAAATTAGTCAGGATAGCTTCCTAGAATCTCAAAACGTCAAGGTCTCTTAGAAATTCGATTTTCGAAAATCGCATTGAAACCAATAACTTCCTGAATTTTTGAAAACTTGCAATTTTCTTAGCGGGATGTTAACCCTTCGTCACACGTGCTATGAGCTTGGCGCCGCACTTTTTACATTTTCATAGTTTTTTATGGTTTTTACCAAAAAAAAACATTCCAAAAAATTTTAATGCTCTTTTTGGACCTTCTAGAAGGAATGAATATTAATAATAATTATACAGTTGTCTTAGAAATTTAATAATTATATACTTTTGAGGAGCATCCGTGAATGCGGCACCGCGCCGTCCGGCGCGTGTAAACGCCAGATCGCAATTCAAATCGCGCTGTTTCCAGGTCGTGTTCCCGCTCTTAATATACAAGCTGTAAATGTAATGGAGATCTGGTCAGCCAAAGACCTGACCTTTATTTCAATTACTGTGTCGGAGTGTCTCAACGCTCTCAGCTCATTGGGATGTCCAGTAAAGCACTGGGATGATCTCCTTGTACACGAAATTGTGCAGCTTCTGGACGTTAGTACTCGTAAGATATGGGAAATTCAACTGGAATTTACTATGGAATATACAACTTGCGAACAACTCAAGGACTCGCTTACTGGTTAGCAGGAGCTCTGGAAAGCATGGATAGTTAGCTATCTCCCAAGAAACCTTCAGTCAAGACCTTCTCATCAGTCACAGCCAGAAGGGGATACTCTCAGTCCTCTCAGAAAACTTCAGCAGCTCGTGTACATGTAGTCAGTACCGAGTCACCCTTGTCATCCAAAGCATCGGCTGTAACGCCATCTCAAAACAACAAGACAATATCAGATTTTAACAATCACTGCAGTGCGTGTTCAAAGTCTCATTACATCGCGTTTTGTCCAGCATTCAGACTTTTCAGCTTGGAAGGTAGGATGAGGATGGTTATTCTAGATCTTTTGTGTTACAATTGCCTTGGTACGCACAATGTGCGCAATTGTAAGATTACGAGAGGGTGCAAGATCTATAACGAACACCATCACACGACACTCAATTGTGATAAAAAAAAACAGTGATAGTTGCTCTAACTTTCATTTCTAGAATTCTGGCCATCAGTTGCGCCACAACCTCTAGAGGACGACTAGGAAGAAAGATCAGGAATTTCTCTCTCAGATACGTCTCCACCTGCTTTATGGGATCTCATTGACTTACCTTAAGTTAAATCCTCTAATGAAGTTCTTCTGAAACTTCTCAGAATTACTGCACTTTCTTAGCGAGCCGTCTCACGACTTAAAAAGATTCCAAACTCAAGTTTAGCCATGTCACTAATTAATCCAGCTGACTTAGATACTGCAAAGCTGTTCTGGATACGGGTAACTCAACAAGCATATCTCTCATCTGAAATAAAAAACATATAAGCTGGCAAAGAACTTCATAAAAAATCATGGTCTCTCCCGACTAACTGCAAGAGTTGACCATAGTGGTATATTGCAAGATGGTAGTCATCTCGAGAATTTTCAGTTAAACAAAGACATCAAACATCCAGCGATTTTGTCTCGCCCATGTAAACTCTCAGATCTCATCACCGCAGATGCTCACTTAAGAACTCTCCATGGGAGCACTCAGTTGACTCTCTCTTATATCAGATGAGCTTGCTGGATCATCGGTGGCCCAGCTCCAGTAAAGTCATTTATGTCAATCTCGGGGGAGGGGGGGGGGAATGTTCGAAAGTAAGTCATCAACTTTGCGCGGACTATGGACTTGAAAGCATCGCAGCAACAACTCTACCCCCTCCAGCCCCAATCTAGGCTTCTCATTGGATCGCAGTAACTCAACCGCTTCTACTCTCAATCCAGCCATCTCATTAAAGCGAAGAAACCAGAAGTCCCCACTCTTAATAGAATATTCTAAAAGCCGTCTCTCGGGTATAAAAATGGGGAACCTGAGAGTGGCAGCGCATTCATTCCTGACCAGTCTTACTGTACGGAATACTCTACAGATAGCGAGCAAGACTATCAGCAATTACTAACGAATAAATATTCAAGCGAGCAAGGTTTCAATGTTCTCCAGCCACTTCTCATCACCAAATTAGGTCTTCTCAGGGCTATCGTTGAACTAGCTCTTTTCAGGGATGGTCAACAAGACCTCCGAGTCTCGTAAGATTACTTTCAATCCGAATAGCTCTTCTCAGGGCTATTCTACAAGACCTTCCAAGGTCACGTAAGATCTTTCTGCCTAAACGGTTCTTCTCAGGACTGATCCATTGAAAACTCGAACGCCTACTCACAACTTTCATAACGCACAACTCCACGGTCGTCCTCAAAACTGAAAAAGTCTTTTGTAAGGCTACCAAATAATTTACAACGTAAGAATCCCTTCAATAGAGTAACTATCATACCAGCAGATTTCTCCTCAAACATATCAGAAGAGTAAACTCTTAATCAGGTGGGGTTAGAGATGATACTATTGATAATTGTTCTTGACTGCTCTCGCTACTTATTTTTTATTTTATTTCAATTAACAAAGAATAATCAACGTATTGATACGTAGACATTGATACGAAAGTTGTTAGATTGATTGTACTACTTATTCCAAATATATTTAGTGTTGAGATCATTTGCTCTTGTGATAATAGTAGAGTTTTTTTTTTTTTTAGAACCGTCGATAATGTTTTTAGAGAAATATGACTATGAATTGAAATGCATTCGTTTATTGAACCCCATATTCAAATGCTATTGAGATATATAGGATGCAATTTTCTTTTTCACTAATTATTAACCACCGATCGGTAAACAGTCATTTGGGGTTGGCTTTGTACATATGATAAGGCGCGATAATCGTTCATGCGTTGATTTAAGATATTTGAATGAGATGGGTCGAATGAAACATTTAAAGTTAATAAATATTTTATGTCAAATATTTTTTACCATACCCGCACTGACAGTTCGAATTCCTGCTCTGTTTAGCGGGAAGAAAGTCGAACATGTCCACTGAATACATGACCTTAATATGATATTATTCATAGGTCATAAAGAAATCATAAACTTTTAAGTAAACATGACATTACAGTGACTCAACTTGTGATTTCAATATAATGTCATATTGAGTTACGTCATTATGAATCATACTGACATTAAATTTAACTTTGATACGATTTCATCTTATGACTTTAATGTTACGAACAGCTGATATGATATTTCAATCATTTTGTGACGTGATGTCAAAGTCATGAGTGTATGTATTATTTACGTAACGCGTAAATCATGCTAAAAAATAGTATAAAGACTGCAAAGGAAGGTAAGACGTCCTACTCCGCGTGTTCGCCATGTAATTGTACGATCGAACAAGCCCTCACGGGCGAAGTTCGATCGAAAGTGTGTTACACGTCTCGTTCGAAGATGATAACTTGTAGTAGTACTGATTATGTGTAAACCTTACAACGTTTAGGGTACCAACTGTTGTTCTTCATATTATTCAGAGCTTCCTTGTTTTCTTTTTTTTTCTTTGTTAGCAAAAGATAAACTTGCTTCGTAATGCTAAAAAATGCAATGAAAAGAAGATGATTACGAGTAAATAGTTGGGATTCCATAGGGAGAGACTGATCATCTTCGAACGAGACGTATAACATAATTTCGATCGAACTTCACCCGTAAGGGCTCGTTTGTTTGTACAGTTATATTACACGTCTCGTTCTCGATGATAATTTGTAGATGTTTAAAGTAAATAACTTGCAATCTTAGTTATTCTTAATATTTTATTTTCTTAGTAACAACTATTATTATATTCTGGCTGCATTAATTCTTATTATTAATAATTGCACGTATAAACTGCTCTTTCGACTCACGAATCGGTTTATTATAAAACTTTGCGAACATCTTTGATCTTTCTGTCCATCCTGCGATACGGCGGATTGTGTCAATATTGACTCAAACCTTGTAAGCTGACGACACTGTGGTGTGCCGTGGGCTGTAAGCTGAGAGTTGTTTAGTGTCAATCTCTCCTTTTCCTAGCAGTCCCTTAATCCAATGTCCCAAAGTTTGTGCCAAAACTGGTCCGTGCAGTTTGATTGTAGATATCAGTAGCCTTTAATTATCTGGGGCTCTTAAGTCCTTTGTACACTCTAGCTATTCTTTAATTATTGATGCTATGCACACGCCAGGTTTATCTTTAAAATAAGGGGATACTAGTTCTGATTGAAACACCCCTGGTTTCGATGTTTTCATTGTCTCTGGAATTTTTATGGTGATCCCTGATTTTGAATATTTAATGTTATTAATATCAATCAACGCTAGGTTCTGTAATCTATGGGCAGTCGTTAGTGCTAACAGAGTGGCTACTTTTTTTCCAATGTCCTTAGTAGTCAGGCTGTTAAGTGGATGAAGCGACTCGAGATACGTAGTCGTATTTTTGGAGCTGGAGGCTTTTATTTCTATATCCCTTTCATAAATCTTGAAATTAGGCCATCTTCAGAGATCTTTTGTATCGATATTAAAGATACGGCTGCCCTAGATGTATTTAATGTACTTTAATTAGCGCCGTCTTGCCATCTTCTAGTTATAAAGGCTATGACATCAGTCGAATTTGCGTTAAACATCTCGGTTTTATTCTCTATAGAAAATTGAGATCACAATTTTAATGAGCCTTGGTATTGTTTTTTAGTAGCTGGACTGAGTGATGTAAATATAACCTCTGCTGTGTCCTTAATCCCCTTCTGATAAAGCTCGCCAAGATAATTTCTCCACTAGTAGAGAGAGATTGGATGCTAGCGGGTGTTTTTCGACCTGCAAGGAGAAATTAGTAAATTATTGTTAGGCTCCAGTATCAAACGCGGTTCAATAAGAAGAGAATTGAAGAAAGGATACCAAGACCGTGTTAACCATTTTTGTACAATCATTACACCCGCTGCTTTATCTATAATTATTTACCTTAGATCCTTTAGAATAAGAGAAAATGGAGGAAACCCAAAGAAATTTGTATTATTCCATGGAATCGTAAATGCATCTACGAATGATGCATCTGGATTTGAAAATCTGGAGTAAAATGTTTCGCACTTTTTATTTATTCGTGATGCAAAGAGGTCTATTGTAAATGGACCAAACTTCTTCTGGACAATATTAAAATAGCTTTTGGATAACTCCCACTCCGAGTCCATGTTAGTGATTCTGAAGCGGCATCTGCTTCCACGTTCTCCTTTGATGGTATGTATGACGCGACAACCCAGAGTGTCCTATCCTCGCATCATACCCAAATTTCTCGCACTAGTTCGCTCAAGTGAGGAAACTGTACTCCACCAATTTTATTTACATATGCTATGGCAGTGGTGTTGTCTAATCGTAACAATATTTCTTTCCGTGATAGGTGTGAAGCGAAACATTTTAATGCAAAGGAAGCTAACAGCTCTAAATAATTTATGTGGTGTCTTTTTTCTTCCTGGCTCCAAAACCCGAATACACTCTTTTTCTCACAGTGTGCACCCCAATCCGTTAAGGAGGAATTTGAGAATATCTCTAGTGTGAATTGTTGAGTTCTGATTGGATTTATCCCGATCTGAGCATTTTTAATTCACCACGCAATATCTTCTGCTAGCTTTTCCTTTACCAACATGCCTACTTCATAATTATTGTCATTCATGGCGAGAGCAAAAAATTTTTCTCGCTCTAATCTCTTGAAATAAACTGGACCATAAGCTACTGCCGGACATTCTGCCACTAAAACACCCAATATATGAACTATTTCGCGTATCTCACACCGATTTCCGATTTTTAAGTTTATAAGTAAAGAGATTATTTGACTTTTCTTTTTATCTGTTAGTTCTAACGTTAAATCTTTTGTTTTAATATTAAATCCTCAATATTTACATTTGTTTTGAGGTATAAGTGAGCTTTTATTATAATTTTTATAATAAGTATGATGGAGTCATCACCTAAAATCTTTAAAATTTCCTCATTAGCGGCTGAGTCTTTTGTAGTCTCTGTCTTCTCACTGCTGTCAGTTTTTTCTGTCGTGTTTACAGCTTCGCTGTTGTCCTGTTTCTTGTCAGCGAAATGACAACTTCACTTGTGTTTACTGGAGTTGCGTGTACAAACAGAGCACAGAAAAAAGAAAAAATAAATTAGTAAAAATAATTCTTCCAATAAAAATTATAATCTACTAGAGATAAATTGTTTTGTCTTATTGACAGGCCCACACTCATTGTGCAACTCAAGACTTAATTTTGTTCTTGTTGAACGCAGTCATGTGTACGGCCAGCCAAATATCGTGTGGATATTTTGGCTATGTTTAAGTATTCGTGTAGAATGTTTTAAGCTATAATTTTTTACTCACCAGTATCACAATTTATTTCAGATGGAGGTATATTCTCTTTTCTAGTAGACTTTTTTTATTATTGCTCATTGTGGTCATCAGCGTACCCACTATATTGGTGAGGTTATTTATTTGGTTTAGCATTATTTGCAATTTTTCATCAGATCAGTCTCAACTTCTATGTCTTTTCCTCTCCCTTGATGATGATCTTGAGTGCTTTCTCTTCTTTATCGTTGAGTAGTTGGATCGTTGAAATTTAATTAATTTGAATGATACTCGTAGACGTGTTTGCTTTACGCGCAACGAAAAAATATGAAGAACAACAGTCGGTAACAGATGAGTACATCTTAAAGATGGCGCAAAGCGCGCTAAAATTTTTCAAATTTAAACTCTAAACGTTGTGAGGTTTACGCATAATCAGTACTACTACAAGCTATTATCGAGAGCGAGACGTGTAATATAATTACACTAGTGGGTGTAAATGTCCTTCCTTCCTCCCTTGGTACTTGATATATTATAAGGATGTATTATAACATTTTTCATGATTTAAATTAGTCAAGAATTAAGCGACAGTATGTAACATAACAATTGAATTTTCCAAGCTCTTTTATATATAATTATTATACTCATATTTAATATATAATGAATAATGATTATTATTACAATAAATTATTCGGTTTTAAAATTTGTTGCCTATTACTCATTATTTATTTTTACTTTTCATTAAAAATTAAGTAGTGTATTATGTGACAACTAATTGTGTTTTATCCAGTGGTACACACTGTATTTTTCATGATTAGGTACATTGGAACACACTATTTCAGGTTCAGCAACCGGTGAGCCACAAGCCAATTTAGGACCAATGGTGAGATCAACTATTAGCGTAAGCATAAGTTATGATTTGCAATTTATAATTTAGCAGAAACTATTAATACTATTTATTATTTACTCTTATTTTGAGAGATCCTCCGTGTAAAAAAAATTTTTCCCGGAGGGATCCCGCATTTGGAACCTGCCGCTCATGAAATTGACCGAAACTTTAAGCGGAAGATTGGCGGAATCTTTTATATTGGTAGAAAGCATATACCACAGCCATCAAATTTTTAAGAATAATGTTGACATGTATTTTGAACGAAAATTTGTGAATTCTGCTTACGTTCATGGTGTTGAAGATTTTAAGTAGTGCTGCTAAAATTCCTGAATTCTTCCGATAAGAGTATTTCGAGTCCTTTCGGTTAAAACTGTGGAATACAAATAATAAAAAAAGTGCCGCTAACATTTCGGAAATCGTTCGGAAGGAGTCTGTAGAAAGCTTTCAGGTGAAACCGGAACACAAAAAATAACCAAAGTGCCGCTAAAATTTCTGATACCTTCTGGGCGGAGTTCATAGGGTGATTCCAGGTGAAGCTATAAAACACATTATATAACAAAAGTGCCGCTATAATTTTTGGAATCTTCCAGAAAGAGTTCGTAACGAGGATTTCAGGTGAAGCTGTGAAAAACGAAAAATAACCATAGTGCTGCTGAAATTTCTGGAATTTAAGCGGCACTTTTATCATTGTTCGTGTTCCGCAGCTTCACCTAAAATCACCCTACGATCTCCTTTCGGAAGATTCCAGGAATGTTAGCGGCACTTTTTTTATTGTTTGTATTCCGCAGTTTTACCTAAAAGTACCCGAAAATACTCTTATCGGAAGATTTCAAGAATTTTAGTGGCACTATTTAAAACCTTTAACATCATAAAAGTAAACCGAATTCACAAATTGTTGTTCAAAATAGATGTCAACATTATTTTTAAAGATTTGATGACTGTGATATATGCTCTTTACTAATTTAAAAGGTTCTGCTAATCTTTCGCTTAATGTTCCGGTCAGTTTCATGAGCGGCAGGTTCCAAATGCGGGATCCCTCCGAGAAAAATTTTTTTTACACGGGCCTAATCACGAAGTCAGAACTGTCATTTACGTAAATGAAATTAAAGATCTAAAATTACTATTAAACAAATGACAAATATCAAACTCGAAATTGCTAATGCATTTAGTCAGCGGACACAAACATTATTTAGCTGATTTCAACTAGATGTAATTCACTAATAATTTAAGTTTTGATGCTCATAACATAAAAAAATTATTTATTTATCAACGCTTAATTATTCATTTGAATGTCAAATGTTGGTTTATTGTAAAAATTTCAGAATTAAAATATTTTCTTTTAGTATTACTGATTTAAAGAATATATTACCGTATTTTGTGCTCCATTTCACCCTATTCTCCCTCGTATACAGAACGCGAAATGATCGAAGTATAGCGTTGGGGAGGTCTAGGGTCCGAATGGATGCTGGATGAGGGTTTAGGGTGGTTTCAACCCCTCAGTAGCGTGTCGGTTGTCGAGAAAGCAACACCTCGTGCGTTTTATTTTTGACTTTATGCTGTGTTTCTTTTCTTATAAACAATGATAGTATACTTTTAGAATAACTATAATTCATTTACTAGGCTTTATACATTTACGTTTGCTAAAGTTAAATATGTTTAAATAGTTGACCTGAATAATTCATCCCATCGAAATCAACAGGTTATAATTATAAACAGTTTTTTTCTATTATTTACTTTATAATATAAAATGCATAATTTTATTAACATATCATTTTTATAATTATAAGAATTTATTTAATTATTTGTTTTTTTTTTTTTTTTCTTTCGTTTATTTCATATAATGGTAGAACGTTATATTACAGAGTTTGAGTAATTTCCGATAATTGATAGTGTTTACTTTGACGATGTTTTCAGTGTTTATGCTATACATTCCAGTCGCGCTTATTTTATTTTACGGTGCATTACAAATTCGATACCAACGAAAACGTAATATTAATCATTTTAATTAACTCACCGTAGCTCGAATTGCATTTCAACGGAAACTATTAGTAACGAATTGAATGGAAAAGAAAAATAATCATTCATCGATTTAAAATTATGAATTTGATATATTAACATTGAATTTTGAAAATTATTAATTTTGTATTATTTATATCCTACATTATTATTTAAGTCTATCGTTGATTAATATTAAATTAAATATTGGAAACTGAAGACAGTAAGTTTTATTTACAGAAAGAAAAAAAGTAACTTTTGTAAAACGAATATGTTCTTGAGTAGTAAGTCAGTAAAAATTATTATCTCAGTAATTTTATATATTAGAATAATTTTCTCGGCCTACGAAAATCAAAGTTTATTTACACATTAAAAAAAAAAATTAAATATACACGGAAAGAAAATTATAGGGAGTATTCCTATGCATTGTAGGAATGGTTTCTATAATAGTATAGGAATCGTACCCATACTATTATAGGAATGGTTCCTATATATTATAGGAACCACCCCTATACCATTATGGGAACCATTCCTATACTATTATAGGAACCATTCCTATAATATTGTAGGAACTATTTCCATAATGGTATAGGTATCATTCCCATAATTATAGAAACTATTCCTATAATTATGGGTAATATTCCTATATCTATAGGACATGTTCCCATAATTTATGGTCGCCATTCCTATACTGGTATACGATGAAATTTCACAAAATTATAGGAACCATTCCCATAATTTTCTTTCCGTGTATAAATAAAATCAACATATTTTGATCTATATTCAGATTTATTTGATTAAGCAAATGATTTTGAATGAAATCTTCGAATTTTTTCACTAAAAATATATGAGATTGAAAATTTCCAATTGCATAATGTTTTGTAAAAAAAAAAAATACAATGTTTCTAAACGTTATTTTTTTTCTGAGTGTAAAGTAGAAGTTTATTGCCGCTATTTATACAAATTTATTTAATATTTTGCATAATATCAAGCTTAAATTTTCTAAATATCATACATGATAATTTCTTCATATTTTTATTTTGAAAGTAATACATAAAGTTCATTCATCTATTTATGTAGTAACAATGTGAGTACGGTAACTCATATGAATAATAACAACCATACAAATTTTATAATTTAGATTCATGATTTATAATTAATATTGTTGAATAAATTTTATAATATTATTTTTTGTTCATAGTTCACTATTTTACCGTACAAAAAATTTTATTTCAATCATTTAACTTAAAAAAAAAAATTAATTTATTTACATGTTGACTATATTTATCTTAGAAAAATTTTGTGCTTAATATTTCTAGTTCATATCGAGTTTCAATAATCGTTTGTTATATAAAATAAATAAATGTTTTATATGAGGGAAAAATAAATATTTCAAATATATGCATTTAGTATTTAATACATCATGTTATTATATAAATATCTCATCCCCTATCATCTGTAATGTTATGTATCTAATCGAATTTATTCTCACATATAAGCATATATTTAAAATGAAATAAATCATATACATGTCTGAACAACTGTGATAACTTAAATAAATATGTCATATAGATGATATTTTAAAAGATGATACTTCAGCTTAGTTCTAGTTTTAATTTCATCTAAATATTTAGTTATTAGAAGCTTTAAATAAATATTTAAATTTCTTATAGCTATTCATAATCAAAAACTTTAAATTTAATTAATGTCTAATTATGCAGCAAGTATGTTTTATTTATCAAACTAAAAAGAATTCAAAAGTTCACACCTCAATCACTCTTTTTTCAGTAAAAAATAAATGACAGACCAATTAAAAGTACTTTTATCGATTTTATATAAATCTAAAAAATAAAAAAAAAAATAAATTACTTATTCAAATAAAGAAATAAGAAAGTACATTAAGGATCGACTTTGATATGCAAATTATCATGAAATTTATTATCGATTTACTCTAATCTCAAATCTGTATTTTTTTTATCAAACAACTTTTTTTTTTTTAATATACTTTTTTAATTTCTATCACTTTAATCCTTAGTAAAAATAAAACTAAAGAAGATGGCAATACAATTTTAGATGCGATATCGGTTCCGAATATTTTTTCATTATTTACGATTAAATAAAAGGATTTGCATAGTGAATTTCATTATAATTCAATTCATCGGAAATCCAACGCTATCATAAAAGAAATTAGGCTGATTAGTTCTTTTTTAAAAGTTATCGTGTTTTCAAATTTCATAACCTGAACATGACAGAAGTTTTTTTTTTTCATATTAATCTACTTCTTCAAAAATTAATGCAATAATATTTCTCTTTCACTCTGGAGTAGACAAACGGAACTGTCCTTGCCTTGCTTAAATAATAAAAAAAAACACGGTAAATTCTCATAGCTGTATGTATGAGGCCTATTCTTGACTATAACATTTTCTTGTAGAACTTATTCATTCTCATAAAACCACTATAAAAATTTATGAGAATCTATGCGATTCTATGAGATTTTTTTAAGTAAGGTGTTGCTCTTATACAGTAAATGGAGGCTTTCTCCACATTTTTCTCGTAAGCAAACGGAAACTTGATAAATTAGACTAAGGATCACCAGATTATAAGTAGTACATCGAACCTTCGTACGTATCTTGTGATGAGAGCTTTCATTTAAGAGAAAAACTCGGAGAAAATTATTTGCAAAATCCTCTCAATTATAATTACAAAATCGTTTCTTAGCATACATTTTTTGATATGACGATCTACATTTTTTCAACTATTTTAGTTCACTATAATAGTAGTTTATCTATCGAGTGCGATCGTCTTTAAGACGCGAGTGTGAAGATTGGTGCTTAAGCCGAAGGCGAGGGTACCAACACATAAGCGTCTTAGACTCGATTGTACTAGATAAATACATTAGTTTTTGTGACAGATATTTGAAATTTACTACATTTAGTGCCTATAAATGGCAGGTTATAAATCCGCGTTTATTTATTTGGTAAGATCGTTTTGAGTATTTGTTGAAAATTAGAGAAAAGTCGGTAAGCGGACGAATTAAAATGATGATAAATTTTGTCACAAGATGGCTCGTTAAGTTACTTCGATATTTTTTGGTCGTTTGCTATCGCACATGTAACCAAAAAATATTTTTTGATCCGATGATGACGTCACTATTAGAGCGATTAGGTATCTTTTTTACCAGCTGTATCTTATCTAATATTTTTAGCTGCCGGCTATAGGCGCTAAATGTCGTAGATTTCAAGTGCCTGTCACAAAAAAAATTTATAAAAAATATAACGCAAAGTAAAATAACTGAAAACTTTGATAGAAGCGTTTTTAATGCACACTCAACGTATTTTCACTCTTATTAATTTTAAAGGTTAAAATTTTTCTAAATAAAAGCACTATCTTTTATGTTAGTCATTCTCTCGTAATGATTTTTAGTATAATTATTTTTCTGACTATACTTCATGTATAATTAGAATTATTGAAGTATTTCTGCATAAAGTTTTGAATAAATATAATTATTTATCAGTTATAGCCCAAGTAAAAAAGATTATATATGTAATTATATACCGTTATGTATAATTCAAATATAATTGATATGAAAAAATGGGCCTTTGTAACTATATAAAGATATATATAGTAATGAATAAATTAAAAATACAAACAAAGTATTAAAATCATGCTGAAAAAAAAAGTGTTGTTATGATTAGTTTTGTTTAACTGTTAAATTAATAACTTTATTTTTTATTTTTAGTTTAATTTTGATTGTTTTAAATTTTTTTATAATATTCTGCCTACTCTTTTAGATGTCGCTTTTTCTTACTATCATACTAGTACTGTTGCCAGTAGTTGGTGGAGAAAAAAAGATAATAATAAAATTAAAAAATGGCAGCTAAATAATTTTTTATGAATTAGCGGTTTTTAGTTTTTTTCAAATTACAATTAACCAAAAAGGATTTGGATAGTAATTTTCAATGGAGTTATTGCAATAAACAATACAAAACTAATTGAAGAAAAAATAAGGCCAATTTATTACATTTTTCGAGAGTTATTGTGCTTCCGAAGATATGTGCCGGATAATTGACAGCATTGGTTTTTTGGATTGAAATAATTTATTCAAAGTCAACAGAACAATGAATCGGCTTAATACCCAGCCAAAATTACTCCTTAACAAATTGCCATTGTACTAGTATACATTTTAATCCATTTTAGTGCAATCACAAGTATGCAAAGATGAGTTTATGTGAGTAAATTAGTTGAAAAATAAATAATTTCGATCGTAAGACACACACAGTGCGTTTGTGCTTGAAATGTGTGAAAATATGCGTTAAAGAATCCCTTTATATCGGCATTGATTCATAGTGAATGTATATTGATTGAAAAGTACTTTGAAAATTTATATGAAAACATCAGAATAGTGTTATGTGTTTACGATCCCTACTCATTGGCGCGATATAAACTAATTAAATATAAATGCTATTGAAAAACAAAGTGGATAATTGAATTAAATAGTTATATACAAAATAAAATTTACTGTTAAATTGCTTAAATATTTTAAACTTTAAAAATGGCGATGAATAGTCCGGGTTCGTATAGCAATTTAAAGTCTCCCAAAAGTCCACGGCAGCTTCCTCAATTACCGCAACCAATTTCGTCGACTTCTGGACAACGAAGTCCTAAACATCCACTTCAAAGTCCAAGCTGTAAATCACCGAGTACACCACGTGTATTTGAATTTCCACCAGAATATTATCCAGAAACTCCAAATGCAAATTTTGATTTTGAAGATTTTGGAAAAATAAATTCTGTTATATTGAGTTCACATAGTAGTCATTTACCAGAAAGTGGTTCATGCAGCAATTTTAATAGAAGTTTAAGTTTTTATAGTCAAAATTCATCTGGAATAAAAAGTCCACGCAGTTTTGAATCGGGTACATCACCGGTATTTCAATTTTGCAATCCGAAAAAGAATTTTGGTAAAACTTTGAGTTATCCCCCAAAAAGTCCAGTGTCACCAAGTTCAATAGGTTCAATAATGCGAAGTAGATCACCATCGTGTGGTTCATCACAAAATTTTAATCAAAACAGTAAAAATTCGGTGGAATATAATCGCCGGAATTCATGTTTAAATCTACGTCCCGTTAATTCACCGAAAACAATTGTTACCTCATCGTCACGTAGTCCAAGTCCCCGTGCTGCCGAAACAGATTGTGATAAATTCTACAAAGCATCAGAACATACGGTATCAAAGAAACAAGATAATGACAGTCCAAAAAATATAAAAAAAAGATTGGGTAGCTTTCAACTTAACAAGAGTTATGGTTGTTTGAATGGGGTCGAAGAAAATATGTCAATGAGATCTAGTGTAAAAAATATTTCACGTCGTTCTACTAGTGATCTTATAGACGCTGCAGCAGTTGACGAAAATGAAACTGAAACTACTATACTATCTAGCCCCAGACGAAGAGGATCAATGAAAGGAGGCTTAGGTAAAATATATTTTTGAATTAATTTTGATTAGTTAATTAATTGCTTCGATTCTTTATTTATCCAGCAACAAAAAAAAAAATTAATGTAAATAACTACTATTCTAGTGGCAACCATTTAAATAATTTTTTTTTTAACTGTAATAGTCTTTGATATTGATTTTTATGTACATCGTTTTTTTCATTAAAAAAATTATTACAAAGAGCTGGTTGTAGGAAATAAAAAAAAAATACTTATCCTATGATTCATTGTTATGATATTTTCAATGTCTTTTTTTTTAATATTTCTACAATTCTTAAAAAGATCAGAAATAAAAAGATCAAAAAAGTTCATTTTAATAGAAACTGGAAAAATTTATGTTTAAAATTCATTTCATACAATACGAATTATATTGCATATATTATGTACAAAACATTTAAAATAATGCGTTGATCTAAATACTCATACACTGTAAAAAAAAAATCAGCGTTGAAATGGATTAACACCGGCACAGCGTGGGCTCACACTGGTTTTTTTTTACAGTGTAGTTATAACAATAATAATATTTAAATCTTAAATCTAAAAATAATATAATAATCAGAATAATGGCTTTGTAACAAATAATATCTAAGTAGTTATTAATTTTTTTTTAAAGATGAAGATGTTACTCTGTTTAACATACATACACACTAGACTGTTTCAAATGAGGGGTCTATTTTTATTTTTTTGATGAACATTGAAAAATCGGAAGGGTATCTTAAAATATGGTGACAGTTAAAATTTGAGCTCTTAATATTGATTTTTATAGGTGGCTATTGATAATTTTCGATTTTTTATTTAGTAACATGGTAAAAAATACATAACTTCCGAAAAAATCAAGATACAAAAAACCTCTTCTCAAACATTTTGTAGCAAATTTACTGATCTACAAAAAAGGTCTTTTATGATTTTTGCATAAATTCAACGATATACAAGATATCCAACGTCAAGGTTTGATAGAATTCAAAGAACTTGTTTTTGCTCGTTTTCAATTTTATACCATGTCAACTAATGAGAATTCGAAAATTCTCAATAATGTTATTCTTTGGAAATTGAATGCTCTACAAAAAAAGTTTCTTATCATTTTTTTATAAATCCATCTGTTCAAAAGTTATTGGAGCTTGAAGTCAAGTTAGAGTAAATTTCGAGATTTTTTTACTTTTCCGGTGAAACTATCGGACAAATCATAAAATATCGTAGAATCTTCTTTGTAGGCAATTTTATTTCCTACAAATTATCTCTGGAAAATTTCTTTTGAATTCGGCATTCTCTTCTAGTTATTTCCATTTTAACATCAAGCTCTTAAAATCGATCAGAACACTTTTTTTAGGAGCTTGGCATTAAAATGGAAATAACTAGAAGAGAATGCAGAATTAAAAAAAAAATTTATCATAGGTAATTTGTAAGAAATAAAATTGCCTACAAAAAAGATTCTATGACATTTTATGATTTGTCCGATAGTTTCACCGGAAAAGTAGAAAGATCCCCAACTTTAGTTCGAGCTCTAATAACTTTCGAACAGATGGATTTATAAAAAAATGATAAGAGACTTTTTTTGTAGAGCATTCAATTTTCTATAAAAAACTATATCGAAAATTTCTGAATTCCCGTAAGTTGATATGGTATAAATTTCAGAACGAGCAAAAACAAGTTCTTTGAATTTTATTAAACTTTGACATCGGATATCTTGTGAATGGTCGAATTTATGCAAAAATCATAAAAGACATTTTTTGAAGAACAGTAAATTTGCTACAAAATGTTTAAGAAGAGGTTTTTTGTATCTTGATTTTTTCGGAAGTTATGTATTTTTTACCATGTTACTGAATGAAAAATCGAAAGTTATCAATAGCCACCTCTAAATATCAATATTAAGAGCTCAAATTTTAACTGTCACCATATTTTAAGATACCCTTTCGATTTTTCAATGTTCATCAAAAAAATAAAAATAGATCCATAATTTGAAACAGTCTAATACACACATATGTATATATATTTTGCTCATACTGGATACTTAATGGGTAGACATAAAAGTGTCTAATTAACTTGATGTCATAGTTCCATATATTGAAAGATTTTTTAAAATTATTTCGTTTAGTTGAAAGGCATCCGACGGGCAAGATTTAAAACACCGATAAATAAAAATTGAAGTTCAATAATGGTTTATATAGTCGTTAAACTCGAGTGTAGTTTTTTTTCGTTCCACTCAGTATTTTAAATTTTATTATCATCGTATGACTTGTTGGGTTTATTTCGATAAATTTATTGAATTAAAAAAAAAAAAAAAAAATTCTTGCACACATAAATTTAGAATAGATAAATATTATATATATTACTTAAAGCTTATCATTTCAAATAGTACATGTGCAATTGAATGGTTCAATTAATGTTATTTACTTACGTGGGTTATATGAAACACGAAGCTCCTTTTGATCCCAAATAGAAGCATTTAAGCCGAACTAATTAAATATAAGCTAATCAATATCTATGTAACGTTTATTTATATACATTACAGCTTATTTAGCATCACGACGAGGTTCTCGAGATAGTCAAGCTTCGAATATCTCAAATATCAGCAATGAAGATATTGGACCTTTAAATTTTAGCGCCCATCCACGAGGTCGACAGAGGAGAACTTCGAATTTTCTTGAGCTGCCAGGTAAATTAAATTAATTTTATACAAAATAAATATACAGTTAATTTATTTATTTTTTACTGAACAGATCTTATCATTACTTTGATGATTACTTTTCCTATACAGTACCCAAAGAAAATAAAAAAGACCTCAGAATGATTTTCAGATAGATTTCTTATGGAAATATAAAGTTTTAATAGGCATTTTAACATCAATGGTAGTGTTTCTTTTTTTTTTTTTTAGTGTGCACAAATGCGTGCATGTACTTAAGGCGAAGTTAAATTTCGACTCAGATCTTACTCGTTTTTTGTTCCATATATGGGGCAAAGAAAACATACTCTGAAGTAAAATTATATTGCTTTATTTTGCATTCTCAAGTACTTCAAGCGCTTGGAATAACAGAATCGGTGCAGGAGCAGGAAAATTCTTTGTTATTTTTTACCCGGGTCGAAAAGTTTGATCTGATTTTAGTCTAACTGGACTATATTTGGACTAATTGGTCTGTTATTGAACTTAACTTTAATCTGTTTTTGATCTACCCGAACCGAAAAATTTGATACACGGACTAAACTAGATTAAATCATGAACTTATAAAATTTTTATCCATAGGCAATATTTAAAAAAAAAATATTCAGTTGCAGAATTGATTAAGATTTGTGTACTATTTATTTAGTATCTTTTGCTTAAAGATGTCGACAGTTAATGAAAATTTGACAGCTTAATTTTTAGTTGTCTTAACTGAATATTTATAGCATTGAATAAAAGTGATAAAACAACGCTTAAAATGTCAAGAAATTTTTCTTATTCATTGGATAAAATCGAAAATATGTTGGAATTACAAAAC
The DNA here is from genome assembly GCA_030273425.1 of Microplitis manilae. Lineage (NCBI taxonomy): Eukaryota > Metazoa > Arthropoda > Insecta > Hymenoptera > Braconidae > Microplitis > Microplitis manilae. The sequence continues at coordinate 15,938,345 of CP092721.1, forward strand.
ATCAACATTCTTGTGCCATGGCGAAAAGTGTTTGCTCGAAACCTACCAATTTTTACAATGCTGTCGACCAAACTTGAAACAGAAAGTAAAGTATCTAAAAAATTATTGTGCTGCATCAAAATAATTGTAAGATATAAAAGTAATTGATATTCAAGCTTATCGATAAGTTTCTCGGGCATAAGAAGTACCTCGTGATACAGCATAATCATTTTTTATAAGAGCACAATAAATTTTTGGATGCTTCACTTCCTGTTTTAAGTTCCCGTGAAAAAATTTTCTGATATGGCCTGATATGGCTTGATTTCGGCGGTTCATATCAGGCCTGATATGGAAATTGGCCATATCAGAAAATATATGTACAGATAAGATTTGATATGTTCTGATATGGACATATCAGACTATATATAGTGAGATTAACATTGTTATCTCGGGAACTAAATTTATAGATAATTTTATAAAATTGTGTATAACTTTGTAAAGTTATATATGCAATAATTGTCATGAAAAAAAAAAAAAAAAAAAAAAGAAAAAAAAATCCATCCAGGTCATGGGTTCGAACCCGAGTACTTCTGATTCAAAGTCTGATCTATTAACCACTTTGCCAAATCATGAACTTGAAATGTAAGGTTGATTATATCAATTTGGATAAAATTGAAACTAAGAAAATTAAAGACATCAGATGAATGATTGATTTGGTTACTTGTATTATATTCAATTGTTATTGTTTATAGAGTAACGAGACTATTAACGGTATACCCACCAGTAACGGGGCGAGAACTACTTCTTTTGGTAAAAGAAAAAAAAAAAGTTCAAGATTTTTAAACTTATAAGTTTTAAAAAGTATACATAAAAATTTAATAATAATTAAACTTTTTTCAATTTAAAATCTCAATTTTTTATAATTATATTCATTACGAAAATTTGAAATTCTCTCAGAGATTTAAAAATTGATCTTGTTAGCTTATTGGAAAAATTTTTCAACAAAGTTTGTGCACTTTATACAATTTATGAATGCGGTAAATTAAAATATTTAACAGACTTCATAAGATTTTATGAATCATTATAAAATCGGTTGTTCCGAACAATGTTACGTTATTTGGTCATTTCTAAATTATTTTACCAAACGTATGTATACGGAAAACTCGAAAAAACTAGTATACGTGCCCATATCAGGGCATATCAAGCCATATCAAACCTGATCAAGATTTTTTTTGACAAGCATATTGAAATATATATACCCTTATCAAGTTATATTAGGTCATATCAAGACATATAAAAAAAATTATATACAAGCATATCAAGTCAGATCAAGACATATCAAATCTGATATCGACATATCAAGTTGATATGGACATACACTTATCCAAAAAATTAAAGGAACAAGAAAATTTTATAAAATTTTTAGTGATTTTTGGAAGTCTGTATTTTAGTCAAAAATGATCGTATCGAAAAAATAAAAAAAGCAAATTGAAGCTTGAAATTTCTAGTTTAAAGATCTTTCAGCCAAATAATTTTCTGAGCCACAGTTTTTGCGGAATCATAAGAAATATGCCGAGACAAAATTTTTCTAAATTTTCCAGTTTTGTTTTTTAGGTCTACGGGGCCGGGAAAATATTTTTCGAAAAAACCAATTCATAGCTCGTTTAGGAAATTTATTCAGCTACAATTTTCTTTTTTTTGATTCTCTGTACGACAATATGCTGTTGAGATATCAGCCTTCAAATGAAAAAAGATCCTTTTGTCTTTGATTATCGATATCTTAGCAACTAATGGTCGCACAGTAATTTAAAGGGCAGTTTGAGAAACTTGAATAAATGCCCTACAAGCTCTATTTTCGATTTTTTTGAAAAAAAATTTTTTTTCATCCTTAATATCAATTTGAAAAACCCACAAAAAATGGCCATTTTCTGGTTTTTTAGTCAACTCATCGCTACTTTGTTAATATCGATAAAAAACATAATGTTGCCAGGTGATTTTACAGCTTAATGTACCCCCAAAAACCCTGGAAATTTTCAGATTGATCCATCGAACCGTTTGTCCGGACCGATTGCTCAAAGTTTTATAAAACAATTAGAGGAACAAGATTTGTTCCTTATTTTGTGTAATCATTACCAAAATGAAAAAATTGATTTTTTTCGGATTTTCTTTCATTTTCACGTAAGTTATTCGGTAAATGTAAGGTGAAGAGAAAAAAAAATTTTTTTTTCAAAAAACGAAAAAAAAAAAAAACCCGAATAAAATGTAAAAAAAAAAATGTTAAAAAGACTCTTGTTTTATCTCGTTTTTTGAAAAAAAATTTTGTTCTTCTCTTTACCATACATTTACCGAATAACTCACGTGAAAATGAAAGAAAATCCGAAAAAAATTAATTTTTTCATTTTGGTAATGATAACACAAATTAAGGAACAAATCTTGTTCCTTTAATTGTTTTATAAAACTTTGAGCAATCGGTCCGGACAAACGGTTCGATGGATCAATCTGAAAATTTCCAGGGTTTTTGGGGGTACATTAAGCTGTAAAATCACCTGGCAACATTATTTTTTTTATCGATATTTACAAAGTAGCGATGAGTTGACTAAAAAACCAGAAAATGGCCATTTTTTGTGGGTTTTTCAAATTGATATTAAGGATGAAAACAAATTTTTTTTCAAAAAAATCGAAAATAGAGCTTGTAGGGCATTTATTCAAGTTTCTTAAACTGCCCTTTAAATTACTGTGCGACCATTAGTTGCTAAGATATCGATAATCAAAGACAAAAGGATCTTTTTTCATTTGAAGGCTGATATCTCAACAGCATATTGTCGTACAGAGAATCAAAAAAAAGAAAATTGTAGCTGAATAAATTTCCTAAACGATCTATGAATTGGTTTTTTCGAAAAATATTTTCCCGGCCCCGTAGACCTAAAAAACAAAACTGGAAAATTTAGAAAAATTTTGTCTCGGCATATTTCTTATGATTCCGCAAAAACTGTGGCTCAGAAAATTATTTGGCTAAAAGATCTTTAAACTAGAAGTTTCAAGCTTTAATTTGCTTTTTTTATTTTTTCGATACGATCATTTTTCACTAAAATACAGACGTCCAAAAATCACTAAAAATTTTATAAAATTTTCGTGTTCCTTTAATTTTTTGGATAAGTGTATCAAGTTGATATGGCTTGATATGGCCAATTTTTATATCAGACTATACCAAAATATATTAAAAATTATATATGGGCATATCAGATCATATCAGGTCAGATATGAATATATCAAATTTTTTGATATGGCCATATCAGGTCATATAAGGCTTGATCAGAAAATTTTTTCACGGGTTTGGTCGACAGCATTGTAAAAATTGGTAGTTTTCGAGCTAACATTTTTCTCCGTGTGTCATCTTATTACAAAAGCGCATTAGCATGTTTCAAATACCAAGAAAATTAATAAATCTAGATTAATATTATTGCTATTATTTATATTTATAAAAAGTCCTGTTTCTGTCTTTAAAAACAATTGAACACAGACTAATAATTATAATAAGAAAGTCTGTTTTTAGTCAAAACCCGATTTAAAACAGACTAAATATCATATGAAAATAAGTCTGATTTTGGCCTGATTATGACTAGTATGGACAAAAACAGATTAAATTCCTATATAAAATAAATACGATTTATAAACTTGAATTAAAGAAAAAATATTTGAAGTTATCATTTATTTTGAAACAGATCTAATTTTTTGACACGGGTATTAAACCATCATTATGTCTTTTTAACTTCCCGCTAAGAAAATTGCGAATTTTCAAAAATTCGGGAAGTTATTGGTTTCAGTCCGATTTTCGAAAATCGAATTTCTAAGAGATCTTGACGTTATGAGGTTCTAGGAAGCTATCCTGACTAATTTCACGATGATGTCCGAGTGTATGTATGTAAATATCTGTAACTTTTGAACGGATGAACCGATTTTGATCTTCAAGGTGCCATTCGACGCGACTTGCAATTATCTTGAAGCTAAAAAAAAAAATTAACTTGATCGGTAGGGCTCGTTCAGAGATATTCCAAAAATAAACTTTTTTAAAAAATTGTTTTTTTAGATAACTTTTTATGTTCTCGATGGATTGATTCCAAAATGGACTGAGCTCTGGAGCTTCATAAGCCGCGTCGAATGCCACCTCAAACATCAAAATCGGTTAATTCTTTCAAGAGAAACCGTTGTCGAAAGAATTAAAAAAAAAATTTTTTTTTAGTATTTTGAAAATTTCTCAAAAACGACTCGATAAATCAATTTTAAAATCTGATCAATTGTAGAACTCAATAAAACGCGTCAATTGCCGCCTTCAACGTCTCAATCGGTTTATTTGTTCCAGAAATATCATTCTAGAAAAAATGGTAAATAACGTTATTTTTCGAAAACAAAGACATACAAAAGTATTTTCGAGCTCGAAAATGTATCTACAACAATTTTTCGAGCTCAAGAAGCTCGAAATAGGCGGGAAGTTTTGGGGCTGGCCCACGGGGTCAACCGACAGACCGATTTTTTTATTTCCACTCAGTAACTAAGTCCAAACTTCTATACATTTTAATTACTCGACAACATCAAGAGTGTGCGAAGTATGAATTGTCTACAATTTATCAAGTATATTTTGTATTATTATTTTCATTTGAAAATCTTAAAATATATGTGGGGCATTCCATGCCGACTCGTTCTACCAATGGATTTCGCATCTCCGACTTCACTGAAATTAGGGTACTTTTTTGTACCCCTAGAAAAAGGTTTTTATGAATTTTTTCAAATTTTTTCATTCAGCCAATCGGGAGATATGAATTTTTCAAGATTTCGGGGCATTTTTTTTTAAATAGCCATAATTTAGTTGAAAATTCTCCAATTTCGGTCTTTTTTTTTTAAATTCGTGGTTTTTGATGAATTTTCTAGAAAATTCATGCAAAAAATTATTTATTATGAATTTGATTGATTTTTAACTTTTTTAACTCCCTGCTAAGAAAATTGAAAATTTTCAAAGATTCGGGGGATTATTGGTTTCGGTCTGATTTTTGAAAACCGAATTTCTATCAAATTATGACGTTTTGAGGTCCTAGAAAGCCATTCTGACTAATTTCACGATGATGTCCGAGTGTATGTATGTGTGTATGTACGTCATTATGTAAATATCTGTAACTTTTGAACGGATGAACCGATTTTGATCGTTAAGAAGTCATTCGACGCGGCTCATAAAGTTTTAGAGCTGATTAGATTTTGGAATCAATCCATTGAGAAAATTAAAAGTTATCCAAAAAAACATTTTTGAAAAAATTTTATTTTTGAAATATCTCCGGATTCACTTTACTGATTAAGCTCAAATTTCCTCAGCTTCTAGATATTAACAAAACGTTCCGAATGACCTCTTATCGATCATCCGTTTAAAATCGGTTCATCCGTTCAAAAGTTACAGATATTTACATTCGGATGTACATACACACATACATACACTCGGACATCATCGTCCCATACGAAAAAAATATATATCCGGGATATATATTTTTTTCGTATGGGGTGAAATTAGTCAGAATGGCTTTCTACGACCTCAAAACGTCAAGACCTGATAGAAATTCGGTTTTCGAAAATCAGACTGAAACCAATAACTCCTCGAATCTTTGAAAATTTTCAATTTTCTTAGCGAGAAGTTAAAAAAAAATTATAACCCATCATTATCCCATTACGAGACTAGACTCAAAATTAGTGTCTTGGGAAGTAATATTTTTGAAAATTAAAAAAAAAAATTGAAGGATACAAACAATCTTAAAATCGCCGTTTTAAGTTAAAAAAAAAAAAACATCGATTAAATACACAATGAATATTTTTTTACACGAATTTTCTAGGAAATTCATCAAAAAACACGAATTTTGAAAAAAAAAGACCGAAATTGGATAATTTTCCACTAAATTATGGCTATTTAAAAAAAATACTCCGAAATCTTGAAAAATTCATATCTCCTGATTGGCTGGGTGAAAAAATTCATAAAAACCTTATTCTAGGGGTACAAAAAAGTACCCCAATTTCAGTGAAATCGGAGATGCGAAATCCATTGGTAGGACGAGTCGGCATGGAATGCTCCATATTGTAAAAAGGACACTTCAATATATTGTACTTGCTAGTAAATAGAACCGAATATTTATTTAGCAGTTAAAAATTATTAAGCCCGACAACTAATCGTATAATATAGACAGTTGATAATAAGTAATGTAATGAGAGTGAGGGTGAGAATAGTTAGATGACGTCACGCTGGGTCCTCTTGGAGGGCCCTGTCGGAATGCCTCGTCTTCGTGCGCCTCGATGTCCAACTTGCCCTTCACAGAATTCAAAGATGAGCTTTTAACAGAATCTGAAAACGCCTAGCGTCAATGTGGATTCAAATACTAAACATGTGCAGTTTAACATTCTTGCACGGAAAAAAGAAAAATGGAAGAATTACAGAATAAAATGTAAAAATCAGCCCGTCATATTAAAAATTACCAAAGTTAAAATGTACACTGTAATTTTTGAATTTTATCCTGTAAAAAATTAGTTGCAGATTGAGCAGTAATATTTACAGTTTGAAAATGTAAATTGTACACAATAAAATGTAAAATAATCATTATCTTTTGCTAACAGAAAGTTTGTTTCTTTTAAAATCATTTAATCCTCTTTAAAACTGTAAAAATCACAGTTTAGCCGTTGTGTAAAAATTAAAGTACCAAATAAGAAAATTTGTTGAGTGGTTCGAGAAGATTTACAGTATGGGCATTCAATTATGAGCCTTAATGTAGAAAATGGAACTATTACATCTCACACTGTAATTTTTAAAATTTATTTTTGAAATCCCGGGAAAAAATCACCATGCATGATCATGTATGATCATGCAGGATTCATGCATGATTCATGCCTGGCCGTACATGATTCATGCATAATTTAGGCTTGATCCTGCATGGCTCATTCATGACCAGGCATGACTCATTCGTGATCAAGCATGATCATGCATGGCTCATTCTAGATCAAGCTTGCGCATGCATAAAGTTTGAAATAATTGTATCCAGAGATATGATCCATCAGGAAAGGTCATGCTTGAGCATGCTCTGTTATGCATGACCATACATGGTTCATACTTGATCATGCATACCTCATTCATGGCCAGACATGACTCATTCGTGATTAAGCATGATCATGCATGGCTCATTCTAAATCAGACTCACTCGTTACTGACGTTAGGAATAATTCTATCCAGAGATATGATCTATCAGTAAAGGTCATGATTGAGCATGCTCTGTTATGCATGACCATACATGGTTCATACTTGATCATATATAACTCATTCGTGAACAAGCATGATCATGCATGACTCATTCTAGATCAGGCTTGCTCATGACTTACGTTAGAAATAATTGTATCCAGAGATGTAATCCCTCGAGAAAGGTCATGGTTGAGCATGCTCTGTCATCCATGATCATGCACGGCGCAGACTTAATCGTACAAGGCAATGCATGGTCAATCTTAATCTTTCACGGTTATATGCAAATAGTGAAAAATATTTATGAATATTCAGGCTTGATTATACATGACTATAAGCATACTCGTTTATATTTATAAATTAAAGTTAGTCGTTAATAGAAACTGTAATATTCATTACAATTATTGTTTCCTTTTCATTTTATTATTTATTTAATTTAGATTAATTGTCTGGGAAAAAATCAGCATGCATGATCAAGCATGATCATGCATGATTCAGGCAAGAGTAAGCATGCTCAAGCATGGATCAAGCATTACAAATAATTTAATCAATACTATGATTAAAATCTTCGATTGAACCGATTGAATTAGATTAAAATCCGGTCGAGCTTCAATCGAATTTGATTAAGGTTTTTAATTAACGATAATCATATATTTTTTATGAAAAACTTCGAATAATTAAAAATTTATTTTTACTTTGACGATAGTAGTTAAAATCGTCATTTTTAAATCGATAATCAAATTGTATTAAATTTATATTTTTTGGTTCAATTAATAACAAAAACCAATCTTTTTTTTCTGAAAAATAATTTAAATGAATTTAATTAAAAATTGTTTTTTCGAATTAATGAAAGAATCCAAATAATAAATTCTTGCGAAATTAATAATAAAACTCAATAGAATTGCTTTTTTTTTTAATTAATAATTAAGATTAATGTAATTGTTAAATTTGCTCGTAATTAATAACTACAATTCTTTTCATTCATTATTTAAAAAAGATTTAATAACTAAATCAAGATCGAGTGCAATTAATATTTTATTTTTTACAACCCTAAGGTTTCAAAAAATGTTAAAAATCGTCGTAAACTGAATAATATAGTTCAGCCTAGTGGACAGCGTACGTGCTTCCTAACATGACGGTCGTGGATTCGAGACCCGTCGCGAGTAAAATTTCAAAAGTACTTTTCAACCAGTGAACATCAACTACACAATAATACTTACAAAATAAATCAATTTCAAATTGACTTATCATAATTTTTTTTTTTTTTTTAAATAATTTGAGGGATTGTGCTTGCTCAGGCCTGATCATGCCTGAATATTGGCTAGCCATGAGCATGCGTGATCATGCATGAAAAAGCACATTCCTGACCAGCCATGATCATGCATGCTCATGGCTAGCTAATATTCAGGCATGATCATGCAGGGGATTAACGCATGATCATGCATGATCAGGCCTGATGATTTTTTCCCGGAATAGTATATGTGAGTGCACGTTACATTTAGCCAAGAGCCATGCCTCAATATTAGAAGTTATAGTAATAAGAGTCTTCTGTTTCTTGGGTGTCCCATGTGAAGTTATTATTCTACGTGGTGTCATCTAGTACAGTGCAAAGTTTTCTAATATTGCGAATTTTAATAGTTTAATGATTATTTTTGGTAAGTACCCGATGAAAAAAGATTTTATACAACTGTATAAAACTACACGGAAAGAAAATTATAGGAACTATTCCTATAATAGTATAGGAACCATTCCTATAATATTATAGGAATCATTCCTATAATATTATAGGAACCATTCCCATGAATTATAGGAACCATTGCTATATTATTATAGGAACCATTCCTATAATATTCTAGTAACTATTCCTATAATATTATAGGAACCATTCCTATAATATTATGAAAATGGGAATAGTTCCTATAATTATAGGAATGGTTCCTATAATTTATGGGAATGGTTCCTACAATATTATAGGAACTATTCCTATAATAGTACAGGAACCATTCCTATAATATTATAGGAACCATTCCTATAATAGTACAGGAACCATTTCTATAATATTATAGGAACCATTCCCATAAATTATAGGAACCATTCCCATAATTATAGGAACTATTCCTATAATTATGGGAATGATATCTATACCATTATGGGAATAGTTCCTATAATTATGGGAATGATATCTATACCATTATGGGAATAGTTCCTATGATTATAGGAATGGTTCCTATAATATTATAGGAATAGTTACTATAATATTATAGGAATGGTTCCTATAATAATATAGCAATGGTTCCTATAATTCATGGGAATGGTTCCTATAATATTATAGGAATGGTTCCTGTACTATTATAGGAATGTTTCCTATAATATTATAGGAATGGTTCCTGTACTATTATAGAAATGGTTCCTGTACTATTATAGGAATAGTTCCTATAATATTGTAGGAACCATTCCCATAAATTATAGGAACCATTCCTATAATTATAGGAACCATTCCTATAATTATAGGAACTATTCCTATAATGGTATAGATATCATACCCATAATTATAGGAACTATCCCTTTAATTATAGGTAATATTCCTATATCTATAGGACGTGTTTCCATAATTTATGGTCGTCATTCCTATAATGGTATAGGATGAAATTTCACAAAATTATAGGAACCATTTCCATAATTTTCTTTCCGTGTATATACAAATTAGATAGAAAAAATGGACCTATCCATTTGTATACAATCGTACATAATTATATCTTATTTGTATATGATTTTTATCTAATCACATAATGTTATTGTATAGGTTATATATAATAATATACGATTCTATATAATTGTATACAAATATATACATTTGTATATAATTTTATTTTTGTTTTTTGCATTTTTATATAGATCTATATTTGATTGTGTATAATTGTATATAACTGTATAAAAATTTCATATAATTATGCATTACCTCTAACCAATTGTATATAATTCATATATAACTGTATACAGATATATAAAATCTTTTTTCATTGGGTAATTACTTTTTTTATACAATTCGCTTGTTTATTAATAATTTTATTTTTGTTTTATTATTTTATATTGATGTTAATTGTTGTCAATTCAAAAAGAAATTTGAAAGTGTGTTAATAATTTATTTTTGGTTACCATAGGTTATTCTCCTCTATTTTCTCAGTTGAAATTAATTATCAAGGGTGATTTGAATCGTGTCACTATTCAAACTTGATTATTGAAAAAAATAAACGCAAATATTACTAACAGAAAATGTAAGATTTACAGTTTATAGTGGCCATATCGTTATTTTGAGAAACAAGTTTTAAAAATTTTAACGTAAAACTTGATGAGAAAAACTGTTAGTTTTGAAGCATATCGAATGATACTTTGATATTTTTTAACAAATATTACAGTGTGAGAAAGTAAACTTAATACATTTTCAAACTGTAATATTTCATACTTAAAATGTAAAACTTATTGCGCAGGGCCAAACTATAACTTTTACAGTTTTGTTTATGAAGCGCTGCGTTACTATTTGAAAATGTAATAAATGTTCGTTCGAACAGCAATTATTCCTGTTTTTTTTCCGTGTGGGTTCTTTTACTACTTTCCACTATATGAAATTGGTGTATTACCATACGACGGACGGTGTGGCTCAATAAGTTATAGATCAAATTGAACGGAGTGTAGTATAGTGCCGGATAGTTCAACTGGTAGAGCACTCGGCGCGATACCGACATGGTCTGGGCTCGATTCCCAGTTCGGGCTATTTTTATTTTTCTCAATTTATCCATAAATTGTCTTATTGAGAAGGTTTGCATGTTTGGGTTTTCACTATATAAAAATATATATATATAGTATTTATTAGTCGCGAAACGATCCCATAGAAAACCCAATGAACAGTAATCTCGAGTTAGGACAACGGAAAGTCCCAGACTATAGAAAATAATCTTACTGTATATAATTATAATGTACAATTCTCTATATGAACCTTGACTTGAAATTCAAGTTATTTTTGCTGAGTATCAATATATTGCAAACAATAAAAATAATTTTAAATTATTATAAATATCAATTAAATTATATTTAATTGTTACTATTTTTATTTAACAATCTTTTATATCAGAAATAATACAGGAATTAATTTTATATTAACCCTTCAGCACTCACGTTTTTTTTAGTGTCTCGCTTGCACTACAGCAACATCCTATAATTTGAATAGTGTCCTGTGAGAAAAATGCTTATAACGGGAGTGTTGACGGGTTAATACGATCGAATATTATTTTAGGTTAAATAACAAATCAAATTTAATGTAGTGTCCTTTTTTACCAATAACAGACATTCTTTCGTATCATTCGATGCAAAAAATATTGTAACGGATTGAGTCAGCAGGGCTTTCGACACGTGTGTGTTGGCAACACTCACCTGATGGCTCGTGAACCAATTACACTCGTTATCGAAAGCACCTTCCACTCAACGCGTTTATATACTATTTTATCGTAAGTGTTATTTTTCTCACAGTAAAACAGTAAAGAAGTTTCAACTATTGAAATATTTTTGAAACAAAATAGAACTTACTCAACTTACTATCATTTTTTACAATGTTAGAATAGCCTTCATGTTGAAAACAGCTGCTATGGTAGTTGTTGATTTTATCGATGCTCCTGTATCGATTTTTTTCTTATCTCTAGCAACATTCTTTGTTTGATATGTAAATCATATTCACTTTGTTTGTCAGCTTTGTTATCATCTGTTAATTTACAAAATCCAGCACACCAATACTGGTATTTTCGTGACTGATGGAAACCGATTTTTAGTTCTTCTTATTGTTTGTAATATGTTGTGCTTGATACTTGGCGATTTTCATTGTTGATAAGATATACAAGTCATAAGCTGATTTTTTTGTATTAAAACCTTCCAACTATGCCTTTGAATCACCTCTTTGGAACTGGTGTGCCGGTACTTCGGCAACAAAGATAGATGGTAACGAATATTTTGAATATCATTATGCGACAATTTATATAGTGGCTGATCTTGGCCGCGATGATCGGGTGATAAAGATCCAGTAAAACTATGATTTTCTTTCGATAACGGAACTCAATCCTATTTATCGGAAATGTTCAAAGTTATCGAAATAAAAGTTTTGCATACTGTTACGTATTCATTATTGACTTTCAATCAATACGTTATTATGTTCCTGCAAAGAATTAAATTAAATTAATGATCTATACAAGTAATAGTGGTACTGCTACTGCGACTGAGCTAGGATTTATATTTTAATTTAGTATTACATAGCTACTGTAGATTGCTGATCAATAGTAACAGCCTTATAATCATTACACGGAAAAAAACGGAGCTCAAAATTAGATGATATTTATAATTGTCAAATAAAAATTACTTTCCAAAGAGAAATTTACAATCCAAACCAAAAATTACTATTAATAATGGAAAGTTACATTTTTTTTATTGATTCTTACAATCAGTATTGTAAATTTTACGATTTGTAAAAATTATAATGCAGATTAGTAAAAATTGAATAACCCAGACAGGAAAGTACGACGGGCCCAGGCTTGGCTCAGGCTTGGTTCAACTATGTTAACTCTGGGCCAAGCTTGTAAGCCAGCTTTGGTAGAAGTCTGGGATGATAACAGGGTGCCAAGCCTGCTTGTCAGCCCTGATCCAAGCTTGGTTGCCAGACCTGACCCAAGCTTGGTTGCCAGACCTGAACCATACATCGAAAAAAGAATTAAATTTAATTAAAAAAAAAAAATTATTATTATTAAAGTACTAGAGTTTGTGATTATTAACGTTTAAACTATTTAAGTGAAGTAAATGACGTGAAAAATTCGGTGAAAACTCTGCTGGGCTCTGGGCGCGAGCTGCCGTCCTTCTGATTGCTGGGTTTGAACACTGGCTACTGGACGAAACTGCTAATGTTGAATTGAAATTTTAATGTGTTCTACTTATTCATTTTACTATTACCACTCGGTTTTATGAAATATAAAGAGCAATTTAAATAATATTTTCAATTTAGAAAAAAAAAATAATTTCGTATTATTTATATTATAATTACATAATTTTTTAAAATAAAATTTATTAAATTTAATTGATTATTTATCTAGAACCCAGCTTAATTATCTTACTCTACAACCATTATTAAAAGTAACATTCATTATAAAAATTCATGAGTTGTTTTTTATTAATTAAATTAATTTTTATAAGTAAAGTTATAAAATTACGGTTGTTAATTGCAAATAATAACGAATTAAAAAATGTATTAATTATTAGTTGTAAATAAGTTTAATAGAAATGTCTAAATATTTATTTATAAAAACTTATTGTAATTCGAAACTATATAATTATTAATTTAAAAACCATAATAATAAGTTAAATGAACAATTAATAAAAAGCTTGGATTAGCCAACTCTGGCCAAAGGATGGGTAACCATAGGTGTACCCGAACTTGATTAATCCTACCTTGGCCCAAGCCTGGGTCAACACTGAATGGCCAAGATAGCGGAACCCAGTTCTGGCCTATGTTAGGGTTACCATCCAACGGCCGAGGTTAGGTTACGCAAACTTGGCCCAAGTTAGGGTGACTCTAGGCTTGGCCAAGGCTAGGTTATTCAGTCTTGGCCCATGTTAGGGTTACCATCCAACGGCCGAGGTTAGGTTACGCAAACTTGGCCCAAGTTAGGGTGACTTTAGGCTTGGCCGAGGCTAGGTTATTCAGTCTTGGCCCATGATAGGGGTACCATCCAACGGCCGAAGTTAGGTTACGCAAACTTGGCCCAAGTTAGGTTAACTCTAGGCTTGGCCGAGGCTAGGTTATTCAGTCTTGGCCCAAGCCTGGGTAATCATTGGAATGGCCAAGACTAATTTCCCAGTTATGGCCCCGGCATGGGACTGTATAGGTTTGCCAAGATGGGCTTCCCTATAATGTCCCAGGCATGGCCCCGACGTTCAACTCGGTGGCTTCCTGCATGGGAAAGAACGGTAACAATCTATAATTATTTCACAACGATCATTCTGGAAATAACGATATTCAAAAATCTCTTTGATAATATTACGATTCTGTGTTAAAAAGATTTGTAAGCGTAGAAGTTGAATATTACAATTATTAACAATAAATTACTATAAAACTTGTATTTATTTTTATCTATTCTGTATAATTCAGTAGATAAAATAGAAAATATTAGTATAGAGTAGATAGTGATTTTTATCTGGAAACAACAGAAAAGTCACACATTACTCACGTTATATTTATATGAATTTCGCAAAATTTATTCATTTGTATGCCGATTAGTACAATTTGTAAGATTATTAATTTTACTTCATAACATTTTAAAACTATTACTGAAAACATTGTAAAAAGAACTAGAGTATTCTAAAATTTATAATATCAAATAAAATTTTCTTGAGGTGTTGTAGTTTTTAAAACATCGGTAATGTGAATCGCCACTTAGCAAGTAAAAATTACTATTTGAGATTGTAACTTTTAATACGTGAGATATAATCTCAAGTTCGTTGTATTTTATTTATATTTGTCATATACTTTGAGAAATTCGAATGGTACTTGTAGTCGAGTGGTTAGCGTGCTTGCATTTGAACTGGATTATTCACGGGGCGTAGGTTCGAATCCCACCGTGGTCAAAAAAAAAAAAAAATGGCGGGTTTTAAGATGACAGTTGAGATATATCCATAAATAAATATACAGAATACATTCTAACAATATATAATATATATATATATATCTCGTCGGAAAAAAAAAAATTTATTATTACACTCAAGGAGACAAATTTTACAATCTGGATTAGTAAAAATTCAATAGCGGTCTCAGTGAAAGTTTTATTCTAAAATAGATTTTTTACTAAATCAAACAGTAAATTTTATTGAATGCTTGTGTTTTGCACTCTAAAACTCATAGTCATTTTACTTATAATTTAGTAATTTATAGGATTAAGTGATTATAATTTTTACTTATTTAAAGGAAAATTTCGATATTATTGGACCGTTTCTAGTTTGCCTCGGCGACATAGTAATTTTTATTTGAAAAATAAAAAATATTATCAGATTTTTTTCTCCGTGTACCTACCAACTTAAATTTATTTACTTGCGTCTAGAGTTATGGTTTTTATTGGTTTCTACAATGAGCAATTGCCAATCAGCTTCCGTTGCGGATTAATGTCACATAACTTTCAAAATTCGCTAAAGATCATTTCTCGTTCATTTTCATTTACACTAAATTCACAATTCATTCTATACTGGCATGAAAATTGCATTTTTTTAGCTGGCTGTATAATTCCTTTTACTGTAGTATATTTGAGTCCACAATTGCGATTAGCTTTACGTTTATTCCTCATCCATTCATAAGGTTCTCTTTTTTCGACGATCACGTCTGAGAGGTTTAAGGAGGTTCGACCGAATCTAATGTAAAAAGGATTTTCCAACTTTAAGATTTGAAACTTAGTATGCATGTAAAGAACTACTTTATCTATGTATTCTCAAAATTTGAATATGATCCACCGTCTAGTTTTTTAGAAAAAAAAAAGTGTGTGTGTCAGCTCCGACGCACGATTGGAGTTTACTCCCTTAGATCGACTGTCTAAATAGGCTCAAAAAAGGTTTACTAATCTAAGAAAAAGATTAATACTACACTAACGCAAAAAATTAAAGGAACAGAAAAATTTTATAAATTTTTTAGTAGTTATTGGAAGGCTATAACTTTGTGAAAAATAATCGTATCGAGATTTTGAAAAAAAAATTTTATAGCTTAAAATCTCTAGTTTCGGTGCATTTTTATCCAAATTTTTTAAAAGGTCTGGTTATTACGCTAACATGAGATATACTGCGAGACAAAAAATTTCTAAATTTTTTCTTTTTTTCCAAAGAGCCTACGGACCGTGGAAAAATTTTGTCAAGCAAACCAATGCATAGGTCATTTAGCAAATTTATTCAGCTCCAATTTGGTTTTTTTTTTAACTTTGTAGGACAACTTGTCGCAGGGATATCAGCCTTCAAACAAAAAATGATCCTTTTGGATTTGATCATCGATATTTCAGGTACCGATGATTGCACAGTAAATTTGAGGCCGGCGTTGAAAACGTGAATAAATTCTCTACAAGAAACGTTCACCATTTTTTGAAAAAAATAATTTTTTAAATTTTTAACTTCCTTTAGAAGTAAGTACAAAAAAATGACTTTTTTTTTGGTTTTTTAGTAAATCAACCGCTACACTGTAAATATCGAAGAAAAGACTAATGTTGCCAGAGACTTTTATAGCTTAATGTATCCCTAATAACCCCTTAAATTTTCAAATATCTATCGAACCCTTTTTTGGAAATGATCGATCAAAGTTTTGCTAAACAACTGAAGAAACAAGTTTTGTTCCTTCAATTGTGTAATCATAATCAAAATGAAAAAATAATTTTTTTTTACTTTTCTTTCATTTTTGCATTAGTAACGCAGTAAATGTAAGGGGAAGAGAAAAAAACGAAAAATTTTCAAAAAAGTTAAAAAAAAAATTTTCGACCCCAAAAAACAAGGTTCAATTTTTTTGATTTTTAAAAATTTTTCGTTTTTTTTTCTTTTCCCCTCACATTCACTGAGTTACTAATGCAAAAAATAAAGAAAATTTAAAAAGAATCATTTTTTTTCATTTTGATTATGATTACACAATTAAAGGAACAAAACTTGTTCCTTCAGTTGTTTAGCAAAACTTTGAACGATCGCCCCCAAAAAACGGCTCCATAGATCAATTTAAAAATTTTAAGGGTTATTGGGGGTACATTAAGCTAAAAAAGTCCCTGGCAACAATATTTTTTTTTATCAATATTTGCAGAGGAGCGGTTGATTTACTAAACAACCAAAAAAAGTCATTTTTTTGTACTTACTTCTAAAGGATGTTAAAAATAAATTCTCATTTTAGCGTAATAACCAGACTTTTTATAAAATTTTGATGAAAATGCATCGAAACTAGAGATTCCAAGCTATAAATTTTTTTCTTTAAATCTCGATACGATTATTTTTCACAAAGTTACAGCCTTCCAAAAATTACTAAAAAATTTATAGAATTTTACTGTTCCTTTAATTTTTTGCGTTAGTGTACTATATATATATATATATATTTATCATTTGCAGACGCCGTAAAGTATATTCATTATATATATATATATATATATATATATATATATATATATATATATATTAGGGCGTTTCAAAAAATAACAAAATTTTTTTTTCTTCTCGGAACCAGGTTCAAAAGTTTAATTTAGATATAAAAATACGCCTGTGAAAATTAGAGTTCTTAATATTAACATGAAGGGGTTTCGCATCGCACTTTTCTATTTTCCATAAGAATAACATGGAAAAAATTTTTTTGGCGTCTTCTGATTTTTATAACTAGCTAACGATGCGCCGTAAGAAAAATCTGCAGATATGATTTTGTAGAGAATTGAATGCTCTACAAAAAAAGTCTCTTATCATTTTTTGATAAATCCATCTGTTGAAAAGTTATTGGAGCTTGAAGTCAAATTTTGAGATCTTTTTACTTTTCCAGCGAAACTATCAGACTTATCACAATATGTTATAGTACGTTTTTTGTAGACAATTTTATTTTCTACAAATTATCTCTTATAAAGTTTTTTAAAATTCCGCATTGTTTTCTAGTTATTACTATTTTAATACCAAGCTTTTAAAAAAAGGAGTGTTCTGATAGATTTCAGAAGCTTGACATTAAAATGGAAATAACTAGAAACCAATGCGGAATTTTGAAAAACTTTGTAAGAGATAATTTATAGAGAATAAAATTGTCTACAAAAAAGGTGGTATAACATTTTGTGATAAGTCTGATAGTTTCGCCGGAAAAGTAAAACGATCTCCAAATTTACTATAAATTTGACTTCAAGCTCCAATAACTTTCCAACAGATGGATTTATCAAAAAATGATAAGAGACTTTTTTTGTAGAGCATTCAATTCTCTACAAAATCATATCTGCAGATTTTTCTTACGGCGCATCGTTAGCTAGTTATAAAAATCAAAAGACGCCAAAAAAATTTTTTCCATTTTATTCTTATGGAAAATAGAAAAGTGCGATGCGGAACCCCTTCATGTTAATATTAAGAACTCTAATTTTCACAGGCGTATTTTTATATCTAAATTAAACTTTTGAACCTGGTTCCGAGAAGAAAAAAAAATTTTGTTATTTTTTGAAACGCCCTAATATATATAGGTGTATATGTATATATAGGGACGAATATATTGTATACACACAATACATTCGTACGCTGCCCCGTAGGATACCCTATGCACTCAAAAGTGAAAGTTGTGCACCTAAAACGTAACGAGGTCATTCGTTGAGTAGATTTTACACCTCATATTTTTTTCATACCGGGGGCCTTATATGAAAATCGATTCTTAAGGAGTAAACTCCAAAAAATTTTAAAATGACGTTATTAAAGTTCTTATACACAGGCTCTTATGGCGGACAAGCTCCCGTCATGAGTCATGACTTATTCGATTATTTTCATTATTAACCTCCCAAGTTTAAGAAATAAAAAACCACATGCATAAACTTGAATATTTTTGGAATATGATAAGATTTTAACAATATAGTGTTACCGTTGTAATTATTTAAATAATTGAAGTTAAACTTTATTATTTAATCTCGTTCAGCGACAGAAATACATATTATTGAGGGTTTGGCAACGTCGCGGAAGCAGCTGAGAGAAAAAACAGAGATAGAAATACATTAATAAGAGAGACGAGATTAGAAACAAATTTTCCGGCTTAAATTTGAATATTCATGTGTTAAAAGTTAGAACGCGCTGCTGCCAAATCTTTTCATTAAATCATATAAGTTAATAATAACCAAGTAATTTCATTACTTTTTTTAATTGAATAAATAATAAATATTAATTTATTAATTCGTTATGTTATTATAAATTAAAATAATGAATTTTCATAACTATTAGGAGAATCTAGCAAACAAAAAAATTCAAACACTATTTTGACTCACTAGTATCGGTTGAACCTCGAGGTTGGGGATCCTTAATACTCTCATCTTTGTTAGCAGATGTCCGATGATTTTCTTGAGAATCGGCGTCAGATTCTTCAAAATCACTTCAGGTAATGTCATCAATATCATATTAATTTCGTTTATTTAACCCTTTAACGCTTCTGGGTGTTTCTCCTACTTTGTGGCCTGTCAAATGGGTGGTGCGTATCAATAAGAATGTAAAAATAAAAGAAGTTATGAGAAATTCATATTTAAAAAAAAAAAAAAGGTTGAATTTAAATTTCTTATAAAACTTGAAATAATTGATAATATTAAAAATAATTAATAAAATAAAATCGTTGTAAACATTAAAATAGCAAATAAAAGAGTACTAAAGAAACCCGACGAATGAATGAATTCCGGTAATGACTGAGCCTGAATCTCATAAACTGAGGTAGTAGGAGATGTGAGCGCACGCTGTAGGCTATCTCCACTTCGGCGCCGTGCGTACTATTTTGTCCGACTTCGTGGTTAAAGGATTAATAGAGAAGTAGTATTTCTCTTTAATAACTTCTCCTTAATCCCCTGAAACGGATTTCCTTCACTTGTTACCATTCAATTTCAAACATGCTATTATCCACTTGTTCAGTCTCTGATGAATTTTCTTCTTTCCGAGCTTTTAGGCCCTTTAATTATTAAAGGCAAATCAAAGTTGAGAGCAGCTTGGAGATGGTAGATTGATAATTAATTCTTGTAATGGGACCTAAGTTCGCCTCCACCAACCGAAGGCCGTTTCTGTATCCTTTTAGGCATTCACGCGCAGTGAGGTCATCCCCATCTTCCGACCCAGATGACACTCTTAGTTGAAAAATATAATCAAGTGACGACTAAGTTGGACATTAACCGTAGGTATAATCAAATATCCTCATTGCACGTGGAATTTAAACACAGCCACTACGAGTCCTACCTCTTTTGAGACAAACATTACCATCTCAGGAAATAAAGAGACTGGCTACAGTGGGCTTGGAAAGTGGTCCCCCGTGGGACTAGACTTCCAGCGCTAGTCAACATAGTTGCTTATGGAAGTGGTGGGACGCAACTTCTCCCCATACCCCATGTAAAGGGCTTCCTCCACTTGTTCTCTTTCGGGTTTCCAACAAACTATTATCCACTTGTTCATTCCCTGATAGATTTTCTACTTCCCAAGCTGTGAGACACTCTAATTACTCAAGCCAAATCAAAGTTCAGAGCAGCTCGGGAATGGTAGATTGGTAGTAAAAATATGGTTGATTTTCAAGCAATACATCATTTCTCTGACATCGGAAGCCAGTCGATCATAAATAAATAAATGATGGATGGCTTTTAGGAATTCCGTTTTGCAACTATAAAAATTTGATATACCTACAGTAGAAGTACAGTGTTTCGACCACGAAACGACGATATAATGTTTCAATATTGACTGCACATTGACGGTGCCACAATAAAACAAGCGAACGGGGTTACCACTATATTAAAGCTCTAGGTAAAGACTAAGTCGTGACCGTCAATTTTCAAATAAATCATCATAAATCTACCGTGTTTCAACTGTTGCCACAAGACCACAAGGGATGCATGACCATAAGATAAGTAGGAAGCTTGACAAAAATCACGACCTTAATACGGTTAAAGTAATAAGGTTATGGATAGATATACACGGAGAGAAAAAAATAGGAGTTTTTCCAATTTTGCTTAGGGAAAATTCATTCGTTGACATAGCAAGTTTTATTTAATCAACATAGGAAATTTTACTAGAAAAAAATGAGAATATAACGATATTTTATAGAAATTTTACCTGAATATTATAGAGATATCTTCTATATTATCATTAGAAAAATTTCCATGCTAACATAGAAAAATTCCTCTGTTAACATTGCTGAAACTCCTATATTGACATGAGTATTTTTACGGTGTCAGCATAGGAATTTTTCCTATGTTACTAGAGTAATTTGTTCTATATCGACATATGAATTTTTTCTAGGTTGGCAAAGAAAAAATTATTCTGTTAACATAGGAAATATTCCTTCGTTGATGTCCCCTTGCGGTTTTAGCGCCACGGTGATGTCACGGTAAAAACACCGTTGAAACACCGAGGAACGACTGTGGAAACGTAGTTGTAATGCGATGAAATTACGGTATTTTTTGCGTAGTCACGCCACTGTATTCCGACCGCGTTTCCATTGCTTTTAAAAAGTGTTTCCACGGTGTTTCGACCGTGAGGTCACATATCGCTCACCAACGAAAAGCGACAGTTGTATCGTGGTTACTACTAAATTGTTTCTCGATTTTCACGATAATAAATATCGATATGCTCGATACGTAAGATCCTTATATCAGCTATTTGAGTTATTGCTACTACCACAATATATATACCGATACGAATGATACACTAGATACTTATTATAATGATCCTACGGATTGTGAATATACTTAAATGTATAGTGATCGTCAGTTAACGTATCCATATCGAACCAAAACGGATCGTGATTATCGTGATTTACTTCTCAAGCGCCACCACTCATAATATCGTTAACGGAATGCTTTAAAAGATAGTTATTATAACAAAACGGATCACTACTATACCAAAACGATCTTGTGATTTCGGAATCCGCCTGGATCGCGATAATCACGACCCGATAGACCAAGACTTTCCGTATACAATATATTACCAAACGAGGAGAGTGAATATCACGATACCGTTGAGTGGTGAGCGCAATATTTTTTTTTCCGTGCACCGTAAAATCATCGTCGAATCTCCGCCGCTCCACTGTCAGAACACTGAAGGCGTGTTCTCACGGTAAAAACACCGTGGTTCGACCGTCTTTCGACTCTCACGGTGAAGCCGCTAGAGATAGTAAAAATAACTATATTAACATAGAAAAAAATTTTTATGCCAACATAGAAAAAATTTCTATGTTGCATAGGAAAAGTAAAGCGATAAAGTACAAATGTGTGGTTTGAAAGTATATGAAAATAGAGTTTCAAAGTTTTCGAAAAAATTTTGTGTAATTTAATTATAATTTTTTTGTAGCACCTACCAATGAACAAATGTTTTTACAAATTCAATTAATATAAACGTGTAATTAAAAGTCAATTACATCGTGTTTTTGACAGTATATAGTCATTAATTCAATAGTTTAATTTTGATTTACACAATAGATTACGTAAAAAAACTATCAGTTTACAAATATTTTATTTTTACATGTATGAGATTTTCTACTCGAAACGTCGTCATCTCACGGAAACTCGATTTTCGAATGTTAGGGTGAAAACAATCTCCAAATTTTTCGAAAGTCTTCAACTTTCCTTGTGCGTAGTAAATAAAAGAGGAAGAGAGAGGGCGTTAATAATAATCATAGTAAGAATAAATGACGTAAAAAAGATGAAGAGTGTATACAATTTTTCGCTTTTATATCAATGCATGTTGTAAATGAAGAACAAGAAGATTGGAATCTTACAAATGAACTGTGCAGTCATACGAATATTTATTCCTATAGATCTTTTTGTCATGAAAGGGAACGTATAAAACTTATCAAGCTCTCATATATATATATATATATATATATATATATATATATATATATATATATATATATATATATATATATATATATATTAGGGTGGCGCAATAAAACCGACTATTTTTTTTTTTTTTTTTTTTTAATCTTTTATGAAAACTTGTTGGTTTACGATGTTTTTAGAAACCTCTTCAAAAATCAGCTCGACAAAAAACTTTTAAGAGGTCGCTCACGAATTTTGAAAATATCAAAAATGATCGAAATTTGAGATAATAGATGTTAAAAGAAGAAAAAGAAAAAAAAAAGAAAAAATATGCATATAATAACAACATATAAAATAAGGTATATACTATTTAATTAACCTTAATAAAATACGTGCTTGTAAAATATTATAAATTAATAAATTGATTCCAGATTAAAACTAAATAAAAATGATGTAAAAAAAAAATTGAATAAAAAAATTTTTCCATAATTTCAAATATTGTAAGTTTTTATCAGTTGTAAAATATTACTTAGTTTGAAATTGTAAATTGTAAAAACATGTGAAATTGTATAATTTGACAGTTGGTCTGAAGATGTTAGCGCGGAGGGGCCGATGAAATATAACCAATAAATATTATTGAAATTGATTGGATTGCCATTAATTATAAATTATTTAAAAAAAGTAAATCTTTGAAAAAATAATTACGCTATTGATTTCCTTATTTCGTGGATAATCCCAGACAGGAAAGTACCACGGGCCCAGGTTTGGCTCAGGCTTGGTTTAACTATGTTGAACTCTGGGCCAAGTTTGTAAGCCAGCCTTGTTCCAGCCTTGGTAGAAGTATGGAATGATAACATCGTGCCAAGCCTGGTTGCCAGCCCTGACCCATGCTTGCTTGCCAGACCTGGCCCATGCTTGGTTGTCAGACCTGACCCAAGCTTGGTTGCCAGACCTGACCCAAGCTTGGTTGCCAGACCTGAACCATGCATCGAAAAAATCAATAAATTTAATTAAAAAAAAATTTTATTATTATTTAAATACTAGAGTTTGTGATTATTAACGTTTAAAGTATTTAAGTGAGGTAAATGACGTGAAATAAACTCGGTGAAAAATCTGCTGGGCTCTGGGCGTGAACTGTCGTCCTTCTGATTGCTGGGTCTGAACGCTGGCTACTGGACGAACCTACTAATGTTGAATTGAAACTTTTATATGTTCTACTTATTCATTTTACTACAACCCCTCGGTCTTATGAAATACATATAAAGAGCAATTTAATTAATATTTTCGATTAAGAAAAAAATAAATAATAATTTCGTATTATTTATATTATAATTACATAATTTTTTAAAATAAAATTTACTAAATTTAATTGATTATTTATCAAAAACCCAGCTTAATTATCTTACTCTACCACCATTATTAAAAATAACATTTATTATAGAAATTCATGAGTTATTTCTTAATTAAATTAATTTTTATAAGTAAAATTATGAAATTACGGTTGTTAATTGCAAATAATAACGAAGTGAAAAATGCATTAATTCTTAATTGTTAATAATTTTAATCAGAATATTAAAATATTTATTTATTAAAACTTATTTTAATTCAAAAATAAATAATTATTTATTTAAAAAACCATAATAATAAGATAATTAAATAATTAATTAAAAAACTAGATTAGCTAATCTTGGCCCAAGGATGGGAAACTATAGGTATCCCGAACTTGGATAATCCTACCTTGGCCTAAGTGTGGGAGTCCATTGGGTGGCCAAGACAAGAGAACCTAGTCTTGGCCCAAGCCCGGGTAATTATTGCAACGGCCAAGGCTAGATTACCCAGACCTGGCCCGAACCTGAGTTACCATTGAATGGCCAAGGCTAGATTACTCAGTCCTGGCCCAAGTGTGGGTTTCCGTTGGATGGCCAAGATAGGAGAAGCCGGTCTTGGCCCAAGTCCGGGTAATTATTGTAATGGCCAAGGCTAGGTTATCCAGTCCTGGTCCAAGCCTGGGTCACCACTGAATGGCCGAAATAGGGGAACCCAGTCCTGGCCCAGACTTGGGTAATGATTGGAATGGCCAGGATTGAGTAGCCTTTCTTGACCCAAGCATGGGCCAATATAGACGTGCCAAAGCTAGGTTCCCCAGTGCTGAGCCAAGGACGGCCCCTTTGTTCAACTCTGGCAGCTCTTGCATGGGATATTGATTCGTAAGCTTAATTCTGTATGTCTTTTGGCTTAGCATCGTGAATACTTACAGATTTTAAGTGCCCGCAAACACCATAGGAGTCGATACATTAATCTTTAGTCTGTGGATCATTTGGTTGAAAATAGTAAAAATTGGAACTCATAGTTCCGGAGATCTTGTGATGACTGAGTGAGTCAGTGAGTCAGTCGTATTTCGCTCTTTTATGTATATGTATATATTGTGACGTTATTTTTTGTACGAGGCTTGGATTAAGGTTAACGTCACAACCCTGATTAAAAACTCCGATTGAATCTGATTGAATCTGATTAAAACTCAATCAGAATTCTATCAGTTTCAATCAGAAACAAATTTCCAATCAGAAATGTTCGGGAGCGTTCGAGGGTTCTGATTGACTTTCTATCAGTTTCAATCAGATTCTATCAGAAAAAAATATTTAGTATTTTCTGATTGAAACTGATTGGATTTTTCTCTATCAGTTTCAATCAGATTCAATCGGAAAAAAAAATTTTAATTTTCGATTATTTTCCGATTGAATCTGATTGAAACTGATTGGATTTTTCTCTATCAGTTTCAATCAGATTCAATAAGGAAATAATAATTTTTAAAAAATAATTTTCCGATTGAATCTGATTGAAACTGATAGCGAAAAATCCAATCAGTTTCTATCAGATTTAATCAGAAAAAAATAATTTTCGAAAACTTATTTTCCGATTAAATCTGATAGAAACTGATAGAGAAAAATCCAATCAGTTTCAATCAGATTTAATCGGAAAATAATTTTTTTTTAATTATTATTTTCTTATTGAATCTTATTGAAACTGATTGGATTTTTCTCTATCAGTTTCAATCAGATTCAATCGGAAAATAAGTTTTCAAAAATTATTTTTTTCTGATTAAATCTGATAGAAACTGATTGGATTTTTCGCTATCAGTTTCAATCAGATTCAATCGGAAAATAATTTTTTAAAAATTATTATTTCCTTATTGAATCTGATTGAAACTGATAGAGAAAAATCCAATCAGTTTCAATAAGATTCCATCGGAAAATAATTTTTTTAAAATTATTATTTTCTGATTGAATCTGATTGAAACTGATCGAATTTTTCTCTATCAGTTTTAATCGAATACAATGAGTGAATAATATTTTATTTTTAAGATTACTTATCATGTTTTTATTAACTCGCTCTCATGTATGTCTGTCCGGTCGCGCGGAGAAAAATGTTGGCTCGAAACCTAGCAATTTTTATTATGCTGTCAACAACCTTGAGACAGGAAATGAAGCATAAAAAAAATTATTATACTCATACGAAAATTTATTATGCTGTATCACAATACTTACTACGCGCGAGAGACTTATCGATAAACTTTAATAATAATTACTTTCATACGTTATAATAATTCTGATGCGGCGGAACAATTTTTCGTATAGGTAAAATAATTTTTTGGATACTTCACTTCCTGTTTTAAGAGCAGCACAATAAAAATGGCTAGGTCTCGAGCCAACATATTTCTCCGTGTAGAATATTCTAATTGATTTTAAACTATCTTCCTGATTAGCTAGATATATTGCTAAAGTTTCTAGTAAATATGATACGAGGCACTGGCTAGCACCTCGCTAGCGTCGCTGTGGAAACCTCAAATTTCTCATAATATAAAAAAATTTAGTGCTCCAGATTTAGGCCTCAATTTCTCAAATGACGAACCTACGCAGATTCCCTCACTTTTTTTTCGTTAAAAATAAATACTTTGGACGGAGAATCTCAAAAAAGTTGACCCAATAATAAATAATTAATTACAAATTTGCAGAAAAATTACCGGAACCTCTATAAAGTATAATGAATGAAAATGAATATTTATTTTTATTTATCTCCATTCAAAAAAATTTAATGGTTACTATGAGAAAATAGTTAACTGAAAGAAAATTTAGTAGGGGAGCCTGGGGCACAAATGCCCCCTTCCCCAAAAATTATAAAAACAAAAGTTTTTTTTATTTCCCGTCAAGTTATGACCTTTGTAATGTTTTTATCATATTTTAGGTCAATATGTGATATGCGGGGTAAAATGGACCACTCAAAACAAAGAAATAGTAACGAAAAAATTAACTTGACGAAAAATAAAAAAAAAAAATAATAATTTCGTCACAATTTTTTTCGAGTGTTCCATTTTGCTCTGCACATCACGTATTGATCTAAAATGTAACAAAATTAGTATAAAGGTCATAACTTGACGGAAAAATTAAAAAAAAAAATAATTTTTTTGAGTGGTCCATTTTACCCCACATATCACATATCGGCCTACAATATGATTAAATC
The DNA here is from genome assembly GCA_030273425.1 of Microplitis manilae. Lineage (NCBI taxonomy): Eukaryota > Metazoa > Arthropoda > Insecta > Hymenoptera > Braconidae > Microplitis > Microplitis manilae. The sequence goes on from CP092721.1 coordinate 15,965,633, forward strand.
ATTATAGAGGTCATAACTTGACGGAAAATAAAAAAAAAATTTTTACCTAATTTTTGAGGGGGGCCTTTGTGCCCCAGGCTCCCCTATACATTTCTTTAATTAAAATACAAAAATTTATTGAGGACAAAATGTTTGATTTTGTATTCTATATTATTTCGGAAATTAAAAAAAAAATTTTTTTTGAGACCTACTAAAAGTTTGTCCAGGAATATATAAAAGCGAATAATAATAATAAATTAATCAATTTATTTTATTTTTACACATAAATTTTTCTAAGTACTCAGATTTTTTTTTAACTCGAAAATTTTCCAAGTCCAGAAAACGGTAATTTTTTTTTTGAGGATTTTGAGAGCTCCGTTAGAAGTCAAAACCGATGGAGAGTTTGCATTTAGACTTCATAGATTTAGAGTGCAAATATTGTATTATTTTCCGACCGGTAGATAAAAGATCAAAGGAATTGAATTTTTTGAGGTCCAAACTAGAATTTGTTTTTTGTCTCGGGATATTATCTATGAGGTAAAAGTAGTTTAACATTGGACAGTTTAAAAATGGTAAGTTTAATATAGTATAAATCTTTTTTCCTTTAGAATGTTCTACTGTTAAGTTATAGCAATTTAAAAAAAAACAGTTATTTAATTTACATACTTTTCAAATGAAAAAATTTGATAGTCGAGAAAAAGTACTTCAAATTAAATTTACGAGCTAAAATTTTCAGGGAATTTTTCTCAATATAAACGGCAAAATTATCTTGTGTTGGCTAGAAAAAAAAATTTTCGTTTCAAACAAAACGGATTCAGGTAGAAAATAATAATTCATTTATCGATTATTTTCCGATTGAATCCAATTAAATCCGACAGAAAATTTTCAATCAGTTTTAATCCGTTTCAATCGGAAAATAACAATTCAGATAATATTAATAATTATTAAAATTTGGGCAGATATGAATTTCATTTGTCATGAATTCAGCAATTTTTGAAGTATCAAAGTATAGAATTCTATCGGTCTTTCCAATTTAATAAATTTTATAAAAAGTGAAAAAAAGCATTTTTCAGGATTATGTATAAACTTTTTTTGAAGAACTGTATTGATTGATTTAAAACTATCACAAAAATAAAAAAAACCTTAATAAAAAATTATATATACATTAGGTTGGTTAAAAAAAAAATTTTTTTTTTAGTATTTTTAGTATAAAAATTGAAAGTATACCTAAAAACTAAAATTTCTGTACCAATTCAAGCTCTTAATAATAATACTACGGTTTGCGTCCAGCCGTTTTTATTCATATTTACAGAGTATTTAAATAACACGGGAAAAAAACTTTTTATATTTTTGAATTTTCTAACTTATAATCTAATCAACGAATTATGATGCACGATAGATATTTTTGTAGGAAATTGAATGCTCTACAACAAAAGTCTCATCATTTTTTGATAAATCTAACTGTTCAAAAGTTATTTGAGCTTAAAGTCAAATTTATAGTAAATTTTGAGATCTTTTTAATTTTCCAGCGAAACTATCAGTTTTATCAGAAAATCTTATAGAAACTTTTTTGTGGGTAATTTCATTTCTCAAAAATTATAATGAATGAAGTTTTCCAAAGTTTTGCTTTTTTTTCTAGTTATTTTCATTTCAATATCATGTTCTTAAAAAAATAGTTTTCTGATTTATTTTTTATAAATTCTAAAATATATTTTTTGCATTTAAACTTATATTTTTTAAATAAATTTTTTCATGGGGGTGTTTAACGCAAGGATTTTCGTATGCAACTAATAGAAAAAAAAGTTGCTTGAACCCAGAGAAAAATTTCTTAAGAGAAAAGATATATATGGAGGAGAGAAAATTCATCAGTCCGAAGCAATAGCAGTAGGAGTAATTCGGTTCTCGCCACTAGATAGCGCCTGCCACTTGTGTAGTGTCCCTGGTAAGAAACTTCGTTCAGACGTATTATATTCCAGACTTGGAAGCAATTGTAACAAGAGCACTCCTCTGTTCTTTGACAGAGTGACAAGTACAATTTTTGGTGGTAATATAGTATATTCTATATTACTTCATGACATGCAATCTAATTGTTTATATAGATTCAACGTAGATTTTGAAACATTCGATTTTTTGATTTTCTACCGTTTTATAATATATACAATTATTTGTCCCAAGAATCGGTAATTGTTTATTAATTTACAATTGAATTCTTCCGAAAATATCCGATTAAATCTGATTGAAACTGATTAAAATTCAATAATAAATTCTGATTAAATCTGATTGAAACTGATTGAAAGTCAATAAGAAATTCTGATTAAATCTGATTGCAACTGATTGAAAGTCAATAATAAATTCTGATTAAATCTGATTAAATCTGATTGAAACTGATTGAAAGTCAATAAGAAATTCTGATTAAATCTGATTGGAACTGATTGAAAGTCAATCAGAAATTTCCGATTGACTTTCAATCAGAATTCTTCGGAAGTTTCCGATTAAATCTGATTGAAACTGATTGAAAGTCAATCAGAAATTTCTGATTAAATCTGATTGGACGTTTTCAATCAGTTTCAATCGGAGTTTTTAATCAGGGATAAGCACCAACTGATTGTATGATATTTTCGAGCATGGTAACTCAAGACTTATAGTTTCGCTTACAGTAATTAACGATTTTGATACAGATTTTTTGATTAAGTTAAAGTTTAAGAATTTAATATGGAGTAACGTTTGGCTACAGTTATGGGTTTTTGAAAAGGAAAATGTATAGTAAAGATTTAAAATCGGAATTGTGGAAATTTAATATGGAATATGGGTTGAGATTAAAGTTTGAGATAATGTTGAAGTTTGAGTTTTAGTTTACAGTTTGGGTGTATTGAGTATGTGGACAAGTCAGTGTTACCGTGGAGCGGGACTTGAATTAGTCACCCGGTATCATCTGATGATAGAACCTAGTTCTATCCCTATGAGACTTCCATGCGGATTGCATAGGTCTAGCTGAAATGCTAGCGCTCCAAAATACGGACTATGGATTAGGTACATGAGATCAGTTTTTTTTGTTATTATGATTGGCAGGACTCAGCGATAATTTAGTGACCATTGTCGCTGTGGAAGCCGCATTTCTGGTCATTTTTGGAGTTTTGGGTTTAGTTGGTAGGCCTCAGTGGACAGTTTTGACCAGTGTGCTGCTGAGGGTAACCGTCGGTCACTTAAATTTTGGAATTTGGTCTGCGATCTCAACCGAAGCCAAGTCCAGGAGAGCAACCACATTGGGATATCCATGCTCAATAGAGTGCGCCTTAAGTTATGGCGTGTTGAGTATTTGATATTAAGTTGGAGTTATGGAGTGAAGTGTAGAGTTGGTAACAATGGCAACAATGTTTTAGTTTGGGGAGTAGGGATTCGAGGATTCGACTCTGGTCGCTCGAAGCGAGCAGACGTGTGCAGAATAGTGTTGCCGAAATCGAAGCAACTATTCGATAGTTCACAATCGAATAGAATCGACTGAAGACAATCGATTATGGTAATTAATCGTTTCTGAACAATCGATTATTGACAAAATCGATTTAAAAAAAAAAAACCGATTTTTTTCTCTCCCAACTTTATAGTTGCAGAATCGATAGCTTAACAATCGATTGTGTAAAATCGATTTTATAATTTTTTGTTCAAAATCAAAAAACGAATATGGGTCCAAAATCAAAAATTTTAAATTATTAATATTTACTTTATTTGACAGTCGATTATTTGCTCACAACTTTAAAGCTGCATAATCGACCATCTAACAATTTATTTTGAAAAATCGATTTCGAAATTTTATTTTAAAGTTAAATATCACCGCGTTTAAGTATAAGTTTGTATTTCGAAGTATGAAATTTTGATATGGTCATTTATATTTAAAATAATAACAAATAAAATACTTTGTTTATGTTTAATAATTTTTTTATTTAAACTTTTCCGTAAAAAACAGTTCAGAAAAAAAAATATTTTCTCAATAAATGGAGTATTGTATTTAATTAATAATTTTTTTTGTAAAAAATCGATTATCTCATCGCAACTTTAAAGTTGTAGAATCGTTCGAATAAAAATCGATTATTTTTTAATTTTTCAAATAGCGTAAAATTTCGATCTATAAAATTATAAATAGATATCTAACTTTAATCATTTCGCTTAAGTTGTTTATCATTTGTTTGCCTGTATTAGTCAAACAATTTTTATATTGTTTGAGTTAATGACTGAAAAACAAATTTTATTTTTTAATTAATTTTACAAAAAATCGATGTTTAAAAATCGTTTTTAAAAAAAAGAATCGATTTTTTTCAATTAATCGAAAGGCCTACAATCGATTTAAAAAATCGACAATCGAAACGAAAACATCGATTGTTCGATTAATCGATTTCGATTGCGCATCACTAGTGCAGAAGTGGCTCTACAGTATCATGGCATTGCGGAAAGCTACCGATTCAGATTATTGTTACAGAAGTATTATTAAAACAGTGTAAGACGTTACTTGATATTTTATTCATCAGTAATCAGGTATGAAATAATTAGTATAATTATTAATAATTAATTGAGTTCGAGTCAAAGTCTTGAGATGTCATGCTACTGTTTTAACTAAAGAAAAGTTAGAAGATCTGAGAGAATTATGAGAATATTGTTACAGTCTAGAGTCAAGTTCACAATTTGTTGTTAATATTATTTTATAAAATAATTATAAGAAATATGCTTAGTTATTGAACGAATTGTCGTCTGATTAACGTCAATATGAGACCCATGTATGTTAGTTTTACGATTTTATCAAAGTAAATGTTCTAGAGTATCGGATACATCATTATTGGTCTAGTTCACCGAATACTAATCGAGTATCGGCTGGCTCCAGTTACTTAATTAATTAATTTATTTGTTTGTAAGGTTTTGATATGCATCAGTTAGATGACAATTTTCTTCTGTTAAGATCAATTTTATTATTATTATTAGATTCAGTATTTTGTAATAGAGAAGAATTATTTGTACGAAGCTACGGTATTTTGTTTATTGTTAAATCGAGATTTGAGATTGTTTTTGTTAAATAAAAATTGCAAATCCACTGATAATCTACCTGAATTTGGAATGATGTAACCCGGACCACTCCCTCTCTCCATAAACCTACACACTGAGCGACACCATGGCATACCGTAACTCTGTTTTTAGTCTTCCAGTCTCTGTTTTTGTTTTTGCTTATAAGTTCTGAGCATTATGTTAAGTTTTAGTTTTAATTTTAATCAGTTTGCGTGGTTTCGGGATAATTCCACAGATCAAAAATTTATCTAATTTTCATGATTTACTGGTTTGGTGATTCCAGTGATAAAAATTACCTGGCGCCCTATTCGTATTGAGACTGGAGGCTAAGGGCAGAGAACGAAGTTATGACGCAAAGATGTATCGCATAGCGTATATAATTTTTGCGTTATAATATATAAAAGACTCCTCAGTTAGCTATGTCTATCGTATACCCCACCTAAGACGCCGAGTTGGAAGTTACATGTTGGAAATGTTATATATTGAAATAGATGTAGGGACGAGGTATTGGGAGAGGCAAGTTGTACAATGCCATATCGCAGAGTAAAGCCGAACCACCACATATATATTATATATATATATATATATATATATATATATATATATATATATATATATATATATATATATATATATATATATATATATATTGTATAACATGAGGAAAAATGTGACACCGACCCATGGTTAAATATTAATTAAAAATAAATAAAAGTTACTCAGTGAGCAAATTTTCGTGACATTTATGATAAAAATTTGGACTTTGACCGAGCAATTGATCCAACACATGGATTGAAAGAGAGAATCGTTTCAGATGTCAAGTGTAACCGCCACGTTTGAAGTTTTAAACAATTTCAAGTTATGATCAGCGAGCAATCGACTGGGTATTGAATTAATTACGAGTTGACAACTGTGAATCCGAGAGTTTTATTGAACAATTGGACAAGCTGGTACCTTAGCCATCAAGTATCCCGAGTGGGCGATCCAGCGCCATTTTGGGTCTCAAAACATAATGGCGGCCCCAAAAAGCTCGGAAATTAGTGAACACTAGGTGACAAATGAGGGCAAATGCTTATAATGACTTGTCTCCAATCCTTAGTGATTATACAAGTGGTAGTTGCCCGTATGGGTCTGTGAGAAGAAATTGTGCCCACCACTAACCATGTGCATTCTGTTGACCAATACAGGAAATTGGTACCATGGGAGACCCATTCCAAGCCCCGCTTCAACCAGTCTCTCTATTTCCTGAGATGGGAGGGGTGTGGGTTGATTTGCGGTAGGATTCGTGGTGGCTGTGCGTGAGGCACCCACATGCACTGCATGCCTAATGGGTACGCTAATGTGAGCTTATGCTCATACTTCGCTTTTATATTATGGTGGAAAATAGGCGATTACGCAGCGCGAGTATGCCCAAAAGGGCGTGGTATCGGCCTCCCGTCAAACGGAGGTGGACGGTCATCCCGTTCCGTTACATTAATTAATTAATTAGCCATCAAGTGATCAACGTGTCTTGGTGTGGTTTTCGTTTATAACGAGTTTTGGTATTTAACAAGCGAATTGCGTTTATGTACGTTTTGGTAATTGTTATTATTCAACTACGATTGACAACTATTGATACGCAAAGAGAACGAGTTATCGAAATTAACTTTATTTTATTCGGAAGAATTCAACGAATTATGGATTATCTGTGTTTTGTTCGTCAGTCGAGCCTGCATAGTTGTGTAAATACTCTGACGTCACTAGTCAAGTATTTAGTTAAGACGTATGTTGTATGTGTCTGTCGGAAAATAAAGTAATGTTTCATTTTATTTGTCAGCCGTACTTTCGTACAGACTATGTACTGATGTTGTACATTAGATTGAGTACGAATGTTATACTTCGAGCATCATTGTTAATGGTATCCGAGACTGACGAGTTGTCTTTTATGTCCGATTTAAGTGAACAATTTGTATGTTGAAAGGAAATGAACCGTATGATCAATTGAGTTTTTGTTTTTATCGAGTCTTAAGCCGATACCGGTGAATTGTATCATGTTTTGTAAACCAATTATTTTTATTTGTGATAATGTGTAACTTTTTTTTTTGTATTCAATATATGATAATTTTGATCATTTAATTGTCATCTTAAGTGTCTGACCTTTCCCCTATCCGGTACTTTTAGCCGTTTTGTGAGATTCGTTTATTGGTGATTTAACAATTATCTTAAAATGTTATAGGATCCCGGGCTAAAAATAAAATTTGATTTTGACTTGGTTTATCAAGTCGAAATTTGGAGCCGTTTTTCAACAAACAAACTCGATTTAATTTTACGGAGATATGAAATACATTGAGTTTTCGCCTCGGTTTAGACTTAACTGGCATACTTAGTCACGATTGAAGACAAAAAAGTTGAAATCGAGTCGGAATTGAGTTGGTTTAGACTTATTCGACTTAAATGTCAAGACGAAAAAGTCAAAACTAAGGTGGCATAATTTTTTTATATTAAGACAAATAAATAACTTTTTTATCATTTATGCAATATAAGTGCTATCTTAGCGCACTCTCTTTTGTACGCCAAATAGTTGTTTGCTTGTCACTCGCAAATTTACTTCTAGTCGCATGCAGATTATCGTTTAACCCACAAAAATGTCGCGGCAACAGTTGAATCAGTAAAAAGCTACTTGGGGAACAAAAGAGCGAGTACTAAAATAGTACTCATATCGCATTTATGATAAAAAAAGATATGTTCAATTCGTGCGGTGTTGTTGATTACCTACACGAGCGAATGAGCGCACTCACTTTGTTCTGCGCTCAACTTCGCTCTCGTGGGCAATCGACAACTTACCGCACTAGTTGTACAATATATTATTTTTCGACTTGGCTTAGCAAGTCAAAAGTGAGGTGAATGACTATCGTGCTTAAAGTAAAGATGAACAAGTTCAAAGTAAGACAAAAAAATACAATTAAGTTGAAACTAAGATGAAAAAAGTTCAAAAAGTTGAAAAAAATTTAATTTAAGTCAAAGAAGTCGAGATCTTATCGAAAAATCGTTGGCAAATCGATAACTCCAAAAGAAAATAAGGCAAATTGACCCTGAATCAAGTTTCATTTTTGACCCGGGACCTTTTTTGTGGGTCATTTCATTTCCTACGACTTGATTCCTACGAAGATTTCAAAATTCCCGAAAGTTCTTTCGGTATTTGCATTTAGATGCCAATTTGTTTCAAGAAATCTTATTCTAGTCGGTTTTTATTAGTTCTATATGCAAATAACTAAACAGTTTTTAAAAGCTTTGGAAACTTTGTTGTAGATTATTTGTAGGAAATAAAATAATCAATCCGAATAAAAGGAAAATGTAAAAACCGTACAAAGGGTCCCGACTTTCCCCTACGTTGGAAATCTTAAAGTTCTTTGTCTCACTAGAACTTAGCTCCATGCATGAGATTATGAATTTCATAGAATCTTTAGTATTAAATTTGATCGGTTGACTCAAGGCATGTTTTGTTTGGCTAAACAAATATTTAGAAAAAAAAAACTTTTTTTCGCATAATGATCGTAGAATACATGAAATAGCAAGAATAAATGCATAAGCTAGAATGCAGCAATACGCTCCAGAGACCATACGAGCAGTTATGAATGACGAAAATTACATTAGTCTTTTTTTTAATTATTTAGTTTATTTAGACAATCACAGTCCTTTCGACTCTAAATGTGTCCACACACTTACAAGGCTAAGGATTGGCTGGCCTGTCAGACCTCATAGAGCCTTTGGCAAATATATTCTATATATACCAAGAGCAGAGTGCAAAAGGTCCGAGTGCAGATATCTGCAGTGGATCTTCATATTTAACCGAGGATATATGGGGCATTCCACGCCAAATCGGACGGTTTCAAAATTTATTTTTCCGATTTTCTTAATTTTTGGGTATTTTTTAGTACCCCTCAAAAGAGGCTTCCTGGTAAATTTTGAGATTTTTTTGATCAATGGTTTAAAAACTATCGAATTTTAGAAAAAACCGCTTTTTTTATGGTTTTTTGATCATAACTTTCGTAATAATGGTCGAAATTCAATGTTTTTTTTTTCAAAATTTTTGTTTTTAGATGGCCTTTAAAGAAAAAAATACAAAACAAATATACGAAATGATTTTAATCGCGATTTTTGAATTTTAAGTTTTCAACTGTGTTTTTAAAAAAAGATGCATCCTTCGATTTCCTTGAAAATTTTCTATTTTAAACTTCTATCCATTCTGCAACTTTTAAGCCCGGTCCGGTAGTGGGCCTTCCATAATTACTATTTTTTTCGATTTTTGAAAATTTGAAATAATTTTTTCGCTATAAATGATTATCAGTTCCGATTTTTGACACTGTATACTTGTTTTTTTTGCATATTATAAATTGATTTCAATATTTTTTGGTTTTGAGTAGGGATTTAAAAGCAGTAAGTAAAAGTTAATGCTATTTATGAGCAGTTATAATAAATGTTTTTATTTATTAAGAAGCAACTATTTCGAAGCAAAAGAAACATTAGATTTGCTATAAATTACAGCTAAGACCATTACAGGAGCTCAAAAATTCAATATAATTATTCGAAAACGCGTAAAGCATGAAACGTTTTTAATATATTAACGATTATTTCATGCTTTGCGCGTTTTCGAATAATTATATTGAATTTTTGAGCTCCTGTAATGGTCTTAGCTGTAATTTATAGCAAATCTAATGTTTCTTTTGCTTCGAAATAGTTGCTTCTTAATAAATAAAAACATTTATTATAACTGCTCATAAATAGCATTAACTTTTACTTACTGCTTTTAAATCCCTACTCAAAACCAAAAAATATTGAAATCAATTTATAATATGCAAAAAAAACAAGTATACAGTGTCAAAAATCGGAACTGATAATCATTTATAGCGAAAAAAAATTATTTCAAATTTTCAAAAATCGAAAAAAAATAGTAATTATGGAAGGCCCACTACCAGACCGGGCTTAAAAGTTGCAGAATGGATAGAAGTTTAAAATAGAAAATTTTCAAGGAAATCGAAGGATGCATCTTTTTTTAAAAACACAGTTGAAAACTTAAAATTCAAAAATCGCGATTAAAATCATTTCGTATATTTGTTTTGTATTTTTTTCTTTAAAGGCCATCTAAAAACAAAAATTTTGAAAAAAAAAACATTGAATTTCGACCATTATTACGAAAGTTATGATCAAAAAACCATAAAAAGAGCGGTTTTTTCTAAAATTCGATAGTTTTTAAACCATTGATCAAAAAAATCTCAAAATTTACCAGGAAGCCTCTTTTGAGGGGTACTAAAAAATACCCAAAAATTAAGAAAATCGGAAAAATAAATTTTGAAACCGTCCGATTTGGCGTGGAATGCCCCATATATAGCATCTATATTATCTATATTACTCGAGAGAATGTATGAGATTTAACGAAAGCCAGTGACTGGACTTCTATGTATATTACTATTCACATGCACTTAGCAAGTCTGTATGAATCGTAGGTGGAAAATGGTCCTGAACATAGAGAATACAGGATGTCGATCGTCTGTCGTAATAAGCAATAAGCATAAACAATAACAATTTCACAGGAATATTTTAATGATGAAAAAAATTATACTTGAAATTCTTAATTTCCGCTTGACTTGGATACAATTGAAATATTGATCTCATAAAATCTTTTGTATTCTTTTTATGTTTCATTTTATTTTATTTTTTTTTTTTTTTAGGTCATAAGCTTTATCCGTGATTTCTATCCCTCACGCACAATTATGTATACACCGGAGTTAATGTTTCGTGTAGAATAAATGTAAAATAGTATAAAGTATTGAAAGTATAAAGTTTTTTGTCCTAGAACATTCACAGAAGGATGTGTATATGTACCTCAAAGTAAAATCGATAGGATCTTCTCTGTGTGTCGATCGATTAATTTTTTTTTATTCTGCCTAACCATTATCCCACATTATTTTCAAGGATTTTCCAATGTAAAGTAATATAAAATACTGAAACGAAAAAAATTGTGAGACCTAGATCCTTCACAGATTCATCTCTCTCGAAAGCGTCTGGAAAGTTGCTTGCCATTTCCTCTGTGTGATAATCAGTTATTTTTTTATTTATTATGCGTACTGATTATTATCTCACATTATTTTTGAGGCTTTTGAAATGTAAAACAATAAAAAACTAGAACTTATGTGTTGTGCTTAAGTGCGCACGTGTCGCTTTTCATATATTAATTTTAATACGTAGAACCCCTCTATGTTTTACAAATGTGTGGGCCCTTGTTTTATTACGACCATATTAGTTAATTAAATAAGTGGACCCATTACACCGCTAATTCTTGTAAAGCACTTATATCTTCATTCATGACTACGTCATCTTCATCCAAATTCTCTTCATCAGTCATATAACCAACATTGGTAGGTGGTAAAACCATGACAGCGTCAATTTCATCATTGTCATTATCCCAATTGTCAATTTTGTTGACCAATTCCTCCATCGTTAACACTTCCCGTGCCATACTTTACTGAAAATTGATCAATAATAATTTTATAAGCAAGAATGTTAGCATAACTTTTGAAAATAAATATATAAAAATATTTCATAAACTTACTGAGATAATTTTTTGAATTAAATTAAAATCACAGATAACAGTAATAAATATTATGTAATATATATGACAAAACTTAACAAATTTTTTCTTTAAAATTAAATAGCACTATTTGATAGCGATTAACTCATATTAATTGACTTATAACGAGAAATTTACAGATATCCAAACTAACCCATGTTTGTTTATATTATATGTCGAGGTTAGTCTTCCAGAGCGCAGAAAATAAAAATGCTGTGAAGTGACCAATGTTCGAAAAATCGAACATGTACTTTTACGTTTTCCTAGAAAATTGAAAATGTGTCGTCGATGAAAAGTAATTATTAATAATAAAACTTTACTCTTTTTAGAATAAATTTCAATGATGAATAAATACCAAAAAAATTTTTCATTATGATAAATAAATTTTTGTAAATACCTCTATAAAAGAGACTTGATAACAATTTATTTACCAATTAACGTATAATTATCAAATAACTATACAAGTTATTTTCTAAAAGTACAAACTTGAAATAATAAGACAATGATAATGATTATCTATAAATTAATAATTATAGTTGCTAAACAAATGTCTAACTCAGTATTTGAAAAATCGAATACTAGGTAGATAATGGGTTAATAAAATGCTTTCCGAATGACGTCAGAGTACAATACAAGGCAAGGCTCACCTGTCGTTACGGACAAGGTACAGATAATCCACAATTTTCCTGTTCATATCTGATGTCATGTCTGAAGCATTCAGTACTTCAGATTTGATCATGCACAGCCAATTCGGACTAAACATGAAAAGACATGATCATGTCTAAAGCGTTAAATACGTTCAGGCTTGATCGTTCATGGTCATGCATGACCATGCTTGTTCATGTATGATCCAGCCTGATGATACATTGGATTAAATTTAAGAAACTTAGTTACATAGCGATAATTATAGATGAATTTACCCTACAGTAGGTTTTCAATGATGGTTAAAATAATTTTATAAATTGAATTATATAACATTAGGGCCTTACCATTTAGCCGGTTAAGCCGGTTAAAAAAGTTAGCCTAGTTAATTAGTTAGCTAACCGATCAGCTTAGCCGGTTTAGCTGGCTAATTTAATTAGCTTGGCTAATTAGTTAATAGCTTAGCCGGTTAATTAAATTAGCTTAGATAATCACTTAATGAATGATTCAGCTAACTGAATTTGCTCAATTTATCAATATTTTCTACTAATAAATCCATAGAACTCTAATTAAAAATTGAATTAATGAATTAATTAAACACGTTTAAATTTTAAGTTTGAATTAACCGCTTAACTTTTATTACCACCGGTGGTAACTTATTAAAAAATTATTTAGTTCATACTACTGCTCGTTGGTGCATAAAGAGCGCTGGTAAGTTATTCTATATAATTTAAAGTTTACATATATTTAAGGAATTCGTATTTCAATCAAATCGTTATTATCAAAACTATTATTGAAATAATTAAAAGATGTCATCATTCATTTGGAAACATTTTACTCTTATTACAAACAATGTAGCGAAATGTAATTACTGTCCGATACAGTATAATACAAAAAAAACAACGGCGTCATTACGGTACCACATTAAAAATAAACACCCTCAAAAAGTGCGAGTAGAAGAACAAAGTGATGAGTTGGATACACAGTAAGTAATTTTTAACGTAATCATTTCATTTAAACTTTAATGCTGAATATTTGGAATTTAAGGCCTTTTTGACGTCAAAATTTAATTTTTATATTTAACTATTTAATTTTTATTTAGAGTCGATGATGATTCGAACCCAGATCCATCAGAAACTTTAACTAGTTCTCCACAGAAAAAACGACGAAAAGTCACGAAAGAATACTACTCTCGAAAAGTATGTATCTATTATTGTTGTTTTTAATTCTTAAATTCAGTATATGTTTTTTCTATGTGTCTTTAAATATTCAAAATGATTTTTACACATTTATAATTTTATTTTTTTCCATCAGAATCCCAAGTCAGAAATGATCACAATGGCTTTAGTAAAAATGATAGCTACTGACATGTTACCACTATCATTTGGAGAAGGTACTGGGTTCCAACAATTCATGCAAACCATTTGCCCTGATTATACTGTGCCAAGTCAAAAAGTCATCACAAATCGTTTGCAAGAACATTATTATTTAGTGCGAAAAGAAATACTTTCAACGTTTAATCAATTCCCAAGCGTTTCTATAACTACTGATGCATGGTCGTCGTGTACAGCTACGTCTTATGTTACAATTACAGCCCATGCAATTGACAGTTTATGGAATTTGCATTCGATTACTCTAGACACTTTGGATACCGTAGAAGCTCATACTTCGTCGAATCTTTATAGACATTTATACAACGCATTGTATGAATGGGATATTGCTACTAAATCAATTGCAGTTGTACATGACAATGCGCCTAACATTGTTGCTGCGATTCGTGATAGTTCTCCTAATTGAGATAGTATTGGAGAAAGTGTGCGTTGTTTTTGCCACTCGTTACAACTAGTTATCACAAGAGCTCTAACTCAAGAAAATGTAAATAAACACGTGCAAAGAGTTAGTGCAATTGTTGGCCATTTCAAACATTCCAATAAATCATCCGCTGCCCTCACTGATGCTCAACAAAAATATAATTTATCAAGTCATCGTTTAATAAGTTATTGTCCAACGCGTTGGAACTCTGCGTATGAAATGATTGAGCGAGCTTTAGAACAGCGCCAAGCTATAGAATGCGTCTTATTGGATTCTGACGTGACAACTGTAGTAGCATCAAAAAAGTTATTATTAGAAAATCGTGAATGGATTTATTTAGATGTTGTTCAAAAAATTTTAAAACCTTTTTTCGTTGCTACTTCTGTAATGTCAAATGAATCTCAATCGACAATTTCAATGGTAAGGCCGATTGTTCATTCAATTATAGAGAATTTTCTTCAAAATGATGATGAAGATACTCCGAGTATTCAGACCCTGAAAGAAATTTTACTGAATGAGCTGGAAAGCCGATTCTTAGATGAAGATCCAATCAGTATCTGCGGAGTCGCTTGTTTTTTGGATCCACGGTAATTCTGATTAATCTATAATGATTATTGTATGACCTGAATTCACGCATGATCGCAATCTCTATTTTATTATCCAAAAATCATTTTTCCAGTATTTGTCGCATTAAATTATTTTTTCTTTTTTATTTACACGCACTGATAAATTTTTTAATTACAGATTCAAAGATATGCCGGACGAAGGATCGGAGTATAAAGATGCTGTCAAGAATAAAATCATTGAATTGATGAAAAATGAAGACTTCACCGAAACTGAAAGTCTGATATCCAAAAAATGTCAAAGGGAAAAAGACTTGGATTTTCTTTTCAATCCGCTGAGTTCGTTATCGAGAAGTCTTGAACGGATGGCAAGTTTCGATGAAAATTTGAAGTATCGAACAGAAATAGATAAATATCTTAGAGAACCAACAATTCCACGAGGGGACAATCCTCTTCCTTGGTGGAATTCTAAGCGGCATAAGTTTCCACTTCTAGCCAACCTTGCCAGAAAGTATTTATCAATTCCTGCATCAAGTACTCCTTCCGAGAGAGTTTTTTCAACAGCAGGAAACATTATTTCTGCGAAAAGAAGCTGTTTAACGCCGGAACATGCAAATGTTTTAATCTTTTTATACCAAAATAGACAAATTTTGGAAAAATTGTTTAAATAAATAATTGAATAAAGTATTATTTTTGACTTAATTTCTCGAATTCTATTATTTTAATTTTTAATTAGAGTTCTATGGATTTATTAGTAGAAAATATTGATAAATTGAGCAAATTCAATTAACTGAATCACTCATTAAGTGATTACCTAAGATAATTTAATTAACCGGCTAAGCCGTTAACTAATTAGCCAAGCTAATTAAATTAGCCAAGCTAATTAAATTAGCCAGCTAAACCGGCTAAGCCGATCGGTTAGCTAGCTAATTAACTAGGCTAACTTTTTTGACCGGCTTAACCGGCTAAATGGTAAGGCCCTATATAACATACTCATCACTACTGCGTTTTTTTTTTTTTATGTTATAGTAATTTCGAATTTTAAAAAGAAACGAAAAGAAAAAAATAGTCTTTCAAAACAAATCACTTGTATAATTTTATACAATTGTTTTTGCGATTTCATGTATTTATATATAATTCTATACAACTATATATCAATAATTGATAATGATAATTAATAAATTGCATACAAAATTTTGATGACTAAAAATCTATAAGATATAAAAAATGTATAAGATTTACATTGCTTGAAGTTCATACGAAACTATCTTTCCAAATCAATCGTTTAAGTAAACGGGTAACGGGTCAATCTCTCGAACACGAGGTCCACGATTCGATTCCTGCACTCGCCCGAATTGCTTTTTTTTTATAGAAATAATTTTAGATAGTTGTGTATAGTTATACATAACTGTATATAATTATATAGGGCCATTTTTCATAATTTTTTTTTTTTTACCTGGATGGACATGGGCATAATCAGATCTGATCATGCCCGGTCATTTTTCATGTCTGATCATTTTTTCCTGTAATTACTTAAAACAATTACGACTGATACTACAGGAGCTGTAATTGAAGTTATCACGAGTTTAAGAAACGCAAACACCAACTTGAAATAACGTCAACCACACGTGTGGTAATACCAACTACTGTCACCAAAAATTACTATAAGTTAAGTTGTCAGTGCTATTTATATATGTAGTTCGTATTGCATTGTTTTGCTAGAATATTGTGGTTGAGAGAGCCACCATTTTTATTTCCTTGTATTGATTTAGCAATTTATGTAATGTACTTTATTTCGATAATTGTATTGTGCATTTCTGTCAAACAAACTAGGTAAAAAGTGATAAAATTACAACATTGATTAAATATGCAATTACTCTGGGCAATCTACACTTGACCGTGGCTGACCTAAAACTACTCCCGTAAAGTTGGCTAGTTATGGAGTGAGAAACTTTGTTTCACAAATGTTTCAAAGTCAATTAGCTATAATATAAGAATATAATAAAAGATGATATATTTTTATATCATTAATAATATGATTGCATTAAATGAATAAATAAAAACTATAACTTTATACTGTTCGATAAGTGTAAGATAATATAAACATGAATTTAATTGTTAAATAATTTTTATGCTTATAGTTCCTGATCATATTCGACCTCGCGTACATAGTTTACCAGAAAAAGCGTATAACCCACGTGCTGGTGATGATTTATATAGGCTCAGGGCATTCAGTATTACGCATAAAGGTGTTGTGAATCGTGGAGATTCCATTATCTCTCGGCGTAGTAGAAGCAACACGTCGGTCAATAGCAGCAGGTAAGTAATTTCACCACAAATCCCTTTTACTATATAGCTTTAAGCCCCTCAAATCTCTATCTCTTGATCCATCAGCCGTAAGATATTTGATATTTTTTATTACTTTGCTTATTTTTATCTTTTACGTACGATATTGGTCAAACATCAAACTTCACTTTGATATAATCATGAAATCTTTGCTTTCGTCAGGACAAATATTGTCTCATCGGTTTTCAATTTACTTTCAAATTAAGGTATATACTTCAGTATAAAGTAGTAGTGACGTATATTGAAATTCTTTAATAGATAAATATTTAAATTCCGATAAGTATTATTATCATTATTTTTTTTAATATGGTACCTTAGAGATACCGTGCGTCTATCGAAGGTAGTAATAAAGTACACGCAGAGTAGCACTATGAGGCTGGATATATGCTTTTTTAGCCAGCACCGGGCATGCTGACAAGAGATTCATAAGTGTTTCTGAATGTTGCTTACATACCCTACACAATGTGTTGGGCAGCTGCATCCGAACACTTTAACACGATATTATTATTATTTTTTTTGTTCTATGTTGTGAAGGAAATACAAAAATTAATATTTAAAATTAAATAAATTTATAGATAAAATTTAATTTCTTTCCGTTCAATAGAAGATGTTTCCTAAGGATTAAATCTATACTAGTGAAATAAGTGATCGAAGCAAGTAGAAATACTCAACATTACTCCGAACACTTGGATGTTCTTATATCTCTATGTGTGTATTGTCAAAGTTAGGTGATTGTGAAAGAGCTAGAGGGAAGAAAAAAAGTTCAATTCTTTTATATATTTTCACACTACTCAATATTGAATCGTGCGTGTGTGACAGCCATAAAATAATCATGTCAACTGATCCCCCGAGGCGAGTGACACAGGGTTAGAATCATATGCCATTTCTTTAGATGTAAGAGATATATCTTTCTAAGTAACTATGGTTTTATTCTCAATATGTATTTTAATTTATTATATTCAGTACTATTTTTTGTAAGAAAACTAAAGTGTCTATATTGTTTTTGTAAGTTTATCTTTTATATTCTCGACTTTTTTTCTTGTCGAATGATTTTGTCTTCACTCTGGAGAATACAAATTTCATATATATTCTAAATTATATTAAGCATTCATGATGACTTACACATGACAGTTTCTTTATTGAACGGTTCAAAAATGTAAATTTAGCTTTTGAAATTTAAATTCAGTTGATAATATTCAATAATATATAAATAAAATATATAAATATTTAATAATATTGACTGTCTGTGAGTAGATAAATTTTAATAATTATAATCTAGACTTTATGGATATAATTTAAAAAAGAGTTATATTTTTCTGTTATATTTTTATATTACTTGACTTTAAACGTCTGATTTTTAATATTTTCTTCCTTTTATGATTTTTATATGAAATATTACGAACTTTGTAAGACTGATGGAGATAATAGAGAATATTTACCAAGTACCAAGATTTAATCAGAAATATTACCTCGTTTCTGCTCCATTACTCTGCTGTAATTTGTTGATATTCTCTCTCGACCATGTTCAGGATTAAAAAATAATTTTCAAAATGTATTCTTGAGCATGAATAATTTTTTTTTCATTAAAGTAAAATTTCTCTAATCAAGTTTATCAGGTTAAGATATTAAATGAAAGTATTATTTTTTAAGGCAATTTTTAAAATAAAAAAATTATGTGAAATTTTTTACCGTGAAATTTGTTCATCTCGAGGAAAATTAACCCAAAAAATAAAAAACTATGGATCTATTGTTACATTTCTTGAGGCTTTTCGTGTCTCGAATCCCTTTGTGTCGAGAGGGTAATAAAAATAAAGATAAATGATCACCTAATAAAATATGAATGGTAGTTGAAACAAAATGAATATTTATTAATAATAAAGTGAACCTTGTTTATATATTTAATACTTGGGTGATTAAGTATTTATTCTATAGTTTCCCCAAATAAATTATTTAGAGATTATTTTAGCAGTTAATAACAATGATTATACCTACAATTGAAGTTTGAATATTTATAAACGAGTTTTAATATTTTTTTATTAATTCTGGATTATTTTCAAATTTATAACTAAGGAAACAATTTTTAAAATCACAACATTATATTGTGCTATATTATTATATATGTATAGTAGGGTGCTCTAATATAAATCGATACCCGGGAAAAAATGTTTAGATATGATCATATCTGTTCATGTATGATCATATATGAGCTCGGATATGATCATGTCTGTTCATGTATGATCTTATATGATCGCATATCTGATCATGCATGACGTCATGTGTGATCATGCATGATCATACCTGTTCATACATGATTATATATGAGCTCATATATGAAGCCATGTATGGTCATGTATCGTCATATCTGCACTCAAATAGGGAAAAAATTTTCAGACATGATCATATCTGTTCATGTATGATTATATACGAACTCATATATGACTTCATGTATGATCATGCATAAGCATGCATGATCATCTGCAGCCTTTTACGAGAAAAAATAATCAGGTATGATCATATCTGTTCATGTATGATAATATATGAGGCCATGTATGGTCACATCCGCACTCGAATAGGGGAAAAGTGTTCAAACATGATTATATCTGTTCACGTATGATTATATATGAGCTTATATATGACTTCATGTATGCATGAGCATCCCTGATCATATCTGCAGCCTTTTACCAGGGAAAATAATCAGGTATAATCGTATCTATTCATGTATGATCATATATGACTTAAGTATTTATAATTATACTAAGCGCGTTATGGAAAAATGATGAGAGTGAATTTTTACGATGCGTGCGCACAGGGACGACATGAAAACTAAATAAATGTTAAAGTTGCTGCATACACAACACGTGTTTTACTTTAATATAAGTGCGAATTGTATATGCATATACAATTCACACAGATGTGATGAATAATTATATATACTGAATCGCTGTAGTGATTTGAATTGAACATTTTTATGAATATTATTTACTATTCGTAAATATTAGTAAAAAAAATTGTGCTTATTTTCTTTTTCGAGTGCTCTGATATAATTGAGATTAACTTTCCGTATCAGTAATTTATTAATATAAATTATTATATTATTAATTAATATAATTTATACTGAATATTATTATATTATCGATTTTAAATATTTATTATTGATTATTTAATATTTAATAAACAATTCAATAAATTTAATACAAAATTTGTGATGAAAATTACAATCGAATATTAAATTGAAATAATAAATATTCAAAGTTAATAATCTAATAATATTTTGTATAAAGTATATCATATATAATTATTATTCTCTGAATCTAATATTTTTTTATAAATGATTAAATATTAAATTTAGAAAATATTAAACATTTTTAGAATAATTAATTAATAAATTCAATAAAAAAATATTAAATAATAATAAAAATTAAATATTTAATTAAATTATTAATTTTTAATATTAATTTCTTGACAATAAATTTTATTGATCATGCAACCTAAGATTCTGTTATGGTAGATTTATGACTATCAATGGTTCTATTCAATTTCAATTTCAACATAAGTACACGCACCCATGTTATACAACATACATTTTAATAATAATGTATACAAATATTCTTGCAAATATGTGCAAACATTATATTTCCGGATACATGAGTTTGATGTTTTCAAAAAACACAGTATGAATACTCAGACCTGACAAGATTCGAAAAAGATCCTGTTGATCATACATGATTATATATGGTCATACATGATCGTATACGATCATACATGGTTATACATGATTAAGTATGATCATACAGGATCAGATCCAAAAAATGGCCCTGCATAATCATACCTGCTCATGTATGATCATGCAGGACCATGTATGATCATGTATGAGCAGGCATGATCATGCAGGGCCATTTTTCGGATCTGATCAGATCTGAGTATTCATACATGATCATATATGATCATATCTGAACTTTTTTTCCCGGGTATATTTTTATTTTTCTCTTAAAAACAGTCAACCCTGCGGGCCAGCCCAAAAGTCTCCTACTGTTTTCAAACTCCTTGAGCTCGAAAACATTGTTGTTATTAATACACGTTCGAATTTTTCAGCTCAACAATATCATTAAATTCATTTTCGTTTTCAAGCCCTTTGAGCTGGAATAAAGTGCCATTTCGTATTAACTTCTGAGAATTTAAAAAATTAAAAATAATTAATGATGATTGTTTTTTAAAGTTTTGCTAGGGATTATGCTTGATAAATTAAATTTTTTTTTTTTTTTAATTTATAGTAAAGATCGATAAAAAGAGTCACGAGAACTTTGAATTAACCGAGTGATTTAATACATAAAACATCCGGAAAAAAATCAGAAATTCACGGAAAGAAAATTCCACTGAAATTTACGATGTTACCATCGTAATCGTGGACCATACTTCCATTAGCATCAATTTTCAAATGCCTTATTTTAAAATTCAATTTGATGTTTATATCCCGGCAAATTTTTTGTCTGTTATTGATGATATCAGTATTTGTATATTTTTGTTCATAAGGTTCAAGGTTAGAATATTTGTGTACATCAAGCTTCATCATGAAATTTTTAAATTATTATTGATTATTAAATCTAAGTCCGTAATAATTTTAGATCCGTACTCATGATATAAGTAATTCCTTTATATTTATTGTGTAAAATATATTGTTCATTCATTTTTTGTAAAATCAAGAAATTGAATATTCGCCATAACGTTTTCTGGTACGACCGAGATAAATAAATACCGACCGCCATTTTGTCAAACCTGAGATACGACAGTCCGAAGAATTGACGATAGTTGATTTTTACGCATAACAAGAGCGCCGAGTTACCGACTGTATCCGTTGTCAACTGAATTGACGTCAAGTCGACACTAATCAATACCGAGACCGATTACTACTAGTAATCTTGTCATACTTATCTGTACTGCATTAAATATTGAGCCTTTACGAACTTATGATTTTCTTTGTTGTCAATAACTAAAATTATTAACTGATTCAATTATATCGAGTCTTAATTTTTTGTGTTGAATTATATCGAGTAATTAGCCGAGCTCGGCCTGTAAATTGTACTTGTCAACTAGTTATTGTTAATTTAATGCAATTACGTTATTTATTTATTTTGATATTGTTTATTTCACTATGTAACTGCTTTATTTTATTTTGGTACAGCATAATAAGTTACCTGTAATTTAGCCCGACACTTTATTTGAAATAAATTTAAGTGCCTATTCTCTTCTTAATCCACCATTCTCTAAACATGAATAAGTGGGATAAGTGAATATTCACTAATTCTGAGTGCCAACCGAACCATTTTTTGAAATTAGTGATTCGGTTTGCACTTGGAATTGGTGAATATTCACTTATTTTCAGTAATTCATATTTAGAGAGCACCCTGAGCCAATGAAGATGATTATTGTTCATCGGTGAGAGTCACTTGTATTTTATTGTGAACAAAGTAACCGGTAAATTTTACAGCTATTTTATATTTTAAAAGTATTTCTTTTATTATTTATAATGTTTCAATATCGTACCTGTACTTCCTATAATTGTAACTGGTCTTGCCATCGTAATAGCGATCACAATTATGATCTCATACTAATTAAATTTTCTATACTTTGTTTCCGTGAAGGTTAGTTTGGTACATTACCTATATAATGTTTTGTCAAATCAACTATCTGAAGTTCTCTATCGAAAATAGTCGTTGTTTTCTTTTACCCCCACTCTTAGAAAACGAGCCTAATTTCATATCATGACTATACACTAACATGTATTACAAGATATGTATGTATGAAACATTATATATAGATTAATTAGAAAATCTACCTTTCATTTCGGCTGCCGAATGGTCTTTTTTTCACATAGGTTTTCCATAGAGCAATTTTAAAAGAATGTTTCTCAATATAATATTATATTTATTTGAGTCAAAAAACCTTCGAGAACGTTTTCGAAGAGTCTCGGTTGCTCTTTCCAGTTTATTGTATAAACCGAATACCCGAAATCCCAAGCAAAAATAGTCAGTCGTCTCTGCCCTTTTACACCGAGCACATCGAGTGTCTCCGATCTTGTTAACTTCCGTAACTTGCTTCATACAAGTCAATAAGCAACAGTTCTCATAATTCTTTACTCAATACAGTGAAATCAGCAATAGCTCAGTCTTGATTAATACTTAGTTTTACAGTATTTTATCAGTAATTATCCACGGCAAAGGGCCGCCTGTGATCTTTTTATCTTTCTCTCTTTCTTTCTTCAAGCAACAATCAAGAATCAAGTACGCTGCATCCTAAGCAAGAAACAGTTCTCGACCATAAACAAGCTGCATCGCACAATCCCGCTCTGGTGTGAGCGTAATATCCAGTTCGGCTTGTCTCAGGCTACCAGCTCTTAATCATAAGGCTCAGATCTAAGTAAATCATAACCTGGGTTACCTTTGGTACCTTCGTGATCTGATCCCGGGTTCACGGTGACCGGGATACCTCCTTGTGATTCGTCAGTGGTTATAGCGGACCATATCTACTCTGGGAAATCCTTTCGGGTATTCTTTCCTTACCTTACCTTCTCGGCTTTACTCAGAACGGTCCCTGGTTCTCTGCGACCGGGATATCGCCTGGTAACCCGTTAGCGGTTATGGTGGATCGGCTAGATGAGAAGTAGGCTTGTCTGCATCTGACCTCTCTCAGTCTGTCACAAGGTCTTCCTCTGAGTGTTATCCCGGTTCACCTGCGGCCAGGGCACTACCTTGTGATTCGTCAGATGCCTTAGCAGACACCTGGTGGAAATTTGTGAGTCTTTAGAGCAAGACTCAAAATCCTAAGCCATTTCCAAGACCACCTGATTACGCCAGCAGTTGCTTGGCTTGGCCAAGCTAAAACCAACAACGTACGTCAGCTGCCTACTGCGACTCGCTTGACATAGCAAGGTCCTCAACCCCGAGAATATTTCGTCTGCAGAGTGAAACCATCACCAACCAGAGCTACTAGTCAGCGGGCCATTCAGGGTTGATTCCAGTTCATCATCACCCAACACTGATGGAGTCAGAACACGTTCGCTCTGTTACCACCACCTCAGCCACGAGTAATCCAGTCTACTGAGTGTTCACCAGCACCAGAGTTATCAAATACAGTCCACTACTTTAATATCCATCTGAGTTCATTCTAAATTTACAATAATTAAACTACAATATAATTTGTTTTTAAAAACCAATAAATTTGACAAGTATTCAATCTAGTTCTTGCAAGGGCCCTGATAGGGACGTGGCAAGTCGTATTAACGATTACAGAAATGATATGGGCGAAAAAGTCGCATTTAACCATGAATGGATCATCACTTTCACCATCAGATACAAGAAGTCAGTACTGCTGGAGCAGATATGACTTGGAGCAGCTCAGAGGGCTTGTTAGCTGTTATACGAGCCTGACACCCAATCGTCGGCGGTGTATCTAATTGATAATTGATCCACGCATCTCCGAGAATCGACTGCAACGCCATCGCCGACATGGATGTAAAAGACGGAACGAGAAGAAACCGATGATTCCGGCTTGGACGACGATGGAGCGTGTGCCCATTTTCGTATTTATCGTATTAAAAAATTGTATCGCTTAAATTGAAATTATTTTGTTAAATTGTATTTTGTTAGTTGGTACGCGACTGATGAATTATATGTCGTTTATCTTGTAATAGATATGTTTACGTAAATAAGATTTGACCTACGTGAACTAACGTTCCTGATTCAGGACGATCATGGAGGCTGATGTACAGCAAGATAAACTTGGTAGACGTCTTTATCTTTGAACTTGAATCCAGAGCATTTAGAGTCTTGTGAATTTTATCAATTAGAATATTGTATTAGTAAATTCATTTATGCGAGGACTCAATGCTCTGGCATTGTATTAAAAAAATTAAAGTATTTGTTGATTATTGTGAAAATCAAACGTGTTTAAAATGGCGGGTGATTGCCGCCTTGTTTTAAAACGTTCGTCAGTACTCGTGACTTTGAGGTACTTTGAGTAAGCCGTAATATTTATTCTGGCAATAATATTTCGAGTGAAATTGACTGGTTTTATTCTGTGCGGTATGAATGACGTATGTAGGATTGAATGCGTGAGAATCGCTGGGTGCAGCTAAAATATAGTCGATTTATTAACTTGAACAATTGTTAAGTTTGTGATCAATCCGATCAATATTATTATGTCGATCAATCGTGAGTTTTTGAATTTGATCAAGTGTTACAATGTTATTTTTCTGAGCCACGAAATGTTATATGTCATTATCATCGAGTATGATTTGACATGTTCTAAAGGAAAAAAATTGTTATTTTCATTTTTTATCGAGGAATTTATTTGATTCTTTGCCGTATTTTAAACGTAAGTTTTGTTGTCAGGTGCGTATCGTCATTTGACCCGCCGCCCTTCTATCGATTGCAGAGCTGCCGGGCTGATCAAGGTCATCGATGGTCGAGGTCGTTCCTCGTTAAACTAACCTGGCGTCCAACTTAATAAATAATTTATAGCTCTAAGTTTGCCAATTACAAAATAATTACGATTTTTCAATAGACAAAGAGATATCAACACAAAGAAAAAAAATTGTGGTGCTTCTAACCACGATATTGTATTAAAGCATTTGTAGTAGCGAGTACTCCAAAATGTATCTAAGAATACGGCATAAATAGTACTGCCGTTACTAGACGTTTAGTAGAATTTATTCCAAGTTGGAGTTGGCATTTATTTATTCCAATTCGTAGTAACCGTAACAATAGCTGATGTTGTAGCAACTACAATTTTTTTTCAGTACTTAAAAATTAAATTGTATAATTTAAATTCCAAAATTTTTTCTAGATATCGTAACTAATTAATGTGGTGGGACCAAACTCTATCTCCGTTACACGGGAGACCGTTACTAACGCTTGTGGGCATGTACGCATTTTACAACACCCCTATCCTCCACCATAGTATAATAATAGCGGAATATTGAACATGAGCTCAATATTACCTTACCCTAGGATCGATGATCAAGACAAATGTCCTTTTATGTGTGAGTGCCTTACTAACAAGCAACCACGAGTCTATACCTCTCTTGGGCCAAACACGACTACCGCCCCAGGAAATAAAGAGGCTTGGAAAGGCCCCCCGTGGTACAAATTTTCTGAATTCGTTGACAGGTTGCTTCGTAATAAGTGGTGTGACGCAACTACTCCTCAATACCCTAAAACGGCTTTCCTCTACTTATAATCACTAAGATTTCAGACATGCCATCGTCACTAACTTGCCCTTATCCATCGCTAAGTGATCTCTAATCTTCGAGCTCGGGTACCATGATTTTTTAAGACAAATCACGGCGGGGAATGGCCTACTCAGGCTGAATAAACATATTAACGCAAATGAAAAATAATTATCGTATTGACTCAGATTGGTTCGGATAGAAAATTAAAATGTTCTATCCGAAATAACGGATTGATACGAATAAATATCAGTCGTCGAATACGATCGGATTGAAGTTTCCGAACCCGAATTTGGAAAAAAGAATTGAGACGGATTGAAAAAAAAACTGTCGGATTAAAACGCATTAGAAAATTTATACTTCAATCCAAAATTGTGGAATTTTGAGTTGAAACTTTTAATTCTCAATCCGATCTGATTCTTTTTCATTTCTTGAGTTATTTTTGATTTTATTGAATTTTCGTAATTAAAGGCAAGACAAAACTGTTTTTATGCTCAAAGAGCTCAAAAAAACAACTGTACTCAAGAGTATTTTCAAGCTTGAAAATGTATTCACAATAATGATTTTGAGCCTAAGAAGCTCAAAAATAGCAGGAAGTTTTGAGGCCCGTCTGCAAGTTCAACAGTTTTCCCGATTTTTTGAGTGATTTTCAATAAGAAATTGAATAAAATTTAGTTTAAAGTTATTGTGAAATATTCAATGCCTTAATATTTTTTATTGATAATTGAAAGATACATTCTAAAATTCCGTAAAAATATATTTAATAGACAAAAAATAACATTTAAATAATAATATCTTTAATGAGAAATTGACGTTGGAATTTCTGTCTAATCGTGTAACATGTGATATTAATGGCTTATTTTTGGATGTACTTGACCCTTCTCATACTTTGTTTTCAATCCCTTCGTACTAAAAAAAAAAAAATAATTTTTCTAACAGAAAATTAATCATAAACTTTCGTTCTCCTTAATAAGTGATATAGCTATTGTTTGGAATAAAGCCACAAATTAGACGAAAAATAGTTGAATTACAATTTTGAAACTTAGCGATTGTAATGTTGTTAAATAAGTATAATTGGAAAATTCGATCACTTCAACAATTTATTTATTGGTTATATTCCATGAACCTAATGCTCACATTTTCAGATTTTTTTTTTAATTATTATATTATTTTTGCGATTATACTTATATAGTCGAATATACCCTGGTTGGAAGGAACCATTGGCCAAAGCTTGGGCGAAGCCTTGGCCCGTCGTCAGCCAATGCTCCTTGGCTTAGCGCAAGGCTTGGGTGACCATTGGGTGAGCCATGGTTCAAGCTCTGGATAGTAGCCATGTTCCAAGCCTTGGAAAACAAAATATCAAGCCTCGGCCGAGACTTGGGAAACGAAAAATTGAGCCTTAGCCAAGGCTTGGGAAACAAAAAATCAAGCCTCGGCCAAACCTCGGGGAGCAAAAAATTTAAGGCTCACTCAATGCTCAATCTATAATATTGTCATTTAAATTAATAAATATAATTAAAAAACAGTTTGATCACACTTTTATCGACATTACAGTGGAGTGTAATTAACTAATTACTGAATTAATGGGAAATAACGAATAAAAGTATTTGGGCGCTACTGGGATTCGAACTGAGATCCTTCTGATTACTAGGCCGGGACGCTATCCACTGTGTTTAATCTGATATTTAGATATTCATGATTTCTTGCTTGTCAATTATTTAAATACAATTTAATTCAGAAATATTACAACGTAAAGATGAGGTGAAATGAAGTTTTATTTAATGAAATTAAAATTGTCTGATGAGTAATGACATATATATATATATATATATATATATATATATATATATATATATATATATATATATATATATATATATATATATATATATGTCATTACTCATCAGAGTATGTAATATATATGTATATATATATTAATTTGTAATTTTGTGATTTGATATAAATGAATAACTTAAGAGTAAAATCAAGTAGCACTACTATATATTGTTTATTGAACTTTAACATTTATGTTAACTAAAGTTTTGTACATAGCAATAACTAATTAACCCTTCAGAACCATCGTGTAGAGAGATTCTCTCACACTTTCTTTAAAACTTTTTTTTCTTTCTAAATTGAAATGGAATGACCCCCTGAAATTTTTTTTAGCTTACTACAATTTAATGCTCTAAATGATACTAAAAAAACAAAATTTTTTAAACTTGAAAAATAAAGAAAAAAAATTATTTTTTCATTAACTGTGAGAGTTTCTCTCATCGCGTGAGTTAAGTCAGGCACAAAAAAAATTGCTGTTCGTATTACTTCGTTTTATTTCGGCTGTCTCCGTGGTATCTAGCCGCCATTTTAAATGTATATAGATATACAAATAAACAGTATTCTAAAAGTTGTTTACAATAAGTGTACCTGTATACCAGTATTTTAATCAAAATAAAAAATGTAATAATTTCTAAATGATTATTTATAAAAAATAATTTATAAAGAATTATTATTTAATTTTTTAGTATTCAAACAAATAATATTTTATGTTGTATTTTACTTGATATATAACCTAAAATTATTTAAATATTTTTTAAATTTCGCTCTTGGCGCTTGCGCAATAGGCGTGAGATTTTCTCTCATCACGATAGCAATGACTGTGGTACGGGAGGCGTATGTTCTGAAGGGTTAAATGAAAATTATTGTATATCGAATAATTTAACTTTTTAGGAAATTTCAACTCTTGATATTAATCGTATACTCGGTGGACCGTTATACCCTGGTCTTCTTTATATACATATATATAGATACATGTAAAGTTGCTAATTTTAATATTAAATAAAAATTTAACTTAGGCAGAGGCATTGGCTAATGGTCAGCGGCCGAGGCTCGATTTAACAAAATTCAAACCATAGAGCCTAGGCTTGGACCAGGTCTGGCCCCATGGCCATTTTCAAGGCTTGGGGTAACAAAACCAAACCATAGGGCTTAAGCTCGGTCCAGGTCTGGCCCCATGGTCATTTTCAATGCTTTGGGTAACAAAATCAAACCAGAAGGCCTAGACTTGGACCAGATCTGGCCTCAAAGTTTGGGAGATTACAACTGACCCAAGGCTCGGCCAATTGATACAATTGATATAATATCCTAATATAGTTTTTAGCCCCAAAGTTATTAAAAATATCGGGATTTTATTCGAAAAAATTGAAAAACTAAAAAGATAATTTCAATTTTAATCGTATAGAACTATGCATTAGACTATTGAGTTCGCAAGCATTGAGTGTAGAAAATATAGCTTACTCATAAAATATTTATACTGTTGAAAAATCGAAGCTTATAGTAAAACAGATGCGTCTATTATATATCATTTTTGTCATATAACATACACGTCCCACGCATCGATACGCGCTATTGAAAGCCTATAACGAAAATGGGTTATGATTGATACTTGTTTTTTTTTTTTTTTCTATAGGAATTTTGATAGAAACTACTTTTTACGATTGATAAAAATGATTGAAAAACTATAAATTACGATTTTAAAAGTCTAGTCTACCACTACAATAATTAATAGGACAAATTACGTTGTCAGCATTGCAAATTTAACTAGAATTTTTTTTCTGTGTAGTAAATTACTTAAGAGACGCTAATACTGATATGACCGTATTGAACTTATACCCTTTAATTCGTGATGTTTTTATAAAATTTAATACTCCAACACCATCTTCAGCGTCTGTCAAGAGATTATTTAATCGCTCAAAATGACTGACTTACCGCAATAGAATTTTTTATCAAATACTAAATTTGAAGAAAGAGTTACAGAAAAAGCTACCGCCAAATTTCTTACGTTTTGAAAAAAAAAGTATTTAAACAATAAATGAATAAAACTAAAGTGAAATAAATATAATAATATAAAATCGACTAAATTAATGCAAAATAAATGATAAAAAAATAACATTATTGTAAAATTTAAAATAAAAAGTTCTTTTAGAGTTAAAAAGTTAAATTGTTTTAATTGATTATTGGCTTAACTTTTATGGTCAATCTGAAAAATACTCTCGGAGTTTTTAATTATTTTTTGTCAGAAATACCAATGGTCTAGTACTTAAATACAACTTTTAATCTCAGTATAAATGTACCTAGTACTTAAACCGTTCTATGAGTACAAAAGTATTCTTGTTTAGTTGAAAAATCAAATACTAAATACTATCCCAGAGAACACATGACCTTAATTTGACGTCATACGTAGGTCATAGAAATGTCACGACATATTATATAAATTTGATGCCAATCTGACGTTCTACATGACTTTAGTGTGATGTAAAAACTTGTGACATCATATTGATGTAAGCATGACTCTTGTATGACGTCACATTTATGACTTATGTATTACGTACGCTTGACATAAAGCCAGCATCACATTGTTACGTCGAAATAAAGTCATTATCGTACATCATAATGACGTAATTTAAAAATCATTCATTTATGTTAGTAGCAAAGTCATGGTTATACGTAATATGGATGTCACTCTTAAATTATTTCTTTACATCAGAGGCAAGTCAGTATTTTACTCAATAGTGATGTAATTTTTGAGTCGTAGTTTTTTATCATCTATTTATTAAAATAAAAAAATCATAGAATGAATTTTCAAAAATGTGTAAATAACATCTAAACATCAAATATTTTTGGAGCCAAAGTAGTTGATGTTCTAAATAATAGATTATTCAGACGTTTTAGATTAAATCATAAGCGTGAGCATAAACAAATTAACGTTATTTTTTTATATGATTTACCGAAAATATCATTTAGGATGACAAAGAAAATGTTACGACAGTTTGTAATCTTATAATATTAAAATATCAGACATGAACGGTTAC
This sequence comes from Microplitis manilae, assembly GCA_030273425.1. Lineage (NCBI taxonomy): Eukaryota > Metazoa > Arthropoda > Insecta > Hymenoptera > Braconidae > Microplitis > Microplitis manilae. The sequence goes on from CP092721.1 coordinate 15,996,719, forward strand.
TACATTCATATGTCTCGTTACTATTCTTGACAGTAGAGGTCTATTTTAACCTTTCTGGGTGATACGAAAGATTTGTTCAGAATAAATTGATTTATAAGCAAATCACCAAAATTGAAAAAAAGTTTTCGAAATACCTTCAATTCCGATATAATAAATTCGATAATTTCGCATTGAGTATGCCAACGTACACATCAGGAAGGCTGCTGTTGATGTACCTTATTTTAGAATATGTACACACTAGTACTATGGAAGTTCAAACACTGTAGTTGGCTTTGGTGTATTAGTTCGGAAACTATTGGCAGGGAATACTGGCGTAGCTTTTTGCAATTATTTACATGCTACACTGTAAAAAATTGGGATTAATTTCGGAGAGAAGCGAATTTTATTCCAACCCGCATCCACTCCGGTTCAGAGTTTTAATATTTAGATAGATTTATATTCAATAGAACTAACTATTTATGATACATAATTATTTTAGTAAATAATTGATTCATATATGAATAATTGAATGTAAAATATCGTTCTTAATTTATAAAATGTTTTAGTAACTCAGGAAGCGACTTGCTTTTCGATAAATTATTAACCACCGATTGGTAAACGGCCATTTAAAGTTTGCATTGCAGGTATGATAAGGCACACTAATCAGGCATGCGTCGAATAACAATAATTATTACATTGTACTCTTTAAAAATGAAATAAAAAAGTGAAATATACTGCAAAATAGTGGGCATGCATTGGGAACCGCTAGTTGAATTAGTGATATACTTATAACTGAAAAAAAAGTGACTACCAAAGTCACTGATTTGCAGTGAATTACTAATTAAAGTAACATTGTTCCAGGTGAAGGGCTCAGTTTCTGACTTTTTAAGATTGACAGCTACGGTTATTCTCTGATAACTAATATAAAATTTAATTCAAGTACATAGTATTCTATAGAATCAACAAGTTAAGAATTTTCAGATAAGGTCATAAGCGCAAAGTAAATGTTTGGGGATAAATAATAATTCAGATTAATGTTTCAAAAAGTGATGTTTGAAGACCTAGATTTTAACACTCAAAACTTTCCTGTGCTGTAGTTTCTGACACTGATAATTGAAAATGATTTATTGCTTGTTAGGTTAAGTAGTGTTAAGTTCAAATAAATTACCCGGGAAAAAATGCTTAGATATAATTATGTCTGTTCATGTATGATCCTATATAATCGCATATCTAATCATGCATGACGTCATGTATGATCATGCATGATCATACCTGTTCATACATGATTATATATGAGCTCATATATGAGGCCATGTATGATCATGTATGGTCACATCCGCACTCGAATAGGGGAAAAGTGTTCAGGCATGATCATATCTGTTCACGTATGATTATATATGAGCTCATATATGACTTCATGTATGATCATGCATGAACATGCCTGATCATATTTGCAGCCTTTCACGAGGAAAAATAATCAGGTATAATCGTATCTATCCATGTATGATCATTAGACTGTTTCAAATTAGGGGTCTATTTTTATTTTTTTGATGAACATTAAAAAATCGAAAGGGTATGTTAAAATATGGTGACAGTTAAAATTTGAGCTCTTAATATTGATATTTAGAGGTGGCTATTGATAATTTTCGATTTTTCATTTAGTAACATGGTAAAAAATACATAACTTCCAAAAAAACCAAGATACAAAAAACCTCTTCTGAAACATTTTGTAGCAAATTTACTGATCTACAAAAAAGGTCTTCTATGATTTTTGCATAAATTCAACCATTCACAAGATATCCGACGTCAAAGCTTAATAAAGTTCAAAGAACTTGGTTTTGCTCATTCTGAATTTTATATCATGTCAACTAATGAGAATTCAGAAATTTTCGATATAGTTTTACTATAGGAAGTTGAATGATCTGCAGAAAAAGTCTCTTATCATTTTTTGATAAATCCATCTGTTCAGAAGTTATTGGAGCTTAAAGTCAAGTTAGAGTAAATTTCGAGATCTTTTTACTCTTCCGGTGAAACTATCGGACTAATCATAAAATATCATTCCATTTTTTTTGTAGGAAATTTTATTTTCTACAAATTATTTCTGATAAATTTTTTTTGAATTCGGCATTCTCTTCTAGTTATTTCGATTTTAATGTCGAGCTCTTAAAATCGATCAGAACCCTTTTTTCAGGAGCTTGACATTAAAATGAAAATAACTAGAAGAGAATGCAGAATTTAAAAAAAATTTATCAGAAATAATTTGTAAGAAATGAAATTGCCTACAAAAAAGATTCTATGACATATTATGATTAGTCCGATAGTTCCACCGGAAAAGTAAAAAGATCTCCAACTTTACTTCGAGCTCTAATAACTTTTGAACAGATGGATTTATCAAAAAATGATAAGAGACTTTTTTTGTAGAACATTCAATTTCCCATAAAAAAAACTATATAAAATTCAGAACGAGCAAAAACGAGTTCTTTGAATTTTATTAAACTTTGACGTCGGATATCTTGTGTATGGTTGAATTTATGCAAAAATCATAGAAGACCTTTTTTGTAGATCAGTAAATTTGCTGCAAAATGTTTAAAGAGAGGTTTTTAGTATCTTGATTTTTTCGGAAGTTATGTAGTTTTTACCATGTTACTAAATGAAAAATCGTAAATTATAAATAGCCATCTCTAAATATCAATATTAAGAGCTCAAATTTTAACTGTCACCATAATTTAAGATACCCTTTCGAATTTTCAATGTTCATCAAAAAAATGAAAGTAGTCCCCTAATTTGAAACAGTCTAATGATCATATATGACTTAAGTATTTATAATTATACTTCTCCAATTGCGTTATGGAAAAATGATGAGATTAAATTTTTACGATGCGTGCGCACAGGGACGACATAAAAACTAAATAGATGTTGAAGTTGCGGCATACACAACACGAGTTTTACTTTAATACAAGTGCGAATTGTATATGCATATACAATTCACACAGATGTGATTAATAATTATATATACTGAATCGCTGTAGTGATTTGAATTGAACATTTTGATGAATATTATTTACTATTCGTAAATATTAGTAAAAAAAATTATGCTTATTTTCTTTTTCAAGTGCTCTGATATAATTGAGGTTAACTTTCCGTATCAATAATTTATTAATATAAATTATTATATTATTAATTAATATAAATTATACTAAATATTATTATATTATCGATTTTAAATATTTATTATTGATTATTTAATATTTAATAAATAATCCAATGAATTTAATACAAAATTTGTGATAAAAATTACAATCGAATATTGAATTAAAATAATAAATATTCAAAGTTAATAATCTAATAATATTTTGTACAAAGTATATAATATATATTTATTATTCGCTGAATTTAATATTTTTTTATAAATGATTTAATATTCAATTTAGAAAATATAAAACATTTTTAGAATGATTAATTAATAAATTCAATAAAAAAATATTAGATAATAATAAAAATTAAATATTTAATTAAATTATTAATTTTTAATATTAATTTCTTGACAATAAATTTTATTGATCATGCAACCTAAGATTCTGTTATGGTAGATTTATGACTATTAATGGTACTATTCAATTTCAATTTCAACATAAGTACACGCACCCATGTTATACAACATACATTTTAATAATAATGTACACAAATATTCTTGCAAATATGTGCAAAAATTATATTCCCGAATGCATGAGTTTGATGTTTCCGAAAAACACAGTATGAATACTCAGATTTGACAAGATTCGAAAAATATCCTGTTGATCATACATGACTATATAAGGTCATACATGATCATATACGATCATACATGGTTATATATGATTAAGTATGATCATACAGAATCAGATCCAAAAAATGGCCCTGCATGATCATACCTGCTCATGTATGATCAAGCAGGACCATGTATGATCATGCATGAGCAGGTATGATCATGCAGAGCCATTATTCGGATCTGATCAGATCTGAGTATTCATACATGATCATATATGATCATATCTGAACATTTTTTCCCGGGTATAGTTATTAATTGAAAAAGAAATGAAATATTTATTAAAAATACAACACACTTTTTATGAAGACATAAACAATTTAAATTATGTTATAAAATATTGGTATAAATATTCACGTAAGCAAACACATTATCACCAACATTGAAAATCATGATTTAATTTGAGGCTCAATAACTTTGACATGCCTATAAATTAAGCTTAGTTCTTGACACTCACATTTTAATTTTAATTGAACACAAAAGCTAATTATAATTGAGACAAAAAAAGAAAATTATGCAGTCACGAATAAGACATGTCTATAATTTATATGACATCCAATTAAAGTCATAAAGATGTATAAGAAATTAAATATCTCTGTAGAAATAAATAAGAATACGTATTTGTTCTTTGGCAAAGTTTTAAACTACTGGAACATTGCCAAATACTTTTACTCATAGTTCCAACATTGTTTTTATTTCTTTTTATTTTCTTCATCTTTATTTTTTTCTTCGGTTTTCTGTATTTCCCGTTTTAGAACGCTCATACACATGCCCAATGCACAGATGACAGTGCCAGTTATTTTTGTGATCCCACGAACAGATGATTGACCGTGAGTTTGTGATCTTGCATTTTTTTTATTATTAACTTTAATTGTCTTTTATTTTTATTTCCTACAAGAACGACGTCAATTACTTATTTTCTTTTAAATAAAAATACTATATTAATTCTTTCATTGATAAAAGTCTTTTTTTTTCTGTTCACGGTTCCTTATTTTACAGAGATGAAATAAAAATTTATCTTTCTTGCGATACCTCATTTAATAATTCAATAAAAAAAAAAAAAATAAATAAATAAATAATAGGATATTAAAGGGTAATGAACTTCAGACACAATAAATCGTCAAATTTTTTTGTGATCGCTATCGACTTTCAAAGGGATAAACTCAAGTGGTACGTGAAACACTAAAAAAACTCACCAAAGATTCTACTAAATGGATTTTTCTTTTACGATTACCAATAAATATATATTTACTTCAGAAATAGTTCAATAAAGTACATTTGAGTCTTTTAAATGTGTTCATGTGTACGATAGATTGAGTTTTGATTACTAAACGAAATTACATGATGCTTTTAGAGTTGCTGAATGTCTATCAATACAATATTTGTATAAAAAAAAAATGTAAAAACATTACAAATTTTCCATTAGCGTCATGTATGATTGTTCTGCATTATCAGCGAGTAATGTCTTAAACGGATTTAAAAAATATCAAATGATTTTTGTAAATATATTTATGTTACGCATCTTCTGTGTATTCTATTTCTTCTTCAACTTCCATTGATTTGTGGGATTTCATCGAAGATGTCGTCACAGATTTAACACTTTTCGATGACTCAATTACTTGTTTTGTCTGAACACTTTGTACAGTTTTTGAAGATTTAACTGATGTCATTGCTGAGCTAATATTCATATTAGAAGATTGTTCCATTAAGCTGGCTGTCGTGTCATTTACTGAAAATATTAACAATATATCTGTAAGTCGTTTAAGTAAATACAGACGTACGTGATAAATTATTTTTGGAGGACATCCCGAATAAAATTCAAATTAGATATAGACTATTGTATTATTTTTTAACTATTTATTTTTTTTTCTGCCGAAAAATTTCTGATTATAAAATTTAACGATAAAATTTATTTTCGGTAAAAGCAAATGAATATGATTCGACAAGTATGAAATTGCTGAATATAAGAAGTAAATCTCGTTTAGCTGCATTTTCTCTATTTCTTACAATATTTTTACCCTTCCCAGAGCTCTTTTCGATGCAATTATTGACACCCAGGGATTACGCGGAAACGTTAAGTGCCATCTTTTATAATATTTATTTACTTTGCTCTTAAGTCTATAATTTATATAGTTAATTTCTTTCATTAAAAGTAATTTGCTTTCTTCAGATATTTTTCTTTTTTTTTTTTTTTTTTTAAATAAAAACAAGTAGTTAAATTTATTTTTTTTAATTCATTTGAATTACAAATTTGAACATGATATGAAACAAATTTGACAATACTTCATTGTTATTACTAATTTGTTTATTCAATTTTTACAAGTACTCTTTAGAAATAATTATCTTACGAGAGTTTTCTCTGAGTATTCATGATTTACGATAGATTCTTTATTTGTATTTTCTTGATTGTTTAACAACTTTAAAGTTCAATCACAAAAATTCCCAAAAATTTTTATTATATTATTCTTTTACTTTTTTTTCATAAAAAATAATAATTATTGCAAGTAAAGTTTGGCTTACCTTTGGCGATCTCCATTTTTATTAACGGATAGATGATGAATTTAGTAAAAATGAAGTGACAGTGATGAGATTGAGCTCAAGAGTGAGTGGAATCACAGCGAGTGGTTAAGTTATTCTAATCTGAACCAACGGAGATGAGTACAAAAACAGTAGGAAATGGGAATCACGTGTTAAGAATATAAGAGGGGGCTGTCTGATGACTAGTTTTATATTTTTCGCGGCCAAGTAAATATTCGTGGAATTTAAGCATTAGCACATCATAAATGTAAAGTTTTCATTTTATTTTTCGCAATATATTATATTTTGTTTTTGATTAAACAATAAAATTAAAAAATCTTTATTATGTATATGAGACTTTCACTAATTGTTTACTTTTTTAATATAATTAATTTCATTATTGCATAAGTGCAAATATTTTTGTTTATTCAAAAAGTATAATCTCATTTTATTATTAGTAAAATAATTTTTTTTCAACGTATTATTAATAAATATTGTTTAAGTAACAGTAAATTGATATATATATATATATATATTAGACTGTTTCAAATTAGGGGACTATTTTTTTTTTTTTGATGAACATTGAAAAATCGAAAGGGTATCTTAAAATATGGTGACAGTTAAAATTTGAGCTCTTAATATTAATATTTAGAGGTGGCTATTTGTAATTTTCGATTTTTCATTTAGAAACATGGTAAAAAATACATAACTTCCGAAAAAATCAAGATACAAAAAATCTCTTCTCAACTATTTTGTAGGAAATTTACTGATCTACAAAAAAGGTCTTCTATGATTTTTGCATAACTTCAACCATTCACAAGATATCCGACGTCAAAATTTAATAAAATTCAAAGAACTTGTTTTTGCTCGCTCCGAATTTTATACCATGCCAACCAATGAGAATTCAGAAATTTTCAATACATTTTTTTGTAGGAAATTGAACGCTCTACAAAAAAGTCTCTTATCGTTTTTTGATAAATCCATTTGTTCAAAAGTTATTAGAGCTCAAAGTAAAGTTGGAGATCTTTTTACTTTTCCGGTGAAACTATCGGACTAATCATAAAATGTCATAGAATCTTTTTTGTGGGCAATTTTATTTCTCACAAATTACCTCTGATAAATTTTTTAAATTCTGCATTCTCTTCTAGTTATTTCCATTTTAATGCTAAGCTCCTAAAAAAAGTGTTCTGATCGATTTTAAGAGCTCGACATTAAAATGGAATTAACTAGAATAGAATGCAGAATTCGGAAAAAATTTATCAGAGATAATTTTTAGGAAATAAAATTGTCTACAAAAAAGATTTAATGACATTTTATGATTTGTCCGATAGTTTCACCGAAAAAGTAAAAAGATCTCGAATTTTACTATAACTTGACTTCAAGCTCTAATAACTTTTGAACAGATGGATTTATCAAAAAACGATAAGAGACTTTTTTTGTAGAGCGTTCAATTTCCTACAAAAAATTGTATCGAAAATTTCTGAATTCTCATTGGTTGGCATGGTATAAAATTCGGAGCGAGCATAAACAAGTTCTTTGAATTTTATCAAACTTTGACGTCGGATATCTTGTGAATGGTTGAACTCATGAAAAAATCATAGAGGACCTTTTTTGTAGACCAGTAAATTTCCTACAAAATAGTTAAGAAGAGATTTTTTGTATTTTGATTTTTTCGGAAGTTATGTATTTTTTACCATGTTTCTAAATGAAAAATCGAAAATTACAAATAGCCACCTCTAAATATCAATATTAAGAGCTCAAATTTTAACTGTCACCATATTTTAAAATACCCTTTCGATTTTTCAATGTTCATCAAAAAAAAAAAAATAGTCCCCTAATTTGAAACAGTCTAATATATATATATATATAAATATATATATATATATATTAGGGTGACCGAAAAAAACCGACTATTTTTTTTTCGGGTCTCTTATGAAAATTGGCTGGCTTACGATGTTTTAAGAAGCTTCTCCAAAACTCAGCTCGATAAAGAATTTCCGAGAGGTCGCTCCCGAATTTTAGAAATATCGACATTTGAATTTTTATTTCAAATTTTTTTCTTTCTCGTGGCAGCAATAGTTTATATTTGTAAAATCATGACTACACTGAAAATTCAAGCCCAAAATTGAAACATTTGAACCTCGCTCAAGAATTTTGAATGTTTCCAAGTGCTGTCTTTTAAACGCTTTCGAGCGACCCTTAAATATAAATAATAAAGCTTCTCGATTTTTTCAGCATCGATTTCCATCACAATACTGAAAACATAACCCGAGAAATAAAAATAATAAGTTATTTACATACTTTTTAGGTAGATTTTTAAAAAAATCTAGGTATTGTATTTGTCCTCATGGTTGATTTTTCAAGGAATTTTGTCATAACCTATCATAATTAGTTGAATGGAGTTCGAAAATACCATTCGTTGAAAAATTTATATATGTATGTATATATATATATATATATATATATATATATATATATATTAGGGTGCTTTTTATTTTTCGAACATTTTTTTTTTTCTTGGCCCATATGAAAATTTTATTGTAGGCGACAAAAAAAAAATTTCCTGAAAATTTTAGCCCTTAATTTTAATTTTAAGAAGTCGCTATCTATTTTTAAAGTTTTCCCATTTAAAAAGCATGGGAAAGATATCACATTTTTTTATAAAAATTCCTACCCAGGTAGTTTTTGAGCAATTCACTCGTTTTTGGGCTCGTTTCATAGGGCTTGTAGTCCTCTTTAAAATTGATTTTAGTGACATAGATGCATTTACAACAGTTCATAAGTTATGAGACTTCAAACTTCAGAAATTTTTATTTTTACCAAAAAATAATAATTAATGGCTATTATTATTCCAGCTATCAACTTTCTAGAAAAAATGACATACAACTTTTGTAGTGTGTTAAATACTCTGAAAGAAATACCCAAAAGAATTCAATATTATCAACGTTATTGTTTATTTTTTTTAACTTTTCTCTTTGAAAGGGTTTTAGAATTATTTAATTTTAATTTTATTCTCGTGACAAATTGAACTTTTGTACTTATCCTTTTTTTTGGTATTTAATAACTCGAGCTTCATCAATTTTTATGTAGCTCTATGATTTAACGTATCGATCGAAGCGCCGATAGTTTTCGACGGTCTAAAATCTCAGTCTTTATGACTGAAATTGAATTACAAGTCACAAATCTATTATCAGTTTTTTTAATATTATTTTATTTTTTAATCATAAAACTACATAAAAATTGATAAAGCTCGATTATTTTAATACCAAAAAAAAGGATAAGTACAAAAGTTCAATTTGTCACGAGAATAAAATTAAAATTAAATAATTCTAAAACCCTTTAAAAGAGAAAAGTTAAAAAAAATAAACAATAACGTTGATAATATTGAATTCTTTTGGGTATTTCTTTCAGAGTATTTTACACACTACAAAAGTTGTATGTCATTTTTTCTAGAAAGTTGATAGCTGGAATAATAATAGCCATTAATTATTATTTTTTGGTAAAAATAAAAATTTCTGAAGTTTGAAGTTTCATAACTTTTGAACTGTTGTAAATGCATCTATGTCACTAAAATCAATTTTAAAGAGGACTACAAGCCCTATGAAACGAGCCCAAAAACGAGTGAATTGCTCAAAAACTGCCTGGGTAGGAATTTTTATAAAAAAATGTGATATCGTTCCCATGCTTTTTAAATGGGAAAACTTTAAAAATAGATAGCGACCTCTTAAAATTAAAATTAAGGGCTAAAATTTTCAGGAAATTTTTTTTTTGTCGCCTACAATAAAATTTTCATATGGGCCAAGAAAAAAAAAATGTTCGAAAAATAAAAAGCACCCTAATATATCTATATCTATAAAATGACAGGCCTTTTTTTTGAACGCGCATCACGTAAAAACTACTGAATATTTTGACATGAAATTTACACCAGAAAATTCTGCGTGTTTTAAAGAAGGTTTTAAACTATATATTATTATGATTTTGATGATAAAAACTATATTTTTATAGATTTTGTTTTAATAAATTTTATCGATTATCGATTGTTCTTTTTCTTTCAAATAAAACAAAAGAACATTAATATACATGAATCTGTCCTTTTTTTGATATGATATAATTTTATTTGATTTTCTAATTAAAGTAAAAGTCCCTCTATACGCTTAGTATCATTAGTTGCCACTGTTTAATGCGTTTTTTATAATTTTTATAAAAAAAAAAAATTCTACTGGAAAAATTAGTATTAATGAATAATTATTTGTGAATTTAAATACGTTAAAATATCATGTATCAAATTATTTTATAATAGATTATGAATTCAAATTGAGTGACTGTTTTCAAAATCATGCTCTGCCGGGCATTTTCCGCTTTAACGTTCATTCGTTAGACTATTTAAGAATGGTTAGAACTATATCTTATTATATATATTTTTGAAATTCATGAAATTTTATATTATGTTAAAATAAAGTTTCATAATTTATAAATTATTTTCCAAATCAATAAACTTATCATAATTTAATCGATATTGACTTTAAGCGAGTATAGAGCCATGTGTTGATCGAGTAATGGTACATGACAACTTTAAGTGAGCGACTACGAATACACTCAAGAACCTTGCTTAAAAAATTAATAATAATTCATTATCAACATTATTTTTCAAAGTAAAATTTTATTTTGATACTTGAAACTAGAAAAAACTAACAATATGATTTTTCATTTTATTTATCAATTTATATTGAGTGATTTAATCTCACTCCAATGAAAACAGAGCGGATATAGATGAGGTTTTTACCTTAATATTTTAAAAAGTACTGAAAATACTTATAATAATTATAATGATCATCATCAAATTCAATTTTTGTTTTAAAATACAAAAATTTTATTTCAAATGTCTGATAGTAACTTTAATGTTGAGAAATTTTATTGTTATGCAGATAATAGTTTTAATAAAAATTTTTTATTACATACATATGGGGCATTCCACGCCAAATCGGACGGTTTCAAAATTTATTTTTCCGATTTTCTTAATTTTTGGGTATTTTTTAGTACCCCTCAAAAGAGGCTTCCTGGTAAATTTTGAGATTTTTTTGATCAATGGTTTAAAAACTATCGAATTTTAGAAAAAACCGCTCTTTTTATGGTTTTTTGATCATAACTTTCGTAATAATGGTCGAAATTCAATGTTTTTTTTTTCAAAATTTTTGTTTTTAGATGGCCTTTAAAGAAAAAAATACAAAACAAATATACGAAATGATTTTAATCGCGATTTTTGAATTTTAAGTTTTCAACTGTGTTTTTAAAAAAAGATGCATCCTTCGATTTCCTTGAAAATTTTCTATTTTAAACTTCTATCCATTCTGCAACTTTTAAGCCCGGTCTGGTAGTGGGCCTTCCATAATTACTATTTTTTTCGATTTTTGAAAATTAAAAAAATTTTTTTTTCGCTATAAATGATTATCAGTTCCGATTTTTGACACTGTATACTTGTTTTTTTTGCATATTATAAATTGATTTCAATATTTTTTGGTTTTGAGTAGGGATTTAAAAGCAGTAAGTAAAAGTTAATGCTATTTATGAGCAGTTATAATAAATGTTTTTATTTATTAAGAAGCAACTATTTCGAAGCAAAAGAAACATTAGATTTGCTATAAATTACAGCTAAGACCATTACAGGAGCTCAAAAATTCAATATAATTATTCGAAAACGCGCAAAGCATGAAATAATCGTTAATATTAAATTTTCGAAAAAACCCGGAAATAATTAAAAACGTTTCATGCTTTACGCGTTTTCGAATAATTATATTGAATTTTTGAGCTCCTGTAATGGTCTTAGCTGTAATTTATAGCAAATCTAATGTTTCTTTTGCTTCGAAATAGTTGCTTCTTAATAAATAAAAACATTTATTATAACTGCTCATAAATAGCATTAACTTTTACTTACTGCTTTTAAATCCCTACTCAAAACCAAAAAATATTGAAATCAATTTATAATATGCAAAAAAAACAAGTATACAGTGTCAAAAATCGGAACTGATAATCATTTATAGCGAAAAAAAATTATTTCAAATTTTCAAAAATCGAAAAAAAATAGTAATTATGGAAGGCCCACTACCGGACCGGGCTTAAAAGTTGCAGAATGGATAGAAGTTTAAAATAGAAAATTTTCAAGGAAATCGAAGGATGCATCTTTTTTTAAAAACACAGTTGAAAACTTAAAATTCAAAAATCGCGATTAAAATCATTTCGTATATTTGTTTTGTATTTTTTTCTTTAAAGGCCATCTAAAAACAAAAATTTTGAAAAAAAAAACATTGAATTTCGACCATTATTACGAAAGTTATGATCAAAAAACCATAAAAAAAGCGGTTTTTTCTAAAATTCGATAGTTTTTAAACCATTGATCAAAAAAATCTCAAAATTTACCAGGAAGCCTCTTTTGAGGGGTACTAAAAAATACCCAAAAATTAAGAAAATCGGAAAAATAAATTTTGAAACCGTCCGATTTGGCGTGGAATGCCCCATATATACTAGCTGTGAACGCCCGCTTCGCTGGGTTTTTTGTGGTGGTGATTTTATTTACATGTTAAATTTTTTGCTCTGAAATTTCGACAATGATTTGATAAGTTCTAAAATATTTGAACGTCGAACATCCCCTCAAATTAATTCCGATAGTTCTAAACTATTTTTCGATCGGGCTACTCCGATTATTTTCGTATAACTTACGACTTCAAGATATATATTTCAACTTTTATCACGTTTTCCAAACTTTTAAAACAATCGGAAGCATCCAACATCAATGAAATCATTTTGAGTAATTTAATTTATTGAACTTTAATGTAATTTAAATTAATGCATTTACATTTACATTGATGTAAATACATACCTATATATATATTTGAAGTTTCTAGAATGTTATTTTCGGAACCTTGCAAAACATTCTAGACCGATTAGAATCATTTTTATAAGATTTGAACCAACTAATTGTAATTTAGAGCTTTCCGAATGATTATCCAAATATTCGCAACAATCTAGAACATTCTAGACTATTTAGAATGAATGTTGAGTGATTTAAATCAACTAAGTGCGGTTTAGAGCATTCTAGATGTGCCTCGAAATTTTTAGAACAATCCAGACCATTCTTGACTAATTAAAATTAATCTTAAGTAATTTAAATCAACCAAATTCATTTTGAAGCATTCCAGATTAATTAGAATTAATTTTCGAATAATTTGGAAAACTAATTTATATGTTAGAACTGAGATTTCAAGATTATTCCCGAAATGTCTAGATTATTCTTGAAATTCCTAAAACAATGTAGAATATTCACCATCAATCATAGATCCATTTTCAAAGTTCATATTATTTTAACTCCCATCTTTCACACCCTCATAGTTATCAAGTTAGTTTCTACTTCAAATCGTATTATAGGCACAAACACCTCCTCTTTTATAATATATATATATATATATATATATTAGACTGTTTCAAATTAGGGGACTATTTTTTTTTTTTTGATGAACATTGAAAAATCGAAAGGGTATTTTAAAATATGGTGACAGTTAAAATTTGAGCTCTTAATATTGATATTTAGAGGTGGCTATTTGTAATTTTCGATTTTTCATTTAGAAACATGGTAAAAAATACATAACTTCCGAAAAAATCAAGATACAAAAAATCTCTTCTTAACTATTTTGTAGGAAATTTACTGGTCTACAAAAAAGGTCCTCTATGATTTTTTCATGAGTTCAACCATTCACAAGATATCCGACGTCAAAGTTTGATAAAATTCAAAGAACTTGTTTATGCTCGCTCCGAATTTTATACCATGCCAACCAATGAGAATTCAGAAATTTTCAATACAATTTTTTGTAGGAAATTGAACGCTCTACAAAAAAAGTCTCTTATCGTTTTTTGATAAATCCATCTGTTCAAAAGTTATTAGAGCTTGAAGTCAAGTTATAGTAAAATTCGAGATCTTTTTACTTTTTCGGTGAAACTATCGGACAAATCATAAAATGTCATTAAATCTTTTTTGTAGACAATTTTATTTCCTAAAAATTATCTCTGATAAATTTTTTCCGAATTCTGCATTCTATTCTAGTTAATTCCATTTTAATGTCGAGCTCTTAAAATCGATCAGAACACTTTTTTTAGGAGCTTAGCATTAAAATGGAAATAACTAGAAGAGAATGCAGAATTTAAAAAAAATTTATCAGAGGTAATTTGTGAGAAATAAAATTGCCCACAAAAAAGATTCTATGACATTTTATGATTAGTCCGATAGTTTCACCGGAAAAGTAAAAAGATCTCCAACTTTACTTCGAGCTCTAATAACTTTTGAACAAATGGATTTATCAAAAAACGATAAGAGACTTTTTTTGTAGAGCGTTCAATTTCCTACAAAAAAATGTATTGAAAATTTCTGAATTCTCATTGGTTGGCATGGTATAAAATTCGGAGCGAGCAAAAACAAGTTCTTTGAATTTTATTAAATTTTGACGTCGGATATCTTGTGAATGGTTGAAGTTATGCAAAAATCATAGAAGACCTTTTTTGTAGATCAGTAAATTTCCTACAAAATAGTTGAGAAGAGATTTTTTGTATCTTGATTTTTTCGGAAGTTATGTATTTTTTACCATGTTTCTAAATGAAAAATCGAAAATTACAAATAGCCACCTCTAAATATTAATATTAAGAGCTCAAATTTTAACTGTCACCATATTTTAAGATACCCTTTCGATTTTTCAATGTTCATCAAAAAAAAAAAAATAGTCCCCTAATTTGAAACAGTCTAATATATATATATATATATATATATATATATATATATATATATATATATGTATATATATATATATATATATATATATATATATATGTATATATATGTATATAATATATACATGTGATAATTTATCTTAGTAATACAATATTT
Source organism: Microplitis manilae (assembly GCA_030273425.1). NCBI lineage: Eukaryota > Metazoa > Arthropoda > Insecta > Hymenoptera > Braconidae > Microplitis > Microplitis manilae. The sequence goes on from CP092721.1 coordinate 16,011,946, forward strand.
ATTGCCCGCGAAGCGGGCAGGATCTGCTAGTATATATATATATATATGTAATATAACCATGTTTTGAGGACACGATTGCGGCTACAATTCTTATTAGATCTTGATGAAATTTTCCACACTTATTCTATGGGCGATTATCACGGTTAAGTTCGAAGATGGGCTAAATCGGTCAATTAGTTTAGAAGTTATGGCTGTTTGAAATTTCCATGATTTTTCGAAAAAATTAGTTTTTATCCACTTTCATGTTCATATAATTTTAAAACTAATACTCATAGACAATTTCCGTAAAAAATATCTGAAAGCTTGTTTAGTAAGCTTTAATTTATGATCTTAAACTTTATGTTTTGACCATTTCTTCCAATAATTTGATAGCTTTGAAAATTTTAATGAGATCAAAAAATGATGAAAATATGGTTTTCTTTCCATATAGCTTTTGCATGTCCGATTATAATCCAATTTCACCAATTGCATTTTATTGAGCACAAAATAACCTGTAAATTTCACTGCTATTTTATATTTTAAAAGTATTTCTTTTATTATTTATGATGTATCAAATGTACCTATAATCCTTATGATTATCACTGGTCTTGTCATTACGATTGTGCCCACAGTTCTTACTGGATCTTAATGAAATTTTTTACACTTATTCTATAGGCGATTGTAACCGTTAAGTTCGAAGATGGTCTAAATCGGTCAAATAGTTTAGAAGTTATGGCTGTTTGAAATTTCCACGATTTTTCGAAAAAATTAATTTTTATCCACTTTCATGTTCATATAATTTTAAAACTAATACTCATAGACAATTTCCGTGAAAAATATCTGAAAGCTTGTTTAGTAAGCTTTAATTTTTGTCGTTAAACTTCATGTGTTGACCATTTTTTCTAATTATTTGATAGCCGTGAAATTCTAATGGTATCAAAAAATGTTGAAAATACAATTTTGTCAGTTATATTTTATTGTGATCAAAATAACCTGTAACTTTCACAGCTATTTTATGTTGTAAAAGTATTTTTTTGTTATTTATTATGTTTCAATCGTACCTGTACATACTATAATTATAACTGGTCTTGCCATCGTAATAGTGATTATCATTATGATCTCATACTAATTAAATTATTGATACTTTGTTTTTATGATAGTTAGTTTGCTACATTACTTATAAAATGTTTTGTCAAATCAACTATCTGAAGTTCTCTATCAAAAGTAGTCGTTGTCTTTTTTTACCCTGACTCTTAGAAAAACGAGTCTAATTTCATATCATGACTATACACTAAAATGTATTACAAGATATGTATATATGAAACTTTATATATAGATTAATCGGAAAATCTACCTTCCATTTCGGCTGCCGAATGGGCTTTTTTATTTTTTAATTCAATTTTTAGGTTTTTTCGCTTATTCAAGACTTATCAAATTTTATTGTTTAAGACTGTCCTGTATATTTTTGGTTATGCAAATGTTATATTTTAGTGAAATGACAATACTTGGGTTCTAAAAAAATAAAAAAACTAATTCAAAGTATTAGTTATACATTATCAATTAATGTTCAAAATTCCTGAGCGGCGTTTGAACATTTAAATTTTGGGTTGAAATTTTCAGCGTAGAAATGATTTTACAAATGTAAACTATTGCGGCCACGAGAAAGGAAAAATTCAGAAGTAAAACATCCGAATTTCAATCATTTTTGATATTTTCAAAATTCGTGAGCGACCTTTTGAAAATTTTTTATCGAACCGATTTTTGGCAAGGATTCTTCAAACATCGTAAGCCAACATATTTTCATAAGAGACTCGAAAAAAAAAATAGTCAGTTTTTTTGGGTCACCCTAATATATATATATATATACATTTATATGTGTATATGTTGACAATGAAAACATTTAAATTCAACTTATATATAATATACAGTAGCAAACAAGTAAAGGACTCTTTTATAATATGAGTTGAAAGCAAAGTTCGCGGTATATAAAGAGATAGAAACCTTTTATGAAAAAAAATAACTAGATAATTTAATTTGATAAGACTTGAATTATTTCTATTCATATTTTATAGTTTATAATAACGATAGAATGCCATCTAAAATATATACTTTCACCAATTTTTTTAATAGTCATAACCCAAATATTTTTGATAACTTTTTCACTAAAAAAATTACATCTTTAGTCTCTTGTAAAATTTTGTAATTGTGAATTACAATATTTTAAAAAATATTAGTAAAAAGATATTGATATGTTTGATCATTTTATTTATTAAGTATCATTATTTTTTTTATTTTAAATATTTATTTATGATCATTTTTTTAATGACGATTCAAAAAAAATTTGTAAGTACAGCTTAAAATTTGTATTCATGCAAACTTTGGATTGTAAAAGTTTCGTTTTATTTTCTGGTAAAAAAGCGTTAAGAATAAACTTTTGGACAAATTTTTAACTCTCGAAAACCATTGAAGATAATTTTAGAAGTTCCTGAGCCCTCGACGTTTGTTAGATCCAAATGATCCAGGTTTCTTTCTAAATATCTTCAAGACAGCTGAATCGATCGCTTTTTAATTATAATCAGCTCTAGAATTCCATAAAACGCGCCTACTGCCACCTCAAACGTCAAAATCGGTTAATTACTTCAAAAGATATCAGCGTTGAAAAGTTAAAAAAAATGAGATTCTGTTATTTTTATCTTCCCGCTAAGAAAATTATTAATTTTCAAAAATTCAGGAAGTTATTGGTTTCACCCCGATTTTCGAAAATCGGGTTTTCATCAGATGCCGACGTTTTGAGGTCCTAAAAAGCTATTCTGACTATTTTCAGAAGGATGTCCGAGTGTCTGTATCTATATGTGTGCGTGTGTGTGTGTGTGTGTATGGATGCAAACTCTTAATATCTTTTTAATGAATTTGTAACAGGGTAAAATAGATTCCCATGATTATTTATTAATATCTAAATTTGAATTTGTTCATGGTCGATAACGGGTCCAAAATACTATTCGACGTGTCACCGGGTGTCGCTAATCAATGAGACCCGAACATCGGTCCCTCCCTGTCTAATTAATTAGTGGGGATGAGTTTTCCGGGGGTAAATCGAAGAGACCCGAACCGTCGAAGATATAAGTGCGGGCGGAACGAGAAATCGAGAGTTGTTGCCCAGACAGCGAAATGGATAGGACGCAATCAACTGAACTAGATATCCAAGAGATACTGTATTAAATTGTGTCTAAAATCTTACAAACTTTGCCTCTTTATGGTCTCTCTTAATTAACACATAATGCCATCAAGCTCGTTCTTTAGTTTAAACTATATTATCAACGAAAAAATCGAAAAAACACAGTTTTTAATGATTTTCTTGGATATTTTATATATTATTGCTCTGACCTAAGCCGACACTCTTAAACTTTAGCATAAAACGTAACTCGTTAAAGCTTGAAAAGCTAATAGAAAAACAATCGCATACAATAAGATTTTCGAGCTCAAAGAGCTCAAAAATATAGTCTCATTAATATTTTCGAGCTCCTTGAGTTCGAAAACAGCGGGAAGTTTTGGGGCTGGCCCACAGGGCCAACTGACGCCCGGTTTTTTTTTCATGTTTTTGAATATCAGCATCAGATATCCATATTGCTCTGAAAATATAGGGCAATATTCACTCAATGCATGGCTATGAGTTATGATTTTATTCATGCATAAGGTATACAGAGTAAAGTATTTAAACTGAATTTATAAATAAAAATTTTTCAAATTTTTTACAATAGTCATTTCCTTTATATTTTTTTGTACTTTTACGTAACATTAGAACATAAAATTTCAATAACTATTGAATATGTAACTGAAATCATTTTTATTTAATTCAATAATAATTATTGTATGTGCTAAATTGGTGACTATTAAGGAATTTCTTATCAGGTTCAATGCAATTTTTACAATATTAAAAAAATTATATCTTAAATACAAACTCGATTCCCCAGCTCAAATTTTCAGGGCTTCTTAGGGACAAAATAATGGAACTTTCCTAAAATTTTGAAACAAATCGAAGTTCGGAGAAGAAAGTTCTAGCTATTTAGAAACAGGGATTTTTCCAAGTTTGCTCGATTTCAAATAGCTATAACTTTACAAAATCGGAGCAATGAAGCAAAATCTGGATAGGTTCCATTAAAATACACCCCGACAAAAGATATTAGCTGCTGGTCGACTCTCAACTTCAAAGATGGTACATATAATAATATTTTATAAATAGGCAAAATTTAACTAAAACAGTTGTTTAGTTGGAAGCTATTAGCTGAGTCCGATATAAGTTTAGACCTAATATCTATTTTTTTTTTTATGAAAGTAGAAGTCTTTCTGAGAAGAATGCCGCTGGGTAGGAGTCTTTAAATTATATACAAGCTGAGATATAAATATTTGGAAATTAGTGAAAAAATGACTTTTTTAAAAATTAAAAAAATTCTCCCACAGCTAAATTTGGATAACGGGTTCAAATTTTCAGGATCGTCTCCTTTTAAGGTGTAATTTCGAGGAAAAAATCAGTATCAAAATCACCGACCCCTGTGCAAACACTTCCGTCGAGAATTAATGGGTCTGCCCATGTGTATATACAAAGAATTATAACGTTCTTACATTACGAATACAACTGCGACAACTTGTGAATATGTTTGAGTTAAGCTGTAACACGAATCACCTATTCTGTTGATTGATATTATGCTATTCGTGCAGCATCATCAATGATTCATGTAGATTTATGAATACGAATTTAGCTTTAGAGACATTCAATGGATTGAAGCCAACAATTCATTTTTAGGTAGATGTTTCAAAAATCTTACTATTGTTTTCATGGTCGATTTTTGAAGGAATTTTGTCATAACCTATCATCATTGGAGTCTAAAAATACCATTCGTTAAAAAATTTATGTATGAGAGTAGGTATGGGGCATTCCACGTCAAATCGGACGGCTTGAAAAATTTCAATTTTTAATTTCCGTCATTTTTTCATATTTTTTAGCACTCATAAAAAATATCATCCTCTTAAATTTTGAGATTTTTTTGATCATTGGTTCAAAAGATATGGAATTTTCGAAAACCGCTCTCTTCATGGAATTTCGCTCATAACTTTTTTAAAAATGATTTAAATAAAAAAACTCAAAGAATAACAACGATTGGTTTTTTCATGGACTTTTAGAAAATAAATACAAATAAATTTTTGGAAAAATTTTTCCGCGTTATTTTCGAGTATTAATACTTTAAAGTCGTTCTCTGAAAATCATGCATGTTTTAATTTTCCTGAAAATTTGTGACTACAAACTACTATCTATTCCACAACTTGTCAGGTGGTTCCGGTCGTGGGACCTCCATGGTTACTATTTTTTTTTTCTTTTTGAAAATGGAAAAAAATTTTTTTTTCATATTAAAAATCATTAATCACTATTTTTTTCATTATATATTATTTTTTTCATCGTTTTTCAGTATATTCTTAAAATTCTACGCAATCAAAGGATTTCTCAAATAGCTCGTTAAATTTGTTTACTTTTAAAAACGTATTTTTTAGCAACCAAAAATTAGTAAAAAAAAGTTCTATTCTTATTCTACGGACGATTATCTTGATCAACTTCGAAGATGTGTGAAATCGGTCGATTAGTTCAGAAGTTATGGCTGTTTGAAATTTCCATGATTTTTCAAAACTATCAGTTTTTCACTGTTAAAGTTCATACAACTTTAAAACTAGTCACAAATAATTTCTGTAGAAAGTTTCGTAAAGTTTGTTTGATAAGTTTTAATTTTTTACCTTAAACTTCATGTTTTGCCTATTTTTTCCAATAATTTGACAGCCTTAAAATTTTAAACAAAATCAAGAAGACTACTCTACAAGGTTTTCATCCCTGGTAATTTATGCATTTCACATTATAATCCAATTCCGACAGTTATATGTTGTAACAATCGAAGCACATGAATTACTTTTAATCCCAAATAATTCGGAATTTACTCAATTAAATTCTTATTTTTAAAATATTTTTATAATTCAAAGCACATCCAATGATTTGAAATGTGTTGGACTTGCTATGAATCAATTAAAAATACGCTGAAATGAACAATAATTATAAAATCGAAATATGATGGTATAATGCGTAGAGAAAGAGAGAGTGAAATAGAAGTAAAAACTAAGACAAGTATCTGTCTTTCACTCTCATAAGCGCATCTGCACTGCGATGACCGGTTTACTAGGTAAAGTTCTCAACGGCGAACTTCAGAGGACTATTTTGATCACTTTCTTAATATTTCTTACTTAAGCCTTAAGTGAAATTTGTAACGGGGTAAAATTAAATAAATTCAAATATTTTGAATTTAAATTGTCTTTGAATTCCCCGCGGCTGGTTAATTATTAAAAATTGATTAACCCCGTGATCTAATTTATCAACTGGTTCCCGGAAGAGCCAATTTTGGAGGCTCGTTCTCCTACCTCAATTAGAAAGTAATGAGAGTGGGAAAATTTACGAAAATTGCCGAGGGGTCGTGAACTTAAGTTTTATTAGTGAGTGCACGAGGAAAATCTACACACAGTCGGACGGACCAGCGAACGAAGCAGACGGGGGACCGCACGCTAAATCTTCAGGTAAATATATAAGCTTTGGAGAGGCTATGAGTGGAACCTTCCAGAAGCTATTATCATATTAATTAATTATAAGCCTTGTATCCGGCAGGAAGCCGATACAATCAATTAAAGATAACTAATTTGTACTGAATTGTTAACAGATAAGCATTATTATTGGAAAGAATTGGGAGAAACGGAATCAGGAACATGGAAATCGGCGGAAAGACTGGGAGGGAAAGAAGGAAGGCCACGACACTTCGAGAACAACGAAGAGTATATAGAGGTAAATAAATTATCGGCAGTAGCCATAATTTATTAATAATTAACATGTAATTAAAATTAAGTAATTCGTGGGCAGTCACCACTTCCGGGTTCATTTCCAAAGAATAAAAGAAGTTCTCGGCAGAAGCCAGAATTCTTTTATTAATTAACCACGCGGTCCGTCCATTAAATTCTCGGCAGAGAGGCAAGAATTGATTTATTATTAATTATGAATTGAGGAAGAGTTTCTTGGCAGGAGGCCAGCAATTACAATAGTTATTAAGTTATTGTTATATGATAATTTAATCAACATTATTTAATGCTACGTCCAAAATTGGTACGTAATTATTTTAGTTTTATGAGTATTTGGACCAAGCCGAAGCCTATAGACCAGGAACTCCAGAGGTTTCTATCTCAATAATATTGTTGGTAAAGGTTAAGATTAAATAATAAATTCTCGGTTTAAATCTAATCTATACTAATAAATGGAGAGTCGATTTTTTTGTTCGGTTATACTGCGAAAACTACGGAACTGATCGAAATAATACTTATACCATAAGATGCAGCGTGTTTTGGAGAAGGTTTTAGTATATGATATGTTGGTGATTACTTATCTGGAACTCATATTTTTTTGACTTAGAAATAATAAATTCTTATTGTAACTAAATTTATTCTATTTGATCGCATTTGTTTAAAATACATTTTTTAATTCCATTGGTTAGGTTTATTTATCGATTTGACATTTGGTAAATCAAGGGCTGTCAAAAATTATTTATAATGATGCATTTGCGAGATATCATTACTATTCGTCATCGGTATATCAGAGCTAATCAATTATATAAGTATGTGTTACGTCCAGACAGACATAACATATGACAGTCCCTTAATTTCGAGTCAAGACACTTAAGTCCTTTACTCGGGTAACGGGGACCACGTTATTCGGTGCTGAGCATGGATAATGGGTCAGGAATATGTATGTTTTTCTTAATGTTAGAAATAAAAATGTCAGGACTTACAGATACAAGCAGGTTTATTTGTTACTAAAGATGATGGTTGCACAATACAACAGGTGTTGGTTACAGTGACCTGGTGTTGGCTGGACAAGTGGTTGGACACCCCGTGGCGGTTGGACCCTTCTAGTGTTGTGTTGAGCGAAGGTGATCACGTTGGTTGATCTTTTGTGCCAATACTGGATCGTGTACTCTTCGCTTTCACTGCGTTTCGGAATTTTAGACTAACACTTGCACAATAGGTTAAGCAATATCCCAATGAACCCGCACTACGTTCGTGATCACGAATTCCTGAATGAAAAATAACCGTTGTTCGGGAATCTAATTGAATTTTATTGAATAAAGTCGCGTCTTTAAGGGAAAATGACTAAATAATTATCTTCTGAGGTTAATAATTGAAATGATTCTAAAACCGAACTAGAATCTTATATTTTATACTTCCATAAAGGACATCCGCGACTTAGAATTAAGCCGCACCTTAATTTGTAAAAGTAATCGGACTGGATATTCTTTAAACTGGCTTGATTTTAAAATAATTATGGTAATTATCGAGTTACTTGCAAGTCGTATGGAAAAATGAAAGTAGAATGCGCGAGATACTATCGGACAGCAAAAGAGAGTATCGGAGAGTAACTAATTTTTTGGTAACTGCTACTGTTAATGTGGCTGCTACTGTAACTGTAACTACACGGAAAATAAAAAATAGTAGTGGCAACTCTCTGAGATAGTATTGAGTACTTTCTGTAAAAAAAAAAATTTCAGAAAGTACTGTATGCTATCTAGACTGTATCCACTACTCTCTGGACAGTGCTGGTTACTATCCCAGACAGCAACCACCAATATCTCATATAGTACACTCTTAGATAGTAGTCAGTGGCATCTGTAAAGTAACGCGTACTCTGCTGGAAAGTATAGGCACGTTTCTAAGATATTACAAGATACTTTTTGCAGATAGCACGTGTGTCGATCTGTAGATGACAGTGGTTACTGCGCAAGACAGGACTGTATACTTTCTGAGATAGTAACCAGTACTTTCTCAAATAGTTTTCAAAAATATCCAACACAGTAAAAGGAAATTACGATTTTTAATTTATTATTTCATCGACTTGAGCCGAATCGAAATCAATTAACATTAATTTAAGGAAGGAAGTCGTAATAGCTAAAAATAACCTATAAATAATTAAAAACTAATTGTGTCGAACAAATTTTTTTTAACATTCAATTTTATAAAACGGTATTAATAATTATTTTAAAACGGTAATAATAATTTTATAAAACGGTATTAATAATTATTAATACCGTTTTATAAAATTGAATGTTAAAAAAAATTTGTTCGACACAATTAGTTTTTAATTATTTATAGGTTATTTTTAGCTATTACGACTTCATTCCTTAAATTAATGTTAATTGATTTCGATTGGGCTTAAGTCGATGAAATAATAAATTAAAAATCGTAATTTCCTTTTACTGTGTTGGATATTTCTGAAAACTATTTGAGAAAGTACTGGTTACTATCTCAGAAAGTATACAGTCCTGTCTTGCGCAGTAACCACTGTCATCTACAGATCGACACACGTGCTATCTGCAAAAAGTATCTTGTAATATCTTAGAAACGTGCCTATACTTTCCAGCAGAGTACGCGTTACTTTACAGATGCTACTGACTACTATCTAAGAGTGTACTATATGAGATATTGGTGGTTGCTGTCTGGGATAGTAACCAGCACTGTCCAGAGAGTAGTGGATACAATCTAGATAGCATACAGTACTTTCTGAAATTTTTTATTTTACAGAAAGTACTCAGTATTATCTCAGAGAGTTGCCACTACTATTTTTTATTTTCCGTGTACTCGGCCGGGGGCAATTGTGTACCTTATATATTCTTGAAATTTGGGTAATTACGGGGCTAATGGAAAAAAGGGGGTAAGTCACGAGCGTAAGTGCTCTAGTTTTTCTGGGGGACCAATGTGCATTCGGCTTATCGGTGGTTGGATAGATACCATGGCTTCTTGATAAGGAAGATAGCCGCATAGGTCCCTTTTAATAAGAGAATAACCAATCAGAGAATTATGAACGGCTATTCCCAAATTGTAATCGTTAGAAAGGGCGGATCGATATAGTGATAGCGGGGGTAGTGGATCGAAGATAGAATACAATAGAGGAAGCAGTTGGAAAGTGTCATGGGAGAGGGAGTTTTCTGTTCGGGACTCGGACGAGGTGTAAGAAGTAGGGGACATCAAGTCAGGTGATGACAGATTTGGTGGATAGGTAAGGTAATTAGGAAAAGACGTGAAGAGTTGGTTCTTATCGAAAGAGGCTTCACGGTTAGTTAGTTGGCGGCTTTATCAAAGACTTTGATACGCGAGTCTTATTGGCAAAGAGGGAAGGGGGGGTCAGGGGTACGAATAATTAAACTGTCGAATTTTATTGTCGGACTGTTATACCGGATGCGCTTTTTATGTGCTCTATGAAACGAGTCATCCGTCTCGATATTGACACAGCTGACCAAAATTAGTATTAAAGACATTATCACGGTTCTATATTACTTTTATTGAAGAGCGATATATAAATTGGTAATACGCGTTTTCATCCCCGGACAAAATATCCCCGGACATAATATCTCCAGACAAAATATTTCCAGACAAAATATCTCCAGACAAAATATCCCCGGATAAAATATTCCCAAGACAAAATATCCCTAAGATAAAATATCACCAAGTTAAAAACAAGCATGTTTATTATTACATTTTCGTATGTACACACACACACACACAAAACATATGAAAAAAAGGCACGTACTATTGCACGCGTGTATGTTATTATATTTTTGAGATTACACACTGAAAAAAATAAATATTTGTCCCAAATAAGTCAATTTATTTGTGATTTTTTTTCAAATATTTTTTAATAACAGATAAATATATTTGGTACAACTAAGCATGACAGTTAATTTAAATAATTTTATAATTTGATCGAAAAATATCATTTACTTATGGTAAGTAATTGATATATTTTTGGTATAGATATTAAATTTTTGACTAATATTAGCTTACATTTATTTGATTATCAGTTTTTGCGAAAAAAAAACACTGACTTAAAAAAATTAATAACTTTTGAAAAATTAATAATTCATTAAAAATAACACGGAGAGAAGCAAATGGTATATTCTTCAATGTAACATAGTAATTATTACTATGTAGTATGGTAACGCAAGTTTTTCAGCCGTATTATTTATTTGACATAGTAATTTGTCCGATGTTGAACGGTAACGCTAGCCATGCTAGCATAGGAATGATTACCAAGCTACATCCCGTGAAAAAATTTTCTGATATGTCCTGATATGGCTTGATTTCGGCGGTTCATATCAGGCCTGATATGGAAATTGGCCATATCAGAAAATATATGTACAGATAAGATTTGATATGTTCTGATATGGACATATCAGACTATATATAGTGAGATTAACATTGTTATCTCAGGAACTAAATTTATAGATAATTTTAGAAAATTGTGTATAACGTTGTTTGTTGTATAAAGTTGTATATGCAATAATTGTCATGAAAAAAAAAAAAAAGAAAAAAAAATCTAGCCAGGTCGTGGGTTCGAAACCGAGTACTTCCGATTCAAAGTCTGATCTATTAACCACTCTGCCAAATCACGAACTTGAAACGTAAGGTCGATTATATCTATTTGGATGAAATTGAAACTAAGAAAATTGAAGACATCAGATAAATAATTGATTTGGTTACTTGTATTATATTCAATTGTTATTGTTTATAGAGTAACGGGACCATTAACGGTATACCCACCAGTAATGGGGCAAGAACTACTTCTTTTAGTAAAAAAAAAGAAAGGAGTTAAAGATTTTCAAGCTTACACGGAGAAAAATGTTGGCTCAAAACCTACCAATTTCTATTATGCTGTCGACCAAACTTGAAACAGGAAGAGAAGCATGCAAAAAATTATTATGCCGCATCATAATTATTATAATGTATGAAAGTAATTGTAATTAAATCTCATCGATAAGTTTCTCGCGCGTAGTAAGTATTGTGATACAGCATAATAATTTTTCGTATGAGCATAATAATTTTTTGGATACTTCCCTTCCTGTTTTAAGTTTAGTCGACAGCATAATAAAAATTGGTAGGTTTTTAGCCAACATTTTTCTTCGTGTAATTAAACTTTTTTCAATTTAAAATCTCAATTTTTTATATTTAAATTCATTACGAAAATTTGAAATTCTCTCAGAGATTTAAAAATTGATCTCGTTAGCTTATTGGAAAAATTTCTCCACAAAGTTTGTATAGTTTATACAATTACAAATGCGGTAAATTAAAATATTTAACAGACTTTATAAGACTTTATGAATCATTATAAAATCGGTTTTTTCGAACAATGTTACGTTATTTGGTCATTTCTAAATTATTTTATCAAACGTATGTATACGGAAAACTCGAAAAAACTAGTATATGTTCCCATATCAGGGCATATCAAGCCATACCAAACCTGATCAAGATTTTTTTTGACAAGCATATTAAAATATATATACCCTTATCAAGTTATATCAGGTCATATCAAGACATATAAAAAAATTATATGCAAGCATATCAAGTCAGATCAAGACATATCAAATCTGATATCGACATATCAAGTTGATATGGCTTAATATGGCCAATTTTTATATCAGACTATATTAGAATATATTAAAAATTATATATGGGCATATCAGATCATATCAGGTCAGATATGAATATATCAAATTTTTTGATATGGCCATATCAGGTCATATAAGGCTTGATCAGAAAATTTTTTCACGGGATTAGAATCATTTCTATGCTACATTAGAATTATTACAATTTCGATGAAGCTGCTTCCAATTGAAGGTAGTAAGAGTTAATATTAAAATAAGGTTTTATAATTAAAAGATTAGGTTATTCAATTAATAACAAATAAATTGTTAACGAAAATTTTTAAATAAAATAATAAATATTAACATTAACAAATTTAAACATGGGTTATTTTTATTAGAAAAATATTATGCTAATTTAATTATTTATTCGAAGACATTTAATAAATATTTTATTCTAAGTAAAATTATTAATTATGAATTATTAATGCAGAGGAAATTAACAATCATCGAAATTAAAAATATATTAAATCCATTAACAACATTTTAAATCAGAATGCAAGAGACAAAGATACTTTGTCAAATAATACTTCAGTTTAGTATGATTGATAATTTTTATTAAAATAATATTCATTGATATAAGTAGTAATTAAGTTCAATATATGTACAGGTTATATTAGACGTATATACTATATAGCAGCGCTTAATATTGGAACTGCTTTCACGCTATTCAGCATGGGACTCAGTACCCTTCTAGCATGGCTTTTATTGCTATGCTACAAAGTAATATATACCAGTAGCATAGTTACTATGTAGAATGGTAAATATTACCAGAAGAATGGTAATCATTCCCATGCTACATAGTAATGACTCCTATTCTTTGAAAAATAGGACTGGTTACCATGCTACATAGTAATAATTACTATGTTACATTGGAGAATATACCATTAACTTCTCTTCGTGAGGAATTTATCTTTAATAAGATATTTGTTTCTGAAATTGTTTTGTCTTAGGGATATTTTGTCGTGGGAATATTTCGTCTCGGGGATATTTTGTCCAGGGATATTATGTCCGGAGGTATTTTGTCCGGGGATATTTTGTCTGGGGATGAAAACGCAGGCAACCTATAAATTCTCATGTAATAAAAATATTAGCATATGGATCGACTCTTGATTGAACAAAAGACCGGATGTCTCGGCAAACAGAGGCTAGTTGAAATTTGGTGGCACTCCGCGGGAGGCAAAGAGTCGCGGTAGGAGACTCTTTGTGCTAGACTCTTAGTAACCGTTTAGGTTGTACCACTGCTACGATTTTAATGTGGTAGTGGTTTGACTTACACGATTGCATTTGGTGGTCTGATTAGAAATTCTTTTGTCAACCTCCTGTGCAGCTGTTCAAGATAAGAAGCAACGAAAAAAAAAGACTGCCGAACGAAAGTTGATTCACGCGAGAATTAAAATTTTATTCTATATGAACAAATTGTAATAACTTTTAACTGAATATTTTCTTGCTCGATCCCGACGTAACATATGTAATTTCGTTGGTTTGGAAATGGATGGTACAATAAAAGGTAAAAAAAATTATTATTCTAAACAGTTTTAAAGAATTTAAAGTGGAGACGTATGAGTTTCAATTTAATAATGGCGTTAATTAATTTGTATTTACGCTTTTTGAAGGAGTAGTTATAAGAAGTTCAACTTTTATGATTTTTTCGGTTGAGTCGGATACATTCACTAAAATTTCACGATAATCACGTAACTAATGTTATTTAATTTCCTAAACCCCATATGTTCGTAAATATATTCTAATAATTGTTTTTAATAATTTTTAAAGATTATGAGTCTTTCAGCTTATGTATTTATGCACCAGAAAATGGTATGACCCGTAATTTAGTGTACAAAGAAGCATTGTCATAGCTTTTCAATTTAGTAATGTAATTATGTAAATTAATTATAATTTGGTTGGACTTTAAAATTGTATTTGAATTTTATAAATAGATGTATATTGAAAAAAAGTACATTTAAAAAAAAAAAATTAATGATGAATATAACATTTTTCAAGAATAGTTTATTAATAACTAAACATAACTTTCAGCCCAGCGAAGCGGGTGAGGGACAGCTAGTATATATATATTCTAAATCCGTACAAATGTATCGTTTGTTAATTAGCTACTACAAAAATTTAGCTATTAAGATTATTCAATTATTCAAACCCGGGAAAAAATCATCACGCCTGATCATGCCTGAATATTAGCCAGCCATAAGCATGCATGATCATATACTTGATGATCAAAATACTTGAAACTTTTAATTTAAATGGTCACTGACTCAATATTAAAATATACTTTATAATTCTACGCGGAGAAAACCCGGCCACTGAACTTAATTAATATTTTTCGATCTGCACCCTGGGAGATCCTAGTCAAGAGAGAGAGTTAACGCGACCAATTTTTTGGGTTTTGATTTTTAGGGCGTTCCAATTGACCTCAATTGGGGGAAAACCGTGACTAATTAGAGTCCGGGTTCTTGGGCCCTTACCCTCACTCCTTGATTTTCCGGGGAGCATCGCCTGAACCCTCTCTTTGATTGGAGGCCTTCCGTTATATCTATGTGTCTATTCGCGTAAGTGGGTATGTGCCCACCCACACGCAAGCACATTTACGCGTGAGCAAAACACATACAAGCACACACGCCTGTGCTTGTAAGCAGGCATGAACATTTTCCTGTCCACGTTTTAATTCTTATTTGATGGATTATTATTTATTAGTTATTTAAAATTATTATTTATTATTTATCAGACATTATTGATGAATATTGTCTATTATTTATCTCGCATTATTCATTATTTATGAAATTTTATTTATTATTTATCAATATTGTTTATTATTTATCAGGCCAGGCCTTTTGCCTAGAACCTTTAATTATTAATTATTATCATTATTTATGAATATTATTTATGAAATATTATTTATTATTCATTAATATTATTTACTATTTATCAGGCCTGGCCTCTTGCCTAGAACCTTTAATTATTAATTATTGTCATTATTTATGAATATTATTTATGAAATATAATTTATTATTTATTAATATTAGTACTTAAAATTTTGCTAAGATATTAAAAAAGATTATTCTTTAATGAGATTGTTTTTTTTTTTAAAAAGGTTTCCGAATCTTATCTTTAATCCGAAAAAATATTTAAGTTTTTATGATGTTTGTTTGGGTCTTAAGCGGTTAAAAGCTTTGTGACCCACAAAAATAAGTTTCTAAATGACCAACGAGGCACTTAATGTATACTCTCATTATTCTGTGTAAAATTATAACATGGAGAAAAAAAACACAAAATGTTTAAATTTTGCCAGACGTAACATTAATAAGGTATAATAATTAATAAGATTGACAAAATAAATCCAAAAATCAAGTGCTGTGAAAAGAGTGATAAAAATTTCAAGATTTATTTATGTAATTTTGAGTAATATATTGATGTCAGTAAATTAGTAAAATTTTTCAAGAAAAATTGAAATTGAATGCGAAGAAAGAAAGACACGAAACTGAGAGAGATAGAAATAGACGCGCAAAGCATAGAGAGATAGTGTCGGTCGCTCGCGTCAGTAAATTTCATCACTTCATTACTAAAAATTAATACTGGGAAAATTTGGTAAAGTCGAGTAATGTCGGGAAAATAATCATTATAAATAAAATGAAAAATTAATAGTCACTAAACTTAATTTTTAAAATCTGAAATTTTAAATTACAAAAATAAATTGTGTGTGTGTGAGTTAAGTCCAGTAGACAGAAAATTATAATATAAATCGTGTGTGTGTGTGTGTGAGAGAGAGAAAAAATGATTCCAGGGGAATTTTTTTTATTAACCCATTATCTACCGAGTGTTCGATTTTTCGAACACTGAGTTAGACATTTTTTTTAGCTACTATAATTATTAATTTATAAATAATCATTATTATTGTCTTATTATTTCAAGTTTGCACTTTTAGAAAATAGCTTGTATAATTATTTAATAATTATACGTTAATTGGTATATAAATTGTTATCAAGTCTCTTTTATAGAGGTATTTATAAAAATTTATTTATCATAATGAAAAATTTTTTTGATGTTTATTCATAATTGAAATTTATTCTACAAAGAGTAAAGTTTTATTATTAATAATAACTTTTCATCTACGACACATTTTCAATTTTCTAGGAAAACGTAAAAGTACATGTTCGATTTTTCGAACATTGGTCACTTCACAGCATTTTTATTTTCATTAATCTACTCGCGCGCTCTGGGAAACTAACCTCAAAATATAATATAAACAAACATGGGTTAGTTTAGATATCTGTAAATTTTTTGTTATAAGTTAATTAATATAAGTTAATTGGTATTAAATAGTGATATTTAATTTTAAAGAAAAAATTTCTTAAGTTTTTTCATGTATATTACATAATAGTTATTATTGTAATTTGTGATTTTAATGTAATTCAAAAAAATATCTCAGTAAGTTGATGAAATATTTTTATATATTTACTTTCAAAAGTTATGCTGACATTGTTGTTTATAAAATTATTATTGATCAATTTTCAGTAAAGTATGGCACAGGAAATGTTAACGATGGAGGAATTGGTCAACATAATTGACAATTGGGACGATGACAATGATGAAATTGACACTGTCGTGGTTTTACCACCTTCCATTGTTGATTTTGTGACTGATGAAGAGAATTTGGATGAAGATGACATAGTCATGAATGAAGATATTAGTGCTTTACAAAAATTAGCGGATTCATTGGAATTTACTACTTGTAATAATGATAAATCTGACAGTGATGATCCTAGTCATGTTGATAGTAATTCTGCTGACTTTAATATTAGTTCTGATGATATTAATAATAATAATAGTGTTCACGTTGATAAATGCAATATTAAGTTAAACACTAAGCGCACTAAAAAAAAAAAAGCAATCCTGTACGAGTACCAAAGCAATCAAGTTCTAGTCAGCAACAAAAATCTCGTACTTACACTCCTCTAAATGAATTTGGACAACCAAAGTGAACTAAAAAGAAGAATAAAGCACAGCAATTTAAATATGATCTTGCTCCTAATTCTAAACCTCTGGACGACGTACATGAAGAACTTAATCAAAGTTAGAAAAATTTATCACCACCTGAATTGTTTGCAAAATTTTTTGATGCAGAAGTTTTGAAATTTATCGTTGACCAATCGAATTTATATTCACAACAACATAATTCAGAAACTAGAGTGACTGAAGTTGAGCTACAACGATTTTTAGGTATATTATTACTATCAGGATATCGTACACTTCCAGCTATTTCTGATTATTGGTCAAAAAATCCAACTCTAGGATTACCCATTGTAAAGCAGTGTATGACGAGAACCAGATTCATAAATATCAAGCGTAGCTTACATTTTAACAACAATAACGAATTGGATAAAACTGATAAAATGGCTAAGGTAAGGGAAATTTATTAAACGTATTAAATTGAACCTTTATTATATATATTTATTTTAGATTCGTCTTTTGATTAATAAATATGACAAGCAAGTAGGTTTAGGAGGAGATGTTGTTTTGCGACTTTTAAAAAATGTCCAATTTCCAGAACGACACCAAATTTTTTTCGATAATTTCTTTATGTCGTATTATCTTATGTGTCTTCTAAGTGAGAAACGTTTTTGTGATACCGGAACTGTTCGAAAAAATAGAATTGGAGGAGCAATATTGAAAACTGGAAAAAATCTAAAAAAAGGTGACAACGATTACGCTTATGATTCAAAAAATAAAATTCTAGTCTGTCGATGGCAAGATAACAGTGAATTTACAATGTGCACAAATTACGATCAAATCGAACCGATGAATACAGTAAAAAGATGGAATAAAGAGAAAAAAGATAAAAATGGTGCTACTGTTGAGCCTGGTAAATATGTAAATGTCAAACAACCACTATTTTTAAAAAACTATAACAAAGATATGGGAGAAGTTGATTTGCATGATAATGCTGTACAAAATTACCGTGTTAATATTAGAGCAAAAAAGTGGTACTGGCCGCTCTGGTTATCGGTCTTAAACTCATCAATTGCGAATGCTTGAAAGTTACATCGTTTTGTTGCGCAAAAAAAAAAAATAAGAAACCTATGTCACAGAAAAACTTTCGAGTTATCATAACGGATCACTTACTTACTACATCAGACTCAGAACAAAGTGATTTGTCTGTCAAGGTAAATAAAAATACTGATAATGATTACAGACCAGACAATTTGACATATCTATCAGGTAAGCATACGCTTATTAAAGAAAACGAAGGAAAAGTGCGACGATGCCAATTAAAAGGATGTGGAAAGCCTACTTATTACATGTGCCAAAAATTTAATAAGCATATGCACTTCAAATGCTTTAATGATTATCATAAATAAGCAGTAATTTATATTACTTGCAATGTTTTTTTTTTTTTTAATATATTTTCTTATTTTAATTATCATTCATGTAATGAGTTATCTGTTTTTCAATAAAAAAAGTGTAATAAACAATAAATTTATAATTGTAGTCTCATCCTAACTCACTAACTTTTTACTTAATGCTAAGTGACCAGTGTTCGAAAAATCGAACACCAATTTTCTCAGAACCAATGAATGAAAAAATTTTTTCTTTCTTGAATTAGACTTTTTTTATGATCAAATAGTTTAAAACAAGCAATAATTTTATTGAAATCTAAATTTTTTTTTGGCTGGTAGATAATGGGTTAATCATTCAATATTTAATAGATCCAAGGGATCTGACAAGTTGTCAATTTTATGAAATTTGTTGTAAAATAATTGATACAGGGGATCAGGCCAGTGGCCAGTTTTATTTATAATTCCAGGGAAATTCTTAAATGAATTAATTAGTAAAGTCCAGGGGACTTAGGATTGTAAATCTTAAAAGTTGAGTATAAAATTTTGTGCGATAAATTAATTATAAGTAAAATAAAGCCCAGGGGGCAGTATTATTGTGTGATGAATAAAATTTGATAATTGTATTGTATGTAATATTGTGTTAATCATTTAATCCCTCAATTTCCTCACTTTGCATATATTTCAACGACCCTGAATCCTTATATTAACATCTCCAGTTCTGGAGGGCCGAGTTTTATCTTCCAGTGGCGCCCTTATTAACATCAATTAAATAAAAAGGCCAAAACTTAGCAAGGTTGAAAATTACCCTGTTACAAATTTTAATGTCTAAATCAAGTTAACTTAAAATTCTCTCATAGACTTAAATTTTATTACCCGAGCACTTAATTTAATATCATCTAACATCGATGAATATTTCAGTTTCCACGAATTCCCCGTTGATTTTATTCACCCGAAAAGTAGAGTAAATCTTACGATCTCCTCTCTTTTAAATCAAAATTTTATTTCTTTCTGTCTCGCTTTTTGTTCCGTCGCAATTTGACTCGACTTTTTAGAATATTTCAACACGACTCGACTGATAAAATTAATTAATACTGACTCTATTGATTTAATTATTTTACAAATTACAAATGACTCAACCAATTTTTAATTAATATTTTACAGATCCAAATCCACTCCGCAACAATCTCCAATGTTCCAAAGAAATTAATTAACCTATACTGAATAAAATAAGATTCCCCGACATGAGGGCTTATAAGCTCTTGGCTACATAAAATGGCATTTATAACTGGTACTTGATGTTGTAGTAAAAGTGAGAAAGTAGTGGTGCGGTCAGGAAAACCGTCTGCACACGGTGACTGCCAATAGCCAAGAGGCCGATCGCTTGCAACCTCAGAGCCTTATACCCCTCACCCGCCCGAAACTCGACAGTAGTGACCTCAGCGATAAGTGTAAGATTACTTTATCGGCCATTGTTGTGGAAGGAGGTCGCTTCAGCTTTTGGTGCGAGTCGATGCCAAATTGAAATTTCTTTAAGAAATTTCTACCCCGTTACATCATTCAGCAATTTTATTATTTAAAATATTTTCTTCGAATTGTTTTTCAAGACGGAATATTGTATTTTGAAAACCATCTTTTCCTTTTTATATATATATATATATATATTTTACTAAAAGACATCTGTTTAGGCTTAAGTTATACATTTTATTGTTATTTGTTTGTCCAATTATTTACTGTTTAAATGCAGTACTCGAAGTAGCTTGATTGTCTAGGGATTAAGTTTAAATTTTCAAATTTGTAAAATTTCCCGATTTCCTTATTTACAACCACTCTATTTCATATTTTGAACATTTTTTAATCCCTGCAATAAAATCAGTCTAGACAGATGGTCCCATGTCCTTACCCTTCTTGACCGGTCTCATCATGCCCCTTCCTCTTACCACGTTCCCACGCTGGGTCAGCCTTTTCTCCACTTTTCCGGATACACCTCATGCCTGAAGCCTTCAATCGCAACTCCTGCTTTCTCATTTTTTTCACTTCCACTTACTTGGGCCTTAAGCATTTTGTAAATTGTTAACTCTAAGAAATTATTTTCAAATTTTACAATTATCAGTTTGAAACGAGAATCTTCACCGAGCCGTAGCTTAGCACTCGGTTAAAATAAATCATTAATTTGCAATCAGCAAGTTTTAGTACTATGAAATATTCGTTCATTTATTTAATAAAATAGTTACAACTCATTCCCGGCAAACTAGTCATGGATTCATTCATGGTCCTTCGAGCCGAATTAATTGAAAAAGTCATTCAATTATTTTCGGAATTATTTTTTATTTTTTTTTTTATTGTAACTGCACAGTCATTATTTCCACTTTTTTATAAATTATTATCAAGTTCATTTCATTTTACTGTGATTGCACAGTTATATTTATATCTAACCATCAGAACTAGATTATTTGTCATCTTTGAGAAGTTTACAAAAGTGAAGTGAATATTATAAACTTAAATTTAGTGTAAGTTAATTATACATTTACAACGTATATGCAATACATTGATATTGCATATTAACTCGTCAACAACACTATTGTCAAAAATCAAGCGGTCTGAAGGCAAGGCAGCTCTACTGTGAGGATCAACAGTGGTCAGTCGTCATCAACACCATAGGAAATTGACATCCTGCACCAGGAATATTTCATCATCATCGTTGCGGCAGTTTTCCGGTACAATTTACCTCATCTTGGTACAAGTAAGTCAGTGTGTTCCAATTATCATTTACCTATATAATTTCCATTTATTCTAAAAGAGAATTGGTTTGCATTTATTTCGGTTTAATCTCTGATCATTAATATAATTCATTTCAATCATGACTGAGGAGACAATCAAAGCATTAAAAACGAAGCGCGGGACTGCTAAACGTGCATTAACGGCGCCTGAAAATTTTTTAAAGCGGTATAACCCGAAAAAAGATTTTGTGATTCTTGAAAAAAGGTTTCAGGAAATAGAAAAGGCCAGAGAATCGTTTAAAACTTGTCAATCCGAACTTGTATCATTTGCTGCAACCGAGGAAAAAGTAGGAATTCTTCATAAGTATCGAGAAGAGTTTGAGGAACAGTCCTTCGAGACATACGGTATCGCGATCGGTTTTTTATCTCTAAAAACAGTAAATTCATCGCAATCATCGGCTTCCATCGCGGGTTCTAATGTTGCGTTTAATTCGGAAGACCCTAAATTCTCCTCGTCTAGTCATATACAGTTGAGCTCAATCAACATCGTCGATAATAATACTAGTAGTACTAATAATAATAATGTTGATAATAATATTAGTAACACTGATAATAATAATATTGTCGATAATAATACTGGTAACTTTAATAATAATAACGCCAGTAACAATTAAATAAGCTATCAAGAAACAGCCTCCGTTGGTAATCAACAATATACCACAGGACCTCCTGTGCGCCAATCAGAACCTTCAACCTATCGCGCTCCTAATTTTCAACCTTCAAATCAACTCTATCTACCTACTATAACTCTGCCAACCTTCAGCAGCTCCTTTGACTCATGGCTCGGATTCTATGATCTTTTCAACTCTCTAATACACGAGGACGAGTCTATCTCTCCAATGCGTAAACTTTTCTACTTAAAAGGCTGTCTAACGGGTGAGGTAGCTGACGTAGTAGCGTCTATTGAATCTTCCCGTCAAAATTACCATGTAGCTTGGAAATTGCTACAAGAACGGTATCATACGATGACCGTAAGGTGATACGCGAGAGCTATATACAATCCTTGATAGATACTCCGGTAATATCCAAGGAATTTTCTACACGTTCATTCGTGGATCGTGTGCAAAAGCACTTGCGTGCTCTCCAAACTCTGGGAGAACCTATTGAGTCATGGGACTCATTCTTAGTTGTTCTGCTTCGCAATAAAATAAATAATTTTTTTCTCGAGAGATGGGAGAAATCTAGTAGTAGCGCTCGTAAGCCTACTACCGAGTAATTTCGGTGAAACGGGGCTAATTTAAGAGCAAACGCTCTCAATTGCCGAGTTCGAGACCTGAAAATGACAAACAAAAATATAATACTCGATCGAATTCACGAGCCAAACAATCCTTTGAAGTATCGGTATTTCAACGCCGTTGTCTTCACTGCTCTAGTAATGACCATTAATTTAGCTCATGTAATAAATTCAAAGAGCTAAGCCCATTTGCCCGTTACGACACGGTAAAGAAGAATCGATGGTGCACAAATTGCCTACGCAATAACCATCACGTGGCTCAACGCACGTTTAGTAAATGTCAAAAGCGTAGCCAAAAGCATCATATATTGCTGTACTTTGACAAGTTCAACGGTTCCTCAACAGAAGAGAGGTCAACTGAGACCCCTCCTTCAGCATCTAGCTCTCAAGTTAGCTTGCATGCTACTATTTCTTCTGAAGCATTATTGGCAACTGCCATTGTCGATATCAAAAACCCAAAGGGTAAGGTAAAAACCCTGTCGAGTCTTTCTAGATGCTGGTTCTCAGGCTAACTTCATTGCTAAGTCCACAGCTCAATTCTTGAAGTTGGACCGAATAACTGTCAACGTGGCCATCAGCGGAATTGATGATTTAAGTACAAATGTAAAGCATGCAGCTAGAGCCACACTCAAGTCACGTGTAAATAATTTTCAGCAAAATATTGAGTTTCTTATAATACCTCAAATCAGCAAATTAATGCCTTCTGCTTCTATTGATCCAACTAATCTGGAAATTCCTAAAAACCTGGTACTAGCTGATCCAGAATTTTATGAACCATCCGAGGTAGATGCACTTACAGGCGTTAATCTCTTTTATAAGCTTCTCAGCGTTGGTCAAATTAAGCTGAAAAGTCATCCAGACGCTATTCTTCAAAAAACCCAACTAGGTTGGGTGGTTGCTGGCAAATTATCCCAAGCATTTAAAAAAACCTCATCTATCTTGCCACCTAGTTCTAAATAATCAGGCTTCACAGCTCAATCTCACAAGATTCTGGCAGATGGAAGAGCTCCCAGCGACGAAACACTTATCACAAGAAGAGACGGTGTGCGAGGAGCATTACCAATGTCATACTAAACGGGATTCGACAGGACGATATATCGCTCGCCTACCGTTTAATAATAATAAGGATCGGCTCGGTGACTCATATTCCACAGCGTTGAGGCGCTTTCAATCTCTGGAAAAACGTCTGATCGAAGACAGCTCGATTTGCAATGACTACGTCCCTTTTCTGCGGGCGTACCTGGACTTGCAACACATGTCTCTTAGAGACAACTCAAACATTTTTTTCACTCCCACTTACTTGGGCCTTAAGCATTTCGTAAATTGTTAACTCCAAGAAATTATTTTTAAGTTTTACAATTATCCATTTGAATACTCGGTTCAAATAAATCATCAACTTGCAATCGGCATGTTTTAATATTATAAAATGTTCGTTCATTTATTTATTAAAATAGTTGCAACTCATTCCCGGCAAACTAGTCGCGGATTCATTCACTTTCAATGGAATTAAGGAGTTCATATCCGCAGCTAATGAAACTAACGCTTTCTCATGTACTCTGGTAGCCGATAATTTTCTGACGATACGATTTTCAGAGGTCCAAAATTAAAATAAATGTTACTTAAATTTACGATTTCCTGTCATTTTCTATCATCTCCATACTATTCTATGATACGCAGATCAGAGGTCAATTTTAAAATCTTTCCATGTGACGTCTACCGCCTAGGTGACCGGAGTCCTTATTCGGAAATAGTTGATTCTTTTAATAAATTCTAAAATCATCATAAACTCACTCAAAACCAAAGCCGTTTCATTTGTGTAGCGTGCAGTGCATTCGTGTGGGACGGATTCGACCTGTGAATCGTAATCAAATAAGACGATCATAAACATTGTAATATATCTGTGCACAAAATTCAGATTGGTGAATTTGGACTGAGTGTGTGCAAGTGCATCAACCCTTATGGGTAAGTCCACTATTATAATATTTCGTGTAAAATTTAAGACAACAATACACCACACATGTTTTTTTATACCTTTGTCTCTTTATTTGCTGTCTTTTTTCTCCAGTATTCAAGTGCTAGTAATTTAAGTCATAGTAAAATATAAGTAAGACAGAGGAAGAACATGTTCTTTTTGAGGGCCCATATTTACCGATCCAACAGCCCTCTCGCTCAGAAATCCCGGACCTATACCCTAACGCCACGCAGATCATTGAACGGGATGGTGTATAGTACTTTCGCTCGGTACGAATAGACAAAATACGAAATTATAATATTCTAAAATCAGCCTCATAACATCAAATTCCTTGATTGGATGACAGAATAAAAATAATTTCGTAGTATATTTTATAAATTAATAATCAGTGTCCAATCACTCATATGTTCTCACACTAACCACGTGATGTTCAATCGAACTCCTTGGCTGAGTTATAGAACGAGATATTCGGCATTCCGATATTAAATAATAAATCAAAATAACCCTTTCGCCCATCAGCGTAACTCACTCCGATCATGACAATGTTAATGTGAACTTACTAATCTGTAAATTTCACAACTATTATATATTTTATATGTATGCCTTTTATTACTTATAATGTTTCAAACGTACCTGTACGTCCTATGATCATAACTATAATTATAACTAGTCTTGTCATTGTGATTGCGCCTGTGATTCATATTGGATCCAAATAAAACTTTCCACACTTATTCTATAGGTGATTATTTAGATTAAGTTCGAAGATGGGCTAAATCGGTTGATTAGTTCAGAAGTTATAGCTGCTTAAAATTTTCACGATTTTTTGAAAAAATCAGTGTTTCACTATTAATGCGTATATAACTTTATGCGTTTATATAACTTATACATGTTAATGTAATTACATTGAATCTTTCTTTTAGTTACCGAAAATATCTTTATAACTACCCGTGAAAAATGAATCATACATGGCCATGCATGGCCGTATATGGCTCATACATGGAGCATATATGGCCATGCATGAAGCATATATGGCCATACAAACTTTTTTAATACAGTCATGCATGGCCATATGCAGTCATACAAAACCATGAATGGCCATACATGGCCTTGTATGGTTCATATATGGCCAAGTATGACTGTATTAAAAAAGTTGGTAGGTCCATGAATGGTGATAAATGAATCATACGTAGGCATACATACTTCTTCAATACAGTCATGCATGGCCATATACAGTCATACATGGCCTTGTATGATTTATATATGTCCATGTATGGCCATATTTATTTTCTCCATGTATGGTCAAGCATGGTCATGTATGGTTAATTTTTCGACTATTACAATTACTTATAAACGGTAACGCGCGTTTTCATCCCGCGACAAAAAATCCCCGACAAAATATCCTCCGACAAAATATCCTACGGGCAAAATATCCCCTGACAAAAGATCCCCCGACAAAATATCTCCGGCCATAATATCCCCACCAAATTATCTTTCGATTAAATTTCCACAATTTTCCTGAAAAACTAGCACTCTGAAAAGGTAGTTATTTATTATTTATGAATTCCCACAATTTTCCTGAAAAACAAGCACCCAAATTAATTAAGAATAGTATAAATAAACATTTAAATTTTGTCGGGAATATTATTTCCGGAGATATTTTGTCGGGGGATCTTTTGTCAGGGAATATTTTGTCCGTAGGATATTTTGTCGGAGATATTTTGTCGTAGGATTTTTTGTCGTGGGATGAAAACGCGCGGAACCCTTATAAACAGGATGTTGCAGTGTTAAAAAAATAAGAAATTTTTTTGATATCACTAACAGCATATTGATGATTATATTGTGCTTTTTTGAAAGTGATTATATTCTTTGAACGTTAAGTAGCACAACTAAACTTTGTTGTAACTGTCGGTCGCATAGCCTAGTCGTCAAAGCATCAGTCTCTCGTACGGAAGGTCCCGGGTTCGAATCCTACTAAGCGGATGTGGTTATTAATAAGTCTAGCGTTTTTTCTCTGAATTAAAAATTTCCATTTCGATTAGGAATTTAATTAATCGCATATCTGATAATCTCTGCGTCGCCAAAATAATAAAAAAAAAAAAAAAAAAAATTTTTTTTAATTTAGTCAAAATTTCTATACATAGTCATGTATGACCGTATCAAGCCATGTATGGCCATACATGGCCATATATGGCCGTGTCTGGCCCATTTTCATACATGGCCATGCATGGAGCATTCATACATGGCCATGTATGATTCATTTTTCACGGGTACATATGCTTAGGCAAAAGCATTTTTTCCCGGGTAAAAAGCTATAGGCGATTTTAATTTCTCCGATTTTCATAGTTCATATTTGTTGAAATTATTTAAAAATTCGATTAACAAGTTTTCAATTGTGCTTTTTACTTCATTATTACAACTATTTTTTTAACAATTTGATAAACTTGATAACTTTGAAGAAATACCGAAAAAACATTTTCGTGGCTTTAATTTCAGATAAATTTTGTCAGATATGATATAACGAAGTTCTGTTATATGTATGTTGTCACTTATGGAATATAGTTTAAATAACACTATTATACCGTCATTGACCAATGTGTCTTTTGTTTTATACGTAGTTTCTTAAGCATGCGGAATAAAAAAAAATTTTATTTTATATAAAATTATATTTTAATTGCAATATATTTTTCAGCAGTTTTCTGGCGTACCATCGTTCGGCATCTGGAAATAGTCTGCAAAAAAATTAATATTTTAAAACAATGAATTAGAATATCTTCTATTATCAAGTATGAATAGACTTGAATAGAATAATCATGGATTTTTTTATCCAATGTCTATGATAATCCTTGCTACTCAAAGATGGAAATAGAGTAGCAAGTAGCAAATATTAAAAATCCTACGCCGTCCATCGTACGGCT
Organism: Microplitis manilae; assembly: GCA_030273425.1. NCBI lineage: Eukaryota > Metazoa > Arthropoda > Insecta > Hymenoptera > Braconidae > Microplitis > Microplitis manilae. The sequence continues at coordinate 16,039,712 of CP092721.1, forward strand.
TTAAGTACGATTGTTCTGTCTGATTCTACCAAAGAGCAGCAACTATGAAAAAGCTGAGGGTATTTAAAAGGAAGTGCCGAAGATCATGTATCAGATTATATAGATCTGAAGAGACCAATGACAAGTGTTACATCAGTAGGCAAAGACTCTATGACCGAGCAGATATACCTAAGATTGACTTATTCATACTGAAACTCCCCAGGAATTACTGGGCCAACGTACTCTTGATAAAGACTAACAAAGTCATTGAATCTTTGCTTAACTTAAGAGACAGATTACGGACTAGCTATATATCACCACAAGCATTCATGTGCTTAGACAAAAATAACTACCTGCAAGACTCGAGTAATGTGCCAATTATATATCACACTACCCGAAATAAACAACAACATACGATAACATATGATCCTAAAGAAATTGCAGAAGAATCTGGTCCACTTTGGCGCTATAATAAAATACTATTCAAAATAGATAGAAAAGACAGATACACGGAAAATACTAAAAAATACACTTGGCCGATTGAGAAAGCCACCAAGGGTGCAAATTGTTAGTCCTGTGGTTATTTAAGACTGTATATACATGTAAATATAAGAATTATCTCCTTAGTCCATACACGGAAAAAGAAATTTCGTCACTCCAAGATAAGATAACTTACGGTAACAAATATCTGCCTTAGTATACGGATAACGAAACATTCGTTGTAGTCACAATGATTTTGTAATGGTAGCAAATCGCTTGTCCTGTCTAGCAATGGTTTGTAACTGTAACAAAACTGTTGTTTTACAGTAAAAAAATTGATTTGTTAAAGTAACAAACTGCACTTTTAGCGCTGACAAAAATATTTTGTAACCATAAGCTAAAATTACTTATGGTAACAATTTTTAGGTTTGTAGCACGAACAATGAAACTTTTGCTAAAGTTACATTGTCTTTGTAATACTAACAAATTATTTGTTACGCTAAGTAATGGTTTGTAACTGTAGCAAAACTGATTTGTTAGAATAATACACACTGTAAAAAATTTGATGGACCCGGTGTGGTGTAGATGCATCGGAGTAAAAATTTTGGTGTGAATATTACACCAAATCCTGTGTGAAATTTGAGCAATATGAATTTTAGTTTTTCACACCGCCAAACGAGTTAATGTATAAATGTAAGGGAAGGGGCTGGGCAAAATGGGTCCCCTGAAATTTCTGATGCCTTGATATATTTGGAGGCAAATTGGGCCTACCAAAATTCTTAACATGAAAAGTGTTGGGACGGGGAGAGGTAAAATGGGTCAGCGGGGCAAAATGGGCCAGGGAGACGAATTGGGCCCGTCGAAATTCGTAACATGAAAAGTGTTGGGAGGAGGAAAGGTAAAATGGATCACCGGGGCAAAATGGGCCCGCTAAAATTCATAACATGAAAAGTGTCGGAAGGAGGAGGGGTAAAATGGGTCACAGGGGCAAATTGGGCCACTGAGGCGAATTGGGCCTGCCAAAACGCGTAACGTGAAAAGTGAGGGAGGGGAGGGTAAATGGGCTGCCTGGACTTTGAAAACCTATGAATATCTTTTAGCCAATGGGCTCGTATAATTTTTTCAACAGAATTGAATAGAGAATTATGGTAAGGGGTTCTTTGACGGGAGAATTTTTTGAATAATTATGTTTTGGCGCGAAAATTCAATTTTTTTTTTATTAATCGACTAATATTTGAACAGAAAACTTTAAATTTAGTTATTTTAAGATCCAAATCTTTACTATTAACTCTTTTTTATAGTCAATACATAACAAAAAGTTTTAAAACATAAAACAAACGAGAAACATACATTGAGTTTCGTTGGCACCCGTTTTAGCCAACTTTTCAGGATTTTTCACTTATAATAAACACAGCTAATTACCACTAAAAACTCAGCAGAAGAAAAAAAAGCAAAACAAGCTTGAAAACTCACATTATAAAAAATGTTTAAGGGGGGCCTATTTTGACCACATTTTTTTATCTTTTATTTTTAATGAACAGCGAAAATTAAGGTCAAAAACGAAGCAAGAGAGTAAAAAAACGTAAAAGAAGTAAAAAAAACTGAGGATTCGAAAATTTTGTTCCTAAGGGGCCCATTTTGTCTCAGTGACCCATTTTACCCCTCCCCGTCCCAAGACTTTTCATGTGCAGAATTTTAGTAGGTCCAATTTGCTCCCAAATACATTAAGGCATCAGAAAGTTTAGGGGGCCCATTTTGCCGCGCCCCCTTCTCTTACATTTATACATTTACTCGTTTGGCGATGTAAAAAATAAAAGTTCACATTGCTTAAATTTCACACGGGATTCGGTGTAATTTTCACACCAAAATTTTCAAACCGATGCATTTACACCACACCGGGTCCATCAAATTTTTTACAGTGCATACGATTTGTCATAGCAAATACTGGAAATGTTTTGTACCCAGAGAAGAAAGTACACTGTGAAAAATTTCCATTAAATTTTACTGTGGGTGCATTGTAACCCCGGACCATAAGAAAACTGGTACAAAATTTACAAGTGTACCATAGTAAACGGTGTGCGCATAGGTCCTAATCGTGTCGTCTGCGCATACCGTTTACTATGGGACACTTGTAAATTTTGTACCAGTTTTCTTATGGTCCGGTGTTACAATGCACCCATAGTAAAATTTGTTGGAAATTGTTCACAGTGTACGACAGGCCTACACGGAAAAACATAATGGGTAGCCGCTACCGATTAATTTTCGGTAACAGTTACTGATTTTTTTGATAGCAGTTACCGGTTTTATTTTGGTAGCCGTTACTGTAGTAATCGGTAGCTGTTACCAAATCATCGGTAGCCGTTACCGAAACAATCGGTAGCTGTTACCGATTAATTTTCAGTAGCCGTTACTGATTATTTTGGTAGCTATTACCGATTTTTTCAGTATCAGTTACGTACACACGCACTCTCACACACACGCTTACACAGCCGCATTCACGCGCAGTCACGCATGTACGAACACACTCGCCCTCGCACACGTGTGGACGTACTCGCACACACACGTCTGTACACACTCATACGCACACACTCGGCCTACACACTCGGGCACACACATACGTTCGCACACACTCATACGCACAAGCACGCGTATGCGCACACATGGGCACGTACGCACACTGATACCAAAAAAATCGGTAACAGCTACCGAAAAATAATCGGTAGCGTCTACCGATTATTTTTTTCCGTGCAGACTTGGCCCAGGCTTAGCCCAAATATGTAAGATCTTGGGCCAAGCTTGTAAACCAGCCTTGGTAGAAGCCGGGAATGAGAACACGGGGCCGGTTCTGGTTGCTAGACCTGGCCCATGCTTGGTTGCCAAACCCGGCCCATGCTTTGTTGCCAGACCTGGCCCAGGCTTCATTGCCAGAATTGACCCATAAATCGAGAAAACGAATAAATTTAATGAATAAAAATTTTATTATTATTAACCTCGTAGAAATCATGATCATTAAAGTTTCAACTATCTAAGGGAGGTAAATGATGTGACAAAAACTCGGTGAAAATTCTGCCAGGCTCTGGGCACGAACTGCCGTTTTTTTGATTGCTGGGTCCGAAGGGTAGCTACTGGACGTACCTACATTAGTTATGTTGAACTGATGCATTTATATGATCTACTTATTAAACCACAGGTATATCCAAACTTGGATAATCCTACCTTGACTCAAGTCTGGATTGCCATTGGAAGGCCCAAGCCTGGCTTGCCATTGAATTGCCAGGGCTAGGTTACCCAGTCTTGGCCCAAGCCCGGGTAATCATTGTGACGGCCAGGACTGAGTACCCAATATTAAGCCAAGCATGGGCCAATGTAGGTGCGCCAAAACTAGGTTCCCCAGTGCTGGGGAACCTGTCATCAGTTGTCCCTGACTTCAAAGGAGTATGGGTTACTCTCATTCAAATGTAAATAGTAACAACGTACTTGAGCCCTGTAATTCACTTCCTATCATATGAGACATATAAATGAAGATATTTCTTGTGTGAGTGTCAGCTAAAAGTATAGCATAGGATGATAATAATAATAACAAAGATAAATAATAATGATAATGAAAATAATAATGCAGACTCACACAGCAGACCTGAAATTCCTAAAGAGGCATAAAATACCATCGTTAATCCTCTATTTAATTTTTTACTTCCTATAGCTATCAGCAATGAGCTTCAAAATACTTGAACCAATTGGTGATCGACAAATGGAACGTTTAAAACTTAAACGCAACTAATTTATTGTACCTTGTACCCGTGACTAACCTACTCTGAAGCACCTGGAGACGTTGCAGACTCTTACGGCAGACCTGAAATCCCTAAAAATCCAAAGATTACCATCCATAAACATATTTCATTTCTTCCTGCTTAACATCTATAAGCTAACGACATCAATCCTTGGATGAATTAGTGACACATAACCAGAACGTTCAGGACTCAAATGTTTAAGTTCTCGGAACCTTAAATGATTTATTCGTTCGTACCCGGGACTATGTTTCTCCGAAACACCTGAATTTTTGGTTAAGTTAACTTTAAATTTTTATGTCTATATGATGTATGATCTCATTGCATTAACAGATTTTTTTTTTTACAAATTTAGTTTGCTATGATAACGAATCTACTTCGTTATGATTACAAGAATAAGTTTGCTACTACAACAAATATTATTCACTATGACAGCGAAATGTTATTTGTTGCTGTAAAAAATCTTGTGGTGCCCTAAGAAATCGACTTCTCAACTACGACACAATTCCATTTGTTGTCACAACAAATCGATTTGTTACCGTAAGCTAAGCGTGTCTGTTACTATAACAAAATTTTTCTTTATCCCGTCTTTTGTTATAATGACGAAACTCTTTTTCTCTGTGATAAGTTATTTACTGGCGATAATTGCAAGCCACGTAAAAAATCATACTGGAGTTCTATTCCCTTTTATTTATTTTTTATACTATAATTATTTTAAAATCCAGGGCACTCCGCAATGCGTGCTGACAGGCCTTTTTGCAATCTTTTGCGCTGTAAAAGCAAAAAAAAAAAATATATGTATCCTGTTTATTTGTGCAACAATAATATCTGTAAACATTTTTTTTTTTTGGGTTAAATAAACAAGAAAATGCAGTAGTCTCATAACCATGAAATACAGTGATCCAGTCCACCGGGCGCCTCTTTTTTTTTTATTTTTCATTAAGTAAAGAGAACAAAATTTAGTTTTTGATTCTTTACACATTTCTAAGATAAACAATAACTGTTTTCAAATAATTTAAAGTATTTAATTGAAAAACTTTTTTTTTTTTTTTTTTTCAAAAGTATTAAACTACACATAATTATTTATTACTCGAAATATTAAAACAATTCCACCGATGATAGAAACCTCTAATCCTTCCAAATTCTTTATTATAATACAAACATGATCAAAAATAATTTGGAATTATTAGAAACTTTTAATCACTGGAAACTTTTTATAGCTGAAAATATAATTGAAAATAATTTAAAAGTATTAAAATTTGGTAATCATTCTAAAAACTTTTCTAATCCTAAAAATATAATTATAAATAATTTGAAAATATTATTTGTAATTATTCCGAATACTTTTTAATCCTGAAAATATGATTAAAAATGATTTGAAAGTATTCAAAAATTTTTTTTTCGTATTAAATCATTACGTTTAATCAAGGCCACAAGTTTTTCGTTTTCAATCTTACAAGTATTTCCATAGCTATTAAAAATTCACAATCACAATGTTGCAGGACTATTTTTAAAAGGTTTAAAATCTGTATGGGGTTAAATTATTGATTACTTTTTAGTCCATTTCAAAAACGTAGTAAATTCAAATTTTTTTTTTATCATAATAATTATTTAACTTCAATTTGACATAGTTGTAATTTAGTACTAAGTAAGACAACTTTGTCAAAAGTAAGTCAATACGAAATGTGTCTTCATATCTTAAAATATGTTTTTCTTTTATTAAAAATATAACTTAAACTTGATTTGCTTGCTAGACTTGCTTAATTTTCAATTTTTGAACTTACGCCAAAATTAGGTAATTTTTTTGACCCACCAGGGAAAAATTTTTTCATGAAATTTGATAAATTTTCACAAAATTTTATGAAATTATACTATTGAAATTTCGTGAAGTTTCATTAAATTTGATAAAAAATTATAAAATTTTAAATGATTTTTATTGAGATTCCAAAAACTTAATGTTATGAAATTCTTTATTTTTATAATGTAATGGGTCCACTCATCTTATTAATAATTTTGTGGTCTTAATAAAACAAGGGCCCACTCATATGTAGAACTTAAGGTGTCCCACGTACCTGTCCAGCTAGATTCAGTAATCTCAGGACGAGGATAAACCCCGTACTGGACCACGCAGTATATAAAATTAAAGAGAGAGATCTTAATATTACTTATACTTATAAAGGAAAATTAATCTAGGAATTTAATTAATTGGTAGAGTTATAAATTTAAATTTACTAGCGTTTATTGCTGACGAAGTCGCCTTGACAAGATGTGTAATGGACATGAACAATAATTAAAGATGGCTGATGAAATTGACTCGAATGTTTTAATTAATAATTTCCAAAAAGTGACTCGACAGGTTTTACAAATTACAAATGACTCGACAGACTAAATATTGAAATGACTCGACGAATTTATAAGGAACCAATTTTACAAGTTTTACAAATTTTACCAAAGCCAAATCTCCACTCACTTCAATCGACAACTCCTTCAATCTCCGATCCAATCCTCACGTCCTCCAACCAAGTCCAACTCTCCAACCAATTCCAATAACCTCCAACACTCCAATCCTTCAGGTCCAATCCCAAATTTTACAATTAATCTCCAATATGATTTATAATAATTGCTGAATTTATATAAGCTTCCCCGTGAGGGCTTATAAGCTCTTGGCTAGTTTATAGATAATGGCGTCGGTAGTAGCGTGGTATTGAGTATAAAGTAAAGTCCGGGAATAACGTCCGAATGCTGTCGCTGCTGCTAGCCAAGAGACCGATCGTCTGCAACCTCCGTAGCTTATACCCCATACTCCCACAGTCTGTCCAACCTCTGAAAACCAAAACTTCGCCGACACTCGACGGAGGCGACCTCAATGGTAAATGGGGAGTTTCCTTATCGGCTGTTGTTGCGGAAGGAGGTCGCTTGGCTTTTGGCGCGAGTCGATATTTGAATTTAAAATATATTTTAAAATTTCTACCCCGTTACACTCTTCCCCCCCAGACTCGAACATCTACTCCAAAAGCGTGGCGACCTCGTCCCACAACAACTGCCAGGGAAGCTTAAAATTTAAAATTAAATGAATAAATTTATAGTTAAGTTTTTCCTTTAATCAAAGGTATAAAAATACAAAAAATAATTAAATTATAAAAGTGAAAAATAATAATGATAATAAACGAATGATTAAAATGAATTAATTAAACGCGGATGATTATTTCTTCGCGTCATCTCGAGGGGCGAAGTCGAGGACATAGGAGATGCCCCCACTTCCTTGGCGCGGCGAACTTATCAGTTCGATGAGGGCCCGCTCTTCATCATTCGCAAGGTCACCCTCACGAATGACGACGGGGGCCCCCTCTCCCTGCTTCTGTTCTCTCAGCTCCTTGGTCTTGCGTCGCCTTTCGCGTCGACGGCGCGTCTGCAAATTGATCCGGGCCTTATGGGCCTCTTGAACTTCGGGCTTGGCATCAGTGGCCGGGGCCCGCTTGCGTCGGGCCCGGCGACGTCGGTTTTTGTTCAGTCGCCTCTCCGCCGCCTGCTTGTCCTTGCCAGGATCAACCATTCTGAAATTATAACGCGACTGTTTTATTTCGCGGACTTGAGCGCGGTATTTTCAAGTCAGCCGTATAATGAGTACCGAGATTCTTGCCAGCTTCGTCACGCAATTGGACAACAACAGGGCTTATTATTTTCTCGACAAAAGCAGGTCCTAGAAATTTATGAGCTAGTGTCGCACAGTACCGGTCAGCTTTTTTAGACAATCTACGATTCGGGTAATAAACCCGATCGCCAATGTTAAGTACTGGGGGCTCTTTTGCACGTTTGTTATAATATAGGGCCTGCCTCTCACTTTCTTTCCTCATTACCGTCTCGACTCGATGACGTAACTGGTCCATACGGGTCATTCTCGCTTTCCATTCTGGGTTATCATCCCCAAAATCATGAACTTCGAGTTCAGTGACTCGTCCCGACAAACGCGGTTCACGACCATGATTTAGATAGTATGGTGTTAAATGAATAGACGCGTGATATGACGAGTTATATGCCAACTGGAAGTCGCCAAGATGCTCATCCCACAGGGTATGATCTTGATCGATATATGCCCTTATCATTGGCTTGAGGGTTCGATTGATCCGCTCAACCGGGTTACCCTGGGGATGGGCAACCGCCAGTGGCACAAACTTGACATCAACTCCCTTCAGATAGTCACGAAGAGTTACATTAATAAATTCACGTCCATTATCTGTAACAAAAATCATTGGATAACCCCATCGACTAAAAGCGTTACGTAATGACTCAACGACATTTTTACCAGTTTGTTTCCGTAATGGATAAATCTCAATAAATCGAGTATAGAGGTCTTGTACTATTAAAATATATTCAAATCCTTTACGGGAACGAGGGAATGGACCAGTCACATCAGCGGCCACGACAGCCCAAGGTTCAATAGGTTGACGAGTTCGCATAGGGGCATGGGAAGATGTCTGTTTATACTTCGTCTTTTTACAGACCTCACACTCCTCAATGTATTCACTTATATCGCGATACATCCCCGGCCAATAGTTCTTAATACGTATCCTTTGATACATCTTCTCACGCCCTAGGTGAGCGGCATCCGGGTCTTCATGATTCCTGCGAAGGATATCACGGACTTCGGACTCCCGCGCCACCCTTTTCCACGCGTCCTCGTCACCTATAGTATCTTTCAAATAGTCAGGTTTATAATATTCAAGTTGATTATTAATTATGCGCCACCCCGGGTAGTTATTAGGATTTTTAGTGATATTCTCAATACGTGCATCATACCAGTCTTTTGCCAATACCGAAGTAAAATTCAAGTTGTTAGATTTAAGGTTTTCAAGAACTTCGGACCACGGGGCCGGTTCAACATCCTCGTGTAAGCGAGAAAGTGCATCCGGGCCCTCGTTTTCAGTCCCTCTGCGATGTTCGATGGTGACTTGGCTAGCAATCAACTCGATTGCCCAACGTGCCAGTCGACCACTAGGATCCTTAAGTGAATGAAGCCACTTGAGCGAAGAGTGGTCTGTAATAACGGTAAATGGTGCGCCTTCCAAGTAGCAACGGAGCTTACGCACGGCCCACACGACTGCAAGGCATTCCTTTTCAGTTGTAGTGTACCGTGTTTCAGCTCCGCGCAACGGGCGACTTAAACAAGTTATTAAATATTCTTTACTGGTAGCAGGATCTTTCTGTACCAGAAAAGCACCAAGACCCGTATCACTTGCATCGGTATATAAGTAATACGGTAGACCAACTTTTGGGATGGACAGAGGCTTTGCATTAATTAATGCTTTCTTGAGCTGTTGAAAAGCTTCCTCTTCCTTTTCACCCCAAACCCAAGTCGCTGTAGGACTACAGAGTTTGTTTAGAGGTCCTTGTACACGGGCAATGTTTTGTAGGTGGCGATGGAACCAATTAATCATGCCACAGAACCTACGGAGTTGTTTGCGATTGGTGGGGCGGGGGTATTGGATGATTGGAGCCATTTTTTCTGGGTCTGGTCTTAATCCTTCACAATCGACAATAAAGCCTAGGAATTTGACTTCCGAGCGCGCGAATTTACATTTATTAGGATTGATTAAAAGACCAGCACCACGAAAAACTTCGAACACTAAAGAGAGAAGCTCTTTATGTTCCTCGTAGGTCTCACTGATTATGACCCAATCATCCAGATACGCAAAAACTTTCTCCGCCCACACCATCGGTAATTTACGATCAGCAAGAAGCTTAATAAAGCGTTCACGTAATTTATCCATGGCCTTTTGGAAAGTGCTGGGAGCACCACAAAGACCATATGGCATGCGGACCCATTCGAAATGGCCCAAACCTTCCACAGAAAATGCAGTGTACGGAATTGATTCCTCACTCATTAAAATCTGGTGGAAAGCTTCCTTGAGGTCCATCGTGCTGATAAAGACGGCATGGTGCAGCGCACTGAGAATTCGCAACATATTGGGCAACGGGTGTGCTGGTGGAGATGTCAATTTATTTACAGGGCGATAGTCGACGCAGAAACGAAGATCACCCGATGCTTTCGGAACCATCACTGGGGAACACGACCAAGGACTTACACTATCTCGAATGTACCCTTTTTCTTTTAGCTCAGTGACTTGACGATTTAATTCCGCAGATATGGCTGGGCTTCGTCGATAAGGACGAATCCTTACCGGTTTAGCACCAGCCTCTATCACGATTGTATGCTGAACCAAATCAGTCAGCCCCTGGTTAGGTAATAACTCAAATTTTTGCATCTCAAGTTTTAAAATTGATCAAAATCTTCACGTTGTTCAGAAGTTAAAATATTACATTTACTAGGTTTTTCACGACAATGAATCAACTCAAACGGGTGTTCTTCGTCACTGACGCCAAAACGCCAAGTTCTTTTCCCACAATCAATTTTTAAATCAAAAGATAAAGCAAAATCCATTCCCAATACTACTTGGTGACTTAAACCATCCAATACACTTAAGTACTGCTCTCCTGCAACTGTACCAACCTGAATAATAAAGGGGGCTCCACCTTTAGTTTTGCAGAGCGTGTGGTTGGCCAACAAGACACCACGACGCTGCGTGTCATCAGGTGTTAATTTACCAGAGCTCAACTCATACATCTTCTCGTAAATGCGAGAGTTGATATATGAGCGTTCGCTACCGGTATCAATAATGCCTTCCAACTGTACTCCAAACACCCAAAGGGATATTGGAATACGAGCAGTGATGACAGGCGCGCGGGGTCCAGTGCCAGGTATAAAGGCTGTTCGGGAAGCAATACGGTGTATGAAAGATGAAGATAGATGTTTTTTAGATAGTATCTTAGGAATGAAAGAAGCACGAGAAGTGGCAGAGAATTGAGGAATCCCTGGAGGAAAATATTCAGGCACAGAACAATCTGACTCAAAGCCAGTGTCTAATTCCTCCTCCACAGGATCCTCTATATCCTCAACCTCTTCCTCGTGTTCCTCAGAGATAGGTTCGAGGCCACAAAGATAGGGTGTGTTCTCAAAATTAATTTGTTGAGGTTCCAAAATATCATCAGGGCCAACAGACTCAATTAAATAAAATTTAGGCGACGACGCGTTTTCATAAAGATCAAGAAGACGTTTCAGAGCAGATGTGCAGCTATCATCATTAACGTCGTATGTGATACTACATAAATTAATTAAATCTTGATCAGATAGATCTTTAAAATTATCATCATGATTGAATTGAGTTAATTGATTAAAATTAGAATTATTACTTAAAGTTAAATCATCAGATGACCTCAATGTCACTGACATGTCTGAGGTACCCGAGGAACTTTCCAAATAAACTCCCTCTAAGTAACCGGCGTTCAAATTATTTAAAACAGTATTAAAATTAATAAATATACGACTATGTACAATATTATTATCCGAATTATTCCCACTTAAATCCAAAACTTCAATTTCCTCCTCGTTGACAGTCGACACATCACCCAAGTACTCGACGTCAGCATCCCCAACATGTGTCGGCAAACACACATCAGAGGTAACCACCTGGGCCTGAGGAATAACTCCCAGTCCCGAGGTATCGTCCCTGACCTGTGCTGCCGTACACATATCAGGGGGATAGACATCTCGTCCTTGTGAGACGTCTCTTCCGCCAACCCCAACCTCCTTACTTCCATTTCCTACCCTAAACTTTTCCCTTTGTTTCTTTTGCCAATTAACCACCCGTAAAATCCTCTTAGGCGTTAATTTTCTCTTTTTCCTCTTAATATTATTCCCTTGAAGAGGGCTACCATTATAAAATTTACTAGAATTACTATTGACAATTTTATTAAACTTGACGTTAAAAAGTTGATTTGAACTATAATTATTTGAATTTAAATTTGAAAGTGAATTTACTTTTGAATTGACTCTATTTGAATTTACTTTATTTAAATAATTGACAGTCTGTTTCCCCTGATTGACTGACCGCCCGCCGCATCTGGAAGGGAAACTACCCAGACTGGCGAGGGCCATTTTTTGGATCAGAGGAAGGTGGTAAAGCAGGATTAATGTGAGCTGTATTATTAGGATAACTACCTGATGGTAATGACGAATTTGATGGCATAGTTGCAGATGAGTTGGACTGGTTCAGTAGCACGCAATTTTGTCTTACGTGACCCAGTTCTTGACAGTATGTGCATACATCTGCACGGGGATTCTCACAATGGTCGAACGTATGACCAGGTTGCCCACAATTATGACAAGTAGCGATTCTACGTGGATTACGCGATGGGAATAGCGTGTAGCTACGATCCACTGGTCTTGAAGGCGCAGAAGGTGGCACTGAGTGCTGATTATTCCCACAATGAACACAAGTACAAGAATGTACTGGATTAGGCTGCTGTTGAGGCTGACTAGGGACAGACTGAGGTTGAGTGGCAGGGTTAGAAGATGAAAAACGGTGTGGTTGTCCACCACGGATCTGGACATCGAAGCGTGGACGAGGACGATAATCCGCCCCTCGCCACGATTGTCCGCTGCTGCTGACTGCAGCACACACCGTATAATTTCCACCTTCCTCCTCTCTGACCTCCTCAATCAACAGTGGCTGTCGATAATCACCATCCACAAGATTGAATTCAGCATCTTGGAAGCTTTGAAGAGCCGAGAAGCGAATCTTCTCCTTCTGTTTGATGGATTTGTCGACCATAGACCTCTCAGCGCCATAAACCCTTCTGCACTCCTCCAAAGACACAGTAGCCTCGTGCACAGCAGAAAGTAGACCTTCGTAGCTATAAACAGGACGAGAGTAAACAAGTGTACGCACATCATGAGGGAGATGGTTACGAATACTTATTACCTGTTCAGATTCAGCTGGTGGGATACGCATTGAAAGGTATTTTTGCTGCATCCGGAATATGAAATCGCAGCTATTCTCTCCATCTTGGGGCTTAATTTGCCCAATTTCCATTAAAATCTGCTGATCGGATTTCGAAGAACCAAATGTTCTACAAAATTCTAGCTTAAATTGGTCATACGTCCGCCATCTCGGAAAATTTAAATCGTACCATCTAGAAACTTTATCCTGTAACAGGTAACTCATGAGACGCAAAATCTCTTCATTTGACCACCCCTCACGGACAGCCCTGGCCTCAACTGATGAAATGAAATCGTTTGCAGATAAATCGCCTTGTGGAAAGCGCAATGACCACATGTTCAGTTGAGAGCGAATTTCTTTCCATCTAGTAGATAGTCCAAAACCCACTCTACGTAGCCCATTCTGTGAGTTGTTTAAAGAACGATTATCAAGGTCAGGATATCCGTGAGTGGGGTCATCAACATGGTCAAAAACCCAAGCGCAAATTCGATCTTCTCGACTCGGGTCGCCTAAGCAACCCAGAGGAGGTACCGGAATATGCGCTGAACCCTGGAACAAATTTTGAGGTGATCTTCTACCCAGTAATCCAAGTGCATCCCTCTCCCCCCTACCAGCACCATGATTAGATAAAATCATAGGGTTGCGGACAGATTGAGATACACCTGGACATCTGTATGTCCCAAAAGAAGTTCCAGAAACGGCTGGGTCGGAAGCAGCTGGCAAAGGATCATGAACATTTAATAGATTAGGATTTTGTAAATTATCTAAATTGTTTTGTTGTGAATTATTAATGTTGTTATCTGGTCTATTGTTGTTTAAATTTCTTTGTTGAACTAAATTTTGAAATAAATTGTTTTGAGCTAAAATCGGATTATTTGACGCTAAATGACTATTAGATGCTAAGTGACTATTGGATGCTAAATGACTATCGGATGCTAAGTGACTACCGGATGCTAAGTGACTACCGGATGCTAAGTGACTACCGGATGCTAAGTGACTACCGGATGCTAAGTGACTACCGGATGCTAAGTTACTACCGGATGCTAAGTTACTATTTGATGCTAAATTCTGAGAAACTGAGTTTAGTGGTAAATTATTGTTGTTGTAATTACTATTGCTATTTTGTACTAAGCCATTGTTGACTAAATTGTTATTAGGATTTACTTGAGCCGGATTATTGTTTATTAAATTATTATGTACTGCATTTTGATTGTTTACCAAATTATTATTTAGATTGTTATCATGAACATGATCCTCTAACCGAGCTTGCTCCCGAGCCATCAGCCGCTCCAGAGCTTCAGTTAGTCTTTCAATTGCCTGGGCATTTGTTTGATTCATTTGATTTTGTGTCCCAATTAATCCCGATAAATTTTCAACTCGAGCCCCGATCTGTGTCTGATTTGCTACCAAGTTTTCAATTCTCGCCCCGACTTGAGCCAATACTGGGTTGGACCCAGGGGGAAAAGCGTTATTGACTCTCGTATCGACCGAGACTTGACTAACTTCATTTGATCTACTAGCTGATGTTATGGTTGCTGGCGGTACCGAAGAAGTTACTGTGCTAGTAGGTGCGGTAGCTACTGTCGAGTAAGCGGGCGGGGGCGAGTGGTGTACACGCCCTGTACCCTGCTGTACCGGAAGTGACGGGGCATTGGACGCGCGCGCAGCAACAATGACAACGTCATCATTATTACGGCGTTCCTCTGCCGCGCAGCACTTGCTGTTCGTGATCGAGTCGACATTTTGTAGACTTACTTTATAAATATGTAAATAAAAGATTAAAAGAATTTATTTATTTAGCAGCTTAAAATTTCAAGACTAAGCTGACAAGAATTTTACGGCAACGAGCGATAATAAATAATTACGTTTAAATAAATAATATTTTTTTTTAAATTTCCGGATAATAACATAAAATAAATTTCTGTAATGTAAAATTTTATTTTACTTAGCAAGCCACGAAGAGACTCGAGTAAAACTACCCGGCAGAAATTTATAAAGAATTTTATTAGCAAAAATCAGAGAAAATTATTCCCTGACTTTTACCCAAACTCCAAAATAAAATCTACCCAGCAAAAATTTTACCGAGTCCCCAATTTCTTACCAAGTAAAACAATAATAATAAAAAAAAATTGTAAATAAATGATTAATAATAAATAACGTGCATAAATAAAATATAAATAATATATAAATAAATAAAATTAATTAAAAAAAATAATCCAAAAAAAAAAATTTTATCACAATTAATTTACTGGGATTTTTTTTTTTTTTTTTTTTTTTTCTTTTCCTTTTTCCTACCAAAAAAAACTAATAAATATATAATAAATAAGTACGTTCCAAAGTACAAGACTTGTTGCGGACTTGGACCTTCCGTCCACCGAACCAACTCCCTCGACTTGCCCACAAACCGACGCTACTTTCCAAGACACAAAAAAAAATACTCAACAATTTATATATAAAAAAAAAAATATTTTCCCAAAGTTTAAAGCTAATAAAATCTCTCTCTCAAATTTTTGATGTTAAAAATTTTCGTTGGGCGCCAATGTAATGGGTCCACTCATCTTATTAATAATTTTGTGGTCTCAATAAAACAAGGGCCCACTCATATGTAGAACTTAAGGTGTCCCACGTACCTGTCCAGCTAGATTCAGTAATCTCAGGACGAGGATAAACCCCGTACTGGACCACGCAGTATATAAAATTAAAGAGAGAGATCTTAATATTACTTATACTTATAAAGGAAAATTAATCTAGGAATTTAATTAATTGGTAGAGTTATAAATTTAAATTTACTAGCGTTTATTGCTGACGAAGTCGCCTTGACAAGATGTGTAATGGACATGAACAATAATTAAAGATGGCTGATGAAATTGACTCGAATGTTTTAATTAATAATTTCCAAAAAGTGACTCGACAGGTTTTACAAATTACAAATGACTCGACAGACTAAATATTGAAATGACTCGACGAATTTATAAGGAACCAATTTTACAAGTTTTACAAATTTTACCAAAGCCAAATCTCCACTCACTTCAATCGACAACTCCTTCAATCTCCGATCCAATCCTCACGTCCTCCAACCAAGTCCAACTCTCCAACCAATTCCAATAACCTCCAACACTCCAATCCTTCAGGTCCAATCCCAAATTTTACAATTAATCTCCAATATGATTTATAATAATTGCTGAATTTATATAAGCTTCCCCGTGAGGGCTTATAAGCTCTTGGCTAGTTTATAGATAATGGCGTCGGTAGTAGCGTGGTATTGAGTATAAAGTAAAGTCCGGGAATAACGTCCGAATGCTGTCGCTGCTGCTAGCCAAGAGACCGATCGTCTGCAACCTCCGTAGCTTATACCCCATACTCCCACAGTCTGTCCAACCTCTGAAAACCAAAACTTCGCCGACACTCGACGGAGGCGACCTCAATGGTAAATGGGGAGTTTCCTTATCGGCTGTTGTTGCGGAAGGAGGTCGCTTGGCTTTTGGCGCGAGTCGATATTTGAATTTAAAATATATTTTAAAATTTCTACCCCGTTACAATAAAATTCTATAAAACTTCATGTAATTCTACAAAATTGAAGTTTTGCAATGCTTTTTTTAAACTCCAACACTCAGTGACCGAGTGAATTGGGTTCGAAATAAAATTCTTATTTACTCTAGATTTTTTACAGTGCATAAATTTATTTCAAAATATTCTTACTAAAATTTATTATCTATTTACATTCTTTTGCCTCTCTTTTTTTAAAGTAATGAATATATTATTTTTCAGAAATAGTAATGTGTCTGGTGAAAGGTCACCATTTGAAGGATCATGTTGCAGTGGACAAGGTGCTGTTTGCGACAGTAGTGAAAGTGAAGCTGAAGAAGGTTCTAAGTACAGGGTAGTTTTACTTGGTGATTCAGGCGTTGGAAAAACTGCATTGGTTTCACAATTTATGACTAGTGAATACATGAATACTTACGATGCTAGTCTAGGTAAGATTAAAATTATAAAAAACTATGCTTACTTTATAAGTTCATACAAAAATCATCTCTTTTCTAATAAATTAAGAAATTGTTAGTAAATTCCAATTTTTTCTGCCAAGAAAATTATTCTTCAACTTAAATATGGAATTCATAATGTAATAATTTTTATTAATTTTTATTTAACAACCAATTTTTTTACAAAAGTTAATTTTTTTTTCGTGTAATATTAAAGGAAAAATCTTCAAAAAAGAACACCTTCAAAAAATAGAGCTATGCCCATTTTTCACGTATTTTGTGTGTGTTAAATTATAAAATATATATATATATATATATATATATATATATATATATATATATATATATTAGACTGTTTCAAATTACGGGTCTATTTTCATTTTTTTGATGAACATTGAAAAATCGAAAGGGTATCTTAAATTATGGTGACAGTTGAAATTTGAGCTCTTGATAGTGATATTTAGAGGTGGCTATTGATAATTTTCGATTTTTCATTTAGTAACATGGTAAAAAATACCTAACTTCCGAAAAACTCAAGATACGAAAAACCTCTTCTCAAATATTTTGTAGCAAATTTACTGATCTACAAAAAAGGTCTTTAATGATTTTTGCATAAATTCAACCATTCACAAGATATCCGACGTCAAAGTTTAATAAAATTCAAAGAACTTGTTTTTGCTTGTTCTGAATTTTATACCATGTCAACTAATGAGAATTCGAAAATTCTCAATAATGTTATTTTTTGGAAATTGAATGCTCTACAAAAAAAGTCTCTTATCATTTTTTGATAAATCCATCTGTTCAAAAGTTATTGGAGCTTGAAGTCAAGTTAGAATAAATTTCGAGATCTTTTTACTCTTCCGGTGAAACTATCGGACTAATCATAAAATATCATTCAATCTTTTTTGTAGGCAATTTTATTTTCTACAAATTATTTCTGATAAATTTTTTTTGAACTCGGCATTCTCTTCTAGTTATTTCGATTTTAATGTCGAGCTCTTAAAATCGATCAGAACACTTTTTTTAGGAGCTTGACATTAAAATGAAAATAACTAGAAGAGAATGCAGAATTAAAAAAAAATATATCAGAGGTAATTTGTAAGAAATAAAATTGCCTACAAAAAAGATTCTAAGACATTTTATGATTAGTCCGATAGTTTCACCGGAAAAGTAAAAAGATCTCCAACTTTACTTCGAGCTCTAATAACTTTCGAACAGATGGATTTATCAAAAAATGATAAGAGACTTTTTTTATAGAATATTCAATTTCCCATAAAAAAACTATATCGAAAATTTCTGAATTCTCATTAGTTGATATTATGGTATAAAATTCAGAACGAGCAAAAACGAGTTCTTTGAATTTTATTAAACTTTGACGTCGGATATCTTGTGAATGGTTGAATTTATGCAAAAATCATAAAAGACCTTTTTTGTAGATCAGTAAACTTGCTACAAAATGTTTGAAGAGAGGTTTTTAATATCTTGATTTTTTCGGAAGTTAGGTATTTTTTAGCATGTTACTAAATGAAAAATCGAAAATTATCAATAGCCACCTCTAAATATCAAAATTAAGAGCTCAAATTTTAACTGTCACCCTATTTAAAGATACCCTATTTAAAGATACCCTTTTGATTTTCGAGCTCAAACATCTCTTAAATGGTTCAGTTTATCAAAAAAATTGAAGAAACCTTTTTTGTTGAGCGGTAAATTTTCAGCGAAAACTTGTTAAAAGCCTATGTAAATATCAGTTTGTTGGAGAATTATAGAATTTTAATCGAAAAACACTATTTTTTAAATTTATTAATTTTGAGCTTCGATATCATTCAAATGGTTGTGGACTTACGAAAAAAGTGTAAAAAACGTTTTTTGAAGAGCGATAAATTTCCTATAAGAAAGTTTTTAGCGCTTAATTTTATGTCAAGTTGTTAGAAAGTTATAAAATTTCGAACAAAAACGCAAATTTTTTTAAATAAATCAAACTTTGACCTTCAATATCTCTTCAATAGTTGGACTCACGGAAAAAACATAAGTAACTTTTTTTTGAAGAGCAAGAAATTTCAAACAAAAATATGTGTTAGTCATAGTTGTGCGCTTATTTTTAAGCAAGTAATAAAATTTTTCTCATTGTACTAAAATGAGAATGTATCATTACTTAGGCAAGGTTAAACGGCACAAGAATAAACTTTTTTATTTTTTTTTTATCATTTTTGGATCAAAAATAAATGATTTCTATCATGACCAACTAAAAAAATCTAATTTAAAAATAATTAATTATTTTTTTTACTAAAATTATTACAATTGATATCTTTTTTAAAATAAAATAAAAATGATTTTTTTGAAAGACAATCGCTCCGAAAAAATTCATTTTTCCCTATATATATCTGTAATATATATAATTACTTTTAAAACGATTATTATTTTAATTAATAATTTCATCTTATTTAAATAGATATGCAAAAATATGAAATTGAAAGCAGTAAGTATTTCTCAAATATTAAGATAGTTTATTCTGAAGCGCATGTGCATAGTGCTCTCGCGCTCATACTCATAGTTGAGTAATTTTTGTGTTTAGGAAATGTTTGGTCATTACAATTTGTCTGACTGATTAAGTATAACTTTGTAATATCTATTTGAAAAACATATATAAAAATCAGACATTTAAAAATAAGTTAAGTTCATTTATTTTTTGTAGAGCTTTAAAGCGTCTGACAAAAGTTCTGGCCCATGAAAAGCGTCTGACGTTTTGGATATTACTTCAGAGTAATATCCTACAAAATATATATAAAAATCAGACATTAAAAAATAAGTTAAGTAACTCTGATTTTTAGTTACCTTTCTCACCTGGTACCTGCGCAGGTGTCACCGGGCAAACTCCACAAACGTACAGGTATCAAAAAGTACATGAAAGACTACATAGAACCGAAAGTTCTATGCTTTAGAAAATAAGTTGTGTCTTATTGCTCTGGGATCTTGGACTAAATGTTCATCAAAAAAATAAAAGTAGTCCCCTAATTTGAAACAGTCTAATATATATATATATATATATATATATATATATATATATATATATATATATATATTATAACGTTAAAATCTAGGATACGCTAATACGCTACATTTTGCGCTACAACTTCGTTCTTTATCTTTAGCCTCCAATCTCAATATGAATAGGGCACCAGGTAATTTTTATCTCTTGAATCACCAAACCAGTAAATCATGATAATTAGATAATTTTTGATCTGTGGAATTATCTTAAAACCACGCACAAATAAAACTGGATAATTTTTGATCTGTGAAATTATCACCAAAACCAAGCATAAATAAAACTAAAACTAAAACTTAACAAAATGCTCAGAACTTATAAGCAAAACATGAACAGAGACTGGAAAACTAAAAACAGAGTTATGGTATGTCATGGTGTCACTTAGTGTGTAGGTTTATGGAGAGGAGTGGTCTGGGTTACATCATTCCAAACTCATGTAGATTATTGGTGAATTAGCAATTTTTATTAAGCAACTAATAATCTCCAAATCTCTATTTAACGATAACAAAATACTGTAGCATCTCACAAATAATTTTACTTTATAACAAAATACTGAATCTGATAATACTAAAATTAATCTTAACAGAAAATAAATTGACATCTCATGATGCGTAACAATACATCGGAAATAAATTAATTAATCACTAGAGCTAAACAATAATTTAATAATATTCGGCAAACTATAACATTAAATCCTAAAATTAGTATTCTAGAACATTTTCTTTAACAAAACTAGTAAAACTAACGTACATAGGTCTAATATTGGCGTTAATTAGACGACAATTGGTTTAATACTTAAACATATTTCTTATAATTATTTTATTAAAATAATATTAACAATAAATCGTGGACATGCCTCTAAACTGTCACAATATTCTCATAATTCTCTCAGTTCTTAAATCTTTCCTTCAATTAAAACAGTAGCATAGTATTTCAAGACTCTAACTCGAACTCAATGAATTATTAATAATTATAATGATGATTTCATACCTAATTACTGATGAATAAAGTATCAAGTAACGTCTTACACTGTTATAAATAATACTTCTGTAACAATAATCTGAACCTGTAGCTTTCCGTAATGCCATGAACTGTAACGCCATTTCTGAACATGTCTGCTCGCTTTGAGCGACCAAAGCCGAATGCTCACGTCTGTACTCTTTGAAGGTCTCCCTTCGACTACTTATTCCAAATAACCGAAATCTAAAAACCTCAGTTAATCTTATCATCATCTATGACTGACCTCTATATTCTCAATCCATAAATCAAACCTAAACTCTACTATATCGGTAACTGGAGGCTTATACCTCACCAAATGTATTCACTAAACCTGACTTTGAGTATGGATATCCTTGGTAGTTGCTCTCCTGGAACAGCCTTCAGCTGGAATCGTAAAACTTAAAACTAAGTGACCTATGACTTCCTCAGCGATACAAGTAGCGATAGCTTGTCCTCTGAGACCTGTCAGACTAAATAATTAAAAATTACCAAACGGCTTCCACAACAGCAACGGTCACAAAATTACTGTTGAGGCCTGCCAAACCAAAATTCAAAACTGATCCCATTCTGCATCCGTCAAATTCCTTATACACTGAAGCGCTAGCGTTTCAGCTAGACCTCTGCAATCTACCAAGAAGTCTCATAGGGATAGAACTAGGTTCTATCATCAGATGATACCGGGTGACTATTTCAAGTCCCGCTCCACGGTAACACTGACTCGTCCACATACTTGAAATTCCAAAACTGTAAAGAGTAAGATCACGTCAAGTGGACCCCCCATTTTCCACTTGATCATGAAAATTAAGTTTATGTATTTTTTTCTTATGTAGTCACTATGAAAAATTAAACCCTCAAACGATTTTTCAAAATTTTCATTTTAACAACAATTTTTTTTACAATGAAAATTTTAAGTACTTTTAATTAAAAAATAGATTCCAAAACAACCGTTAAAGATAAATTAATGAAATTTTCAGGATTTATTGTCAAATATCTATATTTTATAAAAATATTGATAGCTTAAAATAATTTATTTATTATCCTATTGTTAATTAACTTTTAAGTAAACAAATGAAAATTTCATTGACTTCTCAGTCAACAAATGAAGTTTTTTTTCATGGGTTACATGCATTATTTATTAAAGTTTAAGATCCCGAAAGAGAATTTCACTGCCCGCGATTAGTTTAAACAATATGAATTTATTTATCACCGCGCGCCGGTCGCTGAACGCTCTCAATACAGTGCGCGGCCGAGCTTCTCAGGCTCTATTGCAGCTTTGGTCCGTCATAATTCAAAGTAATATTTAAAAATATTATAACTGAACAAATTTTTTAACTTCCCGCTTAGAAAATCGATGATTTTCAAAAATTTCGGGAAGTTATTGTTTTCACCCCGATTTTCGAAAATCGAGTTTTCATCAAATGTCGACGTTTCGAGGTCCTAGGAAGCTATTCTGACTATTTTCAGAATGATGTCCGAGTGTCTGTATGTATGTATATGTGTGTGTGTGTGTGTGTGTGTGTGTGTGTGTGTGTGTGTGTGTGTGTGTGTGTGTGTATGTATGTGTGTGAATGGTCTATAACTTTTTAACTAATGAATCGATTTGGATGTTTAAGGCGGCAATTGAAAGAGCTTGTTGGCCGTTAACTTTCTTGAAAATTTCAGATCGTTTGATCAAGTAGACTCGAAAATATTGGCGAATTACGAAAAAAAAAAAATTTTTTTTTTTATTTTTTTATTGATTTCTCAGAAACGAATTGAACGATCGACTTCAAAATCTAATCAGCTCTAGAACTCAATAAAACGCGTCGAATGCTGCCTTAAACATCTCAATCGGTTAATTTGTTCGGGAGATATCGTTGGAGAAAGAAATGGTAAAAAACGGTTTTTTTTAAATATCTTCAAGACGGCTAAATCGATCGCTTTCAAATTTTAATCAGCTCTAGAATTCGATAAAACGCGCCTATTGCCACCTCAAACGTCAAAATTGGTTTATTAGTTCAAAAGATATCAGTGTTGAAATGTTGAAAAAATAACATTCTACGTTATTTTTTCCAGATAAATCAAAATGTACTGTACTAAAATGTGTCTAAAATCTTACAAACTTTTCCTCTTAATGGTCTCTTTTGATCATCGTATAATGCCGTCAAACTTGTTCTTCAGTTAAAACCATATTATCAACGAAACAATTGAAAAAACACAGGTTTTAATAAATTTCTCGGATATTTTATATATTATTGCTCTGACCTAAGCCAAAACTCATTCAAATCTTGATTTTGATCACTGACATTGATTTCTGCATCAACATATTTATTTTATTTAGCATAATCGGGAATTAAAATTTAAAAATCGCTTGTTCATTAATGATTTTCGATTCTTAAACTTTTAAACTTTAGCATAAAGCATAACTTGTTAGAGTTTGAAAAACTCATAAAAAAACAATCGCATGCAATTAGATTTTCGAGCTCGAAGAGCTCGAAGATATAGTCACATTAATATTTTCGATTTCCTTGAGCTCGAAAACAGCGGGAAGTTTCGGGGCTGGCCCGCAGGGTCAACCGACAGACTGATTTTTTTTTTTTTTAACAATATCATGAATAATACAACAAAATAATTTTTTATTATTAAACTGAAACAGGGAAACTTAACTAATAATTAAACTTAATTATTAATTAATAATAATTTTTTTTTTTTAATAATTTATAATTAAGTTTAATTGTTCAATTATTAGTTAGTTTTCCCTGATTATTGTTTAATGAATAATTCATGTATCTATAATTACTTAATAATAATTTATAAATTATTAAAAAAAAAAAATTATTATTAATTAATAATTAAGTTTAATTATTAGTTAGTTTTCCCTGTTTCAGTTTAATAATAAAAAATTATTTTGTTGTATTATTCATGATGTTGTTAAAAAAAAAAAAAATTTGTTCAGTTATAATATTTTTAAATATTACTTCGAATTATGACGGACCAAAGCTGCAATAGAGCCTGAGAAGCTCGGCCGCGCACTGTATTGAGAGCGTTCAGCGACCGGCGCGCGGTGATAAATAAATTCATATTGTTCAAACTAATCGCGGGCAGTGAAATTTTCTTTCGGGATCTTAAACTTTAATAAATAATGCATGTAACCCATGAAAAAATACTTCATTTGTTGACTGAGAAGTCAATGAAATTTTCATTTGTTTACTTAAAAGTTAATTAACAATAGGATAATAAATAAATTATTTCAAGCTATCAATATTTTTATAAAATATAGATATTTGACAATAAATCCTGAAAATTTCATTAATTTATCTTTAACGGTTGTTTTGGAATCTATTTTTTAATTAAAAGTACTTAAAATTTTCATTGTGAAAAAAATTGTTGTTAAAATGAAAATTTTGAAAAATCGTTTGAGGGTTTAATTTTCCATAGTGACTACATAAGAAAAAAATACATAAACTTAATTTTCATGATCAAGTGGAAAATGGGGGGTCCACTTGACG
This sequence comes from Microplitis manilae, assembly GCA_030273425.1. NCBI lineage: Eukaryota > Metazoa > Arthropoda > Insecta > Hymenoptera > Braconidae > Microplitis > Microplitis manilae. The sequence continues at coordinate 16,064,303 of CP092721.1, forward strand.
TGATCTTACTCAAATCAAAACTCAAACTTTTTCATTATCTCAAACTTTAATCTCAACCATATTCCATATTTAATTTCCATATTTCAGATTCTAATTCTTAATTTTTCTTATCAAAAACCCATAACTGTAGCCAAACGTTACTCCATATTTAATTCTTAAACTATAATATAATCGAAAAACTGTATCGAAATCATGAATACCTGTACGCTTAATTTTAAGTCTTGAGTTACCATGCTCGTAAATACAATAGAATCAGTTGGTGTTTGTGACGTTCACTTTGATTTGACCCCCATACGAAAAAAAATGTCACATATATGTATATACACTTGGAATAATGCTGTATTTTGTTTCGTAAGTTAACGTGAAAGACCCGATACTCGATCAGGGAACTATTACCTGATCTCTCCATGTATGTGTATATCTATATTTAGTAAAATTCAGTAAATATACATATTCATGCATGATCGGGTACTAGTTCCCTGTTCAGGTACTGTGCCACGTACCTCATTTGCACAGAAAAAAATGAACTTAAGAAATTTATAACGGTGGGCTCCGGCTATCTCGTGTCCAATAGCCACGAACGACAGTTACTAAATTTTCCCGAATAATTAATTGATTAATAATAAATTATTAAATATAAATGTAATTTATAATTATTATGTAGCTGGTTCAGGACGGGAAAATATCTCAGGAGTAAGCCGACTCGTTCTTACCGGACACGTGGCTGAAAATATAACTTATCCTAGACGTACTGGTGATAAGAGAAATGATTGATAAAGAGATTCAAATTAAAGTATACAAAACAGAATTTATTTAACCAAAACCCAATACATACAGATTCCCCTTTACTTATAAATTTAGTTCTAATTAAAGTAACTGAGTGTCCAGCGATGATAAAATTTATTTATCGCGTAAATATTTAATGGACACGGCCAATAAATTAAATAATTATTTAAATAATTGTAACGTTGAAGAGAGAGAGAAATATTACAAGGTATAAAAAATATATATATGTATATATATATATATATATATATATATATATATATATATATATATATAGTTATTAAATTCTTATCTGATTTAGTACAGACGACGTACAGATGGAATCGGGCGTCGGTTCATCCTTGATTCCCTCTGATGACTCCCCTTGATTGTGTAGACGTCCACAGGTTCCTGGGCTGGTGGCGACGAGAAATATACACTAAACTTCACCTTGGTTTTTTTTTAACCAGTACGCAAAAAAACTTATAATATCTCTCAAATTGAACGTGGATTGACAGTAAAGCAATACTAATTTTAATAGCTGTCGCGTGCCTGCTAGATTGCTCGCTTGAACTCAAGTGTCGATTCAGGTCCGACTGCCTCTGGTCCCAACCTCTGATGACCCCTACCTAATTATGCGCAAAGGACCAATTCACGGTCATTTGCTGCGCGAGATCATCCCCTACGGTCTAGCTCCTAACTCAGCCAAACTCAGCAATCGGGTGGTGACGAGAGGGAGAGAGAAAGACCATAACCAGACGGAGACAGCGAGAGAGCCGCACTCTCACGTCGTACCAACGCTGCCCGGTTATAAATTAGTGTATAAAATTATAACCCGGAACCTGGGTGTCAATATAGGAAATTTCAACATTTCGAACAATACATTTTATAATACCGCTAGGAACACAACTACGGTAATATTGAAAATTGGTATTTTTTTCAGGATCGATTCGCATTGCGATTCGGTAATAACTCGGCTATTACACCTATCGATAAGTTAACATATTTTCAATCTGCTCTGTCCGGAATAGCATTGCAAGCAATAAAAGATATCGAAAACATGGCAGATAATAGCCTAGGAAATCCCTGAAAATAAGTACCATAATTCACGTGTGGCTATATCCCATCGTCTAGATATAGTACATGAGTACCCGCGACTCAATCGAGACACTCCAGAAACTATTAAGGAGTTGATTGATACTTTTAAACAACATTTACGTGCATTGAAGACATTGGAATAGTATCATGGTTTATTTAATTCTGAATAAAATTAGTAATAATAGCAGATTTCAGTGGGAAGCTATCATGAGTGATAAAAAGATACCAACATGCACTTCGTTAATATAATTTTTTGAAAAACTGGGAAACTACACTGACAGCTCTTCGCACAACAAAGATAATATAGATAACAAGCATATTAAACCAGCGTTTAAAAATGGTAATTATCAAACGCGCGCGCACACGTTTGCCACGAACGTTCCAAAATTCGGTCAGGAGTTAACAGTAACTCATGTCCAGTTTGAGGAGAGAATCATTTGGTTTACTATCGTAATAAATTAAGAGGGATGCCCATTATCTAAAAAACGCAAGCAGTTACGACTGCTATCGTTATGTCTCAATTGTTTAGGCAATCACCATCGATTGGATGAGTGCCAAGGGGGCACTTTTCGTGTTTGTAATAAAAAGCATAACTCAAGACACCATCCGATCGTCACCGGTCAGCGTACAAAATTATGGTGCGCCCAATTCCTCAAATAAAACATCTCTCAACCAACTGGTACGCAATTTTGTGCTGAGTACGTATACAAATGACATTATATCAACTGCTATCATTCAAATACTGAATCATACTGCAGTATCTAGGTCTTGTCGGGCAATTATAGATTCTGCCTCTACTTAAAATTTCATCACTAAAGAATTCTTAAAAATTCTATAATTGCTTACCGCTAAAACTCATGTACCAATCGGTGCTCTGAATCAATTATCCACCATATCACGTTGCGCAGTTACTGCCATCATGAAATCACATCATAACGGGCATCAGAAAAAACTAGAGTTCTTAATAATTCCAAGTATAACTCCGTATGTACCAGATTACTCGGGAAAAAAAATTTAGATCTATTCTGATCAAATTAGATCAGCTCAGATCAAAATAGATCAGTAGCATTAAGACTGCAGTTCAGTTAATTTACCGTCAAATATTCAACCCACTGATCCCAAGTTTCATAAACCTGTACTAGTGCATCTCTTAATTGGAACTGGCACCTTGTTATCAATTTTATGTGTCGGACATATACGTCTATCATCTCATCCAGAACCAGATTTGATTCTTCAAAAAACTCAGTTTAGTTGTGTGACTGGGAGGGGGGGGGGAGCTTACCGACTTATAAAGCTCCTAGAAAAAAGCGAACTGCTTTATTACGGTTATGCATAATGATCCCTCTAGATTCAGGGAGATTGAAGAAGGTGAGGCTATATTACGTAGATCACCAGAGGAACTTGAGTGTGAAGAACATTTAAAAAATTTTACGAAACGCAATCCTGATGAAAGATACACAATATCTCTTCTCTTCAATAGTAAACGCGATTCATTGAGAAAATCGTACTTTATGGCCTTACGATGCTTTCAGTCTCTCGAACGACATTTCAGTAAGGATACACAGTTAAAAGAATATACCAAGGACATTGAAAAATATTTGAGCTCAGGATACGTGGCCAAGCTCGATGCACTATCGCAGAAAGGATTATACTTGCCACATCGAGCCGTAGTAAATAAATGCAGCATGTCCACCAAATTGCGGGTTGTATTTGATGGTTTAGCTGTATCAAGCACAGGAATTCCGTTAAATGACACATCATTAGGTGGTCCTACAATACAAGATGACATTTCATCTTTGTTTATACGCTTTAGACTCCACAGGCATGCGCTGACAGGTGATATCGAAAAAATTTATCTCCTGAAATTGCAGGATAGAGTATATCACTGTATATTGTGGAGGGCTGCGGATGGAACTCTCCTTACATACCAATTTGACGTTTGATCTTCAGACTAAAACCTCTAAAACCAAATCATATTGCTCTAAATCAAGAGAGGCTCCACTTCAAATTAAACAAACCATGTCCTGCCTTGAATTATGTGCTGTTCTACTCTTATTTTACTTGTATACGATCGTGATGAAAGCTGTTCACAAACCCATGGATGGTACATTTTTCGTGAGCGACTCAATGATTGCACTACAATGGATTAACGTCGGCTTATTTGTTCAGAACTTTTGAAGCCAATAGAGTGTCCGGAATTAGAACCAAAACCAAGGGTGTCATATGGCATCATGTGCAAACCCACTCCTACTCGGCTAACCTAATATCCAAAGGGCTTTAAGAATTAAAAAGTGTCAAGATTTGAAGACACGGTTCAAACTGGTTATCTCAATGGGATTCAGATTTACTTTTGCAGCCTACCATCAAGCAGCTGGAAGAAGATGGACTACGTAAAACCATTTGCTTAAAGCTCCTATTGGACGACAGTCTTCTGAATTGATATTCATCATACATTCGGTTACGGCGTATCTTAGCTCGCTGTCTACAAGTAAGCCCGGCTATCAGGTATCAATAGAATATTCATGTTGCTTTGTTGACTGAAGCCTTCAAAAGAATTGAACGTTTAGTGCAGCTATCTGAATTTGCAGCTGACATAAAGTATCTTCGCAAGCATAATAGTCTTCCAGATACCAGCAAGTTATGAAACCTTAGCCTCTTTCTGGATGATGAAGTTATGTTAAGAGTAGGAGGTCGCTCGCACAATTCCTTATATCCATACCAAAAAAAGCATCCGTATCTGATGCCCAGATTTCATTACATCAACAAACTTATAATCCAGCAAGAACATTTAAATGTGTACCTGGTATTCTGCAATCAACCCTATACGACGTGCACTTTTATAGCTCGTCATCAATGGTCATAATCGTGTACGAGATGTCATCCGTTCCTGTGTGAGATACACTCAAGTAAATCATAGTAGTCAAATATGTTAAGGGTCATTTGCCTAAAGTAAGAACTGCTGAATTAAGACCATTTACTAATTTGAATGTGGACTATTGTGTTCCCTTCCAGTTAAAAGAAACGACATTTCGAAATGAAACCTGTATTTTATTCACCTAAACATCAAGAGAAGGAACATGACTGTCTAGCTCAAAAAAAGGTATCATGGAAATTTATTTCTCCAAGGTCCACATTTTGGTGGACTTTAAAAGGCTGTGGCCAAGTCGTTTAAACACCCTTTAAGAAGAGTCGTCGGGAATAATACATTTATGTTTGACGAATTCAATACTCCTGTGATGGAGATGGATATTTTTAATTCATGCTCTTTAACTCCTAATTTTTCTGATCCTAAGGATCTTACTGTTTTAACGCCCTTCCATTTTCTAACTGTCAATTCTTTCTCGAGCTCACCCAAACAGGATTTTTTTGGACACTTCAACAAATCACTTATCCATTTGGGAACGTATGTAAAAGGTCATGGGAGATTTTTAGACCAGGTGGCATAAAGAATACATAAATGAATCAAAGAAGGTTGTGTAGTTCTACTACGTGAAGACAATTTGCCACTAGTTCCAATGGTGTTTAGGGAGAATCCTAGAAGCCTACAGAGGCCTCGATGATGTCGCGCGCTCTGTGCATGTTGTAACGGCTAATGTGCCAGCTTGAATATACTCGCCGGTGTCCAGGGTAACCAACGGGAATTTATTTGGAGAAACATTTTATTTAAATGATAAGCCTCTTTATTGTCTAGTTACAATTATCATATGCAGTTATTTACATATAACGCTCGATACAATCGGATTCTTTTCGAAAATAGCCCGTAATTTACCTTACCGACTACCGGTTCCCAGTGTTGCCAAAGGGTAACTTGTTGTCACCCCTTTGGCCCTAGTTCAACCTCTTCCCAAGAAGTGAGCAGATAGTCTCCAACTCACCCCACATACTCGGCTATGTTTACCTGCCATCCCTCAGCTGAAAGTCTCAGAGCGGGGAAAACCATTTTCTCGTGAGTCATTAGGTAACACTTACCGGTGTCTCAGCCGGACTCCATATGACTGTAGACCCTTGTATTTACTCGGCTAGAAGTCTCCCGTCAAGTAAATCACCCAGAGAACGAGTTAATTCTTTGATTGTAAATTGATAGAAAAAACAATCAAATTGGTTTCATATTATTTTTTTCCAAAAACAGAACCTTTCGAAAATGGTAAAAAATTCACAATAATGCTCTGTTATGCTTCCAAAAATTGATTTTGGAATGTTTAAAAATCATTTAAAAAAAAATTGTTTTTATAAAATTTTGGGGGTGCCCCGTTTGCCCCCCCCCCTCCTATCTCCTATACCCTAAATAGAAGAATAAAAAACTTTTAAAATGACTACCAATACACAGTTCATCTATGTATCGTTCTAACTATATACAATTATTAAATGTGTCTGGTTCATTGATAATTCAGTCGATTGCAAAATAGAAAAAAGGGTTAGATGTTATTTTCGCTCTAAATAATGTGCAGAAGACTGTTATACAACTCTGAACGGCGACCATCAGAAAAACCAACCTCGAAGAAGAATCTTTCACGGAAGCAATAGCGTTACCAATCATATAGACGTCTTTTCTAAGTGAAGAAGCCAATATGAGAATGAAAAAAGATGGAAAACGAGGAAGTAGAAGTAAACCCCTCAATAACAGTGTGCTTCAGCCCAGAGACGCAATTACCTCCCGAATAAGAGAAAGAAAAACCGAAGATGTTATAAATTAACGAAAACGAGTAAGTTATAGCAAGCACAAGAGAACCAGAACATTCGGAAAATGCTCCAGAAACTGTAGTCATGGGGAACGATAACGTATGTTTGAGAAATCTCCCACCTCCAATAGAATCAACTGTCAAAAAAGAACCAGAAAATGAAGAGGTGGACGCGAAAGAAAAAGAGTTGGCCCGGCTAACAAAAGAATACTTGTTGTTAGAACTAATGAATAATTTCGACAATGTCACGATCGGAGTGAGTAAAGGCGACAGGTGAAAGGGTAATTTTTAATTTATTATTTGATATTGGAATGCTGATTTTCTCTGTTCTATAACTTAGCCAAGGAGTTCGATTGAACGTCACATGGTTAGTGTGAGAACGTACCCATCCGACAGAAAGATGACATACAGAGCTCTTAAAGATAACGTTTTTTTCATATCCATGATGTATCCCAATTACAAATGGCTGACAAACTTTGGGATGAATTTGCACAAGAATGGGATAAAGTTGACTCGTCGAACTTTTAACAATCGGCCGCACATCGATATTAATATCAATGACAATCAAGTCCGGTGGAGTATAATAATCAATAATTCTCAATTGATCAGTCAAGGCATTTTTTAATCCGTAATGAAAATATTGACTAGGAGGAACTACACGAGTTACTATCAGTGTTTCCGGTGTATCAAGTAAGGTCCAAGAATCAAAAGGTAAATTACTGATTTCTTCTTGGTTCGATGTTTTTAATATTTTTAGGAGTTTATTCGCTGCTTCACGTGATATATTGAAATCAGTCACCCACTGAGCTAGTTTCGATGATAAACTTGTTTAATTAATAGCTATTAAAGCATTCTCTTTTAATTGATTACAGATCGATAAAATACGTAAGTCAGAATCGCCGCTAGTTTCACTGTCAAAACTGTAATTACTTATTTCATTTTCCTTAAGTTTTTTGCCATCAATATTATTGTCTGTATTAATATTTCTTTCATTATCAACATTATCCAATTCATCACAATATATATTATTACTCATAAAGCATGAATTATATTCCACTTGTTGCGTAATTAGAAACTATATTTAAATTTAAATATAGTTTCACTTCCGCAGATAGAGGCAGCACCTACTGGGGCCTCGTACATAAATTTGAACTTGATCATGCGCAACTCGGCGCATGCGCATCTCCGCTTTCCTGCTTCGTGTCGAGAAGACGGCCGCCATTATCTTTCGCATACGTTCGTTCAACAAGTAACACGTGTTATAATTCATCGTTTTATTTTGCGCTCATCTCGAGTAATTAATCAAAACTATCAGTTAATATCAATTAAGTGATCATTAAGCTCAACAAAAATATAATTATTTTTGTAATCGTGGGCACCAGAGCTCATTAATAAATTAATGAAATCCTCAAGCATTCAAGTGATCAACGACCACGTTTTTCAAGAGGTTATTCCAACGGAAAACTTTACCAGTGCTTATTTATTTCATAAATAATTATATCCAGTGTTCATAAATATAAAAGACTCAATTTATTATTAATTAATTATCAACATGCTCAATATTTTTAATAATATAACAGTAAATTCTCGCTCGATAGCCTCTGCAATCATGCTACCACGTGTTCATACAATAAACTCAATACAGTGCAATTTATTATAAACTCATAAATTAAATTCAGTGATCAATAACATTATTAAACAATGAACTCAATTATTTATATAATTTGTGCTATTACAAATAGTAATCAGAAGTGTTCAATAATTTAACTTCGCTCGGTAACCTCTGAATTCATGTTACTTATTCTCATGACAATTTTGCGATCAACTCAGTGTTCAATTACACTCAAATCAATTATTTCAATTATTTACTCGAGATTAATTTTACTCTTTGCATTCATTTAATTACGTAATCATGAGCTCAAAAAATTAAACAGTATTAATAAATTAAATCAACGATTTAATTTTGTAACCCAGTGATATTATGTGCTGTGACAAATAAAAATATTGTTATATTTTTTAATATGCGTATTTTTCAAACATCCCAACTACCAACCAGTCCTGGCATGTATTTATTTAATTATTATTACAACATTTTATGGTCCTTCGAGCCGGATGGTTGGTTGGTTGTGTCTGAAGCATCATCAGTGAACAGCTGCATTCATATAAAACCATTACAGGTCACGGAGCTCAACATGGGAGATAATGAGGAGAAGGAGGATCCTCCCAAGGATACTCAGCACTCAACGGGTCTGGAGGGCACTACTCAGAATCTACACCTCCTTCCTGAGATCAAAGTCGACGACAAAACAGCACGCAGTGATTCCAGTATCACCGACACTGGAAACAATGGCAATACTGACCCTCCTAAGCTCAAAACCAAACGCACTCCAAAGAAATCGACGATTTCTCCAGCACTCGAGATGAAGGTGATCAGTCAGCACTCACGGCTCAGAGCCTTCTCAGACTGGGAAGCTCCGGCTGCTACACTCACCGTTGCTGACGGTTTGGCTCAACTCAAGTCTAGACTTGAACTTCTCGAAGGTGAATGGCACCAGTTCAACCTCACTCATGACTCACTATGCGACAACTGCACCAAGGAGTTCTTGGAGAGCTCATACGTCAAGGACGGGGTATACGATTTGGTGTACCGCTCATACATTGGCGCAAAAGGCAAACTCATCGCACTCATCAACTCAATACCAGTTCCAACTGCTGCTCCAGCTGTCGTGCACTCAACCCGGGCTCAAACTCATCTACCAGCACTCGCAATTCCCAAGTTCGATGGGAAATACGAGAACTGGCCGGAATTCAGGGACTCATTCACCTCCATGGTGATTAATGCTCAGGAACTCGCTCCAGTTCAGCGTCTTCAGTACTTGAAGAGCTGTCTACAAGGACCAGCCGCACTCAGCCTTGCCAGCGTACAAATGTGCGATGATCAATTTGTACCTGCATGGAATCAGCTCACCGAGAGATACAACAATCCTCGCCTGCTCATCGGTGCTCAGCTGGACAAGATACTGAACATACACGCACTCACATCACGCTCATCTGAGCAGCTCAATTATCTCCTGAAGACAGTTTCAGAGGTAATCAATGCACTCAAGGCACTCGGTGTTCAACTGAACTCGGATATGAATCCATTGCTGACGCAATTGATCATATCCAAGCTGGACTCACACAACAGGGAGCTCTGGGAGAATAAAATGGGTGCTTCAACTGAATATCCTAAACTCTCCACACTCAATGAATTCTTGGTTAGTCGAGCTCGTGCTCAAGAACGAGTGAAACAGGCTTCTGCTTCAAAATCGCGCTCATCTGGTAAAGCAGCTTCATACGCTGCTACAGCTGGTTCCAACTCATCATCGGGCACTCAACCTCCAGCTACGCAATCATCTGCTGCACCCGCTAAACCTCTCAAGAAGGTATTTCCTCCTGCACAATATCCGTGTGATTTGTGTAAGGGAGATCACTTCATTGTGCAGTGCACAAAATTCTTAAGACTCACCAATGCTCAACGCACTCAAGTCGTTATTGACAAGCGGCTTTGTGAGAATTGTTTAGGGCATCATATGCCTGATGCTTGCAATTCCACATTTTTGTGCAAGGTGTGTCAGCACAAACACCACACTATGATACACCCGGGGCTCAAAAGTACTCAGAAAACATCTACCTCAACCGATAAACGCACTCAATAAAATCGTCTGCTTCCACATGACGACTCGAGTGACGCTCAACTAAACTCAATCGCACTCAACACGTCTGGCACTCATACTACTTGCACTCATCGCCCAGCAATCTTACTCGCAACTTGCCTAGTGGACTTGATCACCAAGTTAAGTACTCATCCAGTACGTCTTTTGCTGGACCCAGGTTCTGAATTATCGTTTGTTTCAGATTCCTTGGTGAATTCACTCAAACTTAAACGCACTCATTCTTCTATACTGATTATTGGTATTGGTGTATCCAATGCTGGTAGAACGAAAGGTCAAGTCGCACTCAAGCTTTCATCTAGGCATTCAAACGACTCAGTCATCGTCAGTGCTCATATATTAGGTGGTCTTACTACTCAATTACCATCTGTTGCACTCAATCAACTCAACTGGGACCAATATAAACAACTACAATTGGCAGATCCAGCATTCATGAGACCAGGACCAATTGATATTATCATTGGTGCCGATCATTATGGTCTTATCATGAAAGATGCACTCATCAAAAGGTCTGAAGGCCTGCCAATAGCTCAAGATACTATCTTCGGGTGGATATTACTCGGTCCAGTCACTCAACACACTCATCGACCATCTATGACTTATCATGCTGCTGTAGAGCAGTCTACTCAACAACTTCAAGACCTGCTATCACGTTTCTGGACTCAAGAAGAATTTCCAGTCAGCAAAATCAAGGAACTCAACCCAGATGAAGAGGCGTGTGAAGCGCATTTTCAAAAAACTCATCGACGAGACAGTTCAGGACGGTACATAGTCCGACTGCCAGTCAAATCGTCACCTCAACAACTGGGAAATTCGTACTCAGCAGCATACCGCTGTCTTATTCATCTCAAACGTCGTCTAGACCATGACGATCGTTTGAAAGCACTCTATCTTGATTTTCTGAGGGAATATAAAGAACTCAACCACATGGTGGAATCAATTCAATCAACATCAGGTGAACCAGCCTACTATCTTCCTCATCATGGAGTACTACGGGAGAGCAGCACTACAACTAAGCTGCGAGTAGTCTTCAATGGTTCCAAAACCACCAGCTCAGGTCTTTTACTCAACGATGTGCTTCACAACGGTCCAAAGCTTCAACTAGACATCTTCGACGTACTCATCGGAGTTCGCACTCATCAGCTCATCTTCATAACAGATATCACGAAGATGTTTAGACAGATTTTGGTCGACGAACGTGATCAAAACCTTCGACAAATACTCTGGTTTAACGAACAAGGCCAAATTACTCCATACAAACTCACCACGGTCACCTACGGGACTAGACCAGCTCCATATTTGGCTATTCGTGCTCTACTTCAACTGGTTGAAGACGAAGGACATCAATTTCCGCTAGCGATCATTCCACTCGTCCATGGAAGATATGTTGATGATATCTTTGGTGGAGCTGATGACTTGAACTCATTACAACAAGTTGCTGACCAACTTCAAGCACTTGGCAAGGCGGGCGGGTTCCCTCTTGCTAAATAGGCAAGCAATCATCCAGAATTAAGACAACTCAATCATGTGGAAGCGATCAAGAATCACAAATTCGAGGATCCAGACTCCAGCACCAAGATTTTGGGCATGTACTGGTCCTCATACTCAGACCAGTTTTACTTCACATACTCACCACCATGCTCTACTCAAAAATTCACAAAACGGATCATTTTATCAGAGATAGCTCAAATCTTTGATCCTCTTGGATTTCTAGCACCACTCATCATTCGAGCCAAGGTATTCATGCAGGAGCTTTGGCTCGAAAAGCTCAGCTGGGACACTCCATTGGCGACCAATCATCGGCATAAATAGAGAAACTTCAAGAATGAACTCAAACAAATATCTGAAATCAAGATTCCAAGATGGATCCACTCATCCACGTGCTTAACCACCGAGATTCATGGATTCTTGGATGCCTCGCAATTGGCAATAGCAGCTGCCGTGTTCATCAAAGTCCACACACTTGCTCATGGAGTCAGAGTTACGCTGCTCTGCTCAAAAACCAAGGTAGCTCCGTTAAAGGAATTAACGATACCAAGGTTGGAACTCACTGCAGCTCACATGTTGGCTAAACTCATAAACCACTGCCAGAGCACTCTAAAACTCACTCAATCACCAACATATTTGTGGACGGACTCAACAATCATATTCTCGTGGATCAAATCTCATCCGTCTCGCTGGAAGGAGTTTGTTCGGAATGAGGTGTCACAGATTCAAGATCTACTTCCAGATGGCCACTGGAATTTTATTCCTGGCACACAAAATCCAGCAGACTGCGCAACACGAGGGTTGACGCCTACTCAACTTCGTGATCATCAACTGTGGTGAACTGGCCCATCATGGTTGCTCAAGAGTTCATCGTCCTGGCCTAAATGTCCATCAATTGATGATACAGGAGCTCAAGCAGAAGAACGGCCTGGATTGGCCTTATTCTCATCGAATTCATCACTGAAATCAAGGTGGCCTGTTATGGAACGGCCAATACCGCTACTCCGCATGTTACGAGCTACTGCAATCTGCTTTAGACTTCGTGACATGATCAAGAAATCACCGAACGCATCACTCAAGACTCCAATTACTTCTGACGAAGTAATTTCCGCACTCAACTTCTGTATCAAAGAAACGCAACGCATTCATTTCTCAACTGAGATCAACATGTACTCCAAAAACGCACCATGGCCTCATGGTCATCCATTTGCTCGATTGGTTGCATTCATTGACACCGATGGCATCATTCGAGTAGGTGGACGATTGGAGAATGCTCCAAATCAAGTCCAAAGCAAGCATCCTGCTATTCTACCACGAAATGCGGCACTCACTACACTCATAGTCTCTGATGCTCATCAGCGTACCATGCATGGTGGTACTCAACTTACTCTTGCGTTCATCAGACAAAAGTACTGGATCATTGGTGGTAGACAACCAGTACGCTCAGTTATACTTAAATGTATAAAATGCGCACGACATCGTGCTGATAGAGCTCAACAACTTATGGGTCAGCTACCAGTATCAAGAGTCACTCCATCATCGGCATTCACACATACTGGAGTTGACTACGCTGGTCCATTGACACTCAAAAATTGGAGACACAGAGGAGCAAAAACATACAAAGGCTGAATTTGTGTTTTTGTCTGTCTCTCTACATCAGCAGTACATCTAGAGGTAGTCAGCGACTACAGCTCTAGTGGGTTCATCGCAGCACTCCGCAGATTTATCAGCTGACGAGGCATCTGCACAGCACTCTACAGCGACTGTGGAACAACGTTCAAAGGCGCTGAAAATGATCTCAACCGTCTGTTCACTCAAGGAACTCAAGAATCAAGAGAAATACTGGATCACATCACTGTGAACAGTATTACTTGGCACTTCAATCCACCAGCAGCTCCACACATGGGTGGAAAGTGGGAAGCTGCTGTCAAATCACTCAAACATCATCTTACTCGCACAGTGGGAGAGTCTTCATTCACGTTTGAAGAATTTACGACTCTTCTTACGCAGATTGAAGCTATCTTGAACTCAAGACCATTGGAGCCAATCACAGAAGATCCAGATGACATCGACGCACTCACTCCTGGTCATTTTCTAATTGGACGAGCACTCAATATGATTCCTGAACCAGCACTCATCGATACAACCAGTACTTGATTGTCAAGATGGCAATTTATACAACAACGGGTTCAACAGTTCTGGAATCATTGGTCGACAAGTTATCTACAAAGACAACTGGCAATCACCAAGTGGCAACGTCCAACTCATCAAATTCAAGTTGGGTCACTTGTATTGCTCACCGACGAAAGGTTTCCACCAACCAGGTGGCTTCTCGCTCGTATAATAGCACTCCACCCTGGCAAAGATGGGTTGACCAGGGTTGCTACACTCAAAACAGTGAACTCTACACTCACTCGTCCAATTACGAAGCTCGCACTCCTACGAGTTGAACCAGAACTTCAAGAAGATGACGACAACTAACTCATCTGGTTCATTGGCATGCTCAACGAAAGATCACGTACTCAAGAACTCTTCAATCATCAACTCTGTTGCTGATGGCGGGCGGAATGTTGCGTAATTAGAAACTATATTTAAATTTATATATAGTTTCACTTCCGCAGATAGAGGCAGCACCTACTGGGGCCTCGTACATAAATTTGAACTTGATCATGCGCAACTCGGCGCATGCGCATCTCCGCTTTCCTGCTTCGTGTCGAGAAGACGGCCGCCATTATCTTTCGCATACGTTCGTTCAACAAGTAACACGTGTTATAATTCATCGTTTTATTTTGCGCTCATCTCGAGTAATTAATCAAAACTATCAATTAATATCAATTAAGTGATCATTAAGCTCAACAAAAATATAATTATTTTTGTAATCGTGGGCACCAGAGCTCATTAATAAATTAATGAAATCCTCAAGCATTCAAGTGATCAACGACCACGTTTTTCAAGAGGTTATTCCAACGGAAAACTTTACCGGTGCTTATTTATTTCATAAATAATTATATCCAGTGTTCATAAATATAAAAGACTCAATTTATTATTAATTAATTATCAACATGCTCAATATTTTTAATAATATAACAGTAAATTCTCGCTCGATAGCCTCTGCAATCATGCTACCACGTGTTCATACAATAAACTCAATACAGTGCAATTTATTATAAACTCATAAATTAAATTCAGTGATCAATAACATTATTAAACAATGAACTCAATTATTTATATAATTTGTGCTATTACAAATAGTAATCAGAAGTGTTCAATAATTTAACTTCGCTCGGTAACCTCTGAATTCATGTTACTTATTCTCATGACAATTTTGCGATCAACTCAGTGTTCAATTACACTCAAATCAATTATTTCAATTATTTACTCGAGATTAATTTTACTCTTTGCATTCATTTAATTACGTAATCATGAGCTCAAAAAATTAAACAGTATTAATAAATTAAATCAACGATTTAATTTTGTAACCCAGTGATATTATGTGCTGTGACAAATAAAAATATTGTTATATTTTTTAATATGCGTATTTTTCAAACATCCCAACCACCAACCAGTCCTGGCATGTATTTATTTAATTATTATTACAACACCACTGTTTCACTTTCATCACTAAATGAATTTTCAAAATTATGTCATTTATTAGAAAAACAACGTATTCGTTTATTTTTTTGACCTTTACACAAATTTTTAAAATTTTTTCTTTTGGACATTTTGCTATTGTATTTATAATAACTAATTATATGTAATTACTTTAGAGCAGAATCAATAAATAATGTTTATAATCATTGGTACTACATAGATTATAATGACATTAGCTGACGAAAGTTGAGGTTATAATAGTCTCATAAGAAAGTTATTTTTTTGATATTTTAGAGAGATCCATAAATAGTTATCATTTTGCTAACTTTCAGATTTCTTTTAGATGACCTGAACATAAAGTTATCAAAACAATAACATTTTTCTGAGCTCTTAAAGGTAACATTTTTTGCATAACATTATGCCATTTTTTTGGCATTGATGTCGGACGGGTATGAGAAATCGGGCACTGATTATTAATTTATAAATCATAGTATGAAATTATTTTTATTCTGTCGTTCAACCCAGGATTTGCAATCACGTGGCTAATATAAGAATGTTATAATTTAGTGTTGATTTTACAACTTATTTGTCTATTTGTACCGAGCGGATGTACTATAGACCGTCCCGTTCAATGACCTGCGTGGCGTTAGGGTAGGTCAGGGATTTTCTGAGCGAGAGGGATGTTGGGTCGGTGAATTTAGGCCCTCGAGAAGACCGTGTTCTCTCTCTGTCTTAATTTAAGGTTACTATGAATTAAATTACCAGCACTTGAATGCCGGAGAAAAAGAACAGTAAATAAAGAGACGAATGTGTAAAAAAAAAAAACATGTGTAGTATATTGTCAGGTTAAATTTACAAAAATATTATAATGATGGACTTACCCTGGAGGGTTGATATACCTGCACACACACTCATTCCAAATTCACCAGTTTGGATTTGTGTACACAGGAGTTTTACAATGTGTTTATGAAAATTATTAAATTGTCTTAAGAATGAAATTCGAGAAGCGTGGGTTGACGAATTCAGATTTATTTTCCAAAAAATGAATTTTGGAAATGATCTCGTAGGTTTTTAATTTTAAAATAAACGAATCGAATCTCGATTATCGATCTAGGACCCCCGATTACCTAGGCGTGAGGCTAAGTTAAAACATACATAAAACAAACGGTTCAGTCGTTTTTGAGAAATCGTGCCTATCAGCTTGGATAATACCGTTTTGACCAAAACGCTATTAAAGTTATAAAATAAGTTCACTCATATTTAAAATTTTGCTTTCAACTTACATTGAGTCACCTGTTCCAGGGCCGTAAATAAATCTTCTTCAGCATCAGCAACTTCTAATGAGTCAATTTGATGTTGCTTACAAGCAATTTTTCTCTTGCGCGTACATTCACGCCCTCTAAAGTTCGAGATCATAACGCACTCCGTATCCTCCTGCTTGACATAGGTATGAGCGTTGGGCTTAATTGATAGTCCTATTGTATTCATGTAGTACAAAAGTGACGTCGTTTCTCAACCCTTTCCCAGTTAACCTTAAGTCTCCACTCTATACGAGTTCAACGAAGAGTGAGAAAGCTGCAATAGGGTTAGTGCTGTAACTAGTATACAAATAAAGGCCTTATCAAAATGGCCATAAAACAAAAATAAACCTTAAATGAAAGAATACCATTTGTAGATTTATTTAATAAATTGGAATAATTTATAACAATTTACATTATATAATAAATTTACATTGTATGTAAATCTAAAGTTTTTTGATTTATATTTGATTGATGCTAAATTTTACTAATATACGACTTTTTAATCATTTTTATCTTCTATACCCGGGGAAAAAGGTTTAGATCTGACCACATATTATTATATCTGATCAGATCTGACAAAAAAGATCTGGCCAGTTCTTCAAATTGTCTCTATCTCGCGAGATCTGGCCAGATCTGATCAGATATAATTATGTGTGGTCAGATCTGAACCTTTTACCCCGGTGATACCTACTAAAAAAAAAAATATTAAATTGTGAAAAAAAAAAAAAATAATTTTAATTCAATCCGAAATGTAATCTGATATATTAGGAACATTACTTAGAGGAATTACAAATGATTATAATTAATTAAAAAATCCCGGTCACTGCTGGGCTCGAACCTACATCCTTACGGTTCAAAGTCTTTGATGCTATCCACTGCGCTGACCCATGTATGTGATCGCTCGAGTGTAAATAACTACATATAAACAATTTTCAATAATAATACAACGTATACATGATTATATCTGAGCAGATATAATAAGATCTGATTATGTGAAGTGTTGTATTTACCCGGGAAAAATGATCTAGATCTGCCAAGATATAATTATATCAGACCAGATAAAATTATATCTTGGCAGATCTATTTATATCTGATCAGATCTAATATTGAGACATGATCAGATCTCATTATATCTGACCAACCACTGGTTATATCCGGTCAGATCTAATCAGATATAATTAGATCTGGGCTAAATTTACTATCAGGCATGATTATATCTGGTCAGATCCGCGTATATTTCCTGAGATCTGATGAGATATAACTATATCTGAACTAAATTCAACATTTTATATGACCAGATCTTGTTATATCTGCTCAGATATAATCATGTATACGTCTTATTTTTATAGGAAATTATTAATATCTGGTCAGATCTGCGTGTATCTCGTAAGATCTGATTAGATATAACTTGACCTAAACTAGATACAACACTTAACATAATCAGATCTTATTATATCTGCTCATATATAATTATGTATACATTGTATTATTATTGAAAATTGTTCATGTATAGTTATTTACACTCATGCGATTACATACGTGGGTTAGCGCAGTGGATAGCATCAAAGACTTTGAATCGGAAAGATGCAGATTCGAGCCCAGCAGTAACCGGGATTTTTTTATTAATTATAATCATTTGTAATTCCTCTAAGCAATGTTCCTAATATATCAGATTACATTTCGGATTGAATTGAAATTATCTTTTTTTTTTCACAATTTAATATTTTTTTTTAGTAGGGATCACCGGAGAAAAAGGTTCAGATCTGACTACATATAATTATATCTGATCAGATCTGGCCAGATCTCACCAGATAGAGACAATTTAAAGATCTGACCAGATCTATTTTGTCAGATCTGATCAGATATAATTATATGTGGTCAGATGTAAACCTTTTTCCCCGGGGAGTTTAGATGAAGTTATATCTAATCAGATCTTATGAGATACACGCAGATCTGACCAGATATTAATAATTTTCTATAAAAATAAGACGTATACATGATTATATCTGAGCACATATAATGAGATCTGATTATTTAAAATGTATTTAATTCAAATGTAATTATCTCTGATCAGATTTTACGAGATATACGCAGATCTGACCAGACATAAACAATTGTCTATAAAAGTAAGACGTATACATGGTTATATCTAAGCAGATATAATAAGATCTGCTAATATGAAATGTTCGATTTAGTTCAGATATAGTTATATCTCATCAGATCTCAGGAGATATACGCAGATCTGACCAGATATAATCATGCCTGATATTAAATCCAGCCCAGATCTAATTATATCTGATTAGATCTGACCGGATAAAACCAGTGGTTGGTCAGATATAATGAGATCTGATCATGTCTTCATATTAGATCTGATCAGATATAAATAGATCTGCCGAGATATAATTTTATCTGGTCAGCTATAATTATATCTTAGCAGATCTAAATCCATTTCCCCGGGTAGATACTATAATCATCACAAATATATTTATATATTTAGAATTACCACGTTCATCACAATTGAGAGCTCATTATTTCCTATGATATTCATCAAAGCAAAGAAGCTTGCACGGAGAAACTTGACATCGTTCATACTGCTATGTTGTACTGGTATTATTGTTACTTACAGTACGATTGCTATTCATTATGCATATAGCACAAGATTTAAAGGAGCTTCTGAGTAGTATGTGTTTAAAAATCCGTTCACTGGTATTCCCATCTGTTCCTTTTTTATCGCTGAATAACAAGTCAATTTCTTTCTAAATTCTAGTTGACTTGTTGGGTGGGCAGACTACTATGGTCTATTCATCAAATAATGCAACTCGTAAGCATTTTGAATGCTAGAGTCAATCACATAGTCCACAATGTATTTCAGCTATTTTTTAGTTTGCCTGCTTATAGATAATAAGTACGATATTGGTCATTTAAATTTAATTTACCCATACCCATTATGTACTGTTGGGCAACCACAGGACATTTAGTTTTAAACTAATTTTTTTTGTCTGTTCTCAACTTTAGTTTGCTCTAGGGGGTTCATGATGGTAGGAAGCAGCGATACGTCACGTTTATCATGCCAAACTGTTGCAATGATTCGTTGAAATTGCATATAATTCTTGAGTCACTAGGTTTTAACTTCTTTGGCTTTTTAAATTAAGCTGGCTAGTCTTGTCTATTTGATCGGCCCGTCCCACATCTGTAGAGACCTTTGTCCAGCAAAAACTTCACAAGTCTAACAGAAGTGAAAAAATTATTGAAATAAATGTAGTGATGTTGATTAACATATAATTCCGTCATTTTTGAAACTACTTGTTCCACATTTTTTTTCTTTTCAATTCGACATCATATTTCAGTAGTGAAACATCGGAAAATCAAATTTTTTAAAATTTACTTTTAGCTCATATTTTTTTTTTGTTCGTTTGTATAGTATTTCAGGCTTTGATCGATTTGATATGTTACAATTCCTCTATTTCGAATAGACTTATTCATGTTTATCTAACGAGAACAGAAAACAGATAATAATAAAGAATGAGAGGGAAGATAATAGAACTTTACAATTTAAAAGAGTATTAGAGAGTTCTATCAATAGAAAGCTTGTCGATTCGCGATCAATAAGTAATTGATCATACGTATTGTGGACATTGCAACACATTTTTCTTTATAAATATCATCATGATAGTATGTGTTTTGGAGAATTCGTTTTAAATGGCTTTTTTATATTTATAAAGACTGAAGGTTACGATTTATAAGAATGTACAGAGTTGGACTTACTGCACGATAAAGTGAAGATTATTCTATTGATTCTTTCAACCTAGAATGATGATTAATTCCAATAGTCGTCTGAACAAATATGCTTGTTACTGAAATATTTTTTATCGATTTAATAAGTATTTATATTACTCTCATCATCATTGAGCTTAGTTAAATTCAAATGTTTCAAAATCATAAATTATGTCTTTATAATCTAAGAAATATTATGAAACTCATTCAGAAATAAAACATTACGAAGGGGGAATTCGATATTCGATAGAATTATGCTTCTTTTGTTTAAATAATTTTTACTAAAATTAAATTAAAATATAAGTATTTTCATGATGCCACTAAGAAATATTCATGATTTATCGAAAAAATATATTACTTTATTTGAATATTTACAATAATAAAAAATACAAGAAAAGAATCGTGCAATAAGGAATTTAGTAACTTAAATTTAAAAATTCTACTATGTTATTAACACATTTTTATACCGACGTGGTTTGTACCGACCATAATAACCGTTTATAATGAACATAATTATTTTAATAAATAATTAATTCAGGTATTAATAATTAAAGATAAAATGTTATGTTTTTGACTTATAAAAAGCTTTAGGAACTCACTAAAGTATAGTTTTATGCAATACATAGTGAAAATATTAAACTATTTAATAGTTATAGTGGCATAGTTTTTATGGTTTTATGGAGCAGCCTTAGTGATGACTTTTGCATCCTTAATCTGATCATTTAGTTTCTGACCATAAAGTCATTCATCGGGAATGCTAGCTTCTAGTGTTGGCTTTATGTCGTTATCGAGAGTTGGGATAATGAGCGATTTCCTCGCCACTGACTGTTGATGAAACACATCACTTAAAATCTTTCCAGTGTCCCAGAAATATTTCATCAGACTAATCTGATCAATCTGCTCCGATAAACTGTCTGATAATAGTGATATGGCTGAGCTTAGTGACAATAATGCCGACCCTACGCAGCTCTGCGTCTTGGTAACGTGTTCATTTCGCTTCTTGGCGATATTAGTAAAGTGACGCTGAACCTCCAGATTAACTTTAGGAGCTTTAGTTCGGAATTCCCTATCTGTAGCATATTTTTTAAGCAGCACCTTTCTAACCTCCTCAGGCAAGCCCTTAGACATCCAGCTTTCCTACCATTTCTTCAGGCTGTCATTTACCTGGACTGGTGCATCTGTGGCGGGAATCTCTTTTCCCAGTCCTTCGCGAAGTTCATCATCCAGATCATACTCGTCGTTTCCAGAAATCCCTCCTTCCTCGAGAGCATCTACGCTAGGTGAATCTCTGACTGGGGCATCATCAACTACTACTGTGATAACCGGTGCTTCCGTACCCTCATTCGGTAGTACGTTTTCCTTGTTGGAAATTTTGTTATTATCTGTAATATAAATTGGACAGCAATTACACTGGTAATTCAATATCAAGACTCTTTATTCTTTCATGATAAACATGTATTTCGTGTGGAAATAGTGCTCAGTATAACATTACATGTTCATATAGAACTAGGTTATGTTCGTATGGAAATAACCTGTGTGAAACTTCTTATGGAAGATGCACACACACATTTTATTTATGTGTACTATTTTGCTATTAAAATAAAATATTAATTTTTACCGTTTTGTGACTCCACTGGTTTTCCTGCTGTTGCCTTGAATTCCTGTTGTTATTTTACTCATGCCTGAACACTTTTTGCGAGAGATTCTGTAAGGGTCTGCCCTGGCTTCCCCGTACCAGGAAGTTCGGACAGTCCTTCTTGTCCGGCTGCTTTGATTATGAGCAACTGGGTTCTGAAATACCTAGTATAACTGAGTACGCAGCCTGATTACAGGATAGAGGAATGGTGTAATGAATTTAATTTTATAGTGTAATTCTCTTTATTATAATATTGTTAATTGATTTTATTAATGTTCTGATCATTTACAAATGTTATGTACTAAATATTTGGACATTTAGATTAGAAAGGAAATCCAAAAGAATTATTGTATTAATGCGCAAATAGGAGATCCTGGGTCTGATCTCATCAGTAACATAATCGGTTTGAAGAATTTACTTTATACAATATGACTATTTCTGGTAACACCTTAAATAATTTATCTTAATCATTTCTATCAACAAGTCAACATGAATTTTCAAGGTTTATATATAATGTTTAATAAATTAAGAGAAAATTAAATTTAAGAAATTCTAAAATAAATAACTCCGCGTTTGACAAACTTATAATTAACTGCGTGTAGACTTACATCGATGATCTCGTACAATGCGTCGGACATCTTGCAACGTACTGGACTGACCCTTTGACAAGACTACGGGCGACGACTCAATTTTATGGCACAGATTTCATTACACATATTTAAATGGAGTTTCTTAACTGACTAGATTTTATAACAAGTTAACTGGATAGACTTTTTCAATGAATAGACAGACTTGACAATAAATTATAACGGACTTTACAATACAACGAATTGACTAGACTTGACTAGTACAAAAATATGCAGCAATGTGTGCTTAGTGAGCTGAAGAGTGTAGAGTAAGGACCTCGCTAGGCGTCCTCAGCCCTTCTCTACATCTCCCAGCTGATTACTAGGTACTAAGTGTATGCTAATTGCAAGCTAACTGAACTGAACTGAACTGAACTAAAAACTGCCTTTTTCGACGATTGTTCGCCCTTATATAGCCATAGAATTCGAGAAGGGGTCATCCACGTGACTTCACCTGAACTTCCGTCTAGAATGTCTGACACACTGACCCATGGGCCTCTTTCGGAGACTCCGTGAACCGAGTAGCAAATATGCGTTGATAAGGGTGGTGTGTAAACTGAGGGCTCCCTAAAATGGCGCGACCGATTTGAGTAGTCGAACCTCTAGCTGCCCCGTTACAATTCAATTTGATTTTGCAAATGTCTTTTTGACAACTTATGAGATCTACTACGTTCACTTGAACGTGAACGGGAACGTTTCTTCGATTTTTCCATGTCTAAATAACAAGTCTTTTTTTATTGTGCAGTATAAATATGTTACGTCCCAGCCTGCTCAGCAGATGTCTCTGATTATTTTTAAATACTAATTATTGAGAGACCGATCTGAGACCTAACTAATTAATTAAGATGTATATTGATTAGTGGCATAATTGATAAGTCACCCTATATTATAGGACATAATTTAATATAATAATTTAATATAATAATATAATATAATAATATAAAGTAATAGAATATAAAATAGTATAATATTATCCGGAGACACGGCAGTGTCTCGCGCCAAGTACACGTTCAAACACATATGTGTGTGCGTGTACATGGGCGGCGCGAGGCGACTGTGTGTCTCTATTCCGGAGCCAGAGGCCTGTTTAACCTCACTCATATTTCAAATTAATAATTATTAATAAATATGGCATATTTTCATATTTTATCGGTTTATTCATTAATAATTATCTTATTTCTAACGAATTTACTCATAATTTGCATAATTTCATGATCTAATGAAAAATCAAAACTTTAAAAATTTCTCTTGCCCCGTTTTAGGGATCCACAAGAAAAAACTCGGTTTTTTGTCGAATTTTCGCCTTTTAGCTGACTTCATATCGTAGTGTGCAATGAAAATAGCTAACTATAATTCGCTTTTAATAGAAATCTCTCCAGGTTAGCAACTTAACGAAATTACATTTTTTATATATAGTATGTGTATTTTATTTGCAACCTAATATATATATATATATATATATATATATATATATATATATATATATATATTTATTTATTATATATATACTTAGACAGTGAGGTTTGCCGCGTCAATGTTTGTTCAGCAAAAGTTATCATTAACTTGACGACAAGATTTGCCAATTATATAAGACATTTCAACTTGATTACAACAGGAAATTGACAGGAAGTGTTGATGGAAAGTTGTGGAAAAGAATCTGATCTGAAGAAATTAAATTATTTTAATTGGCTGGAAAACTACTGTCGGAAATCGACGTAGAATTGACTGTAAAGAAGTGTTGTTTAATTAGTTGACCTCAACTTTTCCACGACTTTCTGTCAAATTAATGACAATTGTTGTTTTTCGGCAACTTTCTCGTAACGTTCAGGCTACTCCTTCTATAAATTTAACTTCCAAAAGTGGCAGTCGATAATTGTTGAAATATTTCTTACTTAAACTTATACTCGGCAACAATCTGTTGTCTAATGAAAGGAAATTTTCACTGAGTGAAAGTTTACTCAGAAAATTTGGTTATCTGCTTGACGTGAAATATAACGTGACGGAAATCTACTTCTACG
This sequence comes from Microplitis manilae, assembly GCA_030273425.1. Classification (NCBI taxonomy): domain Eukaryota; kingdom Metazoa; phylum Arthropoda; class Insecta; order Hymenoptera; family Braconidae; genus Microplitis; species Microplitis manilae. Next base: position 16,088,992 of record CP092721.1, read on the forward strand.
ATTGGATGGCAAAATAAAACTAATCTTTTGCTTAGAAATCCTGGCTATTTGATTGGGGAAAGTTGCAGGAAAGTTGGTGTCAACTATTAGAAAAGCATCAGCTCTTGGCAGTTAGCTTTACGTCGAATTCTGACCGTAAGTTTCAATCATATCGTAGATAGAAAACCGAACAACAAGTTGACATATATTTGCTAACAAATTATATAGAATATATATTAATATATTTGCGCGCGCAAACAGTTACAGTTAAGTTGAAAGTAAATTGTCGATAACTTGAATTCAATTTGGCTACAAGTGCCACTGTCAAACAATGACGTTAAGTTGATTGAAAGTTTCATTTCAAATCGACTGCAAGTTTTTTTGTAAAATTACATTCAGATGACGGCAAGCGATTTGCATCAACTTGCTTAGAAGTATTATCCAGCTAAAGCTTGCCAAAAATTTTTCGTTAAGTTAGCCAAAAATGTTTCACTGCAGAATTTGCTGAGCAAAGTGTGGCTATCAGGGCGTTGAATTCAAAAATTAATTAACAGAGCAAAATTAGAATTATTGTGGGTGTATAAAATTTATGGACTAGAACTCTTCAAAAAATAATTTGGAGCTGAAAGGAATAACTCATTTTCATTAATATTTTTCCTTATCAGAAAAAAGTTTTTCATCGAAAGAGTAGTAAAATAAATAATTTCGCTCTACTACAAAAAAATGTGAAATCGCCCCAAAAACAGATTCTCTGTAAATAGTTGCGCCAAGTACACGTTCAACATTAATCTCAGATCGCTTAAGAAATAATATTTTCACAAAAAAGGCCGAAATCATAAAACACCAAGTAACTGAAATTATTAATAGTTAAAAAAAAAAAAAAATTTCAAATATAAAAATGAAAAAAGAAAAAAAATACTTGAACGTACTTGGTGTGCGCTGTTAAGTTCGATTTTTAGAATTATTTAATTGTAAGATACTGAAGAGATATGACATGATTGAATAATTAATTGTTCGCATTTACGCACACCAAGTACGTTCAAGTATTTTTTTTCTTTTTTCATTTTTATATTTGAAATTTTTTTTCTTTTAACTATTAATAATTTCAGTTACTTGGTGTTTTATGATTTCGGCCTTTTTAGTGAAAATATTATTTCTTAAGCGATCTGAGATTAATGTTGAACGTGTACTTGGCGCAACTATTTACAGAGAATCTGTTTTTGGGGCGATTTAGAATATTTAAAACATATTGATAAAATTATTTTTCTCTTAATATTTGTTAAGTACAAATAAACACTGACGCCTCGAGTAACTCCTCGAGACGTGCAGCTGCACAAACATCTATTTTGTTCTAAGATAACTTTTGTTCATAAATAAGTGACTCATTTGTTAATAACAAAAACGGAGAAAGCGTGAGAACGGAGAATGGATCATCCGAGAATATTGCTTATCTCGATCCACCCCTCTATATCGAACGATGCGCGGGCCTGATGCTCAAGCGCCTCGTATTGATAAGAGACTTACTTTAGTTTTTCTCGACCAAGAGAAATCAGTCTGAAATATAGAATCATCGAGAGCAGTCAGGCTCAATATTAAATACTTAACTTCTTTCTCACCCTTGTGAAGTTATTGTTAGACGAACTTCAACAAATTTATAAATTGATTCAATTGTATATCTTCACGTTATTCAAATTATTCTTTTACAATTGAATAAATCGGATTGAGATATAAAATCATAACCAGTTTATTTCAACCACCGAATGGTGGCTGTTCAACCCCTACTTGATAATTATTTATAATTATATGTAAGTTCTCATTACGTCCAATTCAAATCGACCGCTCAACTACGCCAGCACCAAAACATCAACCAGGACGTAACAAATAAATAATTTTTCTTTAACAACTTTACTCACGTCCATTGTCATTGACACAATAAAACAATATGAGGCCGCAAGGGCGCGTGTCAGGCCGTGGGAACTACTGGCGCGAAAATTTTTTGAACTTAAACTCTAAACGTTGTGTAGTTGACACGTACTTGACAGTACTACATGTAATCAATCAATTTATCATCGAGAACGAGACGCTTAGTATAATGTTAATGTTACGAGCTATAAATTTCACAGGCGTATTTTAATGTCTAAATAAAATTTTTTAACCTGTTTCCGAAACAAAAAAAAAAATTTTTTTTTTATACATCCTAGTATGGATATATAAATATAAAGTTATACATTGATGGTATTTTTATTGTTACAGATGATGAATTTGGAGAAAAAACAGTGTCAATTCTTCTTGATGGCGAGGAATCTGAAATGATATTTATTGATCATCCTCACGTAGAAATGAGTGTAATTATTATATATCATTTAATTATTATAGCAATAATAATTTCAATTATAAAAATTTAATAAAATGAATATTACCAATTATTGATTTTATAATGCATTTATTTAATGCTAAAAGAAACAGTAAATTCAATGAATATATTAATAGATAGGAGAAAATGGTATACGCAGAGACATCTCTTGAGTAAATCGAATGATGAGAGTTGAAAACGTCCATTCAGTTTAGTAACTTTAAAATGAAAAGTGATAAAGGGATTTAAAAACTTATAGTAAAATGCGTATATAAAATTACTATCATGAATAAATAATAAATAAATTATATTTTAAATTTCATTTGATAAATTTTTATTTAATTTAAAAATAATTATTTAGCTCTTCTAATCAGAAACAAAACTTTGTTTTTTTTATTAAGGTGCTTTTCTATGACAATTCTACTAGAAAATTGATAAAATTTCTGAAAGCGTGATTAAATTTAATTTTAAAATAGTAAGTAATGTTTTTTAATGATATTGCAGTTGGAAAATTCATTATCTACTTATGAGCCGCATGCTTGTGTGGTTGTCTATTCAGTTGTATCACGACCAAGTTTTCAAGTAGCAGAAGAAATGCTAAATTATCTTTGGCGCGAGCAATATACTCAAGATCGATCTGTTATTGTTGTCGGAAATAAATCTGACTTAGCTAGAAGTCGTACCATTGACGCTAATGGTGAGTATTTTTATACTTTTTCGATAACTTAAAAAATATTTTTGAATACTAAATAAATTAATTTTATATTTAAGAGGGAAAACAATTAGCTACATCACGAGAATGCAAGTTTATTGAAACATCAAGCGGAATTCAACATAATGTTGACGAATTACTTGTTGGGATTCTGAAACAAATCCGTTTACGAGAAACACGGGATAAAAAATTACGTAGACAAGGTAGTAAAAGTAAAATTCTTTCAAAACTGCATGGCAGTAAAACTGCCCTCAGTCTTAATCTAGCGCGTGAAATTTTGAACAAAATGTGTATGAATGATAGTAAAAGTAAAAGTTGCGAAAATCTACACGTACTTTGAAATAAAAGAAATTCTAAAATATAAGTAAATATTGTTTATCAAACTAAAAATAATTTGAATGAAAACATATCTAACTTACTGTATCTCCTTTATGTTTTCTATATAAAAAGTGAATGAATATATAATATCATTTACTAAAATAAATATAATAACTGGAAATATATTTTTATCAAAGGTGTTTTGTATCCAAAATGTCTAATAACGCAATATGACGACTTTGTTATTTTTTATCTTTTGTAACAAATATAATATATTCCATGTATATTTGAATAATTTATTGAATGAGGAAAAATGATAAAAAAAAATCATGTTATTCTATAGAAATAAAATATAATATCATGATTGCTGTTAAATAGATTAGTATTTTCAATTTGAGCAATTTTTTCATAACGAATCTAATTAATTTTGTATGACAACAGGTTATTACTTTTCGGATAGTCTGCTATGAAAATTAAAATTACATTTTCACTTCTGTTTAAATAATAATAACGGAGAAACGGATTGCAGATAATTTAATCTTTTAATAGTTGCTTAAATAATAACAAAAAGATAATAATACTATACTACACACCAAGGGAGGAAAGTAGGACATTCCAACCCACGAGTATGGTTGCGTGGCAAACCTCTGATTACGAAAAATAATTTGAAATGATTTAACCCTTTCTCGGTCGACCTTGAATCCCTACTCTTCATTTGAATCGTGCGTCTTATTCTTAAAATGAGAGAGCTATAGTCTGTTTTCGAGAGAGGGGGCCGGAAAAATGATAGAAGGGGACGCTTCTCTACACTACTACAGCTAAACTTTCACTCATACAACCTTATAACGGACTTTCATTGGCTTTATCCCCACATGACTCACACCTAGACTCACCGATGCTCCGAGCCAGGTAAGGGTAAGGGCGGGGAAGGTGGGAGGGGGGGGGGGGGGGGGTTTGGGCTAAATCATGAAAAAACGCTTTGTTTATGAATTTTTTTCAGGCGTATGGATTGAGCTAATTTATTAAAACCTTTTGAACATTATTAAGTATATATTCAACAACATTAGATAATTTTTTTATCTAAAAGTATCCGCAAACAGGCCAGTGACGGAACTTTTCCCAGAATATTTTTAAAAAAAGATGATGTGAGGTGAGCAGTGTATCTCAGATGGAAATTATCTGAAATTAAAAACTATTGGAATTTAGTCGAAGCATTATTAAAACCTCCCCCCAACGTTCCCTGATTATTGTTTTTTTTTTTTTAATTTTTTCATATATCAATGATCATTTAAGTTAAAAACTGCTATTTTTTGCAAAAATTTGCGCCATTTTGGAGGTGGAAAACACCCTTGATGTGAAAACAAATTCTAAAACTCAACGTTGGGGTGAGGTATATTGTACGCAGAAAGTATGCAACAAGTTTAAAATAAATCGGCAATGTTGTTTTTAAATAGCAGTGGGCACAGTCTGTGAGCTCGAAAACATTGTTGAGAATGCATTTTCGAGCTCGAAAATACTTTTGTATGCCTTAGTTTTCGAAAAATAACGTTTTTTACCATTTTTTCTCCAACGATATCTCTCGAATTGCCAACAATTGCATCGGTTAAAGTGGCAATCGATGCGTTTTATTGAGTTCTAGAGCTGATTTAATTGTAAAATTGATTTACCAAGTTGTTTCTGAGGAATTTCAAAAAAATCAAAAGTTATCTAAAAAAAAATATTTTTAAAAAAATATAATTTTTGGAATATCTTTGAACACACTTGACCGATCAAGCTCAATTTTTCACGGTTATTAGATATTAAGAAGCCGCATCGAATGACTCCTTGACGATCAAAATCGGTTCATCCGTTTAAAAGTTACAGAATATTTACATACATACGTACACACGTATGTCCGTACGTACACGGAAAAAAAAGAACTGTTGCTGCAACAGGAACTGATCCTGTAGCTGCAACAGGACTTATTCCTGTTGTAGCCACAGTATTATTCCTGTTGCAGCCACAGGAATATTCCTGTTGCAGCCACAGGAATATTCCTGTTGTAGCCACAGGATTATTCCTGTTGCAGCCACAGGATTATTCCTGTTGCAGCCACAGGATTATTCTTTTTGTAGCCACAGGATTATTCCTGTTGTAGCCACAGGAATAATCTTGTCGCAGCTAGAGGATGAATTTCTTATTAGATACCAACAATACCAACTGATTACAACTCTGATGACAACATCTGTTAATTGTTTCTATCAACACTAATCAGCTGACTTTACTTCCGGTTCAGTATGTCGTCTCTAATTTGAGTTCGTGAAATAATACATCTCCATGTTCTGTACATGCATAATAGAATTAAAAGTAGTTGTAGACCAGTAATAAGTACACTGGTGTAGGAAGCGTAATTCGGCGGTGTCGAAATACCGATGTTAAACCAGTGTAAAAGCGGGATAAACTGTGTCCGCTCACAATATCAACTTCGAGACGCTTATAAAACGCAAAAAATATCTTAACGCACTCAAACACGCAAACGCACACACGCACGAGCGTACACGTGCACACACGCACACACACGTATTGAAACACGCGAGTGCCCCCATGCACACACTCAAAAACACTACCGCAAACACGCGCACACACACTCGAACACAGGCAACACTCAAATACCCCCACACACACAGTCATACACGTGCTCACACATACGCGCGCATACTCAAAAATACATGAACACACACGCACGTACACTAAGTAAAATATTTTAACACCGGTAAAAAATATTTACACCGGCGGCGGCGTCATTTTATCACCACCTTCGGTGTTGAAATTTAACACCGTAAATTTTAACACCTACACCGCTTGGACTTACCCGGTCATTTTTTACAAAATGTAACAGGAATAGTCCTGTGGCTACAACAGGAATAATCCTGTGGCTGCAACAGGAATAATCCTGTGGTTGCAACAGGAATAATCCTGTGGCTGCAACAGGAATAATCCTGTGGCTGCAACAGGAATAATCCTGTGGCTGCAACAGGAATAATCCTGTGGCTACAACAGGAATAATCCTGTGGCTGCAACAGGAATAATTCTGTGGCTGCAACAGAAATATTCCTGTGGCTGCAACAGGAATAATCCTGTGGCTACAACAGGAGTAATCCTGTGGCTACAACAGGATCATGCTACAGGAACGTTCCTGTTGCAGCGACATTTCTTTTTTTTCCGTGTACGTACATACATACTCCAACATCATCTTGAATTTAGTCAGGATAGCTTCCTAGAACCTCAAAACGTCGACATCTGTTGGAATTTCGATTTTCGCAAATCGAGGTGAAAATAATAACTTCTCGAAATTTTTGAAAATAATCCATTTTCTTAGCGGGATGTTAAAAATTATAAAAAAAGCGTTTTTTTCATCATTAAGGCCGAACCCCTTAAAACAATTTGAAACGATTAATACATAGATATACACAGCATATGGGTTAAATCATTTTTCTTAATCAGGGACACGCGGATTGGGATGTCCTGCCTTCCTCCGTGGTGTGTATACAATTTTTCTCCAGATCTGCAACTAAAAGTTTAAATTTCTGCCTCTGTTTGTAGGAAAAATGGCGTGTGCACTAATTTTTATCATTTGTTTTCTCACAAAAGAAAAGAACAACTTTTTTTCTCGCCTCCGGGCGGAAAGCGTCAACTTTCGTCCCGCTGTGCAAAACGAAGATGCCGCTTTCCGCCTCCGTCGACGAGAAAAATAGTATACACTCCTCGGGAAGTAAATAAGAAAGCCTCAGATCACATGTTTGTTGACCTCGGCTTCGCCTCGGCCAACAATTACATGCGATCTGAGACATTTCTTACTTTCCTTCCCTAGGTGTGTAATATACTATTCCCTCTAAACAGGACAGGAATGTAAACTTTCGGTGCAGTTAAAGTGAAAAATATATTTTTTAATAATTTAAAATAAAAGATTATAAATTATAAAAAAATTTTATTTAAGAATTTTTTCTCAAAGTTTATTTAAACTGATATCACATAAAAAATAATGGATCTATAAATATACAAATTTAAAATTATTTTCATACGTCATTATGGCGTCTGATACCTACACTGGAAACTATAAGGGAAAATAAACCGATGTTTATATTTGAACTCACTGCTTACTACTTAGGAGTATAAAAATTAAAAAAAAATTAAAATTAAAATTGTCTTAGTAGGAGCTTTTTTGATAATTTGGTAATTGTATAAAAGTGGGGCTGCATACGCTACTGATAAATATAAGCCATCTTTATACATATTGCTTTGAACGAAGGTTTTTCAGCAAATATGTGAGGGCGGATTGGAAAATTTTTTGCTTAGTTAGATCTTTCTTAAACATCAAAATAAATTTTTACATAGGGTATAAAATATGCTTAATTGCAATATTGTCTTTGAAATTTTCAAACTTCGTGCAGCCATAAACTATTTGCCATAATTTTCTTATTTTTCTATGTGTTAACTCGTGAGCTCACCACCAAAACTTGCATCTTTGCGATAAGTGAGCTGTTGTATACTGTAAAATTAATCAAATAATAGAAATATGTCAATTTTCAAGTGCTCAAGAGCTCCAAATTATTGTTGCTCTCAGATCAACCTTCAAAACTTTACCGTCCGTCTTACAGTTTTATAATTACTACACTGTAAAAAGAGCGGTGTTAAGAATGGACTCATTTTAACTCCGCTCGGTGTAAAAATGAAATTATACCGTTGTAGAAGGAGTAATTCACCGCCGTTAAAAATACTGGTGTTAAAGCGGGGTAACCGGTGTAAAAGTGGAGTAATACTGGTATAAAAGCGGGGTAAACTGCGTCCGCTTAGAGTATTAACTTTAAAAATCATAAAACACAAAAAATGTCAGTTGTTTATGAAAATTAATAAAAAATATCATTTATTAACAAATATAGCGATCGAGTAAATAAAAATATTCACAAAGTAAAATATTCTAACATTGGTAAGGAATATCTACACCGGCGGCGGTGTTATTTTAACACCGGTCTAGAATATTTACACCGGCGGTGGCGTTATTTTAACACCGGAGAATTTTTTTTAACACCGGTACAGAATATTTACACGTGGCGGCGTTATTTTCACACCGCTTTCGGTGTTGAAATTTAACACTGCCGATTTTAACACCTACACCGCTTGAACTTACTCCGGTGATTTTTTGCAGTGTATATATTTATTATTAGTTTTAGAAAATTTATAAGACTATGTTAGTTTAATCAATTCTTCACCCTTTGAATGCAAGGATTGGATCGGTATTATGTGTTCTAGACAAAACTAAGACCAGAAGATTCGATCCACCGTTTGTAACTAAATACGAGAAAAAAGTTTACTTATAAATATTTCAAATGGAAGCACACGAAACTTAGAACAATACGTGCAGCCTCACTTTCATGTAATTACCAAATTTGTACTTTTATATTTTTATACTTCTAGATGAAAAAATAAATCGATCTTAGAAAAAAAATTTTTGAAAATCCAAAAGTGCACACCTCAAGTGCTCATTTTATGTTTAATCATTACTTTTACTTTATTTATTTTTTTTATTATGAATTTTTATTTAAGTTTTTTTTTAATTTTGCACACCTTAAACGCGAAGTAAAGAGATAATGCTCTATTGTTGCCAAATTAAAAATTCGAGTTTCGATAAACTTAAATCATCTCCAAAAATTTATAACAGTACTTAAATAGGAAAAAAAATCCAGTGATGTTAAGAGGATAATCTTTTGAATAACTTTTATATACTTAAAAGTTCTTTTACTAAGTTTATTATTAAATAAATAATAACAATAGCAAAAAAAAATGGCAGCTAAATTTTCTAATTTAACAATTTAACAATGAAACTAAAAGGATTTAGATAGTGATTTTCGAAAGGGTTCTGGTGGTAAAAAATACCAAGATATTAAAGAAAAAGTTAGGCTGATTGATTGTGTCTATCCGGACTTATCTCGTTTACTAAGTTTCATAGACGACAATCAACAACTCGTGTCTTTGGGATTAAAATAATTTATATTTAATTAATGGAGTAATCAATCGACTTAATATTGAGGCGAGATTATTCTTTAATAAATTGTTCTTGTAATAGTATATAATTTAACTCATTTGAATGTAGTCAAAAGAGTGCTCTGCTTACAAAATCCGACAGATTCTTATAGCTGTATGTATAAGGCCCTATACTTAACTGTAGCACTTCTCATAGAACTGATTCATTCTTATAAAATCTCAATAATAATTTATGAGAATCTATTGGATTCTATGATATTTTCTAAACAGGTTGTAAAAAGAATTTTCTGTGAATGAATGAGTCGAAAATAAGAGATCGATCATAAAGCACCCTTAGCGCATTTGCGCTCAAAGTGCGCAAAATTTAACATACGTTCTCACGTTTTCTCAACGGTATTCTTTTTCAAGGTATGTTATTTAACAAGTAACTTCATCTGGTTTAAATGTAGTGGTTTCACAATTTAATGAATTAATATTTCCCTGGTCATAAATATAATTTTTTCATGAACATAAAACTAATCAGATGCTGGCCGTCTTTGAATTTTTAATATCAGTAATCATTATATTATAAATAAACAGTTTGTGTAATTGAAATAATATTATAAAATAATTCTTATGATGTTTGAATAAATATATGTTAGACTATTTTGTAGAATAGTATATTTTACACCTAGGGCAGGAAAGTAAGAAATGTCTCAGATCTCATGTAATTGTTGGCCGAGGCGAAGCCGAGGTCAACAAACATGTGATCTGAGGCTTTCTTATTTATTGCCCAAGGTGTCAATACTATTTTTCGCCTCGACGGAGGCGGAAAGAGTCAACTTCGTTTCACACAGCGGGAAAAAAGTTGACGCTTTTCGCCCGGAGGGGCGAAAAAGATATTTAATGAACTGACCAAGCTATATTTAAAAGACTATTGGAATATTATTTTTAAATATTTCATCTTGTTCGTGTTTGCAGTCGATACTTTTAATAAATTGGATTTGTGTCTTCTGGTCTCTTACAGCTATCAGTCATATCACTATCAGTATGTAAGATATGAGTAGGGCTTATGATTACGACTTAAAATTATTAACCTGTGTAAAAAAACTTCGTTCTAAAAATGTTTCAACAAAGTTCATAACCGTGAACTTCCATATTTGAGACAATTTTTAAGTTTGAGTTGATCATGTTTGGAACCTCGAAAACATTCAAGAGTAAAAACAATTTTCGAGAGAATATTTTTTAGACACGTTTTTCTGAATTTGAAAATCTATTATGAACGTTTTTTTGACTTTTTTTAAAAATTTTTCAAAAAACGAAGTCTGGAGATTAAAATATTTTTTCATCTTAAAATTTTATGAAGTTCCAAATCTAATCTAACCAAAGTTCAGAATTGCTTCAAATTTGGAAGTTTAGCATTATCAACTTTTTTGGAACGAGCTTTTTTTACAAGGGAGACTTAATTTAAAATATGAAATTAACAGTTTTTGAAAATAAGAATAAAAAATTTTTGTATTAACAATATACAGACAATTATATAACAATTCTTTTAATTTTTACTGACAAGGCTCAATCAAAATATTGACCTACAATGAGTAAATGATAAAAAAATCGGTCAGTTGACCCTGCGGGCCAGACCCCAAAACTTCCCGCTGTTTTCAAGCTCCTTAAGCTTGAAAAAATGATTGTGAATACATTTTCGAGCTCATCGAGCTCAAAAATACTTTTGCATACCTTTTTTTTTTTTGAAAAAAAAAAAAAAACGTTTTTAACCATTTCTTCTCCAACGATATCTCTCGAATTCACCGATTGAGACGTTTAAGGTGACAATCGACGCGTTTTATTGAGTTCTAGAGCTGATTTAACTGTAAAATTAATTTACCAAGTCGTTTTTGAGAAATTTCAAAAAAACTAATAAAAAAAAATTTTTTTTTTATTCTTTTGTTCACGGTTTCTCTTGAACGAATGAATCGATTTTGATGGTTGAGATGGCATTCGACGTGGCTTATGAAGTTTGAGAGTTGATTAGATTTTGGAATCGATCCATTGAGCAAATCAAAAGTTATCTAAAAAATAACATTTTTAAAAAAATATAATTTTTGGAATATCCTCAAACGCACTTGGCCGATCAACCGTTATTTTTTACAGTTTTTAGATATTAAGAAGCCGCATCGAATGACACCTTAACGATCAAAATCGGTTCATCCGTTCAAAAGTTACAGATGTTTACATACGTACATATGTACGTAACTACGTAAATACACACATACGGGAGCCTGGGGCACGAAGGCCCCCCTGGGGCACAAAGGCCTCCTTCAAAAATTGAGTAAGAAATTTTTTTTTTATTTTCCGTCAATTTGGACCTCTATAATGTTTTTATTATATTTTAGGCCAACATGTGGGGTAAAAGGGACCACTTGAAAAAAGTTTTTTTTTCATTTTTCGTCAAGTTATGACCTTTATAATGTTTTTATGACGTTTTAGACTAATATGTGATATGTGGGGCAAAATGGACCACTCGAAAAAAAAACTGTAACGAAAAAATTATTTTTTTTTTTATTTTTCGTCAAGTTAATTTTTTCGTGCCAATTTTTTTTTTTGAATGGTCCATTTTACCTTACACCTTACATATTGGACTAACGTCATAAAAACATTATAAAGGTCATAGCTTGACGGAAAATAAAAAAAAAAAAATTTTTTTCGTTACAATTTTTTTTTCAAGTGGTCCATTTTACCCCACTACCACATATTGGCCTAAGATATGATAAAAAACATTACAGAGCTCATAACTTAACGGGAAATAAAAAAAAATTTTTTGTTAACAATTTTTTGGGGAGGGGGCCTTCGTGCCCCAGAAAAAAAAAAAATTTTTTTTCGATTTTTCGCAAAATTTCGACTGATTCTTCCGATATAGACGGAAAACAAAGAAATTGGATGGTTAAAAGCCACAAAAAGAAAAAACCGGCTTAAGGGGGCCTTCGTGCCCCAGGCTCCCCTACATACACTCGGACATCATCGTGAAATTAGTCAATTGTGAATAAGCTATTGAGCTTCCTAGAACCTCAAAACGTCCAGATCTGATAGAAATTTGGTTTTCGAAAATCGGACCGAAACCAATAACTTCCCGAATTTTCGAAAATTTTCAATTTCTTTAGCGGGAGGTTAATAACAAAAAAATGAAACTTTATTGTATAAGTAATATCATGATTCGATACTCTTATCATAATTATATTAAAAATATTTTCTGTATACTTGATTTTTCTCAATCGTATGTAAATATTAAAATTTTTGTGAAATACTTTACTATCTATTTTATCTCGCATAATTGAAAAAAAATTTATGAATTAAAATAAAACAATATATTGTAATCGAAGCTGTCAAGTAGCCGCGGCCTAATTATGTTTAAGCACCATTAAAAAAGAAGTTATATAGTCTTCAAAGAATGTCACTATTTAATAATTGTATTTTTTATTTTAGTATTTTTTTTTTTTTGGTAAAAAGTGATAAAAAAAATCGAAACAATTTTGTGAAACATATATCCTTGTGTCCTAAAACGTAAATATTTAGTGAATATCTCCAGTACACTGTGAAAAATTCGCGGAGTGAATGCGGATTAAATCTGGAGTGAATGCGGAGTGAATGAATTTTTAATTATTCACTCCGCTCGGAGTGAAATTCACTCCACAGGGGAGTTTTCGCGGAGTTCATAATTTTTAATTATTTTAATTCCTCCGGAGTGAATTTCTCTCCGGAGGGAGTTTTAAGATTATAGTTAATAAAATATAACTCCACTTAATATAATCGAAGTAAAAACTCGTGTATAAAATTACTGATCAGCTGATAGGCACGCACACACATATTCGAACACACACACGCACACACAATCAAGCACTCACATATACGCGCACGCATACATTCGCACACACACGCACACATTTACACACACTCACACAAATTTGCACACACGCACACATTTGCACATTCGCACAACTTTGCACACACGCACACACGCGTGCACATTTGTACACTCGCACACATTTGCACACACGTGCGCACATTTGCACACACGCACACACTTGCATACATTTGTACACTCGCACACATTTGCACAAACGCGCGCACATTTGCACACTCGCACACATTTGCACACACGCGCGAGCATTTGCACACTCGCACACATTCGCACATGTGCACACACGCACCCATTTGCGCACACGCACATATTTGCGCATGCTCACACACTCCCGCACGCACATATTCGCACACACGCACACATTTGCACACCCGAACACACACACACTATTTAACGGTTTAATATAAATTGAAATAAATTAAATTAAGTATTAAAACTCCGGACCGGAGTGAATTGAGAGTGAAATAAAATCTGCGTCACTACGCAATCACTCCGCCAAAAAAAAACTCCCCATTCACTCCGCATGCGGAGTGATTTTTTTAAAAACTCCGGAACTCCGAGTGGCGGAGTGAATGCGGAGTAAATTCGGATTTAATTTCACTCCGAATTCACTCCGGATTCACTCCCGATTTTTTACAGTGTAATAACTATTACTTTGAAAAAAATTAGGTAAAACATGCATGGTAAAAATTATGAAGCAAATTGATTATTAATTATTAATATACATTTATATTGCCGCACTGAAATAACTGCGACAAAATAACCGAATGGCAAAATATTCAGATACACGCAGAGAAATATTAAATTTCACTCTGTGTACTATTATCAGCATAGTAATTGAATATGAAAAATTATATTTTATACACGTATATCATTATTTTAAAATATATACTTAGAAAAAAAATAAATTTCAGAAACATCCTGGGTCGAAACAACTAGCCTTAATCTAGTCTCACTGAACTCAAGTAAGCCTCAATCCAGCCTCACTAAATAACAAAAGCATTTTGAGCCTCAAATGATGTTTAAAAAGCCTCAATGAGACTCAAATGGTGATCAAAGAGCCTTAAATAATATTAATCGAATTTAAATTACATAGTCGAGACTAGGTTCAGTTGAGGCTCATCGAGGCTTATTGAGGATTTTTAAGCATCATTTGAGACTCATTGAGGCTTTTTGGACATCATTTGAGGCTTAAAATGCTTTTTTTACTCATGCCCGGGAAAAAATGATCAGACCTAATCATGCCTGTTCATGGCTGATCATATCTGTTCTTGGCTGTCCATGCCTGTTCGTGTCTGAAGTGTTGAATACACTCAGGCTTGATTATGCCCGGTTATGTCTGTTCATGTCTGAAGCGTTAAATACGTTCAGGCCCGATCATACTTGCTCATGCCCGGTCATGTCTGGTCCATACCTGTTCATGTCTGAAGCGTTAAATACACTCAGGCCTGATCATGCCTGTTCATGCCCGGTCATGTCTGTTCATGCCTGTTCATGTATATTCATGGATGTTCATGTCTGCTCATAGATATAAAATTTTGTTGACCAATAATCTATCACATATAAGATTTTTATTACTTAAAGTTCATACGAAACTTACCTTTCGTTGTATACTTATCGTACTGCATGATACGCCGTATAGCGAATGCAACTATACAGAGTTTCCTCACAGTGAATCATCAAAATGATGATCGTATTCTTATTTTAGGGGTTATATAAATCTCTGACATGACTATTGCGCAAACTTTATGATCTAGGCAACCGAAAACGATCTATCGTATAGACAATTTAGCTACACGGATCCTCACGCTGGTAAAACAGTTATATCAATGAAACAACAAATGTTCACAAAGGTTATTTTTCGTATTGTTAGATTAATTGAATGAATACTTATCCTTAACCAAATACATATTATTGATTTAATGATACTATAGACGATTAGAAGAATATGTGAGTATTCTTAAATAAAGTAACCGAATCGTCATTCTGATGATACATCATTTGAAGATACATTGAATAATCTCTAAATCTGAAAGAGTGACTATTCACTGTTTCACAGCTATTAGTATACCATGTGATATACTTATAGCTGTGAAATAGTGTATATACAATAGGGTGACCCAAAAAAACCAACTATTTTATTTTTCGAGTCTCTTATGAAAATTTGTTGGCTTACGATGTTTTAAGTAGCCTCTCCAAAAATCAGCTCGATAAAGAATTTTCAAGAAAAGTCACTCACGAATTTTAAAAATTTTAAAAATGATTGGAATTCGGATTTTTTATTTCTAAATTTTATCTTTCTCGTGGCAGCAATAGTTTATATTTGTAAAATCGTGTCTATGCTGAAAATTTTGGCTTAAAATTTAAATATTTAAACGGCGCTCAAGAATTTTGAATATTAACTGATAATATATAACTAATACTTTGGATTAGTTTTTGTATTTTTATATAACTCAATTATTGTCATTTCACTAAAATATAACTTTTGCATAACCAAAAATATACAGGACAGTCTTAAACAATAAAAGTTGGTAAGTTTTCAATGAGCGAAAAAACCTAAGAATTACAATTCGTTTTTCAAGTATGTGCAAATACTTTTATTACACTGTTACAATAGATATTGAATTTAAAAATTTTTTTTTCGTTAAAATTATGTAATGACCCAAAATAGAGCAGTGGCCAATTTTCAGCATTCGTTTATTTTATCAGTTGTTATTCGTTTTTCTGTCGTGGTTATTCTGTCCGCAGATATTTCATTACGGAATACATTTTTTTAATTGATAAAATTAATTGAATAAAAAACTTAAAATCAGACAATGCATAAAATATAAAAATAATTCACTGGTCTACTAATATTTGCTGACTATACGTAATGTATCGTTCATGGAAAAATATACAAGGATCGCAATACCGAATATTATTTATTTTTCCTGTTTTGAGAATACTTGAAGCTTTAGTTATTACTTGTATTTCTAAGAAATATTAAAAATTATATAGTACACTGTAAAAAAATTTGAGTCCATGATGCGGCATGAATGATTTGGTGTTAAAACTTTCAATACTGCTGGTGTGAAAGTTACACAACGCACGGTGTTAAATTTTGAACTTAAATTTTTCTAAGTTTAAGAATTAATCAAGTTTTGTCTGCCCATAATGCAATGGTTTTTGAAATAACAGATCAGCTAATTCAAATACAGACCAGTTAGTCTAAATTCGGTCCACTTAGACTGAAATCATATAAAATTTTTGGACTTGGGAACACCGAACGGTGTAGAAGGAAAACTCACATCACGTTGAAAGCACACCGTCAATTTACGCGAAACAAACCGTGTAAAGTCCTCGGGAACATTTTCACACAAAACATTTTTTACAGTGTATTATATTCATAACAAAATTTTAAAATATAATTAATGTAAATAATAAAAAATAATATTATCTGCATTGGTAATCACCGGTTATCAATGATACTGTTCGATATTAGTATTTATGTAACGCCTATGTGTACTATGATGTTATAAATGTCAAATTTACAGGACTAAAATATATAATGTTCAATACAAAATATGAAAAACCACTCGACTACTATTTTTATAAATATATTGTTTAAACTATTTTGTAAAAGTATTTCACTGTTTATCATATATTAGGGTTTAATTAAAAAATTAAATGTGTGAAAAATAATATGTTAAAAATTTTTTTTCTTTCTATTCCGTGGCCATTAAGTATACGAAAGAATTTAATTGAATAAAACTATTTTTATTTTTAGGTAGTTCTTTTGTGATTTTATAGAAAATTTTTTTATTTAAGAACTTTAACTATTCAAATGAAGCATCTCACTGCAGGTTTTCAAGAAAATTTGTGATACATTAAAAAAAAAACAAAAAAACGTTTTTTGTTTGATTGTTTTTTACGTGTGTAAATTTCTAAAGAAAAGTTTAATAATTAAAGTTTAATTCAATAGTATTGGTCACTAGAAGCTAAAAAAATTTTCTACTTGTCGTTGAAAAATGTGTCATGTGGATAGAAAAAAAATCTTATATAAATGTGAATGTTTGAATTAATGTGTTTGATTTTTTAAAAGAAAAAAAATTATAATTGTATATGAAAATTAAAATCTTCTGAATAAATGTAAGGCATTCCAAGCCAAATCGACCATTTCGGAATCCGTCCTCCTCCGATTCGGCTGAAAATTTTTTCTCATTTTTTAACCTATCAAAAACCTCTCTCAGAATTTTTTCAAATTTTTTCACCCAACAAAAAAAAAAAAATTATGAATTTTCCTAAGAAAATGCTTTTTTACAATAAACCATATTTTTTTTAAATATCGACTTATCAGGACATTTTTTTTCCTTAAATTTTCGTTTTTAAATGTGGTTTAAAAAAAAAATACATACAAATTTAACTGCATAGATTTTTTTAAATTTTTGGAAACTTTTGGCCAGGTCCCAAAGTGGCCGATTTGGCATGGAATCCTCCATACATATAATAAAACAAAAATAAAGTTAAAAGTTACTAACGTAACTTTGACAATCAATTTCTATTTATTTATTTTTTTTTTTTTTTTGCTAAGAATATCAATATTAAAAGAAAAGTTACGTATTTTAGATCATAGTTTAAAATTGTATTAGTATGTAGACTATCTAAGTTTGTGAGAAAATGTAATTGAAATTCATATTATTAACATATGTAAAACATTATTTATCAATTAAAAATACAATGTCTCCAAAAATTGTACTGTATTTATTCTCTATTTAATTATGGCAAAGTGAAATTTACTCCAATGAGGATTCATTTTAGCATTAAAACTCTTGATGGGATTGGATGCTAATTAAAATAAAATCTACATTTCTCCGAAATTACTCTGCTTAAAAAAAAGCTCGGTTTACTCCGTAAAAAACTTGAAGCTTAAGAAGTTAATTTTCAAATTGATGACAAATTTGCGTCTTATATTTGAGCAAGTCTACTCTCAAGATCGATATGTGCTAGTGTCTTTTTCTCCGCATGTATCTTGCTGCAAATACTTGTGACCGTATTTAAATTGTAAGCCTAGTGCAAGCCTTACACAAGAAATTCGTGCCAGATTATAACTCAATTCGGGAGGAAGACTATAGTTGAAAATAGTTGCGCATAGCTTGCTCAAGATCTGCTCAAGGCTCAAAATCGACTTTGAGCCTTGAGCTGATTTGGAGTAAGTAGTGATGTGAAGCTGACAATCAGGTCATTTTTTGACCGTCACGTCATGGTCACAAGACCGTCAGCGGACCGTTCGTAAAATGATGGACCGTCACAATTGTGGCGACATCTTGCAAACGCCTTTCTGACTTTTATACAAATTCAAATTTTGAAACCGCCATTTTCTTAAAAATACCATGAGATAAGAAGACGAAGGCAAAAATAAATTTTTCAATCATTTGCAAAAAAGATTGCGTCTAATCCTCTATCTGGTTGTGACTGACAAAATTCATGACCAAGCTCAAATTTGCGACCGAAAATTTAATGACGGTCACAGATCATCTAGCTAGATGCGACTGACCAAATTTGTGACAAAAAAATTTTTCAAGTCATTTCACGATAGGACAGGCTCGTCATTCAGGCCCGTTGGTCACAAGACCGTCAGCGGACCGTCTTGTAACCAAAACTCAAAATGACGGTCATTACGCATCACTAGGAGTAAGCCATGCGTAAGTGCCTACTGCCAGTTATACTGGTGCAAGAAATGCGTCAGACACTTCTTCATTGCACCGGGTTTAAGATATCTTTGATATTCTTGCGTACGGTACCATGAGCAAACATACACAAATCTTGACATAGGTCTCTTGATACACGATCTTTCAAAATACACATACGGAGAAGAAGACACTAGCAGCTAGGGGTCTTGCTCAAAATATTTACTCCAGAATCTTGCTCGAACACGTATTACTAGGGTACAAATTTTTACGATCAACTTGGCATTTAGTTTGGGCCGTAGATTTCCATGAACTTTCAGTCCAAGTGATGATTAGGGCCCTAGCGAATTTGGTTGTACCGGAAAGATATCTAAGACATAACCCATGCAAGAGCTGCCACAATTAAACGACGGGGCCCTACTCGGCCCAGAACTGGGAATCCTAATAGCTTTGGCACGCCTATATTAGCCCATGCTTGGCTAAAGATTGGGTATTCAGTCCTAGTCATCCCAATTATTACCCAAGCCTGGGCCAGGACTGGGTTCCTCCTAATCGAAGATATAAATTAAATTGCTCTTTATATTTCATGAAACCGAGTGGTTGAAGTAGAATGAATAATTAGATCATATAAAAAAGTATCAGTTCAACATTAGTAGGTTCGTTCAGTAGCTACAACAACAAACGTATAACCAAACACTTGGTCTCAAAGATGAAACGCGAGCACTCGGTGATTAAGTCACATTTAAGTGATCACGACCCGCCCAGGTAGGAATCGCCAAGGCTGACTATAGGCCGAGCCTTGGCCCTGTTGTTACTTGCCAAGCTTCGGCAGCCGACCATTGGCCTAAGCCTCGGCCAGGGCTTGGTCCAATGGTTTGAGTACGTTAAGCCAAGTCGTGGCAGCTAACCATTGGCCCAAGTCTAGGCCGAGGCTTGGTCTAATGGTTTCATTATGTTAAGCCTAGCCTTGGCCCTGTTGTCACTTGTCAAGCTTCGGGACTTGACCATTGCCCCAAGGATCGGCCGAGGCTGGGCCCGATAGTTTAATTTTTGCCAAGTCGAGTCTTGGCAGCTGTCCATTGGCAAATGTTTCAGCCTGGGTTAAATTTTTATTTAATATTAAAATTATCAACTTTACATGTATCTATATATATGTATATAGAGAAGACCAGGGCATAACGGTTCACCGAGTATACGATTAATATCAATAATTTTCATGTAGTTAGTTATTGCTATGTACAAAACTTTAGTTAACATGAAATTTTTATTTTCGGCGGGCAAAATGGGGTACCCTTTAAAAAAGTTGAAAAAAAAAATTTCTGAAAGTTGTTCAAATTTCATTAAAATCAAATTTTTTATATGTAATATACATAAAGAAAAATTACGTTTCACATCATTGGTTTAATAAATCGTTTCCCCTTAATTAGCTTAATTACTAATTGTTATTTAATAAAAAAAACAATTCTATTGTTACGTTCCCGTAATATTTAATTGATTAAATTAAATCAATTATTTATAATAAAATAATTTTATACAATGTAACGGAAATCGGTTACGATAAGAGAGTCGCCGTGGCTCGCGGGTAGTCAAAACAGATGACAATGCATGAGAACCGGACCACGACGATTCTCTCACAGAGAACCTGAGATGCAGCGTCAACACTTTGTCAACTCTGTTGGCTTTATTATATTTTTATAACGACTTAATAGTCAGTCCTACGAGAGAGCTCATGGAGCTCGAACCTCTGTTCTCTATAGAGTTAATAAACTCCATAATTATTTCTAAATTAATTTAACCTTATTGTGGGGTGCCAATCGGCACCCCAATATTTTCACCGACACTATGACCTATCCATAGCCCTATTACTACCCAGGGGCGAGCGCTTATCAGCTGTTCCACCCTATCCTATAACCCTGAGCGCTCAACAGCAGTTCGGGTTTCCCTAAAATTTCCTGCCGATTTTCCTACCATTCACCTGCCATTGCTATAATAAAAATATGGAGTTGGTACCGGCATCGAAAATATTAAAAATCGCGAAAAACAAGTAAAATTAATAATTAATAAAATAATCGACGACCACGGTCCAACAGGGGTCTATAGACACTCTAACGAGGCCAAACCTGGATAAAATTAAATAATTAAAAATTATTTTTTATTTTTAATTAATTTGGGGTAATTCCCAAAACGTAACATCTATATTTTTTATTTGTCATTATTTTGAACCTAAAAAACGTATTTTTTGAATTTTCAGATTACAGATTATTTTGCACTTTCAAAAATTTTATCGATTAAAAAATAAAATATTCTTTTCGAATATTGTTAGTGGCCGAATTTGCCCCAGCTATAGAGAATCAGCCGAAAAATGGATTGATATGTTAAATTTTTTTTAATTTGACGATAAAAACATGAAAGAATCATTTTTGAGAATTTTTGGATGGTCCATTTTGCCCCAGGTGTCATGTGTAGGGCTTAAAATGCGCAAATATATCCGATTTATAGAAATTACACGAAAAAAAAAAACTTTTTTTTTTAATATTTTGGGAGTACTCCGTTTTGCCTACCCTACCCCCTTTTGCACCCCCCCCCCCCTCTCCTCTTCCCTAGTAATGCTACTTGATCTTACTCTTAATTTATTCATTTATATCAAATCATAAAATTACAAATTAATAAATAAATGTCATTACTCATCAGACAATTGTAAGTTTATTGAATAAAACTACATTTCGCCTCATCTTTACAATCTAATATTTTTGAATTAAATTGTATTTAAATGATGTAAGAAGCAAAAAAATCATGATTATCTGGAAATCAGATTTAGCACAGTGGATAGCGTTCTGGCCTAGTAATCAGAAGGATCTCAGTTCGAACCCCTGTAGCTCCCAAATAATTTTATTCGTTATTTCTCATTAATTCAGTAATTAGTTAATTACACTCCAATGTAATGTCGATAAAAGTGTGATCGAACTTTCATTTAATTATATTTATTAATTTAAATAATAATATTTTAGTTCGAGCATTGGGTGAGCCTTAGATTTTTTGCTTCCCGAGGTTTGGCCGAGGCTTGTTTTTTTGATTCCCAAGCCTTGGCCAAGGCTCAACTTTTCGTTTCCCAAGACTCGGCCGAGGCTTGATATTTTGTTCCCCAAGGCTTGGGACATGGGCATCATCCAAGGCTTGGACCAATGCTTACCCAATGGTTCAGCCAAGGCTTGACCAAGGCTTGCGCCAAGGCTCGGGACTCTGGCATAACGACTAGCCAATGCCTGGACCGAGCCTTGGCTAACGGTCCCTTCCTACCAGGGCAGTAATCACATTAACATAAATTTGACGTCACGTTAATGTCATCATTTACGTAAGATATGTCATGAATGAGTCACACCTGACTCATTATTTCACATTTTTTTACATAAGATTATTATGTAAAACTAATGACGTATACATGACGTAAATGTGATGTCTGTGTGACATTTCATGACGTCAGTATGACATATGGGTGATGTCAAAATCATCAATCCGGAAAAAATATTTTTGAAAAAAAAAAAATTAAATACCGAATTTTTGGTTTGATTATTACCGCGCAAACGCATAACAAATTCAGAAACAAGAATTGATAGCAGTAAACGGGGTGCCACGACCTGTGCCCATCGAAGGTTACGTGTAAACACACACTTGCATCAAAAGTAATAGTGTGTAGCAACACGTATGAATAAACGAACGACAGATAAAAGTTAGGTTCGCATAAACGTAAGAATAAATAACGTGATGGATGTGTAATGTCTATTCTGATTAACGTAAACTCTGAATAAAAATTCCTTCAATAAACCGAAGGTTTAGTTAAAGTGAGATTTGTAAAAACAAAAGAACGAAAAATAAGAGACTTGTATAAACAGAAAAACGGACAATGATACATTTCGTATAAGCGCGGGTAACAGATATTGAAAGATTAGTATAAACGGAGGAACGAATAACATGAAATGTATACAACGTGCGGAACGTTTAATATGAGGTTTGTAGAACCGGAGGAACGGATAATGAGCCGTTTGAATAAACGCGGGTATGGATACTGATAGGTTAGTATGGACGGAGGAACGAATAACGTGAGATGTGTACAATGTCCGGAACGGTGAACGTGAAGTTTGTTAAAAGTAATGTGTGTTTAAAAAATTATTCGACAATACCGACCGTTAAATTACCTGAATTTAGTTGGTGTAGTAGATGCCCATTATAACAGAAAATTATGGAACTGGTTCTTAAGGATTTTAAAAATCTAACCAATCGTAATTAGAATATTTATTATTTATTGGTTTGAATTAAAAATTTATAAATTTACTTATAATTCAATTGATGGTGATTTAATTTTTTGAAAATTTGAATTTTATTGATAAAACTTAAAGTTAAAAGAAATTATATTTAATATTAATTAAAAAACAAAGTGTTGACCGTATAAATTATTATGAAAAATTAGACTAAACGTAAAAACTAATCAATGTAATAGTAAAAATGCAAAGAAAAAAAAAAAATTCGATCTATAACGCGATTCGAATAAAATTTTTAAAATTTATTTGTGTAATAATTAAGGTTGACAAACTTGAAATTAATTTTAATTTTTTTTTTTTGGGAAATATAGTTGATTTATTTTTTAATACATCATTTTAAAATAAAACGTATATTTAGATGTTTTCAATAATTGTATTTAATTCCTGGAGGACTTCCATCCTATAAAATTCCTCCATTGCTCGAAGAATGATACCTGCAACAGTTGGTAAAATTTTAATTGGCATCCTTAATATTTCTTATTTAAAATTGGATCGTTTTATTGATGTTATTAATGACATAATATTCATCACAAAACGTTGTTGCTACAACGTTTTGTCATAACTCTGATCATTTTACCGGAAAAGCGAAAAAATCTCTAACTTTACCTCGAGCTCTAATAACTTTTGAACAGATGAATTTATCAAAAAATAAGAGACCTTTTTTTAGAAGTCCTCCAGGAATTAAATACAATTATTGAAAACATCTAAATATACTTTTTATTTTAAAACGATGTGTTAAAAAATAAATCAACTATATTTCTCTAAAAAAAAAAATTAAAATTAATTTCAAGTTTTTCAACCTTAATTATTACACAAATAAATTTTAAAAATTTTATTCGAATCGTATTATAGATCGATTTTTGTTTTTCTTTGCATTTTTACTATTACATTGATTAGTTTTTATGTTTAGTCTAATTTTTCATAATAATTTATACGGTCAATACTTTGTTTTTTAATTAATATTAAATATAATTTCTTTTAACTTTAAGTTTTATCAATAAAATTCAAATATTCAAAAAATTAAATCACCATCAATTGAATTATAAGTAAATTTATAAATTTTAATTCAAACCAATAAATAATAAATATTCTAATTACGATTGGTTAGATTTTTAAAATCCTTAAGAACCTGTTCCATAATTTTTTGTTATAATGGGCATCTACTACACCAACTGAATTCAGGTAATTTAACGGTCGGTATTGTCAAATAATTTTTTAAACACACATTCCCTGATAGTACGACCCTGATAACACGAGTTGGTCGTGAAAAAGTTGGACATTCATTAGTTTCCGACCAACTTGACGACAAGTTTTCGACAACTTCAGCTTTTTCAACTTTAGGCTACAAGTTACTGCCAACTTTCTCAGAAAGTTGGCGCCAGTATGAAGCCGCAACTGGAATGCAAGTTTCTGAGAAAGTTGAATGCAAACTTACCGTCAACTTTCTCAGAAAGTGATCGTCAACTTATTGAATTTCCAACTTTAGCCACCAACTTTCTCAGAAAATGTCTATTAACTATTGGAGGTACCAACTGTTGGCGGTCAACTTAGTGTCTAGTTGCGGCTGCAAGTTTCTCGTCAGTTTCTCGTCAACTTGGCTATCAGGGGAGTTGCTCGTCAGAAAAGTTGACGGCACTAGTTGCGCGCCATTTGTCGACATCTTGTCGACAACTGTCAGCTTGTGCAAGTGTTGCCGACAACTTGGCTACAAGTTGCTCAGCATCTTGTCGACAATCTACTGCTGCAACCTGACGACAAGATGCTGAGCAACTTGTAGCCAAGTTGTTGGCAACATTTGCACGAGCTGAAAGTTGTCGACAAGTTGCTCGGAAAGTTGCCGTCAACTCATGGAAATGCTGACTGTTGCGGCCAACCTGCCGACATATTGCGGCAGTAGATTGTCGACAAGCTGCGGGCAACTTGGCTATCAGGGTTACTTTTAACAAACTTTACGTTCACCGTTCCGGACATTGTACACATCTCACGTTATTCGTTCCTCCGTCCATACTAACCTATCATTATCCATAACCCGCGTTTATTCAAACGGCTCATTATCCGTTCCTCCGGTTCTTCAAACCTCACATTAAACGTTCCGCACGTTGTATACATTTCATGTTATTCGTTCCTCCGTTTATACTAATCTTTCAATATCCGTTACCCGCGCTTATACGAAATATATCATTGTCCGTTTCTCCGTTTATACAAGTCTCTCATTTTCCGTTCTTTCGTTTTTACAAATCTCACTTTAACTAAACCTTCGGTTTATTGAAGGAATTTTTATTCAGAGATTACGTTAATCAGAATAGACATTACACATCCATCACGTTATTTATTCTTACGTTTATTCGAACCTAACTTTTATCTGTCGTTCGTTTATTCATACGTATTGCTACACACTATTACTTTTCATGCAAGTGTGTGTTTACACGTAACCTCCGTTGGACACAGGTCGTGGCACCCGTATTGATATAGGTTTGAATTCAAAACCGTATTAATATTTATTTTTCCGTTTAAGTTCTTCTAAATAAAAACGAAGTCTTTTATATCATGTTCTTATTTGCTTATAGTCTTCAGTTTTGTCAAATTAAATATATAAATTTTAATAGTTAATTTTATCACCGGCTAAGGAATTTGTATAATTAACGTAGTACATTTAGATGGATAATTATAAAACAATTGAACATCTGATGAAAGATGGTCAACGAGTGAAAATTAATAACTATTATTTTTTTGTTATAAAACTAGGTGACTATTCTTAACTTAATATATTGTACATATTGATTACTATTTTTTTAAAATTATTTTATTTTTGACGAAGAAAACGTAATTTTAAAAATTCATGAGACCAAATTATTGTTTGAAGATCAGAGCCCAAATAAATCTTTGAACTCATCACGCTCATCACAAGTATCTGACGAAGAAATTCACTGTGAGTATTATTGAAATTTCTTAAGTTGCTTGAGTCTTATAATTAGTAATTTGATTAATTATTTCAGTACAAGACGAAAGATTAACCCTGATTAAAAACTCCGATTGAATCTGATTGAATCTGATTGAAACTCAATCAGAATTCTATCAGTTTCAATCAGAAACAAATTCCCAATCAGAAATGTTCGGGAGCGTTCGAGGGTTCTGATTGACTTTCTATCAGTTTCAATCAGATTCTATCAGAAAAATATATTTAGTATTTTCTGATTGAAACTGATTGGATTTTTCTCTATCAGTTTCAATCAGATTCGATCGGAAAATAAATTTTTAAAAATTATTATTTTCTTATTGAATCTAATTGAAACTGATTGGATTTTTTGCTATCAGTTTCAATCAGATTTAATCGGAAAGTAAGTTTTCAAAAATTATTTTGTTCTGATTAAATCTGATAGAAACTGATTGGATTTTTTGCTATCAGTTTCAATCAGATTCAATCGGAAAATAATTTTTTTAAAATTATTATTTTCTGATTAAATCTGATAGAAACTGATTCGATTTTTTGCTATCAGTTTCAATCAGATTCAATCGGAAAAAAATTTTTTTAAAATTATTTTTTTCTGATTAAATCTGATAGAAACTGATTGGATTTTTCGCTATCAGTTTCAATTAGATTCAATCGGAAAATAATTATTTAAAAATTATTATTTTCTGATTGAATCTGATAGAAACTGATTGGATTTTTCGCTATCAGTTTCAATTAGATTCAATCGGAAAATAATTATTTAAAAATTATTATTTTCTGATTGAATCTGATAGAAACTGATTGGATTTTTCGCGATCAGTTTCAATCAGATTTAATCGGAAAATAAGTTTTCAAAAATTATTTTTTTCTGATTAAATCTGATAGAAACTGATTGGATTTTTCGCTATCAGTTTCAATTAGATTCAATCGGAAAATAATTATTTAAAAATTATTATTTTCTGATTGAATCTGATAGAAACTGATTGGATTTTTTGCTATCAGTTTCAATCAGATTCAATCGGAAAATAATTTTTTTAAAATTATTATTTTCTGATTAAATCTGATAGAAACTGATTGGATTTTTTGCTATCAGTTTCAATCAGATTCAATCGGAAAATAATTTTTTTAAAATTATTATTTTCTGATTGAATCTGATAGAAACTGATTGGATTTTTCGCTATCAGTTTCAATTAGATTTAATCGGAAAATAATTATTTAAAAATTATTATTTTCTGATTGAATCTGATATAAACTGATTGGATTTTTCTCTATCAGTTTCAATCAGATTCAATCGGAAAATAATTTTTTAAAAATTATTATTTTCTGATTGAATCTGATAGAAACTGATTGGATTTTTCGCGATCAGTTTCAATCAGATTTAATCGGAAAATACGTTTTCAAAAATTATTTTTTTCTGATTAAATCTGATAGAAACTGATTGGATTTTTCGCTATCAGTTTCAATCAGATTCAATCGGAAAATAATTATTTAAAAATTATTATTTTCTGATTGAATCTGATATAAACTGATTGGATTTTTCTCTATCAGTTTCAATCAGATTCAATCGGAAAATAATTTTTTAAAAATTATTATTTTCTGATTGAATCTGATAGAAACTGATTGGATTTTTCGCTATCAGTTTCAATCAGATTTAATCGGAAAATAAGTTTTCAAAAATTATTATTTTCTGATTGAATCTGATAGAAACTGATTGGATTTTTTGCTATCAGTTTCAATCAGATTCAATCGGAAAATAATTTTTTTAAAATTATTATTTTCTGATTAAATCTGATAGAAACTGATTGGATTTTTTGCTATCAGTTTCAATCAGATTCAATCGGAAAAAAATTTTTTTAAAATTATTTTTTTCTGATTAAATCTGATAGAAACTGATTGGATTTTTCGCTATCAGTTTCAATTAGATTCAATCGGAAAATAATTATTTAAAAATTATTATTTTCTGATTGAATCTGATAGAAACTGATTGGATTTTTCGCTATCAGTTTCAATTAGATTCAATCGGAAAATAATTATTTAAAAATTATTATTTTCTGATTGAATCTGATAGAAACTGATTGGATTTTTCGCGATCAGTTTCAATCAGATTTAATCGGAAAATAAGTTTTCAAAAATTATTTTTTTCTGATTAAATCTGATAGAAACTGATTGGATTTTTCGCTATCAGTTTCAATTAGATTCAATCGGAAAATAATTATTTAAAAATTATTATTTTCTGATTGAATCTGATAGAAACTGATTGGATTTTTTGCTATCAGTTTCAATCAGATTCAATCGGAAAATAATTTTTTTAAAATTATTATTTTCTGATTAAATCTGATAGAAACTGATTGGATTTTTTGCTATCAGTTTCAATCAGATTCAATCGGAAAATAATTTTTTTAAAATTATTATTTTCTGATTGAATCTGATAGAAACTGATTGGATTTTTCGCTATCAGTTTCAATTAGATTTAATCGGAAAATAATTATTTAAAAATTATTATTTTCTGATTGAATCTGATAGAAACTGATTGGATTTTTCGCGATCAGTTTCAATCAGATTTAATCGGAAAATACGTTTTCAAAAATTATTTTTTTCTGATTAAATCTGATAGAAACTGATTGGATTTTTCGCTATCAGTTTCAATCAGATTCAATCGGAAAATAATTATTTAAAAATTATTATTTTCTGATTGAATCTGATATAAACTGATTGGATTTTTCTCTATCAGTTTCAATCAGATTCAATCGGAAAATAATTTTTTAAAAATTATTATTTTCTGATTGAATCTGATAGAAACTGATTGGATTTTTCGCTATCAGTTTCAATCAGATTTAATCGGAAAATAAGTTTTCAAAAATTATTCTTTTCTGATTAAATCTGATAGAAACTGATTGGATTTTTCGCTATCAGTTTCAATCAGATTCCATCGGAAAATAATTTTTTTAAAATTATTATTTTCTGATTGAATCTAATTGAAACTGATTGAATTTTTCTCTATCAGTTTTAATCGAGTACAATGAGTGAATAATATTTTATTTTTAAGATTACTTATCATGTTTTTATTAACTCGCTCTCATGTATGTCTGTCCGGTCGCGCGGAGAAAAATGTTGGCTCGAAACCTAGCAATTTTTATTAAGCTGTCAACAACCTTGAGGGAAATGAAGCATAAAAAAAATTATTATACTCATACAAAAATTTATTATGTTGTACCACAATACTTACTACGCGCGAGAGACTTATCGATAAACTTTAATAACAATTACTTTCATAAGTTATAATAATTCTGATGCGGCGTAACAATTTTTCGTATAGGTAAAATAATTCTTTGGATACTTCACTTCCTGTTTTAAGAGCAGCACAATAAAAATGGCTAGGTCTCGAGCCAACATATTTCTCCGTGTAGAATATTCTAATTGATTTTAAACTATCTTCCTGATTAGCTAGATATATTGCTTAAGTCTCTAGTAAAAATGAAACGAGGCACTGGCTAGCGCCTTGCTAGCGTCGCTGTGGAAACCTCAAATTTCTCATAATATAAAAAAATTTAGTGCTCCAGATTTAGGCCTCAATTTCTCAAATGACGTAATCTACGCAGATTCCCTCACTTTTTTTTCGTTAAAAATAATACTTTGGACGGAGAATCTCAAAAAAGTTGACCCAATAATAAATAATTAATTACAAATTTGCAGAAAAATTACCGGAACCTCTATGAAGTACAATGAATGAAAATGAATATTTATTTTTATTTATCTCCATTCAAAAAAAATTTAATGATTACTATGAGAAAATAGTTAACTGAAAGAAAATTTAGTAGGGGAGCCTGGGGCACAAATGCCCCCTTCCCCAAAAATTATAAAAATAAAAGTTTTTTTTATTTCCCGTCAAGTTATGACCTTTGTAATGTAATTTTGTAATTTTTATCATATTTTAGGCCAATATGTGATATGTGGGGTAAAATGGACCACTCAAAACAAAGAAATAGTAACGAAACAATTAACTTCACGAAAAATAAAAAAAAAAATAATAATTTCGTTACAATTTTTTTTCGAGTGTTCCATTTTGCCCCACATATCACATATCGGCCTACAATATGATTAAATCATTATAGAGGTCATAACTTGACGGAAAATAAAAAAAAAAATTTTACCTAATTTTTGAGGGGGGCCTTTGTGCCCCAGGCTCCCCTATACATTTCTTTAATTAAAATACAAAAATTTATTGAGGACAAAATGTTTGATTTTGTATTCTATATTATTTCGGAAATTAAAAAAAAAATTTTTTTTGAGACCTACTAAAAGTTTGTCCCGGAATATATAAAAGCGGATAATAATAATAAATTAATCAATTTATTTTATTTTTACACATAAATTTTTCTAAGTACTCAGATTTTTTTTTTCAACTCGAAAATTTTCTAAATCCAGAAAACGGTAATTTTTTTTTTGAGGATATTGAGAGCTCCGTTAGAAGTCAAAACCAATGAAGAGTTTGCATTTAGACTTCATAGATTTAAAGTGCCAATATTGTATTATTTTCCGACCGGTAGATAAAAGATCAAAGGAATTGAATTTTTTGAGGTCCAAACTAGAATTTGTTTTTTGACTCGGGATATTATCTATGAGATAAAAGTAGTTTCACATTGGACAGTTTAAAAATGGTAAGTTTAATATAGTATAAATCTTTTTTACTTTAGAATGTTCTCCTGTTAAGTTATAGCAATTTAAAAAAAAAAGTTATTTAATTTACATACTTTTTAAATGGAAAAATTTGATAGTCGAGAAAAAGTACTTTAAATTAAATTTAAGAGCTAAAATTTTCAGGGAATTTTTCTCAATATAAACGGCAAAATTATCTTGTGTTGGCTAGAAAAAAAAAATTTTCGTTTCAAACAAAACGGATTCAATTAGAAAATAATAATTCATTTATCGATTATTTTCCGATTGAATCCAATTAAATCCGACAGAAAATTTTCAATCAGTTTTAATCCGTTTCAATCGGAAAATAACAATTCAGATAATATTAATAATTATTAAAATTTGGGCAAATATGAATTTCATTTGTCATGAATTCAGCAATTTTTGAAGTATCAAAGTATAGAATTCTATCGGTCTTTCCAATTTAATAAATTTTATAAAAAGTGAAAACAAGCATTTTTCAGGATTATGTATAAACTTTTTTTGAAGAACTGTATTGATTGAATTAAAACTATCACAAAAATAAAAAAAAAGCATTAATAAAAAATTATATATACATTAGGTTGGTTAAAAAAAAAAGTTTTTTTTTTAGTATCCAAAAATTGAAAGTATACCTAAAAACCAAAATCTCTGTACCAATTCAAGCTCTTAATAATAATACTACGGTTTGCGTCCAGCCGTTTTTATTCATATTTACAGAGTATTTAAATAACACGGGAAAAAAACTTTTTATATTTTAGAATTTTCTAACTTATAATCTAATCAACGAATTATGATGCACGATAGATATTTTTGTAGGAAATGGAATGCTCTACAACAAAAGTTTCATCATTTTTTGATAAATCTAACTGTTCAAAAGTTATTTGAGCTTAAAGTCAAATTTATAGTAAATTTTGAGATCTTTTTAATTTTCCGGCGAAACTATCAGTTTTATCAAAAAATCTTATAGAAACTTTTTTGTAAGTAATTTCATTTCTCAAAAATTATTATGAATGAAGTTTTCCAAAGTTTCGCTTTTTTTTCTAGTTATTTTCATTTCAATATCAAGTTCTTAAAAAAATAGTTTTCTGATTTATTTTTTATAAATTCTAAAATATATTTTTTGTGTTTTAACTTATATTTTTTAAATGAATTTTTTCATGAGGGTGTTTAACGCAAGGATTTTCGTATGCAACTAATAGAAAAAAAAGTTGCTTGAACCAAGAGAAAAATTTCTTAAGAGAAAAGATATATATGGAGGAGAGAAAATTCATCAGTCCTAAGCAATAGCAGTAGGAGTAATTCGGTTCTCGCCACTAGATAGCGCCTACAACTTGTGTAGTGTTCCTGGTAAGAAACTTCGTTCAGACGTATTATATCCCAGACTTGGAAGCAATTCTAACAAGAGCACTCCTCTGTTCTTTGACGGAGTGACAAGTACAATTTTTGGTGGTAATATAGTATATTCTATATTACTTCATGACATGCAATCTAATTGTTTATATAGATTCAACGTAGATTTTGAAACATTCGATTTTTTGATTTTCTACCGTTTAATAATATATACAATTATTTTGTCCCGAGAATCGGTAATTTTTTATTAATTTACAATCGAAACTTTCCGAAAATATCCGATTAAATCTGATTGAAACTGATTGAAATTCAATAATAAATTCTGATTAAATCTGATTGAAACTGATTGAAAGTCAATAAGAAATTCTGATTAAATCTGATTGAAACTGATTGAAATTCAATAATAAATTCTGATTAAATCTGATTGAAACTGATTGAAAGTCAATAAGAAATTCTGATTAAATCTGATTGAAACTGATTGAAATTCAATAATAAATTCTGATTAAATCTGATTGAAACTGATTGAAAGTCAATAATAAATTCTGATTAAATCTGATTGAAACTGATTGAAAGTCAATAAGAAATTCTGATTAAATCTGATTGGAACTGATTGAAAGTCAATTAGAAATTTCTGATTAAATCTGATGGGACGTTTTCAATCAGTTTCAATCGGAGTTTTTAATCAGGGTAAGTAGTGTAGATAAGCGGGAAGAGTAGATATATTTACTAGCCAAAGTTAATATATTTTAGATATTTAAATATTTTATCAAATAAAAGGTTAAAATGGATAAATGGTTACTAAAGGTAAATATATTGATAGTAAAAAGATAAATAGGTATATTTAGTATAATTTAGTAACACTTATTTAAATTATTAATTTAGGAAAAGCAACAAAATGATTCATCAGAGTCTAATGAAAATTTAGAAACGAATGATGGAAATGAAAGAAAATTATTGAATCAGGTATATATTATTTCGTTTTATTTTCAATAAGATCAGATTAATTAATATAGAATAAATATTTAATTTTTTTAGAGTAATAGCTGAGATATAGATAGCGATTCGGAATGCGAGGGTCAAAAGTCGAATAAAAAGAAAAATGTGAAAAGATTACGTAAAAAAAAATTAACGGTGCCTAAATTTTGCAATGCTTGGCTCCATAACGAAGAGTTTAAAGAGTGGTTGAAGAAATCAGTCCATAATGAAAGTAATAAGGCATTTTGTAAAATATGCTCAGTTGAAATAGTCTGTTATAATAAAAATAGTCTTAAACGTCACTCGCAATCAGCTAGACATGTGTCAAATCTATTAAAGCCCACTAATAATTATACTAGCAATAATTTGATGCAAGAAACTCCTCTAGACAAACAAGTGAAAAGGGCAGAATTAATTCTTACTGCAATGGTAGCCACGAAATGTTTGTCGTTTTCATTGATGGATGTACTTAATATGATTTGTGAAGTGATTTTACTGTGATTTCACTGCGAGTTTACAGTAAATTTATGGTGATTTCACCATGATTCCACAATAAATTAATGATGATTTCACCATGATTCCACAGTAAATTTAGGATGATTTAACTTTAGTTTTATGGTGATTTGACATCACAGTCGTCAAATCATAGCTTTAGAGTAGTATAGTGACAATTTCTTTCATTTACCTCGATATTCGAAAATCGAGTTTTCATTAGAACGCGAGGTTAGAAGGCCCCGGACATTTGTTCATATCATTTCCCGTGTGACGTCTGTATGGCTGTGTGTATATGCAGCTTTCCTTTTTAAAAACAATTTTAATAAGTTGTCAAAATAATTTTAATTCAGATTTCGTAACTGTTATTATTATTATTATTAAGATTATTATTATTATTATCAGTTTCAAAGTTTACAAATAAAATAGTAAGAAATTCACAGAAAATACACTGTATATTCACTGTTAATTCACTACTAATTTACTGTATATTGACTGTAAATTTACCAAAAATATACTGTCAATTCACTGTACACGATGAAAAAAAATATTGTAAAAACCACGATATTGAAGTAAAATTTACTAACAGATATGAATAAATACATTCTATATTTTATTTATTACAAAACATTTCGTGAAATTAACTGGTCGGCAATTATTACAATAGAAGATATTAAAAATTATCTTATGTCATGTATTTTTTGCTAACATGATTATATTATCTGTATATTAAATTCTACTATGTATAGATAAAGTTAAAATTTGGTAGGGATAGCAGATACAACTATGTATTACAAGTTCAACAACTTTTGTTCAAACGAGACATCAGGCCGTTAGACATAGGTACGGACTCGCACGCGGAAGATCAGGGTTCGAATCTCGGTTAAAACGAGTGATTTTTTAAAAATAAAAGTCGACACAAACACCAATACAGATGACATAAATAACAATAATAATCAAAATGATAGCACTAATAATAAAATGTTAAAAGTTATAAAAAATTTAATTTAATCTATTTCCATTCTAATATAGTAAAATTTATTAAACGGGATAGTAAAATTAGTTTCATATTTTTTATTAAAATTTACTCCATTTTTTTCTCCGTGTCTATTCACTGCAAATTCACTGCAAGTTCACTATGAATTCACTGTGAATTTACTGTAAGTTCACTGTGAATTTACAGTGAACTTGCAGTGAATTCACAGTAAGTTCACTGTGAATTCACTGTGAATTTACTGTAAATTCACTGTAAGTTCATTCTAAATTCATTGTGAATTTGCTGTGAAACCACTATAAGTTCATTCTAAATTCATTGTGAATTTGCTGTGAAACCACAATCGAACCACTGTGCCACGGAAAAATCGAAACCCGACTGGTTCCTGTGCAGCACACGACTCAGTCGTGTGCAAGAAAAAATAAGGGCAAGCACACGACTGGTTCTGGTGTGCACCCGAACCAGTCGTGTCTAGCATCAGACTCAGTCTGGTGCAGCACCCGAACGGCAGAACCGTAATCACACGACTGATTATGGTGCTGCCGTTGTAGCCGTTCGGGTGGCACACCAGACTGAGTACGGTGCTAGACACGATTGGTTCGGGTGCAACACCGTAACTACTCGTGTGCTACACATGAACGGTTGCTGTTTATAACTTTTTAAGTGCAGTTAATGAAAATGTCAACAAATTTCAAAAGCACAAAACCTCAATATTTAAAAATATTTGAAATATTCTGTTGGGTAATAGCATTTAAGTATTAAGGTAAGTAAGTAAAAAATTTATAAATATATTCCATCATCGTTTACTCTCTTAAAATGAATCAGTGAAATTCCACTGATTCAACCAGTGAACTTTTAGTCACTAGTTGAACCAGTGAATTTCACTGGTTTTAACCAGTGAACTAAAAATATGTAAGCGCGCGAGTACAGCAGTATCGTGTACATGAGTGTATTTAAGTGTTTTATTGTGTCAATAAGTTATTAATATTTACTTATTATCTTTTGTAATATATCAACTAAGTTTTATATAACAATAATAATTATATGACAAAATTTTTACAGAGTATGAAAATAAATAACTATGAGGTTACTTAAATAGCTAAAGAGCTAACCTCAATCCAGAATAACATTTTAAAATTAATCGTTAACTGAATAATTTATAATCATAAGTAATTGTTATTAAGACTCTTTTAGTTCACTTTGTTATTAAATAAACGTTTATAATAAATAAAATTAAGTGGAATTCACTGATTCAATGAGTGAGCTAAGCGATCATCTTAGTCCACTGGTTGAATCAGTGAATCGAGCGATCACTGGTTCATACAGTGAAATTCACTGATTCAACCAGTGGATTTCACTGGAGAACCAGTGAAATTTCACTGATTCATTTTAACCCTAGACTGGTCAACGTATGAGCGTGACGCCGCACTTGATTCTATTATTTTTATTACAATTACATTTTCCACTAAAAAGGTTTGAAAAAATTTGACTTTGTTCTTCAAACATTTTAGAATATTTTAACAATTTTTTTGAGCATGTTTAAAAACATAAAGTTGCTGTAAAAAAAATTCTAAAAAAAAAAGTGACGGATTTGCGGAACGGTTTTCATCACTTGACCAGAGACGTTAGTAGATTTTCACTTGCGGCGTTGCCGTCTTTGGTGTATGTCTCCTCTTTCCTACTTCTCATGTTCATGCGCAGACTGTTACCGGCTGTTATTGTGTTTGAAAGGTTATGTGGAGGCAAATATTTACTTTTATTAATAAACATTTTGAAAGACTCAGCGACTAAGAAAATAATTTTTTAATTGGTTTCTTGATTTAATTTATAATAAATTTATTAAATCATTCTTTTCTGTCCACTATTACAATATTTATATTTACTGCCGAAGACATTAACCTATGTTTACGTGATATTGTTATTTATAAAAAAAGTACTTGAGTTTTTTTTAAGTTAAATAAAATTAAATACTAGCTAAATTTAATTTAAAAATAAGCTTGTTAACTTTGTTTAAATAACTAATTGTTTTAAACAGAGTTTAAAATTAATAAAAATAAAGTTGAAAATTTTTTTTCATGTTCGAATTTTTTACAATATTCCCGCCGGAAATAATACACCAATAGTTAACAGCCAGAGCGATCAGGCAACGTCGCACTCTCAAAAGCATTGCGGCGATTCCCTCATCACTTGACCAAAGTCGTTAGGTCGCGTTTGTTGACCAGTCTAGGGTTAAGAGAGTATACTTGAGTGTGACAATATATTTTAAATATTTTTTAATATTGAGGTTTTGTGCTTTTGAAATTTGTTGACATTTTCATTAACTGCACTTAAAAAGTTATAAACAGCAACCGTTCATGTGTAGCACACGAGTAGTTACGGTGTTGCACCAGAATGAGTCGTGAGCAGCACATGAATAGTTACGGTGTTGCACCCGAACCAATCGTGTCTAGCACCGTACTCAGTCTGGTGTGCCACCCGAACGGCTACAACGGCAGCACCATAATCAGTCATGTGCAGAACAATACTAATTCATGTGCACACACGAATCAGTATTGTTCTGCACACGACTGATTACGGTTCTGCCGTTCGGGTGCTGCACCAGACTGAGTCTGATGCTAGACACGACTGGTTCGGGTGCACACCAGAACCAGTCGTGTGCTTGCCCTTATTTTTTCTTGCACACGACTGAGTCGTGTGCTGCACAGGAACCAGTCGGGTTTCAATTTTTCCGTGTGGGATCACCATAAAACTACAGTGACCGAATGGCACAAAGTCATGGTGATGTCACCGTAGTTTCATCATGATCTCACGATGTTTTTACTATAATCTCACCGGAATTTCACCATAATTTCATAGTGACTCCAAGTCCGCGAGGGTTGATGCCGGACGGAAAAACTGTGAATATCTAAACGTTACGAATACAATATCTAAATCAGGGAAAAATGTGAAAAACTTTACTGAAAAACCAGAAAATATCAGGGAATTTTGAAATCATTTCTTTGTTCCCTGATAGCCAAGTTGCCCGCAACTTGTCGACAATCTACTGGCGCAATATATCGCCAAGTTGGCCGCAACAGTCAGCATTTCCATGAGTTGACGGCAACTTTCCGAGCAACTTGTTGACAACTTGTCGACAACTTTCAGCTCGTGCAAATGTTGCCGACAACTTGGCTACAAGTTGCTCAGCATCTTGTCGACAGGTTGCAGCAGTAGATTGTCAACAAGATGATGACCAACTTGTAGCCAAGTTGTCGGCAACATTTGCACAAGCTGACAGTTGTCGACAACATGTCGACAATTGGCGCGCAACTAGTGCCGTCAACTTTTCTGACGAGCAACTCGTACTATCAGGGTTGCCACCCTGTAAAACGCCTGAAATCTATTATCGAGTTTATCGATTACTTTGGCCCCAAAAATGTTCGACATTTAGTTGTTATTTTTACACATTTACACATTTTTTAAAAATTCTTTCTATGATTGTTTTATTTTAATAAATAGATGATAAAAACACTATGACCCAGAAATTACATCAACATTGTGTAAAATACTGACTTGTCACTGATGTAAAGATATGATTTAAGAGTGACATCCATATTACGTATAACCGTGACTTAAACCGTTGGCTACTGACATAAATGTGTGACTCTAAAATTACGTCATTATGATATTCGATAATGACTTTATTTTTACGTAACAATGTGATGTAGTTTTTATGTCAAACGTACGTAATACATAAGTCATAACTGTGACGTCATACGAGAGTCATTCTTACATCAATATGATGTCAAGTTTTTATATCATATTAAAGTCATGTAGAACGTCACATTGACATCAAATTTACATAAAATGCCGTGACATTTCTATGACCTACGTATGACGTCGAAACAAGGACATGTGTTCACTGGGGAGCAATCAATAGACTCAATAAACAGTGGCCTTAGTTTACGAGCTAAATATTGAGAATATTTTTATGATAGTTTAGTGGGTTTGAACTCAAGAATATCAAAGCAAAACGTGTGTGTAGGCGTGTGTGTGCGGATGTAAACCTCGCATACCTTTTTAATGACTGAACCGATTTACATTTTTTTGGCGGCATTCGAAAGATTTCTTCTCTACTTAGATTTTCAGAAAATTTTAGATCATTTAGTCGAATAGTCTCTGAGATATTTAAGAAATACAAAAAAAAAAAAATTTTTTTTCCGTTTTTTTTTAAATATTCTGAAAACTGTCGGATCGATCAGTTTCAAAATCTAATCAGCTCTAGAACTCGATAAAAACTTTCGATTGACGCCAAGAACGTCTCAATCGGATAATCTGTTCGGAAGATATCGTCGACGAAAGAAATAGTGAAAAACGGTTTTTTGCGAAAATCATCGTAATGACGAAACCAATTATTCACAAAGTTTAATCAGCTCTAGACCTCAATAAAACGCGCCGATCGCCACCTTAAACGTCTCAATCGGGTAGTTCATTCGAGAGGTATCGTCGGCGGAAGAATGAGAAAAAAACGTTTTTTTTCGTTTTTCGTGAATATTTCGGAAACTTTTGAGTCGATCAATTCCAAAATCAAATCAGCTCTAGAACACGATAAAAGCATTCGATTGGTGCCAAGAACGTCCCAATCAGATCGTTCGTTCGAGAGATATCGTTGACGGAATAATTAATGTAAAATCTGTATCAGCTTTTTTCATTGAATAATATCATAATTACAGAACAACATAACTCAAAACTGATATGTTTTTGTTTATGTGAGTCATTGGAAGTGACTTCTTAAAAATCATCATGTTCGCTAGTTTCACGATAAACTTACACCATATAGATACAACGTATCACGTAAACTTATTTTTGAGCGAACTATTGAACATAATTGTCAATAAGTATGTAAAAAACGCTTATTTATTAATTATTTTGGAGTCTAAATTTTTCAATTTTAATATAATACGTAATCCTTTTGAGCTTGGAAAGCTCATAAAAAATTAAATAAAGGCATTTTCGAGCTTGAAGAGCTCGAATATGTATTTATACTAACGTTTTCGAGATCTTAAAGCTCGAAAACAGCGGGAAGTTACGGGGCTGGTCCATAGGGCCAACCGATGCCCAGATATTTTTTTTTTTTTTTTTTTTTTGTAAAAAAGAATTTTATCGGTAGAATGTTTAAATAATTAATGTTTAATGGTAGAATGTTTAAAAAATTAAATACTGTTACCAATGTCAGTGTAATGCAACAAAATAAAAATTTTGTGCCTTACTTTTTTAAATTGTTAGTTTATTGATTGTTTTTTTACTTAAAATTTGTTAATATGTTATCCAACAGTTACCTACCGGTAAGTTGTCGTTATGAATGATAAAAAAAGAGCATCCCGTAGTCAGTTGATCTGACCCTAATAGCCAAGTTGGCGAGAAACTGACGAGAAACTTGCAGCCGCAACTGGACACTAAGTTGACCGCCAACAGTTGGTACCTCCAATAGTTGATGATCACTTTCTGAGAAAGTTGGTGGTAAAAGTTGCTTGCAAAAGTTGGTGATCATAAGTTGACGGTAAGTTTCCTTTCAATTTTCTCAGAAACTTGCATTCCAGTTGCGGCTCCATACTGGCGCCAACTTTCTCAGAAAGTTGGCGGTAACTTGTAGCCAAAAGTTGCAAAAGCTGAAGTTGTAGATAACTTCTCGTCAAGTCAGTCGAAAACTAATGAATGACCAATTTTTTCACGATCAACTCGTGTTATCAGGAGAGCTAAGAGTCAAATTCTAGCAGATATTTCATGAATAGGTGAGATCAAAAATTAAGATAGCAAAAATTGACTTCAATGAGACCTCTCTAGATGATAAAAATTTTAACTGAAATTTTGTATATTTACTGAACGTCATCGAAATATCAAAAGTTTAATTCCAATTTCTGAGCTGAAACTTTAGTTTACTGGGGCATTTTTTCTAATCTTTAATATCTACGGAACTTACATCCAAATTAACTACAATAAGCTACGGTCAAAACTTGACTTCATTTCTCACAGTCATTTTAACGTTCAAATACAGCTGTAGATTTATGGGGAGTTTGAACTTCCGTTTGACGTCAATTCGCAGTCAGAGTGGCTAGCTATCATGCGCTTATCAGGGCGAAGTTCCCGCAGTTATACATTACCATCTCAAGTTATCATCGCATCCGTTTTTATTAACAGAAAATACCCCAAATATAGTATGCTCTTGTAACGCTCTCTATCATCTTAAAGTACAAATTAATTAATCTTTAGTGTAATTCATGAGATCGTGGAAGACGTCATATAAATATGGTTCCATTGTAATTATTGTTATTGTCACGTAATTATATTCTATAATCTGTCGTAATGTTTACAAAACCTACTGCTTATTTCTATACTAAAAACTTTCATAGATTATTATTTATTTTTCATGGATAACCTAAAAGTTTTACATCTACATTTACAATAATACCTAATTATTGTACATGCTTGGGTACTCATTTTTAAATTTAATTAAATGTACAACCATATTTATTTATCATTTTTTTAATTTTTTAATTTACTAATGTATTAAAAAGTAAGTTTTGATCATTGGATTTTTTTAATTGTGTAAAGTGATAATAGAATATATACGAATGGCATCTTTAAATAAAAATAATGTTGATGGTACTGATTTCCGAAATTCTCATGCTGATGAACGGGTAATTTATTGATGAATTTTTTTTTTAATTATGAATATTAATTGATTTAAAATATTAAATTATAATTTTATTTATTTATTTATAGGAAACTCTTTTGGAACATGATAGTGAGCCTGATGAAGATATGATTTTCAGGTATGTTCTAATAAAAAAGAAATCTGGGCGTCGGTTAGACCTGCGGGTCAGCCCCAAAACTTCGCGCTGTTTTCAAGCTCAAGGAGCTTGACAACATCACTGAGAACATATATTTTGGAGCTCGAAAGTGCTATTACATGCAATTATTTTTTTATAAGCTTTTCAAGCTCTACCAAGTTACGTTTTATGCTAGAGTTTGAAAAGTTAAGAATCGAAAATCATTAACGAAGAAGCAGCTTTTAAATTTTTATTTTCGATTATGTTCTATGAAGTAAAATTTGAATGAGTTTTGACTTAGGTCAGAGAAATAATATATAAAATATTCGAGAAAAATATTAAAAACTGAGTTTTTTCAATATCTTGCTGACAATATGATTAAATCTATAGAACAAGTTAGATGACATTATATGATTATCGAAAGAGACTAAAGAGAATGAGTTGGTATGATTTCAGACACATTATATTTTGATTTATCCGGGAAAAATAACATTTTATGTTATTTTTTTAACTTTTAAGCGTGGATATCTTTCGAACTAATAAACCGTTATTGACGTTTGAGGTTGCGATCGGCGCATTTTCTTTAATTCTAGAGCTGATTAAAGTTTGAAATCAATTGGTTCAGCCGTTTCAAAAATATTTGAAAAAACCCGTTCCTCACCATTTCTTTTTCCAAAAATATCTCTCAAACGCATTAACCAATTGAGATGGCTAAGGTAGCAATTGACGCGTTTTATTGAGTTCTAGAGCTGATAAGATTTTAAAATTGATCGGATAAGTCACTTCAAAGATAATCGAAAAAAACCGTTTTTTACCATTTCTTTCTTCAACGATATCTCTTGAACGAATTAACCGTCCAAATCGGTTAATTAATGAAAAAGTTATAGACCATTCACACACACACACGCGCACAGACACTCGGACGTCATACTGAAAATAGTCAGTATAGCTTCCTAGGACCTCAAAACGTCGACATCTGATGAAAACTCGATTTTCAAAAATCGGGGTGAAAACAATAATTTTCCGAAATTTTAGAACATCATCGATTTCCTTAGCGGGAAGTTAAAAAGTTGTAAGTCATTGGGACTTGTATAGATTATATTCATCATAAACCATACAGATTTTATTAGTCAAAATTTCCACACTAATGTTTTGTGAAATAAGCCCAGCTGGGAAAAAATTTTTCTTTTTCAATCGTTAAAAAAAAAATAGTTAGAAAAGTTGGTCCACACCGCGCTAGGCGGCTATCCCGTGAAAAATGAATCATGCATGGCCATATGGGAATGCTTCAGACATGACCATATATGCCCGTATATGATCATACATGGCCATGTATGTAAATTGGCCAGGGATGGTCATGTATGACCGTTAGGGTGGCCCAAAAAAACCGACTATTTTTTTTTTTCGAGTCTCTTCTAAAAAATTTGTTGGCTTACGATGTTTTAAGGAGCCTCTCCGAAAATCAGCTCGATGAAAAGTTATCAAGAGGTCGCTCACGAATTTTGAAAACATCAAAAATGATTCAAATTCGGATTTTTTACTTCTAAATTTTTTCTTTGTCGAAGCAGCAATAGTTTATACTTGTAAAATCATGTTTATGCTGAAAATTTCGGCTTAAAATTTAAATATTTAAACGGTGCTCAAGAATTTTGAATATTACTGATAATATATAACTAATACTGTGAATTAGTTTTTGCATTTTTTTATAACTCAATTATTGTCATTTCACTAAAATAAAACTTTTGCATAACCAAAAATATACAGGACAGTCTTAAATAATAAAAGTTGGTAAGTTTTCAACGAGCGATAAAACTTGAGAATTACAATTCGTTTTTCAAGTATGTGCAAATACTTTTATCACACTGTTACAATCAGATTTGCAAATTTTTGAATTGAAAATTTTTGAATTAATAAATTAATTCAAGTTTTTTATTGCAAATATTTGAACTGATAAATTAATTTCAAGTTGATAATTTAAAGTATTTTAATTAGTGTTTTAAATTAAAATTATTATTTGAAACATTTTGAATTATCAACTAAAATTTTTAATTTGTACTTAAAAATATTTTAATTAGTGGTTTATATTAAAATTATTATTTGAAACATTTTCAATGATCAATTAAAAATTAAATTAGTAATTACAAATATTTTGATTAGTAATTTCAATTTAAATCATTATTTAAAATATTTTTAATTATCAATTAAAAATTCAATTAATAATTAAAAATGTTTTAATTGGTAATTAAAATTTAAATTATTATATAAAAAATTTTCAATTTTCAATTGAATAATTTAATTGATAATTAAAAATGCTTCGATTATTAATTAAAATTTTAATTATTAATTTAAATATGGTTCAACTATCAATTCAAAATTTAATTGATAATTAAAGGTGTTTAAATTTAAATAATTATTATTTAAAATATTTTGAATCTTCAATTTAATTGATAGTTAAAAATGTTTTGATAATTAGTACGTAAATTAATAATTTAATTTCAAAGATATATTTCATTTTTTATAATTTATGGGGTTAGTAAATTGTCAAAAGAATTAGGTTAATTAATTATAATTTTTATTTATTTATAAAATTCATTTGAATTCGCCCGTCCCAGAACCCTTTGTTCAAAATGGTCATCAGACAAACGATTGAATTTTGGTAAATTGATTAAAGTAGCGAAACTGAATAACCGTTCTATCGGGGCTGAAGAAGGTATCGGTGAATTATATTTTAAAAATATTTTTTTCACCAATGGAAACTCTTCTAGAATCGGAATTTCCTTTCTGACACTTCCTAAATAATTAATAGCTTCAATCGAAATTTCAGTAGAA
Organism: Microplitis manilae; assembly: GCA_030273425.1. Taxonomy (NCBI): domain Eukaryota; kingdom Metazoa; phylum Arthropoda; class Insecta; order Hymenoptera; family Braconidae; genus Microplitis; species Microplitis manilae. The sequence continues at coordinate 16,133,328 of CP092721.1, forward strand.
GTGTTTGATGTTCTAAATTCAGGAATAATTGACGAAGTATTACTAAAATTCAATTCACTGTCATTCGATTGTGAAGTTGACGCAACCAAATCTCGTTTCTCTTTATTTAAAGCTTTAACAAAACAGTTGTAAATTAACCTTTGATCATGTCCTGAAAAACTACCTAGCCAACATCCTTTATAATTAGGCAACTCTCTGGGATAGTGCTGAGTTCTTTCTGTAAAAAAAAAAAAATTCAGACCGTACTGTATGCTGTCTAAACTGTATCCACTACTGTCTGGAAAAGTACTCAACACTACAACTATGCATGGCCATACATGCCCATACGTGGACTATGTACGGCCATATATATTTAATTAATCATGGGCATACATGGTATATATAGCCAAACGTTTTTATGCATGGCCATTAGGATGGCCCAAAAAAACGGACTATTTTCTTTTCGAGTCTCTTATGAAAATTTGTTGGTGTACGATGTTTTAAGAAGCTTCTCCAAAAATCAGCTCAATAAAAAATTTTTAAGAGATCGTTCACGAATTTTGAAAATATCAAAAATGATTGAAATTTGAATTTTTTATTTCAAATTTTTTTCTTTCTCGTGGGAGCAATAGTTTATATTTGTGAAATCATGACTACGGTGAAAATTTAAGCCTAAAATTTAAATATTTAAACTTCGCTCAAGGATTTTAAATTTTTCCGAGCGCTGATTTTTGAACGTTTTCGAGCGACTCTTGAATATTAATAATAAAGCTTCTCGATTTTTTCACCATCAATTTTCATCACAAGGAATGAAACTATAACTCGAGAAATAGAAATAATAAGTTATTTACATACTTTTTTATTTTTTAATTCAATTTTTAGATTTTTTCGCTCATTCAAAACTTAGCAAATTTTACTGTTTAAGACCGTCTTGTATATTTTTGGTTATGCAAAAGTTCTATTTTAGTGAAATGACAATAATTGAGTTATAAAAAAATACAAAAAACTAATTCAAAGTATTAGTCACATATTATCAGTTAATATTCAAAATTCTTGAGCGCCGTTTAAATATTTAAATTTTGGGCTAAAATTTTCAGCATAGACATGATTTTACAAATATAAACTATTGCTGCCACGAGAAAGAAAAAATTTGGAAGTAAAAAGTCCGAATTTCAATCATTTTTGATATTTTTAAAACTCGTGAGCGACCTCTTGAAAATTTTTTATCGAGCTGATTTTTGGAGAGGCTTCTTAAAACATCGTAAGACAACAAATTTTCATAAAAGACACGAAAAAAAAAAAAATAGTCGGTTTTTTTGGGCTACCCTAATGGCCATATATGCCTATACATGGACTATGCACGGCCATATATGTTTAATGAATCACGGGTATACATAGTCATACAAAACCTGGTACCTACTTATTATGGCCGTTAGCTTCAGCTTCATTCAAACGTAAATGTACGCCTTATAATTATAACTAGTCTTGTCATCATAATAGTGCCTACAATTCTTATCAGATCCTGATAAAATTTTCCACGCTTATTCTATGGAAGATGATCTTGATCAAATTCGCAGATGGGCTAAATCGGTTGATTATAGTTCAGAAGTTATGGCTCTTTTGAAATCTTCACTAATAGGGGAGAGTGGGGTCAATTGAACCAAAAATACTTTGAAATTTTTTTTTTATATGAATAAAAGCAAAATGATAACTTTTTTTTTTACAAAATTATAACTTATTATATAGACTATCATTTCTCATAAGCACATAACTTAACGAAGGATGAAAATTTTAAATAAATACGAAATTGTACAACTGCATCAAATGGTTCAATCGTCCCCTTTGCGGGGGCAATTGAACCACTAGTCGGGGACAATTGAACGAAGAGTATTAAAACCACAAACAAATGACTTTAATGAATAATTTACTATTCATTACAGCTTAAAACTAAAATTGCAACACTTCTAATAATATTTATTATTTTATGTAACATTATATGTTAAAACAATCCCTTTTAAAACTTCTGTCAATATAATTATTTTTTTTCTTGGTTAGTTTAGCTTGTTTTCACATTCTGTCAAGATGCGCGCGCATATCTGATGCTCACAGTGTGATTCGTGTGGTTCAACCGTCCCCGAGAATCCTGGTTTGATTGACCCCATATAATTTCATTGAAATAATTAGTTTAAAAAAAATATTCAAGAACTATTTTACTAGAAGTAAAGTTTGAAATTTATGACTAATATATATAAGAAGCTATTACAAAAAAAATTCTAAGATTTCATTTGAAAATTAAAAAATTATTAAACAATTTGCCAAGAGCTGAAAAACAAAGTTCAGATGCCTAAAAACACAAAAACTTGAATTTTTTAAAATTAACTCATCATATTGGTTCAAAATTTTGATCAGACTAAGATTTAGTGTTTTAAATTATAATTCCAAGAGGACGACTCATTTTTATATTTTTTTCGATTTTTTAAGCTTACTGGTTCAATTGCCCCCTGGTTCAATTGACCCCACTCTCCCCTACAGTTTATGTAACTTTATGTGTTTATATAACTCATACATGATAATCTATTATGAATATAACGAACCTTGTCATCACGATAGCACCCACACTATCTTATCGGATCTCATGAAAATTTTGTGCACTTATTCTTTGGGCAATTGCCTCGATTAAAATACAAAGCTAATAAAAAAAATAAGACTCAATTCTTTTGTATATTGCAAGAGTTATTATTTTTCCGAAGATTCGTACAGTATAATTGACAGCACTGATTTCTTGGATTAACATCATTTATTTTAAATCAATGAAATAATAAATCGACTTAATACCGGACCGAAATTATTCCATAATAAACTGTCTTTTATAGGTAAACAGTTTAATCCATTTTAATTTAATCACAAAAGTTTAGAGATGATTTAACGTGAGTGAATTAGTCTAAAAAGTAATTTCGATCATAAGACTCACCGTGTTCGCACTTGAGGTGTGCAAAAAAGTATTTCGTAAATGTTAAAAAAAAAATCTGGGCATCGGTTGGCCCTGTGGGCCAGCCCCATAACTTCCCGCTGTTTTCGAGCTCTAAGATCTCGAAAACATTAGTATAAATACATTTTCGAGCTCGAAAATACCTTTGTTTCACTTTTTTATGAGCTTTCCAAGCTCAAAAGGATTACGTAGTATATTAAAATTGAAAAATTTAGACTCCAAAATAATTAATAAATAAGCGTTTTTTACATACTTATTGACAATTATGTTCAATAGTTCGCTCAAAAATAAGTTTACGTGATACGTTGTATCTATATGGTGTAAGTTTATCGTGAAACTAGCGAACATGATGATTTTTAAGAAGTCACTTCCAATGACTCACATAAACAAAAACATATCAGTTTTGAGTTATGTTGTTCTGTAATTATGATATTATTCAATGAAAAAAGCTGATACAGATTTTACATTAATTATTCCGTCAACGATATCTCTCGAACGAACGATCTGATTGGGACGTTCTTGGCACCAATCGAATACTTTTATCGTGTTCTAGAGCTGATTCGATTTTGGAATTGATCGACTCAAAAGTTTCCGAAATATACACGAAAAACGAAAAAAAAAGATTTTTTTTCATTCTTCCGTCGACGATATCTCTTGAATGAATTATCCGATTGAGACGTTTAAGGTAGCATTCGGCTCGTTTTATTGAGGTCTAAAGCTGATTAAATTTTGTGAATGATTGATTTGGTCATTACGATGATATTTGCAAAAAACGGTTTTTTACTATTTCTTGTCGACGATATCTTTCGAACAGATTATCCGATTGAGACGTTCTTGGCGTCAATCGAAAGCTTTTATCGAGTTCTAGAGCTGATTAGATTTTGAAATTGATCGATCCGACGGTTTTCAAATTATCCAAAAAAAACGAAAAAAAAAAAAATTTTTTTTTTTTCGTATTTCTTAAATATCTCAGAGACTATTTGACTAAATGATCTAAAATTTTCTGAAAATCTAAGTTGAGAAGAAATCTTTCGAATGCCGCCAAAAAAATGTAAATCGGTTCAGTCATTAAAAAGATATGAGAGGTTTACATCCGCGGACACACGAACACACACACACACACACGCGCGCGCGCATACACACATACATACACCCATACAGACATTGCTCTGAAAATGTCTGAGTCGCATCCTCGCACCTTCAAACGTCAACATATGATAAAAACCCGATTTTTGAAAATCGCGGTGAAACCAATAACTTCCCGAATTTTTTAAAAATCGCCGGTTTTCATAGCGGGAAGTTAAAATTTGTACTTTTTTTTTAACTTTTTCGAACTTTTGTATGACAATACAAATCGCATTACAAACTAATATCTTGGATGGCTTTGAAACTTTGAGGGTAAAATGGACTGCCAACATTTTTAGGATGAAAAGTGGGGAAGGAGGGGGGGGGAGGCAAAATGGCCTCATAGGGTAAAATAGTCCCGCGGGGTTAAAAGGGTACCCCCAAATTTTTAACATTAAAAAAGTTGAGGGGGGGGGGCACTCGGGCGAAATTGTCCCCGAGAAACAAAAAAGTGTTTACAAAATTTGGGACATGACAAGTGGGAAGAGGGTAGAGAAGGAGGGGGGTGGAAAAAGTCATCGGGGCAAAATGGTCCCCCTAAATTTTTAGATAACTAAAAAAATTAGAGGCACAATAGTATCCTCTAAAATTTGTGACATGGATTGTGTGTGTGTGTGTGTGTGGGAGACGGGAAGGGGGGGGGGGTGAAATGGACCACCAGGGCAAATTGGTCCCCCATATTTTTAGATGCC